>CM076992.1:87805768-89005768 GCA_039090855.1 Macrothele yani
AACCTAATACCTCTATATGCTCTACTGCTCCACGCTCTATTGGCGAAAATTCGGCATCGCAGCGTCATGTGTGACGTAACTACTCCGATCGCAATTTGCTGCTATTACAAAAACGGGTAACATTTTTGCACACACTCAATATTAACAAAACACAGTTAGTTTCAGAATTATTTTATTGTTTCGTGTCGACCAAGATTTCGCTGAGCTATGGCTCAGTTGCTTCGGGACAAATGGCACGTAAATATTCAAATCAAATGAAATTGACATGCAATTTGAATATTTATGTGCCATTTATTCCGGAGAAGCTAAGTCAGAGCGCGGCGAAACCTTGGTCGACACGAAAAAATAACTTGATTCTGAACTAACGTTTTTTTTTATTTAATATCAAAAGGAGCCTTTTTAAAACACAGTTATCCTAAAATTCCCAAAAGGTATTGTGCTTTTATACGAAGAGTTGGAACGCTTTCCATTTCATTTAATTAAAATGATATTGGTCTTTCATTAAAGAAAGAAAATAGAAGGGCGGAGGAGAAATGAGATATACAGGGTTAGGACAGAATAATGTGAACACAACGCTGAGAGACGTGACTTTTAATGCAGCTGCGCAAGTCGCAATACGCAAAGGTATCCACCAATTTTCGGTTGTAATAGCTTTGTTTAGAGCCTCAAGGACCTGTTTAAGTGCATTTAAACTGTCATGTTGCACAATTTCTTCCAGGGTTACGACGAAATAAGCGACCTAACGGACTGTGAAGGGAAGTGGAGGTACCGAGAGCTACACACCAGAGAAGTGGAGGTACCTAGAGCTACACGCCAGGGAAGTGGAGGTACCGAGAGCTACACACCAGAGAAGTGGAGGTACCTAGAGCTACACGCCAGGGAAGTGGAGGTACCGAGAGCTACACACCTGGGAAGTGGAGGTACCGAGAGCTACACACCAGGGAAGTAGAGGTACCTAGAGCTTCACGCCAGGGAAGTGGAGGTACCGAGAGCTACACACCAGGGAAGTGGAGGTACCTAGATCTGCACGCCAGGGAAGTGGAGGTACCTAGATCTGTACGCCAGGGAAGTGGAGGTACCGAGAGCTACTGTGTCTAGCGTCACCATAGCATACCGTGTTTGTGACAAAACCTCGTCTGCGAAACACAGGAGCTGCTGGAAAACGACCCTCACTGATAGAGACAGATGAGCATTAAAGAGGATTGTTACCTGTAATAAGAACACCACGGCAGCGAAAATTAGTGCGGAGCTCGATCTGCATCTCGAAACCCCAGTATCAACGAAAACGGTGAGCAGAGAACTGCAAAAACAAGATATTCATGGCAGAGCTGCTATTGCAACACTTCTGGTCACCCGGGTGAATGCACAACGGCGACGGCTGTGGTGGCAGAAGCATACAACGTGGACTGCCGATTCATTGAAGCATGTAATGTGGTCCGATGAATCCATGTTCACACAATACTCCACCGTAGGACGTGTTTACACGCGGAGACCACCGTCAGAAATGTACACCTCTACTCCCAGCAGTGCAGCATCGTGGTAGTTCTTTCGTGCTCTGGGTGGTCATATTGTGATTTTCAGCCGGTCCCTTGATCACCTTGAAAGGACGGATGACTGGCAAGGCGTATGAAACAATTTTGGCCGGCCAAGTCCACCCAATGGCTGAGGCATTGTTTCCTGCAAGGGATGCGATCTATCGATGATAACGCCCCAATTGACAGAGTTCGGAATGTCCAATCATCGTTTGAGAACACATCATCCAGCCCACTGTGGTCTGTGTTGGAAAACAGAGTAAGATTCCCTTATCCTCCTCCTGCATCTATCAGGAACTTGGAGCAGCTTCTGCATGAAGAATGGTATAACATCCCACTAACCACCATCCATGATTTATATGCGTCCATTCCAAGGAGGATTCAGGCGGTTTTAAATTCCAAGGGTGGTCCCACACCCTACTAGGTACGTAAGACCTTTATGACAAAGAAAATTTCTCCATCATCTTTTTGTTCACGCCGGGCATCGAAGACGGGTCCCCTCACTCCGGAGTAAGTCGCTCTGCCAACTGAGCTACGCGGATGTATGCTATCGCTGCGTCACACCCCCTCCCTCCTCCCCCCCCCAAAAGAGGACCGTGGTCATGGCCCACGGGTCAGCCGGGACCATGTGTATCCGTAGGCAATCATCCCATGAAGAACGTGCAATTGAGAAATCCCAGTCAATTTGGTGTGTGGAACGTAACATCACACACATTTATTTTTCGAAGCGCTGAAGAAGGGATTCTCATTTTTCCTATCTCGCGGTGTGGAAAGAGCATCACACCATTGCGAGAAATCTAACAGCCGGGTTATCCGGGAAGTTCGGGCGCCAATATGACGAAGTAAATTTCTCCATCATCTTTGTCACGCCGGGCATCGAATCAGGGTCCCCTCACCAGGGCCGGATTAAGGTGGGGTATACAGCCTTGGCGCCCACTATGGCAAAGGGCCCAGGAGGCATGCCTAAGCAAATAATTGATAGTTAGCTAGAGAGAGGGAGATTTATAAAATAGCTTTAGTTTATCTGGTATGATTTCCACTTGGTCAGAAACAGGCTTGAAGACAAATAGAAGTCAATGAATAACTAACCAAATGTAAAGTTTTCATGTAGCTGCGTACAGCGAAGTCGGAGTGACAGGTTCAGCTTTTTCACTGCCATCCACCCACACCTCCCAATTTGCACTTGGAACCGTTAATGTTCGAATTTCCCTGTGACAGTAGCGGCTCTACCGCTTGCAGGGACCAGGACAATTGCTCTTCATGGGGCCATTCGTAATCGCAATAACCCAAAACCCATTTTTTATAGATACTTTTTTTTTTCACACAAACACTCACTTGGGGTAAATGTGATCCCAAAGCAAATTTTCTTTTTTTTTTTTTATATCGGAAATTGTGGTATTGATTTATATGAAATAAACACGATGTAATACAATACATTGTTTATTACACTGCTGGCCAACCAAAATGCAACACCAAGAAGGACACGAGATAGCAAAGCCAGATATACTGGACACATAACAACAGATACAAAGATGAAACGATTGAGCTTACAGGCCCTTGCGACTTGCGGAACACGCAGACATCAATAGTTCGTGTGGCCCCCATGGCTGGCAATAACGGCCGCTGCACACCACGGCATCGAACGAAAGAGGCTTTGGATGTGGGCTTGGGGTATGTCGGTCTAGGCTGCTTCCACACGTTGCCACAGTTCATCAGGCGTAGCCGCGGGTGGTGCTTGCCGAGCCACTCGGTTGCCGATCAGCGACCAGACGTGTTCGATGGGCGACATATCGGGAGAACCGGCGGGCCACGGCAGCAGTGACACCAGATGGGCCGTGAAGAATTGTTACACGAAGCGGGCCCGCATTGTTCTGTTGAAACGTGGCCGCTGGAAGGTCCTGCAGGTAAGGGGGGACTACAGGTTCCAAAACGTCGAAGATATAATGGTGGCTGTTGAGTGTACCGGCGATGCGTACCAGAGGGGTGCGGGTGTCATATCAAATTAGGCCCCAAACCATAACGCCAGGCGACGGACCAGTATGGCGATGCATAATGCAGGCGTCATACAGTCTCTCGCCGCGGTGCCGCCACACGCGGATCCGACCATCGTGGTGTTGCAGGCAGAAGCGGGATTCGTCGGAGAAGACAATGTCGTGCCATTCCGTAGTCCAGCTGCTGCGTTCAACGGCCCACTGCCGCCGCACTCGCCAGTGGTGAAATGTTAATGGTAATCGGACCAATTGGCGCCGTGCGACAAGTTCCCGCTCCTGCAGACGACGTCTAACGGTACGTGCTGACCCAGGTTGTTCCGCAACACACGCTAATTCCTGCGCTAACGTTCGTGATGTGGCGGTGCGAGCCGTCAATGCTCGCCGCACGACATGCCGGTCCTCTCGTTCGGTGGTGTGCCGCGGCTGCGGCAATCGCTCACGTTGGTCCGTCCATCCCTCCTGCACTCACCGAATCCATACTTGCCTCACTGTGGCTGGATGTCGTCCCACACGGGCGCCGATGTCTCGGTACGATAAACCGCTGTCGCTATAAGCCACTATTCGTCCTCTGTTGAACTCCGAAACGTGCTGGAATGACTGCCGTATTCTTCCAGGAGGCATCAGGAAGCTTCCCACGCACAGGTCCGGCAGCACATCACACTTCCATTACTTACACCCCGCCTTCTGTGCACCCTTCTTATAGTGCTTCTCGGTGGCGTGCCGGGCGCATATGATTTGCATATGCCCTACAATGCTAATCGTTTGCATGTCCTCTCGCGGGCGACGCATGCTGCGAATTTCATGCCAATCGGATGCTTCTTTCTTGATGTTGCATTTTGGGTGGCCAGCAGTGTAGTATAATTAGCAATCCAAAATATTGTGTTTCCAAAATGACCTGTTATTAGATAAACAAGGATAGCTGTGTAATTATAAGATAAGTCTATTGTTTAAAGAAGAATTCGGTGACTTTTCTTATGGCTGAAGTTTTCAATCAAATCACTATAGTCAAGAGTAAATGCCACGTCGGTTTCTATGGACAGAAAAGCGAGTACATTGCAACTCACTCACTATTTGTACCCAAAACTGCGGCAAAACTCCTATAAAAAATATCTAGAAAAAAATTAAATTTAGATATTTCTCCACAACTTCCTTACTGAAGAAATGTCTCTGACCAAAAAATGAAAACGTTTTCAACAGAGTAACTGTTTGATGTCACTAATTAAAAACAGTAAATAAATATTAAAATTGGTCATGTATTTGTATATGATCGTGAATTACAACTACAATATTTTAGGTGACGCCAGGCAAAAACTACTAACTAATTGGCCGTGGTGCGGGCACCCTCTAGGCGCGGGGCCCTGGACGGTTGCCCGGTATGTCCGTACCAGGGGCCGCCACTACCCTGTGGCTTCACATTGTGTAGCAAAAAAGATGCACTAAGAAAGGTATACAATGCTAAATCATTAGAAAATCGAAAACAAAATTTAGGAATCTTAAGCTTTTAACTCATGTTCTTGTGAGAACAGTAGAAAATATAAGGATTTTTTATGAAAACTCTGCAGGTAATTTATGAGATTGAACAATGCACTACGTATTAGTTATCATCACCATATTGATACCGTCTCGTGTTTTAATGGTTTTCATAATGATTTTCCGTCATAAGTTCTTTGGGGGCCTTATGAGAACAATGAAAAATACAGAGATTTATTATGAAAACTTTACAGATAATTTAGTAGTTATAGTTTCGTGATTTAACGGACTTCATAATGATTCCCGGTTAAAAGTTCTTTGGGGTGCCCACTAATATGTCTTAGCCTTGAGGCCCACTAATATGCCTTAGCCTTGAGGCCTACTCAAATGTCTTAGCCCAGGGGCCCACTGAGGCCTTAATCCGGCCTTGCCCCTCACTCCGGAGTAAGTCGTTCTCCGAACTGAGCTACGCGGACGTATGCTGTCGCTGCTATCTACCTTTATTTCATGTGCGTCCTGCGGTGCAGGCACGCCACACCTTCTTTTCCTTGGTGTTCAAATTATTGTGGCCAACCCCTGTATATCTTTATACATATGTTTTTTGACGTGTAACGTACGCATGGTTCTTGTGAAATTCATACTAATGTTGAGGTATCCAGATGGATGAAGTTTAGCATCGTTTATAATATGTGAGTAAAACGTCTGATCAAACAGAGTTCATCGCTCTTTCCACGTTTATAAGTGAGTCATGGAAAAATTCTCATTGGCCGCCACCGGGAATTGAACCCAGGATCTTCCAGTTACGCGCCGGATATGCTTCCACTGCACCACAGCGGTTTCGAATTCCTCCAGTCTCACACACACTAACTGCCAAGACAATTTGGCAGGTTGCTTCTTGGAGCCCCGCACAATGCTAGGAATTCACCAAAGACGGTAAGCAGTAACTGAACAAATAATTAGAAGGGAAGAAACTGGAAGACGTAACTGGAAGATCCTGGGTTCGATTCCCGGTGGCAGCCAATGAGAATTTTTCCGTGACTCACTTATAAACCTCTGTTTAATGTTCCTGGTCCACGTCAAATGTCTGTATTAATTATTCATTCGCCTTCTAATTATTTGTTCAGTTGCTGCTTACCATTTTTGGTGAATCCCCAGCATTGTGCGGGGCTCCAAGAAGCAACCTGCCAAATTGGTTTGGCAGTTAGTGTGTGTGAGTCTGGAGGAATTCGAGGCCACTGTGGTGCAGTGGAAGCATATCCGGCGCGTAACTGGAAGACCCTGGGTTCAATTCGCGGTAGTGGCCAATGAGAATATTTCCGTGACTCACTTATAAACGTATAATGAGCGATGACCTCTGTTTGATGTTCCTGGTCCACGTCAAATGTCTGTATTAAACGTCTGATTGTCGAAAACCCTTATATTATAAATAGAAATTTATATTAATTTAGATTTTATCGTTATCATAATTTTATCTGTAGCATATTGTTATGACTTCATCTGGTCCCATTTTGCAACAGCACAGTAATTTTTATGATCCAACCAAAAAATGCATATCCTGATTATCTTGCACTCGTTGTTAAAAAATAATGTAGGTGCTCTTGGCTCTAGCCATTTAAATTGTTAAACCCGGAAAATATTTAATCATGGTGCTGATGTGTATCATCTTGATAATGCTTACTTCTATCACGACTTTTATGAATTCTTTAAAAATGTCCCTGCCACGGCAATTTATTTGTTTTATGTCACCAAAGTCAATGTGAAGAACGGAACACGGGTAGCGCATGCCTTTTATTACACAACAATAAACTGAAAGCACGAATGCTTTCAGATTTTGAGAACCGCAGTTTTCAGATTTTGTTTACGTAGCACCCAATTTGAATCGCACTAACGGTTGGGGTATAAATGCGATGCCACCTACGGTTTTCAAGGTAATATTGCCTTCTAAGAGCTTTTTTTTTACAGTTGGAAACAGTGTCTTTCAAATAAAACTCCTGAAAGGTATCTTCAATGAAAGGTTAAGCAATTTCCCGGAGCAGATTTTACTCCGAAAGTAGAATATGCATGAGTGTGTGTTTTCAAACCAAAACACTGAAACAAAATATGCGTTGTTTGCCTAGTGCTGCAGTAAATTGATTCATTCCGTTAAAAAGCAAACATTCCCTGGAATGTTCTCATATTCGAATGCGCTTACAGAACAGAAACCCTTGTTGACAGACTTCCTTTGTCTGGAGTTACTCTAACGAACATCTTTTTTTATTTTTTGGATATAAAATAAGATGATATAATCTCGTGATTCCGCAGTTTGTACGATGAAACGTTTTGAATGAAGTACGTCGTTCCAAAGTTGAAGGCTGGAAAAATTTGCTTTTCCTGACCGTTCGGATGAGAACGCGTATTTTTCATTATTTTTTAAAACCATTACAAGATTGCTGGAAAAGGCTCGAAAGGGTCCCGCAATTCAGTGCGTACAAATAAAATACAGTGAAACCTCGGTTATACAGTCATTCGCAAAAGTCTAAGAATACCTGTTGGTATTGTCTGTATTACTCAACTTCTTCTCGGTGTTTCATCATCCTACAACGGTATCTGTTGATAGAGTTGAGGAAAGCCTGAGAGCGTCAGTTTGCTTGTTGGTTTTGATACTGAGCGGTTTTGTACGTATTTTCTATATAGCGAAAAATGGGCAAAAATCATCATTAAGTGTTACTCAGAGGGCACAAATAGCGACTTTATATCATGAAGGATACTCCGAAGGTGACATAAGCAGAAAAGTGAATGTGAGAAAGACTGCTTTTCATAATACGATCATGAAACTGCGCGATACAGGTGAATTTAGCGACCGAAAGAGAAGTGGACGTCCAAGGAAAACAACCCCATGTGATGACAATACCGTAAGGCGAATAGCTATGCGTTCTCCGAGTAGTTTGTGCAAGAAAATCAAGGCCTTTCTGCACTCAAAAGGGGGTATCAGCGATATTTCCCGATGTCTTAGCAAAGATTTTGGATTCAAGTGTTATAAACCTGCGCATAAACTTAGACTAACCTCTGTCATGAAAAAGAAGAGACTCCAGTTTGCGAAGCGTCATGAAGCGTGGACTGCTAAAAATTGGAGCGAAGTTCTTTTTTCCGATTAATCAACTGTGCGTCAATTTGAATCAAGTGAAGCACATGTTCGACGACCAAAAGGCAAAAGGTTTGATGAAAAATACACCGTTAGCACCGTGAGACATCCGCCTAGTGAGATGATATGGGGTGCTATGTCAGCATCCAGTACTGCTTCATTATCCTTTTTGCCGACAGACACTACCACGACTGGTCCTTTTTATGTGGAAATGGTACGTGCGGAGCTACGTTTACTGTTACGTGAGAAGCAAGCGCATTTCAAGTGACTACTGTAAATACCTCATTGAGAGTATGCCACATCGTATTCTGTCCGTTAAAAACAACAGGTATTTACAGTAGTCACTTGGAGCGAAGTTCTTTTTTCCGATTAATCAACTGTGCGTCAATTTGAATCACGTGAAGCACATGTTCGACGACCAAAAGGCAAAAGGTTTGATGAAAAATACACCGTTAGCACCGTGAGACATCCGCCTAGTGAGATGATATGGGGTGCTATGTCAGCATCCAGTACTGCTTCATTATCCTTTTTGCCGACAGACACTACCACGACTGGTCCTTTTTATGTGGAAATGGTACGTGCGGAGCTACGTTTACTGTTACGTGAGAAGCAAGCGCATTTCAAGTGACTACTGTAAATACCTCATTGAGAGTATGCCACATCGTATCCTGTCCGTTAAAAACAACAGGTATTTACAGTAGTCACTTGGAGCGAAGTTCTTTTTCCGATTAATCAACTGTGCGTCAATTTGAATCACGTGAAGCACATGTTCGACGACCAAAAGGCAAAAGGTTTGATGAAAAATACACCGTTAGCACCGTGAGACATCCGCCTAGTGAGATGATATGGGGTGCTATGTCAGCATCCAGTACTGCTTCATTATCATTTTTGCCGACAGACACTACCACGACTGGTCCTTTTTATGTGGAAATGGTACGTGCGGAGCTACGTTTACTGTTACGTGAGAAGCAAGCGCATTTCAAGTGACTACTGTAAATACCTCATTGAGAGTATGCCACATCGTATTCTGTCCGTTAAAAACAACAGGTATTTACAGTAGTCACTTGGAGCGAAGTTCTTTTTCCGATTAATCAACTGTGCGTCAATTTGAATCACGTGAAGCACATGTTCGACGACCAAAAGGCAAAAGGTTTGATGAAAAATACACCGTTAGCACCGTGAGACATCCGCCTAGTGAGATGATATGGGGTGCTATGTCAGCATCCAGTACTGCTTCATTATCCTTTTTGCCGACAGACACTACCACGACTGGTCCTTTTTATGTGGAAATGGTACGTGCGGAGCTACGTTTACTGTTACGTGAGAAGCAAGCGCATTTCAAGTGACTACTGTAAATACCTCATTGAGAGTATGCCACATCGTATTCTGTCCGTTAAAAACAACAGGTATTTACAGTAGTCACTTGGAGCGAAGTTCTTTTTCCGATTAATCAACTGTGCGTCAATTTGAATCACGTGAAGCACATGTTCGACGACCAAAAGGCAAAAGGTTTGATGAAAAATACACCGTTAGCACCGTGAGACATCCGCCTAGTGAGATGATATGGGGTGCTATGTCAGCATCCAGTACTGCTTCATTATCCTTTTTGCCGACAGACACTACCACGACTGGTCCTTTTTATGTGGAAATGGTACGTGCGGAGCTACGTTTACTGTTACGTGAGAAGCAAGCGCATTTCAAGTGACTACTGTAAATACCTCATTGAGAGTATGCCACATCGTATTCTGTCCGTTAAAAACAACAAAGGTGACCACACAAAGTACTGACCTCAGTCTTTTTGTGTTCTAAAGAATGTAAGTGTTCATCTGTGATGTCCTTTTTTCAAATATCTCTGACTAGTAATTAGTTGTTTGAAAATCTTAATTTTCAATAAATTGACAGGTGGTTTTAAACTTTTGCAAATGACTATGTTTTTTCTGTTATACGGTTTTCATATTTATGCGTAATTCCGCGTTAGTCCCGATTTTTTTACTATAGTTTCTATCGCATTTTTAATTCGGTTATACGAGGGAGAAACGGAAAGTAAAAGCAACATACCGTTTAATACCGGTAACTCTGATCAAATGAATATAACGCTTATCTCACTTTTCCAGATAGTTCCGTTGCAGGTTGATGGACTTCTTGAATCGTTCTCCACTAGGTTCTTCATTCCTTAGGAGAAGAACCTTTCGGCTGCTCCCGAATCCAAGATCCCCTCCGCTTCCTTAACCTCATCATCAGATGTGAACCTGCGACTGCGTAGAGCCTCTTTAAGCGGAACAAATATGTGATAATCCCATGGTGCCAGATCAGGGCCCAAAGGGAGATTTGGAAGACGTTCAAACCGCAGTTGTTGCATTGCGTCCTCATTTGCGCCAACCAAATGGGGACGTGCATTGTCATGGTGCAACAAGACTGCTTTTGACAGCGTTCCTCTTCTTTTGCTGCAATTTACAGATTTCAGTTTCTCTCTAAGTATAGCACAGTACTTTGCCCAGGTCACTGTTTGTCTGTGTTTCTGAAAATTCACCAGAATATGACCCTTCATGTTTGAAAAGACGGTTAGTAGGATTTTCTTGGCGGACGGCTGTCGTTTGAATATCTTCTTTACCGGAGGAGACGGGTGTTTCCACTGCATGCTTTGTCTCTTTCTTTCAGGTTCACTGTAATGAACCCATATATTGTCGCCAGTGACAATCCGCTCCATAAAGCTCAGATCTTCTTTAGTTTCAAAAATTGGGTCGCAACCTGTACGCGCTGTTCCCTGTGCAGATCAGTAAGCTGTCTGGGTACCCATCTTGAGAAAAGTTTACGGTACCCCATGTAATCATGCCGCACGGCAGGTTCGGGTCCATCCAGAGCCCATTTAAGAGGGGGGTAGAAGGTGTCAGCCCCTATGCCCCCTCTTAAATGGGCTTTGGATGGACCCTAACATTTTCAAGGGACCCCAGAATTACGCAGGATGCTTGAAGAATTGACAGAGTTATACAGTTATTTTTTTCGTTTTTTTTTGCAGATAGCACAGCAAAAACTATAAGAAACTACCTTGTAAAAAAAACTTTCTATTTCTTTCCGCCTTTTTAGGAGTCCGCAAAAAGTATAGTAGCTCTCAGTCAATCTTTCGAAAGCATTACAGATGTTTTTTTGTACACATCTGTAATTGGGGAAAATTTTCGTACGTTAAGAATTTCTTTGAATCATGATATTTGGCTCATATTATTTCGCCCACTACTTCAATATAATTTCAACAAACTGAGCTCTGGGGGGGGGGGATTAAAGCAGAAATGAGCTGGTATCCATTATTCAACCACGAATTTTTACATTTTCTTGCTACCATTGATTCGTCCATGAATCATGGGATACACATTTCAATATGGAAGGGATATTTTTATGGCTTCCTCATCGTAATTTGAGGATGTTTTCTCCTGGGCATTTTTATTCATCCACCCATAGTGAAATCCCAGATGTGCCACTAGTACTGGGGCCCCCAAAATACTGTGCAGCCCCCGGGCTCCCTGTCTCCTTAAATGTGCTCTGGGTCCGTAGCTCACATATCAATGCGCAGCAAGAATGGAAAACGCAATCCGCCGTTCTTCTCTGATCAAGATATTCTCCCTGTTGATTTGGGTTTGTGTGCGCGATGTTGATGGCTGACGAGGTCGAGTTTAATTCGTTAAACGTGTTCTTCACGCTTTAAACCTTTCTACCCATACATAAACTTTTCGTTGAGTTTTGTTTTTACTTCCGTACTGATCCAAAATTCTTCGGCGAATTTCAGGAGGTTTCACTTCCTCCGCCCAAAGAAATCTCACTACAACGCATTGTTCAATAATGGTGCAATCCCGTAGCGGAGCGTCCATGTTTATTTGACCTTGGCTTCAACTAGACTAACGGCAGAGCGCTGCGCTGCGCATGTTAGAACTACCCATGAGCTTAGAACTACACAAATGCTTCAACTTATATCCGTTCCGGATATAAGCTGAAACATTTTAAGATTACCTTAATTATTTTATTTACCAACGTACGTAATTCGTTTATACGTTTTTTGCGATTGCACGCTGAATTTTGAATTTCGGATAATAAAAAATACACGGTTCTTTGATACTTTTATACAATAACCCGGTATGTTACAACTTGGAGAGAATCAAAACACCATTGCTAAGTTCATTTTTGGTGCAGCCAAAGCTGATCTCGATTCCATGAGGGAAAAGTATATGTTGTTTACCTTCGGTTTGAATGGAAATTTGGTTTCGCATTCCTCGCTTTGGGTTAGAAGTGCCATCAACTTTTAATGAAACTATTGCTTCTTTATATGTGGTGCGGGCGTTTTTTTCTGTTTTTTTCCTAACCACGAAATAGATGAAACTAATGATTTAATAAATATCGTCCACAGTTCCCTTTTTAGCACGCCTTTTGTAAAAAAAGATAGTCCTTATGTTATCGGTTAGTCTGTCCGTCCGTCTGTAGACACCATATCTCTGCAACTATTAGTCCGATTAAAAATTTTTTTTTTGCACTGGAAAGCTTGAAGTGTGAAAATGACATCCTTGCATTTCGGGTTTTTTACGATACTTCGCTGCTAGAGGGCTTAAATGTAGATGATATCGAATTCAAAATACATTTTATTCCATATATTTGCTTCAAAATATCCAACTGAAAAAACTATTTCTTCTTTTCAATGCCATTTAAAACGAAGGCTATTTTAGGCACAGTTTCGTTTTCAACGAATGCATAGATTTTCCGGTAAATTGTGTTTTCTCCGATATCTCTGTTTTTAATAGTCTTATTTCAAGAATTCTTCCTGCATGGGAAACAACTCCTCATTGGAAATGTTTTGCATATAATTTCTGATGCCCAAGTGGCCCAATGGTCTAAGCCATGGATTATGACCATTCTTCCGAGTTGGGTCCGGGTTCGAATCCCGTGAGGCATGGATGCTGTGTTTGTCTTACGGCGCTGGCTCTCTTCCTTCCCTGGAACCAGTGGTCCTAAATTAGAGTCGGGCGACTTGCTTATAACCCATTGAGTTGCTCACGGTGGTCGTTAAATCTTGAGTCATAAAAAATATATATACATATATAATTTATAATTTTTGATAATGAATGGTTTGGCCACCAGGGGGCGTAAGTGTTTATTTCTACTTCTGATGTATTTGCAGCAAAATATGAGCTTCTGAAAACTCAACTGAAAAAATCCTTTCGTGGACCGATATCGCTCACCTGACAAAACCTTTTGAAAATACCTACTGCTTAAAATAGCGCATAATTTTCTTGCCAGAGAACGTAGATCACATTTTTGTCGATATCTCTGCCTATGAGAGTCCGATTTGAAAAATTATTTCTCTGCTGGAGAGTGGTTCCGCTAGGAAATGTTTCTCATATAATTTCAAATTTCTCTTAAAGGGCATGTTTGCCACTAGAGGGCGTATATTCACGTTCCGTTTTCAGGAAACCCAGTATAAAAAATTATTTTTTGGTCAGATAGATACTACCTAATATGAAAGCGCTTTGTGCGTATTTTCTTCTAATATAACGCAAAATTTCGTCGCTAGGGGCGCCAATATTTAATCTGTTTTTCCTAATATCTCTGCTTCTAAATGTGCGATGCAAAATATTCTTTCTACATCTGATGCCATTAACGTTTTCGAACATTTTAGGTTAGTATTCGAAGAATTTTATAGTTCACAGTTCTGTCCCTAGGTGGTGTTTGTGTACTTCCGTTTGCAGCTGTATCTTCGCTTCTACAAACCCTATTGAGAAATTTCTTTTTGTACTCTAGTCCATTCGGTACAATAGAAAGGTGGGACATTATCTTCTTTAAATAATTCACAGATTTTCCGCTAGGGTGCGTAAAGGCTGTGACGTGCCTGCCCCACAGGACGCACATGAGATAAAGGCAGATAACAGTGAGAGATATGTTCGCGTAGCTCAGTTGGGAAAGCGACTCACTCCGGAGTGAGGGGATCCTGATTCGATGACCGGCGAGGGCAAACTTGAACGTTATATTGGCGCCCGAACTTTCAGGATGACCCGGCTGTTAAGTTGCTCGCAATGGCGTGATGTTCTTTCCACACGGCGAGACAGGAAAAATGAGAATCCCTTCTTCAGTGCTTCGAAAAAATAAATTAGTGTGATGTTACGTTCCACACACCAAATTGTCTGGGATTTCACAAATGCACGTTCTTCATGGGATGATTGCCTACAGCGACACATGGTCCCGGCACTCTTTCGGAGCGTGAGGCGGGGGGGGGACGTGCCTGCCCCAGAGGATGCACATGAAATAAAGGCAGATAGCAGTGAAAGCATATCTCCTTGCAGCTCAGTTGGGAGAGCAACGTACTCCGGAGTGAGGGGAACCGGATATAATGTCCGGGGCGGACACACTTGTACGTTTTAAGGTTAATACCTTTTTCTCGCTATCTCTGCTTCCCGTCGACGTATTTAAAAAGTTCTTTTTCCTTAGCATAGCTTTGGGCATGGAGAATATTTTTCGCCTATTTTCAACGTTCCCATTATGCAAAAAAAGTTTTGTAGGTTTTTTTTTTCTTGATTGGAGATTTAACGACCACCGTGAGCAACTCAATGGGCTATAAGCAGTCGCCCGTCCCTAATTTAGGGTCACTGGTTCCAGGGAAGGGAGAGAGCCAGTGCCGTAAGACAAACACAACATCCATGACTCACCGGGATTCGAACCCGGACCCCTTTCGGATGAATGATCAGAGGCCATTGCCTTAGACCACTGCGCCACCGGGGCGGCGTTTTGTAGGTTGTACCAAAGAGTGGTATTACAGTAACTTCACCACTTTCTGACAAATGATACACCATTGTGTGATGTAAATAAAACCCAACAACACGGTGAAAATTTTATCACGTTATGGTGCACTGTTGCCCCACATTATGGTCCAATTAGGCACCATGTCGTTGGTTTTGTTTGTCTTATACAACAACGTACCTTTTCTTAGAAAGTGGTGCACCATGTCTTTGGTTTTGTTTGTCTTACACAACGGCGTACCTTTTCTTAGAAAGTGCTGCACCATGTCGTTCGTTTTGTTTGTCTTACACAACGGCGTACCTTTTCTTAGAAAGTGGCACACCATGTCGTTGGTTTCGTTTGTCTTACACAACGGCGTACCTTTTCTTAGAAAGTGGTGCACCATGTCTTTGGTTTTGTTTGTCTTACACAACGGC
The DNA here is from genome assembly GCA_039090855.1 of Macrothele yani. NCBI lineage: Eukaryota > Metazoa > Arthropoda > Arachnida > Araneae > Macrothelidae > Macrothele > Macrothele yani. Next base: position 87,821,070 of record CM076992.1, read on the forward strand.
GTACCTTTTCTTAGAAAGTGGCGGACCATGTCGTTGGTTTCGTTTGTCTTACACAACGGCGTACCTTTTCTTAGAAAGTGGTGCACCATGTCGTTGGTTTTTTTGTCTTACACAACGGCGTACCTTTTCTTAGAAAGTGGTGCACCATGTCTTTGGTTTTGTTTGTCTTACACAACGGCGTACCTTTTCTTAGAAAGTGGCGGACCATGTCGTTGGTTTCGTTTGTCTTACACAACGGCGTACCTTTTCTTAGAAAGTGGTGCACCATTTCGTTGGTTTTGTTTGTCTTACACAACGGCGTACCTTTTCTTAGAAAGTGGTGCACCTAGCGTAAAACAATGTTTTGGTGCAGCGTACCACAAAGTTTCTAACAGTAGAGAGTTATATAATGTTTTCTTCTGTATTCCTTCTTTTAACTGTTTGATTTAAAAATCTCTTTGTCTCCGATTCCTCCCTTCTGCTATGAGAAATGTTTTTGTGCGCCTTTGCAAATTTTCCTAACATAATCTTTAGCCGCTGGTGGACGTAAGAAGCTGTGTGTATTTCCGGATATTTTATCGATTATAGAAATCAGCTTGTGTGATTTTTTTCTAACCGGTGCATTGACTTTCAATAACTTTGATTAATTTATTTCGCGTCGGAAAGGATTCAAAAGACGTGCTCATTACAACCGAAAATTCGGTGTCTTCTTTCTTGTTTTCTTTTAATTTAGGAAATTTGAGACAAGAAAAGTTTAGTGAATAGTTTACTCGGCACTAATGCTAAATCAACTAGTGGGCCAACTCCTTTGAAAAAAGTGATGCGTATAAGAAAAGAACGTTTAATGGGAGTATTGAATATAAAACAAAATGGTATTCGGATTTACTAACATATTTTTCATTGGCAGTTTTTTTCATATACAGTTCATTCCGGTTGATTTGGAAATGTTGAGGTCTAGAATACTTTGGCCAATTAAGCTGCTCCACAAGTTATGCGTAGTTTTATCCCAAAAACTTAATCTATGCTGATGTTCTTTAAGTAAAGTCCCAAATAAAGTGCTGTCCCGTTTTAGCCGTCAAACCATAGATAATTTCTTGATTTAGTTGTGACGTACCTGCCAGCAGGACGCACACGACATAAAGGCAGATAGGAATCAGAACAAATGTCTGCGTAGCTCAGTTGGTAGAGCGACTTGTTCCGGAATAAGCGGCCTCGGGTTCGAATCCCGGCGTAGACCAAAAATGACGGAAAAATTTACTTCGTCATAATGGCGCCCGAACTATCCGGATGACCCGGCCGTTCAAAATCTCGCATTGGTGTGATGTTATTTCCACACCGCGAGACAGGAAAAATCAGAGAATTCCTTCTCCAGCGCTTCGAAAAATAAAAAATGCGTGATGATGCATTCCACACAGCAGATTGACTGGGAGTTCTCAAGTGCACGTTCTACAGTGGATGGCTGCCTGCAATGATTCATGGTCACGGCTGACCCGTGGGCGATGCCCCTGGCCCTCTTTCGGGGGGAGATGTGACGTACCTGCCAGCAGGACGCACACGACATAAAGGCAGATAGGAATCAGAACAAATGTCTGCGTAGCTCAGTTGGTAGAGCGACTTGTTCCGGAATAAGCGGCCTCGGGTTCGAATCCCGGCGTAGACCAAAAATGACGGAGAAATTTACTTTGTTATATAGTATTTAATGAAATAAGAATAAAACATTTAATACAAAATTCAAAACAGACATAGGCCTAAGACAGAAACAAGTATGTATGTTTTACATTATAAATTAGCGTAATCTATGAAATCACGAGTTTTTTAATTGTTTTTTTGTTTTCATTTTAGCTGTTCATAATTGTATTTAACACTTTGAAGTTTCTTACATATCATTTTTTAATAGATCACCAAGACAAAACGCATAACTGAAGTTTAAATATTGTGACGTACTACAGAGGTGAAGCACGTGTCAAGACAACAAATCTGCAGCGATACATTCCGTCGGTGTAGCTTAGTCGGTTAGGGAGATGATGTGACGTATTACAGAGGTGACGCACGTGTCAAGACGACAAATCTGCAGCGATACATTCCGTCGGTGTAGCTTAGTCGGTTAGGAAGATGATGTGACGTATTACAGAGGTGAAGCACGTGCCAAGACGACAAATCTGCAGCGATAAATTCCGTCGGTGTAGTTTAGTCGGTTAGGGAGATGATGTGACGTATTACAGAGGTGAAGCACGTGTCAAGATCACAAATCTGCAGTGATATATTCTGTCGGTGTAGCTTAGTCGGTTAATGCAACTCAGTCAGGAGCGAGAAGACGCAAGTTCGATCTCCATCAGCGACAAATTCCTGTTTTCCCATTGTTGCTCGATGTAAAAATGGATCAATCCGCCGTTTGGTTCTTCAAAAGATATGTGATGTTAGTTCCACACATCGTCTGGAAGTAATAAAAGGTTTCTTCTTCGCTTCAAGAAGAAAAAAATTAAGAGGGAGGTGATGTAACGTACTACAGAGGTGAAGCACCTGTCTAGATGTCACATCTGCAACGATACATTCCGTCGGTGTAGCTCAGTAGGTTACAGGCAGTGGCGGTCCCAGGTACTGGCATACCTGGCAACTGCCCAGGGTCGAGCACCGCCGCCAATGAATCAGTAGTTTTTGCATAGCGTCACCGAAATTATTGTAGTTGTAGTTCACTATTACATACAAATAATGACAAATTTTGATAATATTAGAAAAAAAGCGAGCGACTGGTTTACGGTCAGAGTAAGCAACATGTAATTTTTTTAGGTATCATCATCATCATCATCATAATCATCAACCATTATCAATCTACTGCTGGCCGAAGGTCTCCCCAAGTTTCCTCCACAACGGTCTGTCTTGTGCCAGTCTCCTCCATGTCACTCCCGCATACTTTCGAATTTCATCCACCCATCTCCCATATAGTCTTTTTCTGGGTCTTTTTCTGTCCCTTGGAATCCAATCTAAAATTTCGGCTGTCCATCGATGGTCTGTCCTTCTGGCAGTATGTCCAGCCCATTGCCATTTCATGGATTTAACTCTGATCATGATGTCTTCCACTTGTCATTTTTCGGATCCACGAGTTCCTCTTCTTATCTTTCCTGGTTACACCAAGCAAGCACCTCTCCATGCCTCTTTGAGTTGACTGCAGCCTTTGTATGTCTCTTTTAGTTAAGGTTCATGTCTCTGCACCATACGTAAACACTGGAAGGATGCATTGATCAAACACTTTTCTTTTAAGACATAATGGCATATTGCTCTTGAAAATTACGCTGTTTCTTCCAAAAGCTCTCCAGGCAAGTTTTGTACGCCGATTAATTTCTTCATCAATGTGACCCTCACTTGATATCTGCTGTTCAAGATAAACGTACGTGTCTGTTATCTCCAGCTTTTCTCCATCAATCGATAAATTTTCATTTCTTGTAAAAGCATTGAACATCACTTTGGTCTTCTGAAAGTTCATTTTTAATCCCACTTCTTTACTCTTGTCAGCACGTTCCTGGATCATACTCTGCAGCTCTGATGGGGTAGTTGCAAAAATGACTACGTCATCAGAAAAACGAAGGTGGGTTAGATAATCTCCATTAATATTTATCCCTTTGTTTTCCCAGTTCAGTGATTGAAAGACATTTTCCAATGTGGCATTAAAGAGACTCGGAGATATGGTGTCACCTTGTCTCACTCCCTTTCCAATTTTTATGTGTGTTGTATTTTCAAACAGCCGAATCTTTGCACTTGCATTTTCATAGATGTTATTAATAATATGTATGTATGCATCTTCACTACCGCAGGATTTCAGAGCCATTGTAACTGCTGATGGTTTCACCGAATCAAAGGCTTTTTCATAATCGATAAAAGCCATGCACACTGGAAGTTCATATTCCCTCGCTCTTTCAAATATTTCTCTCAATACGTGGATATGATCTATTGTGCTGTAGCCACTCCTGAATCCAGCTTGTTCTCTCAGTTGAGCCATGTCCAGTGTTACCTTCAAACGGTGTGAAAGAACTTTAGTGAAGATTTTATAAACCACTGATAGGAGGCTGATAGGTCTGTAGTTCCTGAGATCCTCAATGTCACCTTTTGTATGTAGCAGGATCATTGTAGCGTTGTTCCAATCCTCAGGAATCTTCCCTTCATTAAGGCATCGAGTGAAAATTTGGGCGAGTACTGTTTCGATTTCTTCACTTGCTTCTTGTATGATGTCTACAGTAATTCCATCTTCTCCTGGAGCTTTTCCCCGCTTCATGTTCCTGATTGCATGTGCAACGTCTGCTGGGAGGACTGGGAGAACTCTGGTACCTTTCATGATGTCTGGAGTACATGTATCATCCCTTTCATATAATTTGGAGTAGAAATCTTTCACTCTTGTCAAAATGTCGCCTCTATTTCTTATTACAGAACCATCTTCTTTTCTTAGTGCCATAATCTGTTTTCTTCCCTTACTGAGATGTCTCTTTGCTATCTTTAGGCTTTGGCTGTTTTGAATTGCTTTCCTCACTAGTTCACAGTTGAATTTCCTTACGTCTTCAGTGATACATTTTTGTACTGTCTTGCATAGCTCTATATATTCCACTTTGGAAGTCGCATCTTCTTTTGTTGTCCTCATCTCTCTTCTTTTTTGCAACAACATTTTGGTTTTTCCTGATAATTTGTTCACATGCAACTTGTTCTTAGACCCAGCTAATTTTGTTGCTGTTTCCATAAGAGCTTTAGTTACTTTTCTGTTATCTTCAGAAATATCCATTTCTTCCGGCCCCGCAAGGGCTACGGCCGTCATGGTTACAGCAACTCAGTCCGGTGCGAGAAGACGCGGTTCAAATTCCTGTTTTCACATTGGCGCCTGATGTAAAAATGGATCTACTGGCCGTTGGATTCTTCGAAAAATGTGTGATGTTCAATCCACGCATCGTCTAGAATTAATGAAAGGTTCCTTCTTCGCTTAAAAAAAATTAAGGGGGAGATAATGAGACGTACTGCAGAGGTGAAGCACGCGATGACCATTCTTCAGCGATACATTCCGTCGGTGTAGCTTAATCGATTAGAGCAACTCACTCCGGAGCGAGGAGACGAGACTTTGATCTACGTCATCGACAAATTCTTGTTTTCACACTGTACATAAGTAGTTTAATTCCTTATTAGCATGGGAGGGGGGGGGAGGTCCGAGGAGACAGTGTGTGTCTATCGCCCACCTTAAATTTAAAAGCCAAAACTTTTTTTTGTTTGTTTGTTTGTTTGATTAGTGAAGTATAGAAATTCTCCATAGCTGTAACCTACCTGAGTCTGCTTTGACTTCGTTCAGCCTTTTTTCTCACTCTCTCTCCCACTTTTGCCTCGAAGCGTCATTGGGTCTTACCCGTTCTCAAAACGAGGGAGTAGTTCCCTCTCTCCTTGCGCGCGATTTACTAAACGGGCTAACTACGAACTATTTGCAGAATTGTGTGACGCAGTTTAAATGCCACATTCAAGGCTCCTCAGTGCTCGCGAAGGATGCATAAGCGCTCTTGCACATGTTACCTCCGTGGAGTTAAGTGATGCCAAACCCGTGGGAATTTCTCAGAGCGTAGGGAATTTATAAACGAAATGTTGACCATGCGGGAAAAAGGAAATTTGTAAAGTATAACCTGAAATGTAGGAGCATTGTTTGCTTGAATTTTGAGAATACAATAATAAAACAACGTTGCAAAAAAAAAAAAAAAAAAAAAAAAACAACAGAGAAAAGAAGAGAAACATTTGACTGTATTTTTTTCAATTGTGACTGATGTACAGCTAAGGAGTATAAATAAATTCGGTAACGATACACTGAGTGCTGTAGCAGAGATTAGCAAAGCTCCCAGGTCTGAAGCTTGAACTACACTGCTAGCCACCCATAATGTGACACCAAGAAGGGAGCATACGATTGGCCTGAAATTCGCAGCATGCGTCGCACGCGAGAGGACATGCTAACGCTTAGCATTGCAGAGCATATGCAAATCATGTAAGCCCAGCACGCCACCGAGAAGCACTATAAGAAGGGGCACAGAAGGCGGGGTGTAAGTAGTGGAAGTGTGATGTGCTTCCAGACCTGTGCTTGGGAAGCTTCCTGATCACTCGTGGAAGAATACGGCAGTCATTCCAGCACGTTTCGGAGTTCGACAGAGGACGAATAGTGGTTTATCGCGACAGCGGGTTATCGTACCGAGACATCGGCGCCGGTGTATGACGACATCTAGCCAGAGTGAGGCGAGTATAGATTCGGGTGGTGCAGGAAGAACAGACGGACCGACGTGAGCGATTGCCGCAGCCGCGGCACACCACCGAATGAGAGGACCGGCATGTTGTGCGGCGGGCATTGACGGCTCGCACCGCCACATGACGAACGTTAGCGCTTTTTCTTGAATTAGGGTATGTTGCGCAACAACCTGTGTCAGCACGTACCGTTCGACGTCGTCTGCAGGAGCGGGGACTTGTCGCACGCCGCCCATTGCTCCGATTACCATTGACGTTACACCACCGGCCAGTGCGGCGGCAGAAGGCCGTTGAACGCAGCGCCAGCACTACGGAATGGCACGACATTGTCTTCTCCGACGAATCCCGTTTCTGCCTGCAACACCTCAATGGTCGGATCCGCGTGTGGCGGCACCGAGGCAAGAGACTGCGTGACGCCTGCATTATACATCGCCATACCGGTCCGTCGCCTGGCGTTATGGTTTGGGGCGCAATTGGCTATGATACCCGCATCCCTCTGGTACAAATCGCCGGTGCACTCAACAGCCACCGTTACATCTCAGACGTTTTGGAGCCTGTAGTCCTCCCTTACTTGCAGGACCTGCCAGCGACCACGTTTAAACAGCACAATGCGCGCCCACACGTGGCACGCATCGTGCAACAATTCTTCACCGCCCACCAGGTGTCACTGCTGACGTGGCCCGCCTGTTCTCCCGATATGTCACCTATCGAACACGCCTGGAAGCTGATCGGCAACCGAGTGGCCCGGCAAGCACCACCCGCGGCTACGTCTGATGAAATGTGGCAACGTGTGGAAGTAGCCTGGACCGACATACCCCAAGCCCACATCCAAAGCCTCTTTCGTTCGATGCCGCGGCGTGTAGCGGCCGTTGTTGCCAGCCATGGGGGCCACACGAACTATTGATGTCTGCGTGTTCCGCAAGTCGCACGGGCCTGTAAACTCAATCATTTCATTTTTGTATCTGTTGTTATGTGTCCAGTAAATCTGGCTTTACTATCTCGTGTCCTTCTTGGTGTTGCATTTTGGGTGGAACCATTTTAGTTACGTAAAAATGGTTCGATTTCAATGAAAGTTTAGTATGTGATAGCGGACTAACTGGGGACGTAGCCTACTGAAAATGGGAAAAAGGGGGTAAAAGGTCAGGACATAGGAGCGTGATCCATTCCATTGCCCTAATGCATTATAACTTATGTAAAAATGCTTCGATTGCGATAAAACGTTTTCATGTTGTTTCGGAGGTATACTGAAACGGTCCTGTTGAATATAATCAAAATGGGGTCAAAGGTCAGGGCACAGGAGCGAGATTTATTCCACAGCCGTTATCCTCATAACTTGAGTAATGGTTTCTGGTATGTTGGAAAGCGTATCATAATCAATGCATTGCATGGTTCTACTAACTTGTTAAAACCTTTTCAGAAAAGGAGAAATTTTGTTTAATAAGTTAATAGAATATTCAAAGCTAACAGAATATAAATTTTGAATTTTCTTATACCACTTACTGGTCATCCATGTAACATCTCTCAGGAAACTTGTAAATTTCATCGCCCTGCAGCGGGAATAGAACCCGCATATCCCTATTTCGGGTCGTGTATGCTAACCGTTACACCACCCAGGTCATGAAGTTCCACGCAACTGAGACTAAGCAAAATGACTTAGGAAACTGAACATTCTGAAATTGTTCGCTAATTGAAGCAATCGTGCTTCCTCATAGCGTTTTGAGCCATCTCCTATGCAGAGACGGATATAGGCCGGAATTTACCAGTAACACAGATAAATCAATGAAGAAAGAAATATTCCCCATAATTAGAAGTGGGACGAAACCTAAATTTTCTAGAATTCGAATCCGAATCCTAAAAGGTTCTCGAATCCGAGTTTAAATCCTAAAATGTTCTCGAATCCCTCGAATCTATCGAATCCTTCATATAAGAATAATTATAAGAAAAAAAGGGAAAGAAAAGATTTCTTCTTAAAATTAAAAATGTTTAATTGAAGCAAAATTTGAAATCTGTGTTTAATGAAAAAAAATTAAAGAATACACTTTTCAAAAACTATACCCATACTTATTAAGAAGATACAAATTAAATTTATAATTTTCATTTACTAAATGAAGTACATAATTCTTGAGCCTTGAGGTTCTTTTCCATTTGCTGAAAATAATTTGACAAAACAATTTGACCAACAATTCACACTTTTGACATTTTTCTTTAATAACAAAAGTTCCAAAACCTTTTTAAATCAATGCAAGTATTTAGGTGCGGAGGATTATTTCAAGAGTTAATGTAGATAAACACTAAACATGGAACACTGACTTGTGTAAATTATTTCCAGGAAATTAAGAAAAATCAAAAAAGGATTGGTTTAAGAGTTAATAAAAACACTAAACACTGAACCTTTCAGGGCAATGTAAAAAAATCAGAAACCTTTAATGGATACATGGGAAATCGATTCAGATCAAACCGAATCTAAATTCTGAATTTGCTTGTAACATATACTGGTCATCCATGTAACATCTCTCAGAAAACTTTACAGAGAGATGTTACATGGATTTTCAAGCAAATTCAGAATTTATATTCTGTTTGGTTTGAATATTCTATCGATTTCCCATGTATTAAGAGGAATATTTCTTCCTTTATTGATTTAATATGTAAAATTACATTTATTGCTGGAAAGTATGTCTACCCTCCAAATATCTTTATTAATTACGCAATTGTTTTAGAGTATTGAGACAGGGGTCTAATAATCCGAAAACTTTCCTTTATCTTTCTAAATTACAGTATATTCATTGAGCGCAGTAAATTTGGAATGCTTTGATAAATTCTCTTGTTAATTTTAACCGTCGTATGTGCATCTACTAATGCGAGCTTTTATCTCTAAGAGGAAGGGGAAGAAAAATTTCCTCAAAACTATGACACACACACACACTTATAGATAATTTCTTTCCAAAGTCATCCATAAACATCAGAGCTCATGCCACTCAAGAATTTCTTTTACTCCCTACATCTCAGCGGAAGTCTCATATTTCCGTGAGGGAAAGATTAAATTGAAATTCTCGTAGGAAACTGAATCAAACTGCTGAGCACTACTCAGCACCCATTTCTGCCTGATTAACCGGAGTGATTCATAACGATAGAGGTATAGCATTACACATGCTTTTCACATGTTAAAGATAAAAATGGGAAAATCAATTTTCGTATAAGATGCTTTCCACTGATTCCTCCTTCAATGCATAGTATGCATGTAAACCGGAATAAAGCGGAAGCGCATTTACTGCTACTATCATAATTAATTGTATTGTTATTTGTGAAGTATTTATTACTTGAAAGGCCGAAGACAAAGTTTTGCCCTAGAATTCCCTTCTGTGGATAACTGGTGGTTAGTCTTATCGAGCAAAAGTATGCGTTACTCATTCAACTGCAAACATTCGGGGATGATGAACAGGGCTTAATTTTCCTTACTAACCCGTACTCTCCCCGCCAAGGGCCGTAGCAAGCAGGGAGCTAGAGGGGGCTCAATCCTCCCCCTGCATTGCCTGCAAGCCCACCCCGGAAAATGGACGATGTAATTTATCTGAACTTTTATATTTGGTAGCTTATGAAAATTTCTTTTGTGTTTCATTTAAGCATAAATACTTTACCTTATTTATTTGTTTATTGCATGCAGTGTTGCCATTCTACTAATTTATCAGTAGATTTACTGATTTTGACACCTGTCTACTGATCAATTTTCGTAATCTACTGATTTTGACACCTGCCTACTGATCGATTTTCGTAATCTACTGATTTTGACACCTGCCTACTGATCGATTTTCGTAATCTACTGATTTTGACACCTGTCTACTGATCGATTTTCGTAATCTACTGATTTTGACACCTGTCTACTGATCGATTTTCGTAATCTACTGATTTTTCTCTCTTTTAAGACCACCTACACTCAGAGACATGCTGTCTAAGAAGTCTGAATTCTTTGAGTGTTCACCATCAGTGATCCAATCGATAAGACTCACCTCAGAACTGGTCTGAAAAGAAAAAGCTGAGGATTATTCAAGACATGCTACCTATTTTTTTAATTTCGCACTGGTTTTCATGAAATACACTGGTTTCCATAAATTAAGAAGAAATCAGGATAATTAAAAAAACTACTGAGTGAAATTTTATGAAAATTGGTGAAAAGATGCAATAAGTTGTGAGTTATAGGTAGGCAGAAAAACAAATCACGAACACATTATTTAATATCAGAAAAATGGACTATACAGGAACATGCAAAAAAATAGGGTACAGGAACTCAATGGAGAAGTTGCTTCGATATGATGTGTGGTCACCTCTAACAGCAATACAGGCCCGACAGCGATGTCGCATGCTCATTATGATGGTGTTAATTAACTCAGCAAACAGTAATGCCTATTGTTTCTGCAAAGCAGTAGCAAGCCCCTGTAGTGCATAGGGAGGTGGATTGTGGGTGGCAACACGCCTCCCCAGAGCATCCCAAACATGTTCAATGGGATTTAAATCCGGAGATCGAGCTGACCATTCCATACGGACAATGGTTTTCTCCTCAAGGTATTGCTCCACGAAGTGCGCTCTGTGTGGTTTCGCATTATCGTCCTGTAGGACAAATATTTCGCCTATTGCACTTGCACAAGGACGTGCATATGAATGCGGGATATAATCGCGATATCTGTGTGCAGCCAGGTTACCACGTGGCAGGACATAGAGAATTGCTCGACGACCTAAAGAGTTGCAAGCCCAAACACACAAACTACCTTTAAAATAACAATCTCTTCCACGGATGTTACTGAGATGATAGCGGGTTCCTGGCTCCCTTCAGATCAAACAACGTCTGGAATCGTTCTCTAAACTGTATCTCGATTCGTCAGTGAAAGGACAGACCTTTATTGACCCTCACTCGAGCTAACATGCATGCGTGCCCAACTCAGTCGCTCCTTCATGTGTCGTGCGGTGAGGGGCACACACTTTTCTGGTCGTCGAGCATACAGACTTCTTTCATGAAGCCGTCTGCGTACAGTTGAAGCTGATATCAACCTTTCAATACCGGCAGCATGGGCAGATCTGAGCTAGGTTGGTGTTGATGTCCTTTGTCTTCATGCGGTTAACTGCAAATAACGGTCGTCAACGGCAATTGTCGCTCTAGGCCTTCCTTGGCTGTACCGTCTGGACGCTGAATCTGTTCTTAGAAATGCATTTCAGAGCCTATGGATTGCAAAAGGACTCACATTCAACCATCTCGCCATATTTGTTTGACCCCGGCATGCCTCCAGGCGTCCAGTGCCTCGCCATCCAAACTCTTCTGGTAGATGATGCCTCAAACTCATTCATTTACGGTGGCTATCTCCGATTTTTCCGATCGCAATTTTAAACAAGAAATTTCAGCACCTTGTGAAACGCGCGTTTTTATACCGCTGCCTGCTGACGTCGTACGATTGCAGCACCACTTTACATATGATATTCTGAGCCGGCAGTGGTTTATATATCATGTATGCAAATTTGGTACAATTCCGATTATTTTTGGCTGCGTTTAACACATATTTTCTGGTTTTCCCTTAATTTATGGAAAACAGTGTATTTTTATTCTGTAGATAACTAAATAGTCATTTATATAAAGATTTTCCCTAGTTCCGTTAAAACGCAGAATATTAAGAAAGCGTCTATAGTACGGTATTTGTGTTAATGATACGATTTCGATTAAATTTTAGTATGTGGTAGGGGACCACTGGGGACGAACCCTATTGAAAATGGGGTTAATGGGGTCTAAGGTCACGACATAGGAGCGGGATCCATTACATAGCCCTAATGCGCCATAGCCCTTATGCGTAAATATCATTCGATTTCGATGATATTTTAGTAGGTCGTAGGAGACCACCTGGGGACGAACCCTATTGAAAATGGGTGAAGTGGGGTGAAAGGTTACGACATAGGAGCGGGATCCATTCCATAACCCTTATGCGTAAATATCATTCGATTTCGATGACATTTTAGTGTGTCGTAGGGGACTACCTGGGGACGAACCCTATTGAAAATGGGTGAAGTGGGGTGAAAGGTCAGGACACAGGATCGGGATCCATTCCATCGCCCTTATGCGTTATAACTTACGTAAAAATGCTTCGATTGAGACAAAATTTTATCATGTTGTTCCGGAAGTATACTTAACCGGGTCGGTTGAATATAATCGAAATGGGGTCAAAGGTCAGGGCATAGGAGCGAGATTTATTTTGCAGCCACTATCCTCATAACTTGAGTAATAACTTGAGTAATGATTTCTGGTATGTTGGAAAGCGTACCATAATCAATGCATTGCATGATTTTACTAACTTGTTTTAAGTATATCACTAATTTCACGTATTTGGGAACATCTGGGAGCAGATGTTTTGTACAAAATGCACCCAAAATAAGAAATGTAAGCACATAACTCTTTTACGAAGATAACAAGTGGAACCGATATAACTGTGTCTGCATTAAAAGGCAAATGCCATCATCATTTACACCAACATTAGCTTTAATTATGATCATTATTTTATCAAGCCGACTATCAGTAATATCTTTTTAAAAAAACAACTCCGGGTTTTATTGGTTTGAATTTTAATTCCGGAGTTAAATACGTAATAGTTTCTGGAGTACTGGTATTATTTGAAATACTATTAGATTTAAGTGTTCCGTCGTATTGAGATTTGGTCTAATACAACGGAACACTTAAATTTGTAAGTTGGTGCATATTTCAAGCAAAAAGTTCTCATCCACTTATTTCTACTGATTTTTTGATCTCTGGTCTACTAATTTCTGGTAAATGTCCCTGGCTACACTGACTGCACCTTTCTATAAAATCAAAACTTAAATGTGTACAGCACGAACGATGGATAACTCAAAATAAATTACTTCTCGATGCGAATCAGTTGGAACTGCGGCGCCAAAGATTTTTCGCTACACAGGTACGGACTTGGTGCAGACTTCTTTTTTCTAGGAAAGAGAGATATCCTGTGTATTTATTTACGCTTTCCAACGGTAGGTTGAAGAAGCGTATATGCTTCAGTTTTGTCCGTCTGTCCGAACGATAATTCGCTTAAAAATGGTTCGATTTCGATGAAATTTCAGTATGTGTTAGGGGACCACTGGGTACGAACCCTATTCAAAATGGGCTAAATGGGGTGAAAGGTCAAGACACAGGATCGGGATCCATTCCATTGCCCTTATGCGTCATAACTTACGTACAAATGCTTCGATTGCGACAAAACTTTAGTATGTTGTTCCGGAGGTATACTGAACCGGTTCTGTTGAATATAATCGAAATGGGGTTAAAGGTTAGGGCACAGGAGCGAGATTTATTCCACAGCCATTATCCTCATAGCTTTAGTAATTACGGTACTTGAGTAATGATTTCTGGTATGCTGGAAAGCGTATCATGATCAATGCATTGCATGATTTTACTAACTTGTTTTTCACTTTTTATTTATTTATTGGACAATGGTAAAATGTAGAAGAAAACTGTTGACGTCTAAGCTATGTAAAACAGTGCTGAAGAGAAATCCTTGTGCGAGAAAGAGAGAAAACTCTCAAAAAGCTTTCAACTTCTTCCTGTTCGTTACTTAGCCATCAGTAGGAGTGGTTTTGCAACGTATGTGCTGGGGAAGAAGTGTTTATTAGCGGGAATCTGAAGGGGTTTTCGTTTTCGACTGGGGAAGAGAGGTTTTACTCGTGACCACGCTAAGAAGAGACTATTTAAGATCACCAGTGTAGGAGAAACCGCAATTAAAGATTGAGAAGAAAGAGTCGAAATTCGACATCAATGATTTCTCGATGCTACTGCGTGGATCTATGGAAAGAAACCAGAATAGTAAACAAAAGAATAAGTAGTTTTATTCATGCTAGTTGGAAATTTCCTTTCTTCAAGCGATAATGACCCTGCAACTCAGCAGCCGTCAAAAAGTTTTGATAATGCGATTAATTTTTTATATATGTTTTTTTATTGAAGCTTTAAGGACCACCGTGAGCAACTCGATGAGCTATAAGCAGTGGCCCTTCCCTAATTTAGAGTAACTGGCTTCAGGGAAGGGAGAGAGCCTCTGCCATAAGACAAACACAACATCCATGCCCCACCAAGATTCAAACTCGTACCCTTTACGGAAGAATGGTCATAACCAGCGCTTAGACCACTGCGTCACCAGGGACGGATTTTTTTATATTTTATATTTCAAAACAGTTCAGTTTACTTCCTCTGCTTTTTATATTCTGAATTTAACTTTTTTTTTATTTTTCAGCATCCAGAAATTGTTTCCTAGCGAAGTAAATTAACAAAACAAACGAAAATAGAAATCAAAACTAGCATCTGTATTCGTGGATGAATACAGTTTTTTGTTATACACAGAGACTCCCAGATGAGTTTTCAGCCCTCCTGGTTCTGAGACCCCGCTACGGTGCTGATCCCCGTCCCCTTCTCCCTCTATGAAAAAAACCCCTAAACTGATGGGTTTTAATACCATTAGTTGTAGGCTAACTGTTAATTTCATTCTATCAGGTTGTATAGAATGTTACATGAAAAAATCGTATGTGGTGTGTGTAATGCAAGATATTGCGGTACTGCGGTGAGGTGACAATCGCAGAGTGCTGTGCGTGCGAAAGAATAGAATCTAAGGACAGAACGTACGTAGTTGTGGGGAAGATTAGTTGCATGTGGCAACAATCCGTAGGCGATATCGAAGGAAAGTGACTGTTGATACTGTTCGTCCTATTCATACTGAAAGAATCCTGAATTCGGTTACTGCCACAGTTTGACAAAAAAATAAACTCTCGGGTGTTACGATGTGACGTTCAGCACAGAAAACGTAACGAGATACTACTAAATTTACATAAGAGAAAGTAAACTAAATTCGGAAAGTTAAAAAGTGGTGGTATACGAACACAAACTCAATCAGTTGACACGAGAACATCGCTTTGCAAACATTCTGATGCTCTCGACACTTTTTCCTTGGTATGTAAACTAGTTTCAAATGCAGACATTTTTGAAACTTATTGGTTTTTGAAATCCTCTGTTAATGTCCGGTGACGTCTACTTCTAACTTAACCTTTCTTTTAAGTTTATCTGTTCTTATGTGAATTTGGTTTCTTCTCGTTAAATACTTTCTGACTAAACGACACATTATTCTTCCAGATGAGTTTCAAAGTTGGCTTCCCGAGAGTGTGTCAAAAGTAAATAAAATGATATATAGAGTAGTTTGAGAGATGGAGTATCATACGCTATGTGTTAAGTGAAGAAAGGTAAGGGGCTCAGACTTCATTGAAGAGGATGTTGCTCTAGGATCTGCTTTCTAGCATATCTAATACATTCTCAATGGGGTGTAGATCCGAGTTTTGTGGGAGTTGGAAGATGGTGGCAGTCGCTGTCGTTCTCAATGAAACACTGCTGAACACCTTTTGGGTAGTAGAATTGTCGTGCATGAAGCAGCCGGCCTCTGCTGGATAAAAAGTCAATATTGCAAGATGGACTTGATTAGCAATAATTTTCAGATAATCTTTGGAAAACATCCGACCATCCAGCAATATCAGGGTACCCGTCCCGTACAAGAGAAGGTGCTCCACACCTCCATAAACTTGAATTGCATTTGCAAGGCACGCAGGGTCAATTGCTTCATGCGGCTCCCGCCAAACGTTCTGCGTATTGTCAGTCTGATCAAGATGTACCGCGACTCGTCGGGCCACATTACTTTTTCCAGTCTTCCAGTGTGCAATCACGGTGTTCCTTACCTCTCTGTAGACGAACTTTCTGGTTCTTTGCAGAAATCAGTGGTTTTCTTATTGGCATGAGACTTTTTACAATTCCCTGCACGCAGCTGAATGCTTCAGTCAGTTACTGTGCATAGGAAGTCCTGTTTCTCCCTACACGTCTTCTCAGATGACGACGATTTCGCTCCTGGCAGATTGTCTTTTCGCCACAGTTACGTCTCTTAGACAAGCGATGTGTGTTATTTTTCCACTGAGTAGAGACATGGTCAGTTTTCGAAATCGCCGTCTGACCTTTTGAGAAACCAGTAAGTTTCCAAAATCGTCACTCCAGCCAGACAGGCACCCACAATGAACCCTTTATCGACTCCGGAAGATCCTTTGTTTTTCCCATTGTGATTAGCACTACTGACGAGCAGTAGTCTTACAGGGTTGCCTAGAAAACGTGGTGATGCACGTGACCAAGTATTTTTCATATACGCTGCGTAAGTGGCGTTCACTATGTAATAGGACCGCAGCACATTTTTCTTATCTCGGAGGGCGAGACTTGATATTACGCCCCTTCGAGATCAAAATCCCGGCCATTCGAGATCCACTCAAATAATACGTGGTTTTTACTTTCTCACACAATGCCGTTGTAGGAAAGTATTATAATCGTTCAAAAATCGCACTTCAGGTTTTTGACATAATTTTATTAAAAATGGAGAAACTAGGTAAATACCCAAGAAGCACAGGTTGTAAATGCCAAGTAAAGCGTAAACGTTATGTGAACGCCGACACCATATCACCCCACAGAAATGCAGAACGAAGAACAAACCGATGCAGAAGGAATGAGTATCGAATTAAAACGTAACAATAAGAATAAGTTTTAGGGTTAGGGCTTGGAAAAATTCCATTCAAGGTTAAACGCTCAGAGAACTTTCCGCGGCAGACCTCAAATGATTAATTAGCTCTTCATCTCAGCGACATGTTTGGAAAGGTCATGGAGCAGTGTCGTAGCTGCAGGGAGGGCGGTGGCCCTCCCAGAATAGTCGTTCCGGAAGCAAAAAATCATGCTCGGAGGGATGTAAAAAATAGACATTGTAGCTGAAAAAGAGAGTTATACCGTTCAGTAATTTCTTTCTAAAAACTTTAGTTAGTCTCACACAGTATTCCATGCAGTTAACCAGGTTACAGAGTAACATACACTATGAGATGTGAGCATCTCATATCCATGAAGGGAATTTTCCAAAACAGAGAATGGAGGCATAGGAACCAAGATGCTGATATGCCTAACCTCCGCGACCTTTCCGAACATGTCGTTGGGATGAAGAGCTAATTAATCATTTGTGCTCTGTCGCAGAAAGTTCTCTGAGTGTTTAACCTTGAACGGAAGTTTTCCAAGCCTTACTCCTAAAGCTTCTTCCTATGTAAATGGACGATGTCATTGCTCTGTCCACGTTATTTTATAAACAAGGCACAGCAACTGAAAAATTGTGTTTCGACACCACTGGGATCTCTCGATAACTAGTCGAGTGCGTTCGCATTTACGCTACAGTCCCAACAATTCTCAGCGCTATGAGTGGGTTATCAGTCAGCATCTGACTACACAAATCCTATTGATGGCCTCAGCAACTGTGATATCTCCATCTGGGGGCATTAACACAACAGCTATTTAATTGTAGCTGATAAATCCAAAGGGCGATAGAAATGGTGAATATATATCAAATACGTGGATGTAATGTAAATAGACGATGTCATCGCTCTGTCCACATTATTTTATAATCAACGCATAGCAACTGAAAAATTGCTGTTCCGACACCGCTGGGATCGAACCCCAGATCTCTCGATAATTAGGTAAGTGCGTTCGTATTTACGCTACAGAGACCATCAATAGGATTTGTGTAGTCAGATGCTGACTGATAAACCACGCATGGCGCTCACAATTGTTGGCACTGTAGCGTAAATACGAACGAACTCGACTGGTTATCGAGAGATCAGGGGTTCGATCCCAGCGGTGTCGGAAGAACAATTTTTCAGTTGCTATGCGTTGTTTATAAAATAAGTTGGACAGAGCGATGACATCGTCCATTTAAATTATCTCCACGTATTTGATATATATTCACCACTTCTTCCTATTGTCACGTTCACAATCCGAAACTCATTCGTTCTGCCCTGGTTTGCTTTCCGCTCTGCATTTCTGTGGAGTGTTGTGTTGTCGGCGTTCGCATAACGTTTACGCTTTACTTGTTCGCATAACGTTTACGCTTTACAGCCTGTGGTTCTTGGGTATTTATCAAGTTTTTACATTTTAAAAAAATTATGTCAAGAACCCGAAGTGCAATTTTTGAACGATCATAATACTTTCCTCTAACGGCAGTGTGTGAGAAGGTAAAAACCACGTATGTTTTGAGTGGAACTCAAAGGGGTGTAATTTTGGACTCCAAGCGGTGTATTTTTGAACTCGGAGGGGCGTAATTCCAAGTCTTCCACTCCTAGATGAGAAAAGCTTGCTACTGTCCTGTCATAAAGGTTAGACATACTGTATAAGCATATTGTTTTCTATGCCTCCATTCATTGTTTCGGAAAATTCGCTCATGGATGTTCACACCTCATAGCGTATGCTACTCTGTATTAGAGAAGAGCTTGGGCCCGGGCTCGGTCGGGCTCAGAATTCATTAACTACCGAAAAACCCGAGCTGGGAATTACACGTA
This sequence comes from Macrothele yani, assembly GCA_039090855.1. Lineage (NCBI taxonomy): Eukaryota > Metazoa > Arthropoda > Arachnida > Araneae > Macrothelidae > Macrothele > Macrothele yani. Next base: position 87,839,715 of record CM076992.1, read on the forward strand.
TCGAATTTCATTACTGTAATTAATTCAACACGTGTAATTCCGAGCCCGGTTGAATTACATGTGTTGAATTTCTTTGTGGATTTGTTACCATGGTGGAAGGATTTTCAATTTCCTAAGCTAGCTGCCATTGCAAGACAAATTTTGCTTATCAAGACTTTCATTATGCAGTGTCCAAATCTATGGCCCAAGCAAGGATTAGTTTAAGGAGGTATGGTATTGAAAAACTGGGAAAAAATCACATTCCCATTTTGTTTTTATTTTATTAAAAATCAAGAATCTTATCTTTAAAATGATGTGTTAATTTCCAAAATTGTACAGTTAGAAGTATTGTTATTTATTTTTAAAAATTTCCTCACTCCCGCGATTTTTGGGGTGACGTTGGTTTTTAATGCAGCAGGTCGAGTTTTAGAGAAAAGAAGATCAAGTTGAAGCACTGAGGCATTAAATGCAATTCTCTCTCTCTTTTTTCATGATGAACTTGATGTGGAAACTGCACACGCATATGATAATATTGTGATTATTATACTATTAAGCGCAAAGCTTTGTTAATGTTACAAAATGCCGAATAATCTGGTTTGGAATGCTTTTACGTTCTTTTTTATTTAATTTTGTGGGGCACGTTGATTATTTATTTATTTTCAAATCCAAATTTTAGAACATTTGGCTTTATGCGTAGTATTTCTAAAACCATATTAATATTGTGAAGTGGATTAACTGAAATAAACTTTTAAAACTAATCCTTGCTTGTGCCATATATTTGGCCAGTGTATAAACGCAAGCCTGGTTAAGCAAACTTTTCCAAGAATCCGGGCCCGGGCTCTAGGCCTTTGGACCCGGGCTGGCCCGTGCTCCTAATATTGAGCCCGAACTCATCTCTACTCTGTACCCAGGCTAACTGCATGGGATACTGTATGAGACTAACTAAAGCCTTTAAAAGGAAAAAATACTGAAGGGTGTAACTTTCTTTTTTAGTTACAACTTCTATGGGGGGGGGGGCAGGTAACGAAGGGGTGTACTGCACCTACCAGTTATAGTTTTATGAAAAAAATCGAACACGCACAATAACTAACCCAAAGATGCATACTTATTTTGCTTTAAGATATATTTAGCTTTGTCTAAATAAATGCCTAATTTCACTTTTAAAACACAATGTCCTACAGATTGAAAGCGTTCGGCTCTTTGACTTCGGGTTGTAATACGATTGCCCTGCGATGGGTTGTAAATAATACGATCGCTCTCCAATCGCCCTCTCTCTTTGCTGCTGAGAAAAAGCGCGAAGCCACAGTGGGATTCCCCGTGGAGGATGTGGGAAAACAGTTACCTAGGATTACGTGCACGACAGGCGTAAACATTTATTCACAGCAGCCGCAGATTTGTATGTGTAAGAGGGTGATTTCTTCAAGTGATTTATTTTAGTTTTTGGCAAAGCAATTACATGTATAGTTAAATCTATTACTTAAAAAATTTAAAACTACAGGGCTTTAGGTATACGGCCCTTACTTTTCCAGACACTCTTGCTGACTTCTACCCCCTCCTCCCAAACCACCACACCCACATCGCGAAAAATGAATCCTCCCTCGTGTTCAAAATCCTGGGGAAATTACTGTGTTTAGGGGGGATAAGGTAAACCTTGCAGGGAGGTGCACGTTGTGCTAGTTACGCCACTGCACCAGATCATGAATTTACGCCACTGGAATGAACTTTATGGAAGGACAACTGCCCTTCCTGCCTTCCCGGTAGCTACGGCCCTGTGCGTAAGTGAGGCCAGGTTTCTGATTTAGTGGCCGGTGCATGTGTTTGCAATTGTACGTGGATCATAATTTCCTTTGGGGCCATCCATAAAGTACGTCCGAGATTACAGGGGGAGGAGAGGTTCCTGACAACCGGACCAAATGTGACATGGGGGAGAGGGGAGGTTTAGTAATTGGGAGGTCCAGCGGTAAAACTATTGTTTTTTCTTCTTTTAATAGTTAGAAATAGGTAAGAAATATTTAATATTTCTGATTATATTTAGCTGAATCAGAATATTAAGGTGGACGTCCAGGGATTTAGCTTCCTATACTTCCAATGGGCAAACTTCTGTACACATTTTCTTCACAATTAATGCGTTCCCAAGGATGAAAATTTGAACATCGATTAAAATAATTTCATTTTATAACTTGGAATACTTAATAGTTTCAAAAACATAACCATAATAATATTAAAAATCAATAACCTTTCCTTTGGTGATGTTGAAACCAGAAAAAAGATGGCGCGACCTGTACATTGATGACATTAGTAGACAAACAAATGTTGGATTGCTTAATTGTGGTTATGCTTTAGGAAATATTAAGTATTCCAAGTTATAAAATAAAGCTATTTTAATCGATGTTCAAATGTTCATTGTGAAGAAAATGTGTACAGAAGTTTGCCCATTGGAAGTATAGGAAGCAAAATCACTAGACGTCCACCTTAGGTTCTCCTATTTGCACTAATAAATCTATCTTGTTTTGTAGATGGCATGATCGGAAATGTTGAAACATGCGTGCGTTCATTTGGAGATCTGTGGCGTAAAGGAAGTCTTGACCTTTACGCTAACTTAAAATATCAACATACTAAGAAATTGTTCCTAAATGAAACAAACCTTAACGGCCAGACAAAACATATAACCAGAAGTCAACTTACGGAAACAGTCCTTTATTCGGAATGGAATGCACAACACTCTCCACACATTTATCTCAACACTTTTCAATTCTTTCGTACAGCACTTTCTTAACAACGCTCATCATAATCGCTCACAATAATAGCTCTCAATAATCGCTCTTATCAACACACCTCAATAATCGCTCTCAATAATATCAACACCTCTCTCATACAACAGATCAGTCGTCGCTTTTTATCTCTTGTTCTTATCTTATTACATGCATACGTCACGTGCATTCAACCTCAATTGTGTTGCCAAACGTATTCGTTTGAAGGAAAAGATATTTCGTTAAGCGTGAAGAATACTGAGAATAAACTCAAGATTTACATAGGGAAAGAAACTAAAAAAGGAAAGTTAATCTAGAATATACGTCACAGATCTTTATTTCAGAATGATAAAGTTCGGGTAGCATTTGGGAATAAATTAATGCGTAAATACTTAATAAATATTTTCTGAAGCAAAGGTGTAAATACACTGATGTTCAAAATTAAGAGAATTTGCACATTTTGTCGAATTTCTGAAAAACTAATGAACACATTTTAATGAAATTTGGTATGAATACACAGATATATAAGAGAAAACATTATACCATACAACAGTCATGGTACGCACTCAAGATCGTCAGTAAGGCTCATCAGCGCAGGAATGTCCAAACTCTACGTTGCAAGATCGAGCATAAAGGGACTCTAATATTGGGTATAGTTCCCTCTCACAATCATACAGCTTTCACAGCGCAACGTCAGACTGGAAACGAGGCAATTGACGAGTCCCTGTTGCAGTCGGTCCCACTCCTGCAGCAACGCAGTTTTCAGCTCCTGGGTGGGTCTCAAATGATGGGGGGGGAGGGGGGTGATTTAGGTCTGGCCATCTGGCTGGCCAATCCATCCGGCGAATATCCTCACTTTCAAGATAATCGTCCACCAAGTGAGCTCTATGTGGACGAGCGTTGTCGTCCATAAAAAGGAACCGAGGGCCAACTGCGCCCCTGAAAAGTCGAACATGGAGCTGTAAGATCTCATCCCTATACCTTTCAGCAGTCACGCAGCCTCTGTCAAACACATGGAGAGGTGTGCGGCCGTCCAACGTGATGCCTGCCCAGACCATGACACATCCGCTGCCATAGCAGTCCCTTTCTCGGATGTTGGAGGAAAGGTATCGGGCACCAGGTTCTCTCCAGATGAAGGTACGTCGAGAATCAGTGTCCAGGCTGAATCGCGACTCGTCTGTGAAGAGAACGTTACCACACTGAAGTCTGGTCCAAGGCTGATGTTTTCTGCACCATGCTAAACGCGCTCTCTTGTGTGCTGAAGTGAGCGGGACGCAAACAGCGGGTCTTCAGGCAAAAAGCCCTCTCTCATGAAGCCTTCGGGAAACAGTAACCCTTGAAACTCGGGTTCCAGTGGCGGCATGCAGCTCACCAGATAGCTGTGCCGCTGTAGCAGTCCTGTGGCGTCTCGCTGAAAGTGCCAAATAACGATCTTTATTGGCCGTCGTGGCTCTTGGACGACCTTGCCCAGTCCTTCTCGATATGGATCCGGTGTCCTTAAACTGTTTCCACAAATTGCGGACGACACTGGGCGTTACATTGAGATCTGTAGCAACCTGCCCTGGCGATTGCCCTGCCTCCAATCTACCGACGACTCTCTACCTCATACTGTCATCAATACATTCGTGGCAACTCAATTTACATGCTTGCTTATGAAATTGAACCAACTCCTGCAAGAAACACAACGAATGACGCCGAGGAGTACGAGCAAACTAATCGCGGAAAAAGCCACGTGTGCTTTTCATGCCCCCCGTTGTCACAGCTCCGCCCACACGCACGTGTACGCTTACGCATTCGACACTGCAAATTTGCATTCTTATTCGGCGGCATAATTTGTATCTTTGGTTCCGTACTTTTTGTGAAAATCGACAAATTGTGCAAATTCTCTTAATTTTAAACACCAGTGTATATGGAAGATTCCTTTAAATAATTGCATGTTTTCTTTTTGTTTCTCAACGAACTTCTAAAAGCAGTCGTCAAAAATAAAGGGGGTTTGCAAAAGTTAGGACGTACTTTTTAGGGGGAGGGGTGTCAACAATCGGACAAAATGTGACATGGGGGAGTCTAAAAATAGTAAAAAATCACGGACGTACGTTATGAACGGCCCCCTTTTAAAAAGATGAGCCACAATTTTTACGATTTTGGAATCTTGTATTAATAGAGAAACGCGAGGCATATTCACGTTTCTCTTATTAAGGACTGATCTCTGGCAGCGTTGCATTCAAAGAGTTTTTTCCGGGAGGGGGAATTAAATCATCCTGGGGGGATGAAACTTGTTAACTGATTATATACATATAAACACAACTTTGTTATTTATATATACGTACATTAACACATATAAAATTAAAAAATAGAGTATAAAAATTTTCTTATGTTCGCATATCGCAAATTCCAAGAAATTTACAAATGATTAAAAACGTAAAAATGTTATACCTTTGCTTTAATTCAGTAACGCACCACTGATTTCACCATGGGGTGGTTGTAAAATATTGAGGATGCTAGTAAGATAAAGTTGTGCTAGAGAAAATTCCCTGCTCCGAACATTAGGATTTTTATAAATGTCCTCGCCTTACTATAAGCGTGTTTCTGATTATTGAGGAATCATTGCAGCGTTACCTGAAAACGCGCGGTGTAAAGTGTAAACCATTCCCCTGCCATTTGGTTTCAGCCCCTTTAGATTATTTAGATTAGCATATAGTACAACAAACAAAAACTAACTAACCGTTTGTGTGTGTGGATGCCAGTTTGAGGTGCCTTAATTTTTTTTTTTTTTCACAGAGCTTAGATCACCCACCGCCAGGGGGAAAAAAACTTTTTATGCGAAGAATTTCTCATAATTTGCTACTGTTAAAAATTAGGTAGCAAATATTTTGTTGTATTAGAAGCACTAACATCACGTTAGCTACACTGAGGCTGTGACGTACCTGCCAGCAGGACGCACACGACGTAAAGGCAGATAGGAATCAGAATAATCGTCTGCGTAGCTCAGTTGGTAGAGCGACTTGTTCCGGAATAAGCGGCCTCGGGTTCGAATCCCGGCGTAGACCAAAAATGACGGAGAAATTTACTTCGTTATAATGGCGCCCGAACTATCCGGATGACCCGACTGTTCAAAATCTCGCAATGGTGTGATGTTATTTCCACACCGCGAGACAGGAAAAATCAGAGAATTCCTTCTCCAGCGCTTCGAAAAATAAAAATGTGTGATGTTGCATTCCACACAGCAGATTGACTGGGAGTTCTCAAGTGCACGTTCTACAGTGGATGGCTGCCTGCAACGATTCATGGTCACGGCTGACCCGTGGGGCCATGCCCCCGGCCCTCTTTCGGGGGGGGGGAGATGTGACGTACCTGCCAGCAGGACGCACACGACGTAAAGGCAGATAGGAATCAGAATAATCGTCTGCGTAGCTCAGTTGGTAGAGCGACTTGTTCCGGAATAAGCGGCCTCGGGTTCGAATCCCGGCGTAGACCAAAAATGACGGAGAAATTTACTTCGTTATAAGGCTTAACCGTATACATGGGAAGTCGGCATCCAGAAGACTGAAATAAAGCTGAATACCAGCTTCCAAAATACAGTATGATGTATTGCAGTGCGAACATCTATGGAATTAGTTTTTTTTTGCGGTAGAGTGCTTGAAAAACTACCCCTTTAGCGAGGACTGTTTAATGTTTTATTGAAGGATGATCAAAATTTCAGATTGAAGTCCATGTGGATGGTTTTTTTTATTATTATTATAATATATTTTACCTCAGTTTCTTACGTTTTTTTCTTTTAATTAATTTCTCCAAATATTCAGGAATACACGAAAACAATTAGATTAAATGTAAGGGGAGATCGTCCAAAAACCTACGGGGGGCGTTCGTGGATTTTCGGAGAGCTAAGCACCCCGAGAAGTTGCCTGAATCATAGGCTCCGATTTGAAAAATTATTGGGGGTTCCGAAAATTTTCAACCGATCTACCATTTTTCAAAATACTTAAGTCTAATTTAAATTTCATTCAGTCAGATTATCTGGCACAATAAGACGCATGAAGTGCTAAAATGAAGCAAACTATAGGTAGTTACAGAATTTTTTCTCTAGAAAATTATTTATTTCATTTATTTAGCTTTTGTAGGCGTGACATTATTATTTACAATGCACGAGATACTGTGTGGATTTCTAACTCAATTGTCTTATAAAAGTAACAAAAACGTGTAAAATTTATTTTAAGGTTTTTTTACCAATTTTAAAAATGCCAACAATTTTTTTCTTCAAATGATTTCTGAGCTGAAGTAGGAGGTTAGAAGGGAGAGGACATGGCATCAGCCGCACGCCCTGCGTTTTCCGTGCACTCCACTTCGTATGAGTTGTGTATGCCCAGCATGCCCAACTTGGGGTGCTTCTGTACTTTTCTGTGGGGAAATCGTTGGCTTTGAAGAAGTTTTAGAGGCACTTGTGCAGCATGTAAAGTTAGGAAAAAATGAGACTGAAATATACATGCACATAACTAAAAATTTGCAAAAAGTTACAGAAGTATTTTCTAAAAAAATTACACAAAATTATGCTTCGTCGAGCGGAAGTGCATAGATCAACAAGGCTTCCACAGCTTTAGCAAGGCCGTGATTGTATTAACCAATCATGGCCTTGCTAAAGCTGTGGGAGCCTTGTTGACCTTCAGGGCTGCTGCACAGAGTAAGAGACGGCCGCTATCAACCTGTGCTCCAGCACAGGTCTTCTGTAAGTGACGTCACGTCACTGAACCCTCCCCACGCGGAGGGCGCAAGAAAATAGATGATCAGAATTGGCTTCACCGGCGGCTGCCGATGCCATCTCCTCTCTCTTCTAACGTCCTTGGTCCCCAACTGTCCGAAGTTAGGGTTGGTCAACTGACTGTACAACATATTTCCGCTTTATCACTATAACCTCGAATAGGTTCTCGTCTCCGAATGTAGAGCTAGACTTTTGTATTTTGTGGGAACCCAGACAAACCGAAGAATTTTCTTTTATAAAGGAGACAGTTTTAAATGCTCTTAAACAACGGTACTTGTGGTATTGTCTGTCGCGTCAAATTTGATGAGCACAATCAAACACTAATTCTTTTTTGAGACACAATAAACAGTCTGGGGAGTAAATTTCTGTACACACTTTCTATGTATAGTAAACGGGGAATGAATAATAAAAAACTTGAAGAATTGATAACGAAAAACAAAATTTATGCATATATGCGTACGTGTATTTTCCCCACGAAATACGCGCAAAAGTATTAGGGGTTCGATAAACCAACAAAAAAATCATTGGGGGGTTTAAAAAGTGTCTCGAACCCACGAAATCAGCGCCTATGGCCTGAATACATCACTGATCCCTGGTAAAGGTGCCTTAGTAAAAATGATTTTAATTGTAAAAGCATTAATCCGTTAGCCCCCAGTTTACAGATCATTAAAATTGAAAGAGCATAGACAGGCATCTGAAGTTTCATAGAAACAAAGCAGTGGGTTGTTTTGTCCACTGCTAAATGTCAGGAGCCGTGCGGGTTCTCCTTGGACTGAGGCCGGATGTCATCATCATCCTCCCCACATCCGTCGGCTCTCAAGGGTCATTAACTACGGCTGTTGCAGTCGTTACTGAGCAACACTTCCAGACTTACTTGGCATTTCTTTTTCTGGCCGCTGAACTTCACTGGTACTTCAAACATCCGGGGAACAATAACTTCTCCCCGTTGTGCACGATTTATATAATAGCCGAACAGGAAGTCTTTTCTCCCACTTTGTTTCGTTTTCGCTTTTTTTAATTCGTTAATACTTTGTTCGTGTTATTTTTCTTCTCCCTTCTTTCTCATATATTTTTCGAGGATTAATAGCACCTCTTTATCTCTCTTTTGGCGTACTTAAGGTTTAGAATTCCCAATGTTTTGTGAAGCATTTGTTTTGACTTTGAGACTTGCTGTCTCTTTTTCATGCGCTGTTTGGGTGAACAATTTTTCTTTTGCGAAAATAAAGTATTTCCCAGGACATCGATTGCTTTCTCTTCAGTGATGAAATCCAATAAATGCGTCGGATGAAACAATTAGAATGCAGCATTACGCTGAATTATATGAGAAACTTATTTGATACCCGGTTTAGAAAAATACCGACACTTTATTTGCGACACAAAGTTTGGACAAAAAAGACAGGAAGCCAAATTGAAATTTTTTCATGGACAAATCCAAAGAAAATGCTGAAACATAATATCGATTCTTATTCTTATTTTGAAATAAGTAATAAAATATCCAATATTTTAAGACACAATTTTAATTATGCACCAGAGAGCAAAAAAAAAAAAAAAAAAGATTAGTAGCGCGTCTATGTGCAAATCGAAGGAGCAGCAGTCAAACAACGGCGAGTGTGAAGGTTATGAAGCGCTGCAAACAAGAAAAATGACACCGAATTTTCAAGTAGGTATCGATTCATCCTCTGCTCAAAATCGTGCTGTTTCGTCCTCGGGTTTTAACAGGTGTGGTGATTTCTCCCCTGCACACTAGAGCTGAGTTCGGGCTCAATCTTCGGAGCCCGAGCCCGTGGTATATCAGCCCGAGCTAACCCGAGCCCGAATTTTACATTGCAAGATAGAGCACGGGCCCTAACGAGCCCAAAAACTGGCTAACCTGTTCAACCATTAATGAAAAACATCTCCTTTTCCACATTTCCACTCTCTCCTCCTCCTCCTGCAATTAACCAATGTATTTCTCAAATGGGGAGTGGGGAACGGGGAAGGGACTTCTGTCTATTTTTACAGTGTAACTGTACGATTTTCTTTGAACGTTCGTTTCCACCTGAAGTGTTTCGGGCGGCCAGACAAATGATCGGGCGGTGCTGCAATTGTATGTTGTTCAGCACGATTCCGAACCACAGTAAATATTCTACAGCACGAGCCTGAACCGCAGTAAATATTCTACAGCACGAGCCCGAACCGCAGTAAATATTCTACAGCCCGAGCCCAACCCGCAGTAAATATTTTACAGCCCGAGCCCAAACCGCAGCAAATATTCTACAGCTCGAGCCCGATCCTGTCCCGGGCTCTGCTTCGGGCTTTCGGGCTCGGGTTCAGCCCGTCTTAGATCTGGTGAACACAGTGGGGAGCACTCCCAGTGGAGTACGGCTTAAACGGGTTCACGGCGGGGAGTCCTTGAGTCGAGCCCTTCACCTGACATAACAGGTTCGTCAGTGTAACTGCCATAGGGATGACCTCAGGTTCAGTTTTGACTGCCATAGAGATGACCTCAGGTTCGATCCTGGGCAGGTACGAACGTTCGAACCACTAAACCCGCCGTGCGTCGGATGGGCACGTTAAGCCGTCGGACCTCGGGTACTGGTTCCCCGGTAGTAAATAAGGGCGTCTTCTACCTCGCTTCCGTGTGACTTTTCTATCAGGCACTCTAGCCCAAATCTCCTAGCTTCCTATTTCTAAGGGTTGTTGAAGACCTGGGGTCATACACTCCCTTTCTAAAATCCTATACATATGATCTCATCTGATCTGATTGCACATTGGTTCTACATATATTATTCGGCAACAGTAATTTTGGAAGCTGAAGCATTTGCTATTTTTCTACGTTTGCATCACGACGTTCAGATTTTTTTTCTTGTAAACGTGTAATAGAATATAATATGAATGAAGTGGAGTTTATCGAAACCAAGGGTGGCCAGCGTACATGACGTTTCGACGGGTGGTCCTATACGTTAAAGAGAACGTTAAAGAACACTAACAAACGCTGGATTTGCAGAAATGCTGATTGCAGTGGAAATTTACTTACGAGTTCAGAAGATAAGGACACCACACTGTAAACCTAATGTAGCTAAGATGAAAGTAGAAAAACATGTCGTAAAGTGTAAAAAAAGGATCATGAATAGCTCACGGCAATGCAAGAAATTAGATTTGTAAAGAGACTTTTCCAGCGGCACGAGATATTGGCCTATATTTTGTCACAGAAATACCTAAGTTTGATTCTTTGAAATCCTCATTGAACAGACACCGACATGAGGAGTTGGGCTTTTTATCACCACAAAACCGAGAAGATATTATTTTACCCGGAAAGTACAAAACTAATTTCTTGATTATTGATGATGGATCAACGGACAGAATAATGGTATTTTGTACAGAAGTTGGCGGAAGATCGTTAGAGAAAAGTGAAACATGTTTAACAGATCGAACGTTTAAATCCTTTTGCTCCACGTTTAAACAACTCTACACATTTCATGTTGATTTAGGGGGCAGTGAAGAAAAAATAACAGTTGTTCCCACCATTTGTGCCTTATTGCCAAACAAGAAAGAGGAAACTTCTACAAGGTTACTGAGTCTACTGCAGAACCATTTTCTCCGGTGGTCTCCACTATTTTAGAAAATTGATTTTGAAGTCACGATGCTCAAAGCAGTACAGAAAACTTCCCAGATTCCGAAGTCAAAGGATGTAATTACCATTACAATCAATCTCTATGGTGTAAAGTTCAAAATTTAAGCCTAACATTAGAATACATAAACAATGAAGACATCAAATGTCCCATACGAATGTTTGCAGCTCTTGCATTCATTCCACCCACTTGTGTCGACAATGGATTTTTATCCATAATGGAGGATGCGCCCACAAATGATGCTCTTCAAGAGTTTAATAATTGCATATTGTGCATATTGCATATGCACAATATATGGTAGATCAGTGGATGGACAACCCTGTTTTTGGTCGTATATGGAACTGTTATAAAGAGCGTCACAGAACGACAAATTCCGTAGAGTCGTGGCACAACAGATTAAATAAATCTGTAAGAAAATCACATGCCAATATATTAGAACTTTTGATTAAGTTAAAAGAAGACGTACAGGATTGACACTGCTGGACACCGAAAATGCAACACCAAGAAGGAAGCATCCGATTGGCCTGAAATTCGCAGCATGCGTCGCCCACGAGAGGATATGCAAACGATTAGCATTGCAGGGCATATGCAAATCATGTGCGCCCGGCACGCCACCAAGAAGCACTATACGAAGGGTGCACAGAAGGCGGGTGTAAGTAGTGGAAGGGTGTTGTGCTGCCGGACCTGTGCGTGGAAAGCTTCCTGAAGCCTAGTCGCAGAATACGACAGTCCTTCCAGCACGTTTCGGAGTTCGACAGAGGACGAATCGTGGCTTATCGCGACAGCGGTTTATCGTACCGAGACATCGGCGCCCGTGTGAGACAACATCCAGCCACAGTGAAGCGAGCATGGATTCGGTGGCTGCAGGAGGGACGGACGGACCGACGTGGGCGATTTCTACAGCCGCGGCACACCACCGGACGAGAGGACCAGCATGTTGTGTGGTGGGCATTGACGGCTCGCACCGCCACATCACGAACGTTAACCCAGGAATTAGGGTGTGATGCGCAACAACCTGTGTCAGCACGTACCGTTCGATGTCGTCTGCAGGAACGGGGACTTGTCGCACGGCGCCCGTTGCTCCGATTTCCATTGACGTTACACCACCGGTGAGTGAGGCGGCAGTGGGCCGTTGAACGCCGCACCTGGACTACGGAATGGCATGACATTTTCTTCTCCAACGAATCCCGGTTCTTCCTGCAACACCACGATGGTCGGATCCGTGTGTGGCGGCACCGCGACGAGAGACTGTATGACGCCTGCATTATGCATCGCCGTACCGGTCCGTCGCCTGGCCTTATGGTTTGGGGCGCAATTGGATATGACACCCGCACCCCTCTGGCACGCATCGCCGGTACACTCAGCAGCCACCGCTACATCTCCGACGTTTTGTAGCCTGTAGTTCTCTCTTACCTGCAGGACCTTCCAGCGGCCACGTTTCAACAGGACAATGCGCGCCCGCACATGTCACGCATCGTGCAACAATTCTTCACGACCCACCAGGTGTCACTGCTGCCGTGGCCCGCCTGTTCTCTCGATATGTCGCCCATCGAACACGTCTGGTCGCTGATCGGCAACCGAGTGGCCCGGCAAGCATCACCCGCGGCTACGCCTGATGAACTGTGGCAACGTGGGAAGCAGCCTAGACCGACATACCCCAAGCCTACATCCAAAGCCTCTTTCGTTCGATGCCGCGGCGTGTAGCGGCTGTTATTGCCAGCCATGGGGGCCACACGATTTATTGATGTCTGCGTGTTCCGCAAGTCGCACGGGCCTGTAAGCTCAATCGTTTCATCTTTGTATCTGTTGTTATGTGTCCAGTAAATCTGGCTTTGTTATTTCATGTCCTCTTGGTGTTGCATTTTGGGTGGCCAGCAGTGTATGACATTCAAAGAAAGCAACATTAACTTAAAAAAAAAAAGACAAAATAATATATAATTAGCTTGGATAAAATAATTGAGAAAACTGTTTATTATTTCGAAACCGGAGAGAAGACACTAATTAAATGCTTACGTGCGCTGAAACTACAATAGTATGTTAGATAAGTTCTTAAAATTTACAAAGTGCCTCACAGCTATTTTCACTGCATTTTTTGACAAAGATTTTTTCTGCATTTGTGACAAGAAAAATTAAAAGAAGGCGGAGTTGTCTCAGAAACCACGATAATAATTTTTGGGGAACGAAGTCAGACTACCTCCTCGTGGTGTTCCTTGGAAACGCAATATGCAACTAAAAGTTTTGCTCATTAGCCGCAATTGCGGCTAATGAGCAAAACTAAATAACGAGTAAATAACTCGAACTCAAATTACACAGTTTATTAAGCGACTGGAAAAATATAAGGGCAAAGGGAAGAGAGGACGTATCACCCCTTGTGTTAAAACCCGAGGAAGAAACGGCACGATTTTGAGCAGACGATGAAACGGGGAAGGATGAATCGGGACGTCACCGAATATTCGGTTGTAATCAGTAATACCATAAAATTATATATCAATGAAAAGATAATTTTATCAAAAATGTAATGCAATAAAGTTTGTTCAATTATCTATATTCTTGAAGATGACAATCCGATTTTTGGCGTAAATGTGACAAGGATGGTAAGTCAGATAATATCCGAAAACTTGAAAATTTTCATCGTCCTGGAGCGGGACTCGAACCCGCGTCTCCCAGAAAACGCCTAGGTATGCTAACCACTACACCACCCAGAACGACCAAGTTTCAAGTTTCCGATCAATTTGAATTTAACCATCACAGGATTCGCTAGTCGAAGCAACCGGCATTCATGTTTAGCGTATCTGGAGGTTAATAATCCTATCCCGTGATTGCCCGGAGAAGCAGATAAATCATGAAAGAAATACGGGATTACGCCATATAATACAAATTTTGAAGATGACAATCCGACTTTTGGCGTAAATGTGACAAGGATGGTAAGTCAGATAATATCCGAAAACTTGAAAAATTTTTAAAAATTTTTCATCGTCCTGGAGCGGGGCTCGAACCCCAGATTCATTAAACATGAATGCCGGTTGCTTCGACTAGCGAATCCTGTGATGGTTAAATTCAAATTGATCGGAAACTTGAAACTTGGTCGTTCTGGGTGGTGTAGTGGTTAGCATACCTAGGCGTTTTCTGGGAGACGCGGGTTCGAGTCCCGCTCCAGGACGATGGAAATTTTCAAGTTTTTGGATATTATCTGACTTACCATCCTTGTCACATTTACTCCAAAAATCGGATTGTCATCTTCAAAATTTGTATTATATGGCGCAATCCCGTATTTCTATCTATATTCTATGAAAAGTTATAGCCAAATAACCGGTAAAAAGTAGCACAACTCGCTTAGGTATATATGAAATAGCCTTCCTTCATTTGAATGTAGCCAATGAGCATGAGTGTTTAGAGAGAACCAATCAGGTGTCATCTTGTTTTGGCAATGAGCCAATCAGGTCACAGTAGGATTCGCCTATTGATGTCATGTATTTTAGCTGAGAGGAGGACATTTGTCAGTGTGTTATTTGACTGCCATCAAATTGTTTTTTTTTTTTGTGTTCTTTGATTTGGTGAGCTTGTAAAACGTAATAAAAATAAAGAAATAGAGCAAAGAGTTGACTGGTCACCCAAAAAGCGATGTAAAATAGTACTATTAAGTGAACAAGGCTTCAGTTACTAAAAAATGGAAGAAAAATTAGCTTAAACTTAACCAAATGTGGCATTTCTAAATATTTGAAGAGGTGTAAGGAGACTTAGTTACTACAAAACCAGACTGGTGAAGGCTGGAAAAGGTGCACAACAGCAAGCGATGAAAGAAGAATTAAGAGACTGTGCCTAGGTGACAGAAGAAAGTCATCTTGGTGTATACAAGATGAAATAGCGCAATGCAATGTGAATTTGAGTGTAAGGACTGTTCGGCGCAGACTGCAGAAATTTGGTCTAAAAACTAGAATTCCACGAAAAAAGCCATTTTTATCTCTCAAACAAAGGTTGGAAAGATTAAACTGGGCTAAAGCCCATGTTAACCGGACAACGGAACAATGGGACAGTGTTATTTGGAGTGATGAGACCAAAATCTCCCTGTTTGGTATGATAGCATAAAATACGTAAGGAAAAGAATCGGAGAAGATTTGCATCCTGATTGCATTACATGTACCGTGAACACAACAGGTTAGTGTTATGATCTGGGGTTGTATGACATCAAAAGGTGTGGGCAGAGTTTGCGTGATTAATGGGAATATAAATGGCCAAAAATACATTAATGAAATACTTGAGTCCAAACTGAAGCCTTCCGCACGTGATCTTTTCCAAGATAATAAAGCATTTATATTTCAACAGGATTCAGCTCTATGCCATTATGCTGCTGTGTGCAAAAAGTGGTTTCAAGATAATCATATTCCACTGCTGGAATGATCTGGGAATAGCCCAGACCTTAACCCCATCAAAAATCTATGGAACCGACTAAAGAAACTTGTTAGTCAGAAGCAACCCAGCAATAAAACCCAATTAAAAGAAACAATAATTCAATCTTGATTTCACATTATAACAGCTGCAGAACTAAAAAAACTTGGTTCACTCCATGGGAAGGCGCTGTAAGGCCGAAATTAACGTTAAAGGTTACCCAACTAAGTATTAACTGACATGGGGAGAGTTTTTGTATATCTCATTTTTCTATGTGTTTCACTTTTCTTCTTTATAACTGTTGTTCTAATACAAAATCCTTCATAAACGTTATTGCATTACATTCTTGATTAAATTATCTTTCCATTGATTTATAATTTTATGGTATCACTCCCAAAAAAAAGTGGTGTTATGAGCCACCAAACCTCAAAAATACACCATTTCCAAAAGGTTTCCACAATTTTGGCTACTACTGTACTTACTTCCACAAGCGGCTGAAAAGTGATGCGAAAATTAATTGTATAAGAGACAAAGGGATTTTCAAATCGAACAGTTAAAAGAGGAATCACAGTAGGAAACATGATCTAACTATACGCCTTCTAGTGGAAGAATTTTTGCATAATGGAAAAGTTGAATTAGGAGAAAAGTCTTCTTCATGGCAGAAGCTATGCTAAGGAAAAATAAATTTTCAAATACGTCTCCCGGAGGCAGAGATAGCGAGAAAAAGGTATTGACCTTTACGCTCCTTAGAGGAAAACCTGTCCATTATTTAAAGATGATAATCTTCCCCATCTTTGCTGTAGCGAATGGCATACAGTAAAATGAAATTCTCAATAGGCTTTTTAGCAGTGGAGATACAGCTGCAAACAGAAATTCAGAAACACCACCTAGCGTCAGAACTGTGGATCGCAAAACTCCTCAAATACTGTACCAGAAGGTAAATTATATCTTGGGTTAAAAGAACTTTTTTAACACCAAACAGAAGTCATCGCTCTTTCCACGTTAATAAGTGAGTCACGAAAAAATTCTCATCGTTCGCCACCGGGAATCGAACCCAGGTCTTTCAGTTACGCGCCGGCCATGCTACCAGTGCACCACAGCGGCCTCGAATTCTCCAGACAAACATACGACTAACTGCCAAACCACATGGCAGGTTGCTTCATGGTGCCCCGCCCAACGCTGGAGATTCACCGAAGATCGAAAACAGCAACTGAACAAATAACTACGAGGCGAATAAGTGATTAATTCATACACTGGACGTGGATCAGAAGCACCAAACAGAAGTCATCGCTTACTTTGGAAAATCTTTTTAGAATACGATCTTCTGTTTGGTGTTATGATCCACTTCCAGTGTACAATGAAATAACTTTTTAAATCGCAGATTTGGAAAAGGAGGTATTGATAAAAAAAGCAGATTAAAAATTTACGTAACCTATCGGCGAAATTGCGTATGATTTTAGGAAGAAAATATACACAAAAAGTCTTTATTGTTAGTAGTGTATCTGACCGAAAAAGACGTTTTTTCAATGGGGTATTTAGCCCCGAAAATATTGCTGTAAACGGAAATGTGAACTTATTCCCTCTAATTCGAAATTATACACTGGTGTGCAAAAATTCAGGACGAAGAGGAGGAATTAGCAAACAGCGGAACGAGCAGGCAGAATGGACCGAAAGACCACTCAGGAGATAGACTAGGGTCCGGTACGGTAGGGCATGCGCATATATGCAACATGAAGGGGGTGTCGGAAGGGTATAAAGAACACGGGCGGTGTACGCTCAGCAATTCGGTGAAAGCACGGAGTACATCGGTTTGAACGATGTCGAGTTGCTGCCACCGTGTGATATGGCCAACAGGGAATCCAGTAGACGACATCTGGATGACTTTACCCGAGGTCGCGTCATTGGGAAGTTTGGAAGAAGGTCGAAGTGTGACTAGTGAGGTCGAGGAGTTCGGGATCGCTCACATAATGGTTTTACGAGCTTGGGGAGCATTTCAAACGACAGGAACCGCTGTCCGAGAGTTTAGCAGTGGTCATCCCCGAGCAACCACGGCGGCGGACGACCGGTATATTGTCCTACAGGCGAGAAGAGACAGACGGCAGACAGCGCAAAAAATCGCAAGGCACATGCAACAGACAACTGGACGTCTGTTATCGCGTTTTACTGTGGCCAGGAGGCTGCACAAAGGTGGTATATTTGCACGACGACCAGTACGGTGTGTGCCATTAACGCCTGCTCATCGAAGACGGCGGTTTCTGTGGTGCCAGGATCACAAGAACTGGACACATCAGCAATGGGGTCAAGTTCTCTTTACGGATGAGAGCCGATTTAGTCTGACGAGCGATTCTGGATGTACACACATCTCAAGAGAGCAGGGATCACGCAATCACACCTCCAACATCGTCGAAAGGGACCGGTTTGGAGGTGGCGGAGTTCTCGTTTGGGGCGGTATCAGGCTTGGTAGCCGTACTGACCACCTCCACATCTTCCAAGGAGGTTCAGTCACTGGTGTCCGCTATTGTACCGAGGTTCTTCTGCCTCACGTGCGTCTGCTTAGAGGTGCTGTGGGTCCTGAGTTCCTCTTCATGGACGACTACGCTACACCTCATCGTACAGTGGCTGTCGCAGAGCTGTTGGAGAATGAAGATATTCAACGCATGGATTGGCCCGCAAGGTCCCCGAACCCAAATTCCAATCGAACACGTGTGGGACCTTCTCAGGAGACGCTTGGCAGCACGTCACCAGCCGCCAGCAACGATTCCGCAGCTGCGATTGGCGCTACAAGAGGAATGGCCCGCGATGCTTCAACAGCTCCTTGACAACCTCGTCCTCAGCATCGACAGACGTTGTAAATCCTGCAACGCAGTCAGGGATGATCATATCCCCTACTAAAGACTGGATTTTTCTTGGCAGCCGCCTGCCACATATGCGTTTCTGTCTTCTGTCTAGTTGTGCTCGAAGCTACCTTTTTAATAAAGTGCCTTTGTATCCTTTGGATTCCTTGTTTGGACGGTTTGCTCACTTGTCCCATATTCTTACATCTTGGGGATCTTATGGTATGATTTGAGTCGATGTGGAGCATTTCTGCACGACGTTACATTCGAAAAACCGTCTCGTCCTTAATTTTTGCACGCCAGTGTATGAGAAACCTTTTGCACCTGAAACCATTTGCTACAAAGATTTTTTTTTGTGAAATCGGACTGTTAGAAGCAGAGATAATGGAAAACAAAAGATATATATCTATCCCCCATTGCGGAAAAGCTATGCATTATTTCAAGAAGATCGTATTTTGAAAAGATTTTCTGAAGTAAGCGATTTCGATAAACGAAATAATTTTTTCAATCGAGTTTTCAGAATCTCAGATTTTGCTGCAAATATATCAGAAGAGGAAATAAACTCTTACGCCTCCTGGTGGCCAAACTGTAATAGCGTACAAGTTTGTCCGCGCCGGACATCGATCACGGGTCCCCTCACTCCTGAGTAAGTCGCTTTCCCAACTGAGCTACGCGGAATTGTGCTCTTACTGTTATCTGCCTTTATCTCATGTGTGTCACATCTCTCCCCCTCCCCCCCCGATAGAGAGCCGGGGTCTGTCGCTGTTGGCAGTCATCCCATGAAGAACGTGCATTTGAGAAATCGCAGACAATTTGGTAAGGGGAACGTAACATCACATTAATTTATTTTTTCGAAGCACTGAAGAAGGGATTCGCATTTTTTCTGTCTCGCTGTGTGCAAAGAACATCACATCATTGCAAGAAACGTAACAGCCCGGTCATCCTGGTAGTACGGGCGCCAATATAACGTACAAGTTTGTCCGCGTTGCTCAGTTGGGAGAGCGACTTACTCCGGAGTGAGGGGCTTCGGTTTCGATGCAGGGCGCGGACAAACTTGTACGTTATACCATTCTTTACCAAAAATTAGAAATCATATGCAAAACATTTCATATTAGGAGATGTATACGATGCAGGAAGAATTTTTTTTTCAAATTGGACTATTAACGCTACTTAACTTTACACCCTTGTCGTGTACTTCATGTGATTTTATTTATTGGTGGGGTGTGAATTGTATCACCCATTATTCCATATTTGGGTTTCGTGATGGGTGTTGAATATTTTGACACTTCTTTTCCCGACAGGTTCTTTGTCAGAATTTGTACCGTAATTTTGATCTAACGAATATTCGTAAAATGAAAAATAGCTGCCACCAGTCCAGCTTGAAGTTAAGCAACGTTGTTCAGATTCTCTTCACGAAGCGTGGTGAAGGATTCACGCTGTTGTTGAATAGAGATGATACTGTTAATAAACAAAACAACTTTTACACTATAACCCACAGGATATAATGCGCTGGATGATGACGTACATTCAGATGTTGGATGATGAACTATCCTGATGTTTTATAGCCGGTGCACAGATGGCAGTTGGCACCTTGGAGTTCTGAGTTGACGTCTTTTTTCAATATAAGAAGGTACTCACAAAGTTCGTTTACAGCGTCAGGAGCACAGTCATTTTATTCAATAGATGATGCAGCTACAAATAGTGAAACTGGATTTGCGCATGGTACTCGTCAGCTATCCATTGGGTTGGTGAGAATGAAATGTCCGGCAAAGGACCAGCACACGTGGACGCCGAGAACGGAAAAATAGGACAACTTACCTAGGCAAAATAATCCCCTTCGGCATCGATACGTAGTTGCCACTTGTCCGGCAAGGCCATGATCCCGGAACGAAAAAGTCATGTCGCTGGGACCCGAAGAAGTCATCAAGTGCACGTTAAACCTCGTTGTCTGTCGTGAACTGTTTTCCGGACAGGAAGTGATCCAGGCGACGAAACGGATGATTGTCTGTTGTAGACAAGTCCGGGTAATAGGCAGGATGAGGAAGTGCTTCATAGTCCAAGGAACTTAGTGTCAGCATCATTCGTTGTGCGACATGAGAGCGGATGTTGTCCTGGAGCAGAAAAAACACCATGTCTGTTGACCAAAGTCAGTTGGTTCCGCAGCAATTTCCGGTGCATCTGCTGTAATTCAGCACAATAACATACTGCAGTGATGGTTTGTTCTCTTGCCAAGGAACTCCGATGAATTATCCCTGCTGTGGATCACCAGACAAGGAACATTAACTTCTTGGTGTGTAAAGGTGGCTTAAGATGCCGTCCAGCAGGCTGTGCCTTGCGTAACCATTGTGCAGATCATCGATTATCATAAAGGACCCTCTTCTCGTTGCAGGTGACAATTCGATGCAGTAGAGGTTCCTGTTTATTCCTGGCATGCAGCGACATGTAGACTTTCAAACGCCTAGTCTTGGTTGGTGGTTGTCAACTCATGCGGCAACCATATGTCCAGCTTTGTGAACTTACTCAGCACAGCCAGGCCCCGAAAAAACTGTCGTAGGTAGACACAATCCTCTGCCGCTATCTCACGACACGCTTTTTGGGGTCCGCGTCAACCACGTGTAACAGAACATCGTCAGAAACAACAACAGGTAGGTAACCACGTGCTTCGTTTTGCAGGTCCGTATCTTTACTTTGAAACTTCACAAACCATCGCCGAATGGTTCGTTCGTTGGCTGTGTTTTCCCCAAATGCTATGTTAACGTTTCGAGCGGAAATTCCTGCAAAATGGCCCAGTTTAAATTCATACAGGAAGATGATACTCAAATCCGGCGCCTGCATGTTTCCTTTGCAAGCCACGTTACGTCCAAACAAACCGCGCCTGAACCTTGTTCTTCACACACGTGCTAGCGATTTATAGTAACTCTGTGACGTAATACCCGCGACACCTGTGGGTGGTTCCATTCCGCTGTGATGGGGGCCTGTCTCCACTGCTCGTTCGCGCCGGACATTTCATTCGCACCAACACAATACTGTCAGGTCTTCTAGACTGCATCCTGAACCAATAATAGTTATCAAAATGAAATACTAACTGCAGTTAGTATAAATCTACCTAAGCTACTCAGCCTTAGTTAAGAGCTAGATATGTCTCCAATTCCGTCTTTTGGTGACCTGACCTCCGCTTTAATTATCTGTTAGACGAGAAGTGCTCACCAAAAATCTCCTCTTCTGGTGTTCTCGTAAATTTCTACGCTCGTGGACTTTGCACAGCCAATAAGAAGCTTGCATTCTACACCCCTCGTTGTAGTCTAGTATCTCTCTCCTTCTCTGCTTCCCATAATCCTCCCACATCATTACGTCAGATGCCGTACACTTACAGTTGTTAGGCCGTTCAGACGGACGTTTTGTGATGTTGTCACAAAACGGCAGTCCGTTTCTTCCTCCCTTCTTTTAACTCAACAATGGCGTCCCACTATCCAATTTCAGAGTTTTTCCCATTTTTTTTAGAATTCAGCATTTCAAATGATATCTTACACAACTGGCATTTTTCTTCTTCCCATAATTCCACATCATCACAACCCTCTAGCGGAAAATCTATGCTTTACTTGAAAAAGAGCCTGTGCCTAAAAATTCAAGACGTGGAGAAACATTTTCCTCTTTCGACATATTTATAAAAATCTATTTTTATGTACCCTGAGTGGACAGTAATCATGGGATACCTACCTAGCAAAGTGTAGACCCAAATGTCACCAGGATAAGGGAAGGCACCTGGCGAGGCATTGAGCTAACTGGATCCACCCATGTTTGTTTCAACGGCGTCTATATTTCCGTTGCATTCCTGGGTAGAAGACCTGAAATGCGAACGGACCTTTCCGCGACATCCCAAAGAGTTTCCACTGGGATTATGTCCGGTGAACAGAAAGGCCATTACACGGTACGAGCTTCTTCCGAATGTTCTTCTGACCAAATTCAAGTCATCAGCGCTCCATGGAGGGACGCACTGTCTTGCTGGAAGAATCCGTTGCACTGATGAACAGGAACTGATGCAGATGGTCTTCAAGGATGGACACGTAGCCTGGACCATTCAGAGGTGCATCTGACAGTACCAGAGGTCGCAACTTTGGCCAGATGAACACGTCCCAAACCATTACTGAGATTCCACCAGCAGTTCCTTGCAGACATGCCGGATCCATCGCGTTTTGGGATTTCTGCCATATCTTCACACTCCCTTCTGCACGAAATAACTGGAAACGGGACTTATCGGGGCAGAAGGCCTATCTGCAGTCATCCAAGTTCCAGTGTCGATGTTCATTTCCACAGTTGAGGCATATACTTCGGTGATGTGGCGTTAGCGATAGGACTCTGGTGGGTCGTTGTCTCCATCTCCTGACGATCTTGGTGGAGACGTTCCAGCATCTCCCTCGTTGAAGTCGGGTGTGATTGGCGCTACTGTCTCTCTCCAGGTTGGTTGCAACAATGCAAGACAGGCGTCGACGCCAACATTAATTTATTACATATCTCCAACCACGATGCGATGCCATTGGGAAAACGGCGTATTTTCGACACGTTCTTGATACTGTCGAACAGAGATACTGCAATTCCTACACTGCGTTCGCGATATAGTGACTCGAGCGTCGGGCGCCCACTATAATCACCCTTTTAAACTCTGTTAATTCACAACATTTATGCATATTGACACTGAATTACCATCTGAGTAAATGAAGTGATGTCATCCTATCCATATAAAGGGTCGAATCAGATATAATATGATCAACCCCGGAATCACAGTGTACCCTCCCAGGCTCATCACAGAGTGCACGTGACAAGGTCGACCACACAGATATATAAGCGGCCGGTCACATCAGAAGAGCCATAGTGCTAAACGTGAGCACAATGGGAAGAGGTAGTGATTTGACGGACGTTTAAAAAGGAATGATCATCGGCTACCGCGCCAAGGATAGATGCATCTCAGAAACAACATACTTCCTGGGCTGTTCGCGAGGTGCTGTAGTAAGGGTGTACCAAGGAAGGACCGCTAGCACACTGAGTAGCTTCCCACGCCATAGCCCCAAAAGCCATCGACCCCAGGGAATAATGTCACTTCCGTCGACTGGTAAAGGGCAATCCATGAGCAACAGTGCAGCAATTGACCACACGCAAATGAAAGCTGGGGCACCAAGGTACGTGTCCCCGATAACAGTAGAGCGAATCCTGTTACGCATTGGCCTCCAGAGTCGACGATTCGTCAAGGTGCTCATGTTAACCCAAGTCCGTCGGCAACGACTCCCGTAGGTCGCATGGGACTACCGACATTGGTCAGGGTAAGAGTGAAAAAAGGCTGCCTTCTCCGGCGAATTGAGGTTTCTACTCCACAGAAGTGACTGGAGGTGGCGGACACGGCGTCAGACACACGAGAACCAACACCCCGACACGCTTGTCGGTCAAGTACAGGTTAGGGGTGGCAATTTGCATGTCTGGGGGATGTTTTCTTTATATGACCTGGGACCGCTGGTATCACTGGATGGGTCCCTGAACGCCAATGGCTACCTGTCCATCCTGACTGACCACATGCATCCCTTCATGCTGGACGTTTACCCTGGTGGTGGTGGTGTCTACCAACAGGACAATTCACCGTGCCACATCGGTAAGGAGGTGCGTGAATGGTTCCAGGGACACGACAGCGATGTCTCCGTTCTCCCTTGGTCGGCGAAATCGCCCGACCTCAATCCCATAGAGCACTTGTGGGACTATTTGGATCGACAGGTTTGACGTGCTGACCCACAACCACGTCATCTCCAGGACCTCCGTGCTCTGCTGCTGTCCGAATGGGCACGTGCACTTTAGTCAACCTTCCAGGGCCTCATTGAGCCCATGCCACGCCGTCTCGCCGCTGTCATCCGGGCCAAGGGTGGTTACTCCCATTATTAGGTAGGTGGTCATATCTTTCTGATACGACTGTGTACGTGCCAGGTGGTAGGCTTCTCCATTAGCGAGAGGGGTGACAGCGCCGCGTTGAACAG
The DNA here is from genome assembly GCA_039090855.1 of Macrothele yani. Classification (NCBI taxonomy): domain Eukaryota; kingdom Metazoa; phylum Arthropoda; class Arachnida; order Araneae; family Macrothelidae; genus Macrothele; species Macrothele yani. Next base: position 87,864,042 of record CM076992.1, read on the forward strand.
GAGCCAGGGTACCCATGATTTTTGTCCCCTCACTGTACATGCGCAATGAATTTCATAAATAAGAATGTCACGTCTAAAGCTGCTGTTTAGCATAACAACATACATTTTCATATAGACTGTAATTATCATGCGTGACTTGGATACTAAATTAACCGCCGCTGTTCACGAAATCCAGACGTGACTCTGCGACACGTAATGCTTCAAACACACGCACATTCACTTCACATGTTGTTGAACATGTCTATCTGGGATTTCGTGCTGAGTTCCAATTTTCGTGATATGGGAGGGTTGTGTGTACATTTATCAGGTCTAATGTCCAATGCCACTGAATTACTCAGTGAGGTCAAATATATTTCAGAGTGGAGTTTACCCCGCTCTTGCGGTATTCGTAAACACATCCGCTTATTTGAAAATTGACGGCGGATACTATCAAATCAGTAACGACTATTGATGTAATTGGAGGTGAATAAATATGTGCAATGTAATTGTGTTCTTTTACCAGTCAGTTATTCCAGTTCTGCAGGGAGGGAAACGGATTATGTTTTTTGTCGTCTCCTGTAATTCAGTTCCGTATAACGCAGATTATACACTGAAGCCGTGTAGTAGAATGGCAGATAGGGCGACGTACGTCGAAGATTTTGTGTTGGTTCTGCACACAAAACTGGTATCTCCAGAACCTAATTAAATCTTCTCTTGCGGACTCCTGATCATAGAGGCAAGTGTTTCGTCTTCGCACGGAATTCCGTCTTTCAAAACTTTCCGAAAACGGAAGTTAGACGGAGTGAATATTTCTCCCATAATGCTATTTTTTTTTCTAGTATGATGTTTCCGTTTTCCAGTATTGTTGTTCAATGTCATTTTATTTCATAATTTATTTTGTTTCTGTTTGAAAACGGAGGTAACATATTTGGAAAACGGAAGTTAGACCTAGCCCCGTAATCTTTCGCAATATTCTCTATGCAGCGTATGGCTGTTGAGTATAATTCTATTGCATAAATGCTATATTTAAGATTCAAAATGAATGAAAATTTTCCGAAAACGGAATTTGGTCGGAGTGAAAATTTCTTCTTCAATCGCAAAGTGGGAGGAAAACAATTTCGACAACGGCAGTTAAAGACAGCGAAGCTTTCGCCGGAATTCTTTGTTCCCCGCGGTGTTTTTCCTGCATTGTATTGTTTAAACATAATTTAATTTCATAAATTTTTGTATTTATGATCGCAATTATAGAAAAAGCTTCCGAAAACGGAAGTAAGACAAAGTGATGATTTTCTCCGTAATCGTAATTCTTTTTCTAGCGATGTTACCTTTGTCCTGTGGTATTTTCGAGTGTAATTTGATTCCATAAAACTTTGTGTTTCAGCTGGAAAATGGAGGCAGAATTCTATGTGCAGAGGGCAGAGTGTTCTTGTACTCTAGTCATCACTGTAATTGCTGTTGAAACAGGTTAGGCCTCTCTTTCTCTCTTCTCTACTTGTGTGAATCTTGACCCGTCACGAAGATTATTTTGCGGCACCAAGAGATTTATCGCATGCCAATTGGAACTTTCTGCTATGGGGCACTGAATTAGCACGTTATTAGGAACCTACTTAACCCTTTAAGTGGCCGATGTACCCGAACCAAAATTTACCCAAATTTTCCAGCGCTCCTCAAACAGTAGTGTTCTCATAGCAACCGGGTTATACGAACGCTGCGGCAAAACAATTCCTTTCCCTCTTGTATCTCAGGAGTATCGACTATAAATCTGTCGCTGATAGTAAGTGCTCCCTTACCGTTCTTAGTCTTACAGAATGTAATCTGATTCTCTTACAATCCTTTATTCTGTATTACATCACCCGACGAATGATTCTGAACGAGTAGTCCCCCGGACATGGAAATCATGCCACAGGGTAGGAAAAAGTTACTCAAACATCTTTTCTCTTCTATCTCAGGAGTATCGACTATAAATCTGTCGCTGATAGTAAGTGCTCCCTTACCGTTCTTAGTCTTACAGAATGTAATCTGATTCTCTTACAATCCTTTATTGTGTATTACATCACCCAACGAATGATTCGGAAGGAGTAGTCCCCCCAGACATGGAAATCATGCCACAGGGTAGGAAAAAGTTATTCAAACATCTTTTCTCTTCTATCTCAGGAGTATCGACTATAAATCTGTCGCTGATAGTAAGTGCTCTCTTACCATTCTTAGTCTTACAGAATGTAATCTGATTCTCTTACAATCCTTTATTCTGTATTACATCACGCAACGAATGATTCGGAAGGAGTAGTCCCCCGGACATGGAAATCATGCCACAGGGTAGGAAAAAGTTACTCAAACATCTTTTCTCTTCTTTCTTATGTTCGTAACTCTTTCTATAACATTCTTAGCGAAAAAGACAATCCGACAGGGAGGATTAATGACAATCATACCCCCCAAATGACCACTTACAATGACAAACCTAAGGTAAAAGCAACGCTTTCTGATGTGCAGGTTCACTTGTTTCTGTCGCGTTCGGCCCACTTCTTAGACAGCGAATATATTCGTTCGAGTTGATTTCAGCCCATTTTGCTATTTACGAGTTAATTCGTTCCAGCCGGTTAAAGGGTTAATAACGGCCAGACACAGAAGTAAATGTCGCCAATGAGGTAGAGATGACTGCGACATCAAGGTCATGTCGCAGAAGAATGGACCCCTACCCATTTTACTCGCTTCATTTGTAGCAAGAAAGCTTGCCACACATAACAACATTTGCAGCGAGTGGTGTGTTTGGTTTCGATTGTGGTTTGGATATTAATCACGATGGATTTTTTTTATTGACAGTGAACAGATAATAATTGAAGTTCAAAAGTATGATGTGCTGCAAGATTCGAAATGCGAGGACGACAGAAATAAGAACAAGAAAACTGATGCGTGAATTTTTTTGTTTTTATTGGAGGTTTAACGACTACCTTGAGCAACTTAATGGACTATAAGCAGTCGCCCGTCCCCAATTTAGTGCCACTGGTTCCAGTGAAGGGAGAGACAGTCAGCACCGTAAGACAAACACATCATCCATGCCTCACCGGGATTCGAACCCTGACCCATCTCGGACGAATGATCATAAGCCATCGCTTAGACCACTGCGGCACCGGGGCGGCCTGATGCGTGGATGAAGGTTAGAGAAGCTGTGGATGGCGAGCAATGGAAGGATATCCACTGTCACCGTCAATTGTAACTAACGTTGAATCAGATTTTGATTTAGAGTCGGTGTTATCTTTCTTTCAATTGTGAATGGTAAAAAAACATTTTCAGCCGCCCCGATGGCGCAGTGGTCTTAGCGATGGCTTCTGGTCATTCGTTCGAAAGGGGTCCGGGTTCGAATCCTGGTGAGGCATGGATTTTGTGTTTGTCTTACGGCACTGGCTCTCTCCCTTCCCTGGAACCAGTGCCCCTAAGTTAGGGACGGGCGACTGCTTATAGCCCATCGAGTTGCTCACGGTGGTCGTTAAACCTCCAATAAAAAAAAAAAAACATTTTCATTATGTATTTATATCGTCAAGACTTCTTATTGAACAGCAATATTCAAGACTATAGAATATTTCAAAAAACGATGTTAAGAAGAATAATCGATATTGGTTTTGTTCTTTTATATTTGTGTAACTCGTACACCCACTTTGTCATGTATTCCCTTTTTACTTTGAGTACTTATTAATAAACATTATTACAATAAACTTACCGTAATGTAAATGCTAATTTTTCTTCCACGCATATACATTGCCGCATAACAGTATCACATTTTTTAAGGTTATCACTCACAACTGAGAAAAGAAAGTCAAAAGACTTTATAGACATTCTATAATATTCAAAAAACTTATTTGGGAACCTGTCGACGTTTTCTGTGAAGAATTGCAAATTTTCCATTGTGCAATCTTTCACTGATAACAGGATGAATCCACCACTTCCTATGATATGTTCGCCGACGTCAACGACGAATTATTATTAAACATAATAATAACAATTGAACAGTTTTTTTTATTGTTCCGCTGGAGCTTCATGCCATCACCCAAAACAATACGCAGTCTGGCTGATGCAAATACTGTTCATGTGGCCGGGTAGCCCTTGTGATGAGAACAATATTTACGGCTACCGTCTGGCCATTCATTTGCGACTTCTATAGCAGCTTCATGTACTGCAGAAATCCGGCAGTAATAATCGCTCGTGTGGCCTTAGCCTAACGGCGTGGTTTGACAAGAACTCCGAATCGTGTGTGGACTGGCCAGAGCCCTGATCTTAATCCCATAGAGCACCTATGGGATGAATTAGAGCGCCGAAGAAGAAGTTTGGAACCAAGGCCTACTACTAAGCAACAGTTAGAGGCAGCATTGTGTACTGAACGGAAGCGCATACCTATCGCTGTGTTCCAAAACCTTGTCGAAAGCATGTCTCGAAGGGTCAGTGCATGCATTAAGGCCAAAGGTGGGCCGATACCGAACTAATGTATGTCAATAAATGCTATGTAGTGTTTCTCTTCTAGGTGGTCGGTGACTTTTTTCAATATAGTACACTATCTACCAACAAGTAATTGGACACCTGTGATAGTAAAGGAAAACGAAGTTTATTCACCTTCAATAGTTGGTGGAGCCTCCTCGAGCGGCGATTACAGCTGCGACCCTCCGGGGCAGACTCTCAACCAGGCGTTGTACGACGGCTAGCGGTATTTTCTTCCGCTCGGCTTGGAGAAAACAGGTCAGTTCCTTCACCGATTTCGGACGGTGGGGCACCCCTTAAGTCGACGCTCCAACTCGTCCCAGAGGTGCTCGATAGGGTCATTCGGTTAACCCCATTGTCAGTCCATTCTGTTAACCCCATTGTCACCATACCAAGCCATGGTGGACCTCGCAACATGACAGGTGGCATTGTCATCCTGAAAGTAACATGTGTCCACCCCGTAAAACTGCCACAGCGTAGGAAGCGCATAGTCATCCAAAATGGTGCAGTAGGTCTCGGCGTTGAGTCTACCAGGAATTGCGGCCAAGGGTCCCGTGCCATACCAGGAGAAACACCCTCATAGCATAATCATAATTCCACCGCCACCAAACTTCACAGTTGGCACAACACATTCCGGCAGGAGGCGTTCTCCAGGTAGACGCCAAACCCAGGCCCTGCCATCCGAACGGTAGAGGGTGAACCTGTATAACACACATAAATGTAAACTCTAATAATTAGCTACAATAGTGAACAATCTGTTTGCAAAAAAAAAAAAAAAAGTTTGGGGAAAGATAGGAAAACACTATAAGCAAACATTTTCAACGCTATCTGATTTTTAGAGCTTTCATGTTACATTAACTCCGTTTGTGATTTCCTTTTCTGCTAGACCTTCTCCTTTGAAAAGACGCTTGTGAGAGCAAATCGTATTGGACATGATCATTGAGTAGCTCACAGGGTGAGGAGGGACAAGTGGTCATTAAGTGTCGACGTGACGTTCCTCTAGACATCCGTAACTGCTCCGAATAATCTCTAGGGTGCTCTGCCTCAGGGAAAAATACAACAGGGCCCATTAAAGGGGTGGGGTCGGTGCGTTCACTGCAGCCCAACTGATTCGAGGAATAACAGGGCGCAGACAGCAGAAGGCATGAAATGCAAACATCAAATGCACAGATTCCCTTTTTCCACCTTCGTGCTAAACTGATTTAAGTGACATGATATAATATCCGTAGGTAAATATACACTTTTATATATATTTTTTTTGCAGTGTTTTGTAGGACGTCAGTGGGAATTTTTTCAAGGGGGAACTGATAGTAAAATGTAAAGAGTTTAGTGCACGGCATTGTTGTTTCGTTGAAAGCTTAATGACCACCATGAATAACTCTAAGGGTTATAAATAGTCTCACGTTTAGTGTCACTGGTTGCAGGGAAGAAAAAGAGCCAACTCCGTCGGACAGCTACATTTCCTCTACCTCATCAGGGGCTCGAACTAGATTCCACCTCAAAGGAGGATTCAGACGCCAGTGCTTCAGTCGCTAAACAGTTTTTATTTAAAAATGTGTGAGATGACGAGATACATACACAGTTTTGCATCCCGTCATCTCACACATTTTGTTTTGGCTTGTTAGGATGCTATTTAACCGCGATCACTTCTTTTACGATTCAGTATATATTTGTGTTCTTGTTCATCGTCAGTCTAGTGTTTAGTTTTCGTTCGTGGTGTTAACCTCTTTGGTCTGCCGGTAAGACTTTTTTTTAATCATTGTTTACATTATTGCATTATGAGATCTTAGGTCTGATTTGTGTTTGGTCTGGTGGCCTTGGGAGCATGACCAACCGACATTTTTTCGTTCTCCTTGTCTTTTGTTGTTACTAGAAAGGCCACTCCCGCACGTTGATGCTCTCTGTTTTTTATTTTATATGTTTTTGGTTTTCAACTCTGAACTTCAATTTTGTATTTTCTAAAAATATTTTCTTTAAATTTTATTATATTTCTTAAAAAATTACTCTATATATGCTATTACATGAGGTACAGCTGCCTTTGGTACATCTCATGGTACTAGTTTTATTTCTTTCGTTCTGTTTTTTAATTAAGATGCTTTATATATATATAGATATATATATATAATCTTTAAAAGGTGTACTACAAAGTTGCCCTACTCATCCGTGAACTGGGCACTGCAGCAAGAACCACTGGTGTAGTATATAAGTCAAATTTTCTACACCTTCAACCAAGAACTTCCCGTAGAAATCCCGGAATCCCACTAAAATAACACCCGCAAACTAAAACTCTCACAATTCACATACAACAATAATAAAAATAATAATTTTAGACACTTGGGGTCGGGCTTCGGGAGCCACTCATCAGGGAAAGACTCCCCGGCTTTCAAACCCTGGTTCAGGTTTAATGCAGGTGTCTTTGAAATATGTGATTTCCGAAACAAGGGTTAATTTTTTTTTTACTTTAGTGTTATACACCTGGTCTTCCCTACCTGAACCAACAACACAGAACTGAAATACAAAAACTTACCTGAAATGAAATAACTTTAAACCTTGCGACAACTCCACTGAACTCCAATAAATCTAAACTTCGACCCTAACACATCCCCTCCATATCATGCAAAAGCGTACCAACAGCTGCCGAACCAACTCCCAGACATAGCTTGAATTTTTGAAAGTAACCATATGATGTCCTATGGCGACCTCTGTCGGAATTCACAAAAAACTGTAACGAAATTTAATTGTTTTTGTGTTTTAATGGATGTCAGCAAATGTTAGGTTAAATGCTCCGCGGCGACTCGGAGGAAGATATTTTCAATTGAGGCCCGAAGAAAAATTAGTCCGAAGCTTAAAAGGTAGTAATGTTACATAGCCTGATTTTATAAGATTTTCCCGAATTAAAAAATGTCAATAATTTTTCGAAATGAAATAAACAATATTTTAACGGACAATTATTTTTAAAAAAAGAAGAAAAAAGTATTTTTAACTGCTTTGTGGTATTGGACCGATTATTGCATATTCTTTTGATTCTGATGAATTGGGAAATAATAATATTTCTAAGTACGTGTTTAGAAACATTGGAATACCAGCTACTTAAAACATTGGTATCAAAACTAAAATGTGTTCTCTGATCGAAAAGATCCAGAATGATACCCTGACTTTGGGGAAGAAGGTCCATATCAAGGAAATGAACATGATCTTTTGATCCCGTTTCACAAAGCACTAGACCTGAAAGATAGATGCCATTAATTGGGACAGAATTTTTTTTTTTAACCCTTGTTTCGGAAATCACATATTTCAAAGACACCTGCATGAAACCTGAACCAGGGTTCGGTAGCCGGGGAAGTCTTTCCCTGATGAGTGGCTCCCGGAGCCCGACCCCAAGTGTTTAAAATTATTATTTTTATTATTGTTGTATGTGAATTGTGAGAGTTTTAGTTTGCGTGTGTTACTTTCGTGGGATTCAGGGATTTCTACGGGTAGTTCTTGGTTGAAGTTGTAGGGAATTTGACTTATATATATATATATATATATGACCGGCCGTTGTCAGAGGCTGGTTGAGTGAGTACTGTGTGATTGATTGCGAATCAAATCGACTGCTGTTCCAATAGACTCTGTTAGCAGAGCGAGGGGAGTTGTTTCTCCCCTCAAAAACTTGATTTTTCTTCTCTTTCGTTTTTCAAAACGAAGGGAAGAAAAATTTTGTTTTCATTAATTTGAAAAAAGTGTTTTGGTGCAGTCAGTTTGGACTTAGAAAAACTGTCCTTGTCAGGGCAAAGTCCAAGCTGCGGTCAAAGCACAGTGCGCAACTCTGACAAACGAGCGGGTACGTCGTCGCCATGCTGGTCCCACTGATCTACGGATCAGTCCAAATCCCGCACTCAACCAGGGTCAGGTGCAGGTTACAGCGGAAGAACCCCAGGGTACCGCTGAGCACCTGACTTTCGAACGACGTAAGTCTGACCGACCAGGGACACAGGTCCCAGGGCTTACACTCGGTTAGCAACCCGAGTAGAGAGATGGCAGAGGACACGGGGACTTCAACCCCCGGTCCCAGTGAGCCCGTTGAGGCAGACTGCGGCTTAGAAATTCCGTCGGAATTCGCAAGCGCAGTCAACTCCTTCTTTCAAGAGTTGGAGAGGATTCTAGAGAATCCATCAAATAAGGTTCTGGTTAACACCAGAACCAAGATAAGAAAGGTAGCGAACTCGCTACAGGCAGCTTGCACCAAGCAAGTGATAGAAATGAGTCTCATCCAAGGGAGACTACAGGAAAGAAGTGAGCACGCTAGCGCGGCTCCAAAAACATATGCCGAAGCGGCTCGAGCGAAGCCCGGCAAGGGGAACACGGCCCCTAAGCAAAAAACGGCTAAGAAGGAAGTAGCCAAGAAGGTGGTAGCCAAGAGGGTCGAGAAGAGGCACGTGCTTCTCGTTTACCCCGCAACAGACAAGGGTACTCCCTCGTCAAAAGACGTTAAGGCGGTACTGCAAACTCAGATTTGCCCCGCCAAACTCCAGATTGGGGTTAAGGGAGTTAGAAAGGTCAATGGGGGAGGAGTAATGGTGGAATGCTCCTCCGCCAAAGAAATAGAGAAACTGGATTCGGAGCTAAAAAGCAATGCAGTGACGAAGGAGAACCTTCGGTCCAGATTGCCAGCTAAAAGGAATCCGAAGTTTATCGTCTACGGGATAGACGGAAACCTGTCAAGGGAAGAGGTCGAGCAATGTCTCGCAGAACAGAACCCAGAGTTGGAGGAGAGCAGCCTCCAGCTCAAGTTCTCGTTGAAGGTGAAGGGTGGGAAATGCCACTGGGTAGCAGAGGCGGACCCACTGACCTTCAAAAAAGTGATGAAGCGAGGCAAGCTCGGAGTGGGATGGACCGTCCACTCAGTAAGGGAATATCTGAGGGAGGTCCGTTGCTACAGGTGTAACGGGTTCGGGCACTTTAGGTCAAGGTGCACCGAAGAGCAGGATAGGTGTGCCCGGTGTGGGGAAACCGGGCACAAGCGCCAGGAGTGCAGCAATAGCCCGGTCTGCACTAACTGCTTGGCAAACAACAAGAGATTCAGGCGTCGAGTGGATGTAGGTCACTCGAGTCTAGACAAGGAATGCCCAAGCCTTGTCAGAGAACTGGCTCTGCTAAAAGAACGCACTCATTATGGATAATAAACCAAAGAGAGGCGTTAAGGTGCTTCAAATCAATCTGCACCACGCACGGGCAGCAACAACACAGGCCCTGGTGACAGCCACTGAGCAAAAAGCTCATATTCTGCTATTGCAGGAACCATTCGAACAGGGGGAAGAGTGGTGGGCTTCCCTAACTCCTACCGGATCTACCACCCTAGGGTGGCAAAGCCCAGGGTGGCCACGGTCGTGAAAGACCCGTCCCTAGCGGTTCTCGAGATAAAATGCTCCGAGAACGTGGTCGCCCTGGGCGTGGAATGTGGTGATGCGAAATTTTTAATGGTGAACGTATACAGTTCTCCAGCAGGCAATTTGAGAGAAACGCTGAATGAGCTAATGGCTCTATTAGGGAATTCCCCAGTCATGAGATAATAATAGCAGGCGACTTCAACGCGAAGAGTCCTCTGTGGTTCAATCAGAACGAGGACGAACGCGGCCAGCTACTAGTGGAATTTGCCAAAGCGGCAGACCTGAGTTTCTTGAACGATCCAGAGAGCACCCCGACCTTCCAAGGGGCGAGGGGCTCCTCTTGGATCGACGTGACTCTCGTCAGAGTCTCTAAGCGCAGCCTTGTCCAGGATTGGCAAATACTGGACGACGAGAGCTGCAGTGACCACCTAGCGCTATCTTTCGTTTTGGGATCGGAAAAGCCCATCCGACCCAAGCGCAAAAGGTTCTTAATGAAGAATCTAGACTGGTGGGCATTTAAAGCCAAGTTAACTACCTTGTTGGGGGGTAGGAGGGAAGAAGAGGCCGCAGAAGTGTCGGACCTCAACTCCCTCTTTGAAGAACTTACCAGTCAAATAACAACGCTATGCGAGAGTAGTAGGGGAAATAAAAGGGGAGCCAAGGACCCCCACCCCTGGTGGTCGGAGAAACTAAAAGCTCTAAGGGCGAGAGCTAGGCGGAGTAGGAAAGCTCTGCAAAGAGCAAAAGCTACTCCGCAAGACAGGGAGTGCACAGAAGTGCATAAAAAGGCTCGTTCAGCATACAGGAAAGAACTGAATCTCTCGAAAATCTCCTACTGGAGAAAACTGTGTGAGTTTCAAACTCCGGCTGACCCTTTCGGGATCCCCTATAAGATCTCGAGGGGATCCATAACCGAACCGCTAAAACTGGCAGCGGTAGAAAGGGCAGACGGTAGCCTATCAAAGACTCTTGATAGTACCGTAGAAAGTCTCTTGGATTACCACTTCCAAGGAGACGAGGGAGAAGGGGACTCCCCTCAACAAAAAGAAATAAAGGAAGAAAGTCGGATCCCGCCGGACACTGGTGAGGACCCCCCTTTTACGAGAGACGAAGTGGAGAATGCCCTCTCCAGTCTAAATACGGGCAAAGCACCAGGCAAGGATGGGTTCGACCTCAGCATAGTCAGAGAAATCAACTATGCAAATCCCGGGTATTTTGTGGCGCTCCTAAACGAATGCCTCGGGAGGGGAATCTTCCCAGACTTGTGGAAAACAGCGGTGCTAGTTCTTTTCAACAAGACCGGAAAGAACAAAAATGATCCCGCAGCCTATAGGCCCATCTGCCTCCTCTCGGCGTGGAGCAAGGTGCTGGACAAGCTCATAACGAACAGAGCGCTTGGCTTTCTCATGGAGCAGGGAAAGCTAAACAGGAACCAATTTGGTTTCCTTCCGGGGCGTTGCGCAACGCAGGCAATTCGCAGACTCCCAGAGAGGGCAGAGAGGAACAAAGCGGAGGGGCTCCATACCTGCTTCATCTCACTAGACGTGAGGGGGCATTCAACAGTGTCTGGTGGCCAATGGTTTTAACCAGACTTAAAGAACTTGGCTGTCCAAGGAACCTGTTCAAACTGATCAGCAGCTACCTGTCTGATAGAAGAGTCGAGTTCGAAGCGGGGAATGGGCAATCCTCGCGTTCGTACCATAGAGGGTGTCCGCAAGGATCCAACTCCGGGCCGCTCTGGTGGAATATAGTTGCTGATTCAGCACTGAACCTAGACCTGGGGCCCGCAGTGGAGATTCAAGCCTATGCGGACGATTTCGTTCTCGTGGTCTCCGCCTCAGGGAGACACGTGATCGAAAGAGAAGCACATAGGGCCTTGGATGTGCTAGAAAATTGGAGCAGAGAAAGCAAACTGTGCTTCGCTCCTGAGAAGACCACTCTGCTAGCAATAGCTAAGAGAGGAGTAATGAAAACACCACCCCAGTGCAGATTCCAAGGGTGCACTATCAAGGCGGTGCGTGAAATGAAATACTTGGGTGTGGTCCTGGATCAGAGTCTATCAGGGCTGCCACACCTGAGGCACCTTAGAACAAGGTGCACGGTGATTCTCAATAGATTGAATGGCATGAGGTTAACGGGCAAAACCAAGAAGGCCATCTATCAGAGAGGAATTGAAATAATTCTGACGTATGCAAGTGGAGCATGGTGGACTCCCACAGTCAGAATGAAGAAGGGGATAAACCAAATCCAAAGGTTGGCCCTACTAGGGATAACCGGTTGTTTTCGCACAACGTCGACCCTAGCACTCCAAGTGCTGGCGGGGTGCGAGCCGGCAGACCTAGTAGTGGAAAGGGAGGCAGCAATGCACTGCCTAAGGTCAGGCGAGGACGCCTACCTTCTCGGTGCGCCGCATCGAGCCTCCGACATGGAGATGGAAAGCGTGGACTGGCAGATCCACCCTGCCGAGGAAATTTGCCCACCGTGGGACAAGGAGAAACCCACGGGAGTTGGGCATGAGCTGTTCACGGACGGCTCAAAGTTGAAGGGACAAGTGGGGGCAGGCTTCTGTGCGTTCTCGGACGGGAACGAAGCCACTGCAGGAAGCGTGAAATTATCGCAGAACGCTTCTGTCTTCCAGGCAGAACTTCTGGCGATAGAGATGGCACTCACCTGGGCACTCCCCAGGCGTAGTGAAGAAAGAATAAAACTCTACTCGGACAGTGAGGCAGCACTGCAGGCTCTGAGTAGATTCAGGGGAAGAAACCCCATCGTCCAGAGGATCAAAACCCTCTTGAGGGCAGAGGGAGATGGGGCAGTTAGTTTCCACTGGGTACGAAGCCATGTCGGAACCATAGGAAACGAAAGGGCAGATCAGCTGGCGAAGGCAGCCACGCCGAAAGAGACGGTCGACGTGCAATGCAAAACCCCGCAAAAGTGTACTCGCGCAGCATTAGCACGTCGGACCATGACCGAATGGCAGGTCAGATGGGACACGGGAGAGACAGGGCGGAAGACACACAGAGTGTTTCCGAAGGTCTCGACCAAGCGAGCACAGACAAATAAGTTCCTGAATCAAGTACTTAGTGGCCATGGCATCAGCCCTGAATACCTAGGCAGATTTGCCATCAGGCACTGCACTTGTCCCTGTGGAAAGAGAACGGCAAGCATAGAACACTGCGTACTTGAATGCAGTGGCTTCGCCGAATGGAGAAACACACTGATCCCAGGTGTGCAAAGAACGCGAAGATTGGATCTGCTCATCCAATCTTCCGTTAACAGGAGGGGGATAATAGCCTTGGTTGAAAGGCTAACCCTCCAGCAACATACCATCTTCCCCAATCAAACGGGGACCGAAACGCAGGAGGTGAACGTGCACACCGAAAGCGATTCGGAAGATGAATGAGGGTAGAAGTCTGTGGGAAAGCAGACGAAGAGACCACCAATGTAAATATGCTGTAAATAAATTTTTTTGCTATCTCTTGATGTTGTAAGTCCTAAGCATGAGGACAGTGCATACATGTGTGTAGATGTTTTGAAAAAGAAAATAAAGGGAAATTATTCCCCAAAAAAAGTTCGAGGGCAAGGAATCTTCCAGTCAACGATAAAGTAAGAAAAGACCTATCCCGCCAGACAGAGCGGGAACCCAGACAAGGTATACTAGGTCGCCTGCCAGCACGTCACCACGGGCTGGTCTCTAGGCCATTGGGGTGGCCAGGGTCCGAACCGGCGTCTCAAGGCAGGATAATTGTCGCAACATGTCAAAATAACATCCAAGGTGCTCAATAAGTCCCCGTGGAGCCAAGACAGATTGGCGGAACGGGACAATGAAATCAGTATATATTATATATATATATATATATCATCATCATCATTGTCAACCATTATCAATCCACTGCTGGACGAAGATATCCAAGTTTCTTCCACAACGGTCTGTCTTGTGCCAGTCTCTTCCATGTTACTCCCGCATACTCTCGAATTTCATCCGCCCATCTCCCATGTGGTCGTCTTCTGGGTCTTTTCTTGTCCCTTGGAATTCAGTCTAAAATTTTAGCTGTCCATCGATGGTCTGTCCTTTTGGCAATATGTCCAGCCCATTGCCATTTCAGGGATTTTACTCTGATCATGATGTCTTCCACTCTTGTCATTTTTCTGATCCACGAGTTCCTCTTCTTATCTCTCCTGGTAACATTAAGCATGCACCTCCCCATGCTTCTTGGAGTTGGCTGCAGTCTTTGTATGTCTCTTTTAGTTAAGGTCCACGTCTCTGCACCATATGTAAGCACTGGAAGGATGCATTGATCAAACGCTTTTCTTTGAAGACATAATCGCATATTGCTCTTGAAAATTATACTGTTTCTTCCAAATGCTCTCCAGGCAAGTTTCATACGCTGATTAATTTCTTCATCAATGTAACCCTCACTTTATATCTGCTGTCCAAGATAAATGTAGGTATTAGTTATCTCCAGCTATTCTCCATTAATCCATAAATCTTCATTTCTTGTAAAATCCTTGTACATCACTTTTGTCTTCTGAAAGTTCATTTTTATTCCCACTTCTTTCAGCAAGTTCCTGGATCATACTCTGCAGCTCTGATGGGGTAGCTGCAAAAATGACTATGTCATCAGCAAAACGAAGGTGGGTTAGATAATCTCCATTAATATTTATCCCTTTGTTTTCCCAGTTCAGTGAATGAAAGACATTTTCCAAGGAGGCATTAAAGAGTTTGGGAGATATAGTGTCACCTTTTCTCACTCCCTTTCCAATATTTATGGGTGCTGTATTCTCAAATAGCCGAATCTTTGCACTTGCCTTTTCATAGATGTTATGAATAATACTAAAATATGCATCTTAAATACCGCAGGATTTCAAAGCCATTGTAACTGCTGATGGTTTCACCGGATCAAAGGACATTTCATAATCAATAAAAGTCATGCATAATGTAAGTTCATATTCCCACGCTCTTTCAATTAGTTCTCTCAGTACGTGGATACGATCTATAGTGCTGTAGTCACTCCTGAATCCAGCTTGTTCTCTCGGTTGAGCCATGTCCATTGTCACCTTCAAAGGTGTGAAAGAACTTTAGTGAAGATTTTATAAACCACTGATAGGAGGCTGATAGGTCTGTAGTTCCTGAGATCCTCAATGCCGCCTTTTGTATGTAGCAGGATCATTGTAGTATTGTTCCAATCCTCAGGATACTTCCCTTCATTAAGGCACCGAGTGAATACTTGAGCGAATACTGTTTCAATTTCTCAACTTGGTTCTTGTATGATGTCCACTATAATTCCATCTTCTCCTGGAGTTTTTCCCCATTTCCCATTCTTGATTGCATGTGTAACTTCTGCTGGAAGGACTGAAAGAACTCTGGTACCTTTTGTAAAGTCTGGGGTACATGTATCATCCCTTTCATATAGTTTGGAGTAGGAATCTTTCACTCTCATATATATTTATATATATATCCCAGGGGATGCGAGGTCAGGTGACGCGTAACATCACAGCCTCTCCTTGACAAATGTCAACCCCGCCTTCTCGTGGTACATCCTGTTCCCACTAAAGGGGCTCTGACGACCACCAATAGCGGTATAACTACACCATCGGGATTAGAGGAAATGCTATCCCACACTCACCAACCCGCTTGGCCAGCGTGGTGAGTTATGGCCAAACCCCTCCAAAATGATTCCACAACTTAAATCTTGGTCCTCAGTGTCCGGCAGCTGGAATGTATCTGGCCAAGGCAGCGGCCAGTGCGACATGAAGGCAGAGGGTGCTAAGAATCCCCGGAGGACCGGACAAGGCTGCCATCTGATGCTGACATTGGCTACGTATAATGGACGCTCCCTATCTTCTGATTCAAGGTTTCTTGAATTGGAAGAGGAACTACAAAAGATCAAGTGGGACATTGTTGGGCTAAGTGAGGTAAGGAGAAAAGGAGAAGATCTCATTGAACTGAAAAATGGACATCTCTTCTACTATCGTGGGACTGATACTGGCAGAACTAGTGGTGTTGGATTTATAATAAACAAGAAACTAAAGGATAAAGTTGTAGAAGTTGAAAGTTCCTCTGAGAGAGATGCACTACTCGTTATCCAACTCTCGAGAAGATACCAGGCTCAGATTATTCAAACTTATGCACCCACCACAAGTCATCCTGAAGAAGAAATTGAAGAATTTATGAGGAAATTCGTCATCTAAATAATAAAGGAAAGCAACACTTAAAGATAATTATGGGAGATTTCAATGCAAAAATAGGGCAACGACAACAGAATGAAACTTCAGTAGGTAAATTCGGCCACGGCAACAGAAACCAGCATGGAAATACTCTCGTAGAGTTTACAGAGGCAGAAGGGTTTTTCATCTTGAACTCCTTTTTCAAGAAAAAGCCACACAGGAAATGGACACAGAGACATCCAAATGGGACGACTAGTGAAATTGATTTTATTATGTGTAACAAAAAATTCGTCATAGAAGATTGCAGTGTGCTAAACAAGTTCAACACAGGTAGTGACCATAGATTGGTGAGATGTGAGATGCACTTCAACACTAAACTCGAACGTATAAAGCTCATACGACAAAGAAAATGTATGGACATAACCAACCTTAAAAAACACGATAAAACCTTCAAGTTGGAACTGAAGAACACATTCTCTGCTTTAGAAGGCCTAACATCGGAAGAAGTGGATATTTCTGAAGTTAACAGAAAAAAACCAAAGCTCTTATGAAAACAGCAACAAAATTAGCTGGGTCTAAGAACAAGTTGCATGTGAACAAATTATCAGGAAAACCTAAAATGTTGGTCCAAAAAAGAAGAGAGATGAGGGTAACTAAAGAAGATGTGACTTCCAGAGTGGAATATATAGAGCTATGCAAGACAGTACGAAAAAGTATCACTGAAGACGTAAGGAAATGCAACTGTGAACTAGTAAGGAAAGCAATTGAAAACAACCAAAGCCTAAAAATAGCAAAGGGACATCTCAGTAAGGGAATAAAACAGATTATGGCACTGAGAAAAGAAGATGGTTCTGTAACAAGAAATAGAGGCGAAATTTTGACAAGAGTAAAAGATTTCTACTCCAAATTATATGAAAGGGATGATACATGTACTCCAGACATCATGAAAGGTACCAGTACCAGAGTTCTTCCAGTCCTCCCAGCAGAAGTTACACATGCAATCAAGAACATGAAGCGGGGAAAAGCTAAACGAGATGATGGAATTACTGTAGACATCATACAAGAAGCAAGTGGAGAAATCGAAACAGTACTCGCCCAAATTTTCACTCGATGCCTTAATGAAGGGAAGATTCCTGAGGATTGGAACAACGCTACAATGATCTTGCTACATAAAAAAGGTAACATTGAGGATCTCAGGAACTACAGACCTATCATTCTCCGATCAGTGGTTTATAAAATCTTCACTGAAGTTCTTTCACACCGCTTAAAGGTGACACTGAACATGGCTCAACCGAGAGAACAAGCTGGATTCAGGAGTGGCTACAGCACAATAGATCATATCCACGTACTGAGAGAACTAATTGAAAGAGCGAGGGAATATGAACTTCCATTGTGCATGGCTTTTATCGATTATGAAAAAGCCTTTGATTCGGTGAAACCATCAACAGTTACAATGGCTCTGAAATCCTGAGGTATTGAATATGCGTACATTAATATTATTAATAACATCTATGAAAATGCAAGTGCAAAGATTCGGCTGTTTGAAAATACAACACACATAAAAATTGGAAAAGGAGTGAGACAAGGTGACACCATATCTCCCAAGCTCTTTAATGCCACATTGGAAAATGTCTTTCAATCACTGAACTGGGAAAACAAAGGGAAAAAGATCAAAGGAGATTATCTAACCCACCTTCGTTTTGCTGATGACATAGTCATTTTTGCGACTACCCCATCAGAGCTGCAGAGTATGATCCAGGAACTTGCTGACAAGAGTAAAGAAGTGGGATTAAAAGTTAACTTTCAGAAGACAAAAGTGATGTTCAATGCTTTTACAAGAAATGAAGATTTATCGATTGATGGAGAAAAGCTGGAGATAGCAGACACGTACGTTTATCTTGGACAGCAGATATCAAGTGAGGGTCACATTGATGAAGAAATTAATCGGCGTACAGAACTTGCCTGGAGAGCTTTTGGAAGAAACAGCATAATTTTCAAGAGCAATATGCCATTATGTAATAAAAGAAAAGTGTTTGATCAATGCATCCTTCCAGTGCTTACGTATGGTGCAGAGACGTGGACCTTAACTAAAAGAGACATACAAAGTCTACAGACAACTCAAAGACGCATGGAGAGGTGCAAGCTTGGTGTAACCAGGAGAGATAAGAAGAGGAACTCGTGGATCCGAAAAATGACAAGAGTGGAAGACATCCTGATCAAAGTTAAATCCCTGAAATGGCAATGGGCTGGACATACTGCCAGAAGGATAGACCATCGATGGACAGCCGAAATTTAGATTGGATTCCAAGGGACAGGAAAAGACCCAGAAGAAGACCACATGTCAGATGAGTGGATGAAATTAAAAAGTATGCGGGAGTGACATGGAGGAGACTGGCACAAGACAGACTGTTGTGGAGGAAACTTGGGGAGACCTTCGTCCAGCAGTGGATTGATAATGGTTGAAAATGATGATGAAGATGATGATATCACCCAGAACACCCCTCCCCCCACGCACCAGCATACAATAACAGGTAGACCCAACATCACCTCAGAACCCACACATGCAATTGTTCCCCGAAAAAATACTATTGGAAAGAACAAGAAAACAAATAAAAAACAAAAAACAAAAATAAAAATGAAAAACGAAAATACAAATAAAAAAACGAAAATACAAATAAAAAACAAAAAAAAGAAATAAAATACAAAAATAAAGAAACACAAGAAATGCTATCGACCCCCGAACCACTCTTCAGGGGAAAACGCCCGGGAGCCAGGAACCAATGTGTTCGGGTTTGATAAGATGGCAACTATTTAAAAAAAAATTCCAGGTAACAACCAAATTTCAACATAAAAATTTGTTTCAAAATAATATTTTTGGCCATCTGTTTTCCCTACCCGAACATTTTATACCAACATTTAATACAATTGAAATAGCAATATGTATAAAACCTTTTAACTCAACTGAAAACAAGATAACCAATACTTTACCCTATTATCTGTAACTTCTTGAATTATAAATTCAAATGAAGGTAAACTAAAACTCTAAGTTAAACTGAAACAAACTTTCAGCACCGTGAAGACAAGCCTAATATATGAGTTAAGGTTAACACTTTGTAGGTATCATGGCTATTTTTACTCACATAAGTAATTATGTGGATTTGCTCAACAGAGGTGTGTTCGTAATATATCGACAGCTCCACAGGTCACGCCATCTACCCAATGTATGTACAAAATGTATATTGCTTTTAGAGCAAATTATCCCTAATGTATAGAAAGTAGAGCCCTGTATTAAATTTCTCCGGGGCGACTCGGAGGAAAAAGAGTATTTTTTGGTGGCACGAAGAAAATTGTTAATTAAGAAAGTTTTTATCAATAATGTTACAAATTCTTATATTGTATAATGTTATTTTATTGGTAATATTTATTGATCTCTTATATGGCGTATAACAAAAACTTTGAGGATAACCATTCTTTTTTAGTGTTATAAAAATAATTTTTAACCGCTTAATAATACCATTTCTGTTGTTGCATTTTCTGGTAATCCTCAAGAATTAGGATGTTAAGACATTTTTAAGTATGGATCTAGTAATTCTTGAAGACCAGAAACTCAGTAGATAAGGTTGAAAGGCAAAATGATATATTTTATCATATACATCTGTTGATATTCTTCCTCGTTGTATTTTGATTTCTATATCCAAAAAAAAACAAAAAAACAAAAAAAAAACAACCGATTACAGAGCCTCTACCAGTTTCTGTTAATACCAGTCCTTCAGGATAACAAGATTGGATATCAAAGCTGTAATTCCCTGAACTAAAGCCTATAAGGTCGTCAATATATCTATAATATATTATGTCAGTAGCTATTACATCTTTTTCATAGAAATGAAGGTATAGATTGGCAAGTATACTTGAATAAGACGTACCCATTGGGATTTCTTTTTTTCTGAATTAGTAGTCTGTTGCCATCAGAAATGTAGTTGTGGAAGATACAAAAATTGCATACTAAATTCCAATAATCACCATTGATATTCATATATGTTTCATATCTCTCAAAGTAGTAGTCCATAGATTTTTTGAGGTCTTTGTGACTAATGGAAGTAAACAAATTATTGAAGTCATAGGTGGTTATCTCTCCACTGAATTTTGGATTCATTTTAATGAATTCGACGATCTTTCTGTTGTCATTAATAATCCATTTTGAAGACTGGACCACTTCAGAAAAATTCTGCAATAATTTCAAAAATCGTTTTCCAACCTTATTGTTATATGAATTAGTCCCACAAGTAATAAATCTAAAACCGATTGGCTCTTTATGGAACTTTGGTATGGCAAATATATATGGGAACTCCAATTTATATTCCTTAATATTTAAAAGCTTGAAGTAGCTTAGAATTTTTTTTGAATAATATTGACATCAAAAACCTTCTCAACTTGATATACACTTTCATTGTTTATTTCACTAGCAAGTATATCATAGTATAATCTTTTACAAATAAAAGCAAAATTGCCACCACATTTATCAATTGATACAATAATAAACAAATTCTGTAGTTCTTTAATTTTTAGTTTAATATATTTTTTTTAATATTTCAGGTTGAAAGGCAAAATATTAAACTAAAAAAATATATTAAACTAAAAATGGAAGAACTACAGAATTTGTTTATTATTGAAAGTATGCTTAAATAACTGGCTGGAAAATCCGGTAATAATTGTGGAATTGCAACAACAAACGACACAGAACAAATCATATCGTCGAAGGCTGGAACCATCGGTTAAATGCAGCATTCAAAAATCCTCATCCTAAAGTCGCGAAGTTAATAGCATGCTTGAAAGATGAAGCGAGGCACAGCGACTTCTTGTACGACAGAAAGTGCCTGAATATCGAGGGCAAGAAAAGACAAAAAGCAGCAATCAAATTGCATGAGCGGATCAGCAAAACTATGGCAGAGTATTAAACAACTGCGAATATCCGCCGTTGTTTGAAAAATCTATCGTTCATTCAAAAGTTGGAATAATGAAGAGGAAATCAAAAGCTACCTTCAGTTTCATAATTTTATTTTGAAACTGATATACAGTATAGTTATGTTTTTTATGAGAACATTTGTGTAATCTATTTTAGTTTTTGTTTTGAAATAAAGAAGGCGAAATAAAATAAAAGAGATCAATAAAAAATAATAACTTTTTCAGAATAGGGGTTGAAAAAAGTTATAGCTACGCAGGGAGTTCATTCTCATAGATGGACTGGCCCCGGCCATATATTGTATAAATTTATGTTTATACACTCTGCGGTTTTCTGTTAATGACCCACAGTAGCGTGCAAAAAAAAAAAAAAAAGCCAAAAAAAAAAAAAAAAACGTACTTTTTTAAATAGGCTGATGAGAAGATATTCAAATAGAATGAAATGCGGTAAATCGACAATTTCAAATAAAATTTAACCCTTCTGGTGAGGGATTAGGAATGGTCGTGTTTTCCTGTTTCCCTAATTCCTCACTAAGTCCTCTCCCCTTTTCCCAGTTGCGGACAGAACGGGGATCTGTCCGCAATTGGCACTGTTTTACCCCTTTCCGCAACTGGGACGTCAGCAATTGGGAAGACACCTAAGATTTCAGGACCCTGGTCGTTAAAAGGATAATTTCTTCTTCGATGTGGCCCTCGCTTGATATCTGTTGTTCAACGTAAACGCAGGCATAGATCACTTCTAGACTCGCTCCATCAATTGCTAAACCTTCTGCTTTTATTACAGCATTATACATCAGCTTTGTCTTCTGTAAGTTCATTTGTATGCCCACTTCTTTACTCTTGTTAGAAAGTTCCTGGATCAAACTCCAAAGGTTATAATCTTAATAGGTTTCCTAACAGACTGATATCCTTGACATAGCTTCGTCTTAACCCATACTGGGCCGGGTGGTGCAGTGGTCTAAGCGATGGCTTATGACCATTCGTCTGGGAGAGGTTCAGGTTAAAATCCCGGTGAGGCATGGATGCTGTGTTTGTTTTACAGTACTGGCTCTCTCCCTTCCCTGGAACTAGTGGCCTTAAATTAGGGACGGGCGACTATTTATAGCCAATTGAGCTGCTCACGGTGGTCGTTAAACTTTCAATCAAGAAAAAAAAAAACATACTGATGTTTAAGATTGCTCACAAAAAAGAAATCCAAACAAACGCTAACTGGTATGGCCTCAATGTAGAATACGCTTTTCTAAATGCATTTACGTGAACCCCATGGCAATTTTTCGTTTCGCAAGAATGATTGCATAAAAATATGATTACAAGGAACGCGCAGTCAATGCCATTCTCTCCAGCTGATGCTTTCGCTTTCGGAAAAAAATCATCATATATTATTTAACGTCTTTCCTTTATTTTAAAACATCTGCCCTTCTACCTGCTTAACATTTGTTGTTTACTCGAGAAGACATTTCGCATTTCTTTATAAAGCGTTTAAGAAACATGAGATAAAAAGAGCAAAATTGCGATAGCATAAAAGCCGAAAGAGACTCGCTAATGTCGCAGTCTCAAAGAGTATGAAGAAACTTGGTCCTAATGTGTAAGAAATTATTCATTTGCTTGTGCACTAGGTATTTTGTCCAATTTTTTCTCTCTCAAATTCATTACTTCTTCTAACACGTTGTTTTTATACTATTACACTGAAAAGGGGCAAAAACGTCATTCCCTTTGGAACTTTTTTTATGGCTTTCTATCGAATTACGTGCAATCCATTACAGGTGAACTAATCGGAAATTTTGTCTTGAACTTGATACAAAGAAAGGAAGTGCCGACACAGAGCTAGCTAAATATTTAAAAGCTAAATGAGTTTTGGACTGAAACGGGAAGGTTAGCTGCAAAATAAAAACACGATGAATAACGAGTAAAAGTCACGCTGCCTGCTATGAGAAAAACCTCAGCTATAAAATCATTTCTTACCTTACGTTGCAGATTGTTAACAATTACCTTCAGAATCGTGTATGTTCAATGAATTGCTCCCAAATACACTACTGTTTGTGAAAATTGTAACACCATGAAGGACTGCGTGTATTAGCTGGAAACTTGCAGGTTACGTACAAAAAGTTGGGACATGCAAATGATTAAAATATTAGTTAACATGCGAATGGGGTTTCGGAGCAGCACTCTGTGAACTGTCCAGTCTGACTCAAAGGAGATGTTGCAATCAGTGAAGAGCCGGCATTGAGTCGAAAACATGTCTGGCTCAAAGGAGATATTGCAATCAATGAAGTGCCGACATTGAGTCGAAAACATGTCTAGCTCAAAGGAGATGTTTCAATCAGTGAAGAGCCGGCATTGAGTCGAAAACATGTCTGGCTCAAAGGAGATGTTGCAATCAATGGAGAGCCAGCATTGAGTCGAAAACATGTATGGCTCAAAGGAGATGTTGCAATCAGTGAAGAGCCGGCATTGAGTCGAAAACATGTATGGCTCAAAGGAGATGTTGCAATCAGTGAATAGCTGGCATTGAGTCGAAAACATGTCTGGCTCAAAGGAGATGTTGCAATCAGTGAAGAGCCGACATTTAATCGAAAACATGTCTGACTCAAACAAGATGTTGCAATCAGTGAAGAGCCGGCATTTATTCGAGAACATGTATGGCTAAAAGGAGATGTTGCAATCTGTGAAGAGCCGACATTTAATCGAAAACATGTATGGCTCAAAGGAGATGTTGCAATCAGTGAAGAACCGGCATTGAGTCGAAAACATGTCTGGCTCAAAGGAGATGTTGCAATCAGTGAAGAGCCGACATTTAATCGAAAACATGTCTGGCTGAAACGAGATGTTGCAATCAGTGAAGAGCCGGCACTGAGTCGAAAACATGTCTGGCTCAAAGGAGATGTTGCAATCAGTGAAGAGCCGGCATTGAGTCGAAAACATGTCTGGCTCAAACGAGATGTTGCAATCAATGAAGAGCCGACATTGAGTGGAAAACATGTCTGGCTCAAAAGAGATGTTGCAATCAATGAAGAGCCGACATTGAGTGAAAAACATGTCTGGCTCAAAGGAGATGTTGCAATCAGTGAAGAGCCGGCATTGAGTCGAAAACATGTCTGGCTCAAACGAGATGTTGCAATCATTGAAGAGCCGACATTGAGTCGAAAATATGTCTGGCTTAAAAGAGATGTTGCAATCAATGAAGAGCCGACATTGAGTGAAAAACATGTCTGGCTCAAAGGAGATGTTGCAATCAGTGAAGAGCCGACATTGAGTGTTTTTTGGGTCTCACTATGTCCCGTCGCAAAAAAAGCTTTCGTTATGAACACCTGACGGACTTTGAGCAAGGAAAAATTGTTGTGATGAAAGAAGCTGGATTTTCGTAACTCGAAATTGCTCCTCGTATGAGACGAAACGCCTGTATATTGATGCGAACGTGGAATCAGTGGAGATATGCGGTTCGGGCCACCAGAAATCTGGGAACTGGACCGCAAAGTCGCACGACTGCACGGGATGACATACACGTTTATCGCATGGCAGTGACCGATCGCACAGCCACATCCACGATATTAGCGCAACATTGGAGCTCTGATATAGGTCAGGCTTGGTTCTCCAGCACAGTTCAACGATGTCTGTTTAACAGAGGACTGGTCGCTAGCAGCCCATTGCTGCGCATTCCTTTTACCACAAACATCAGGCCGCAATGGGGTCCAGAACACAGGCATCGCTGAGCTGATTGGCTTGGCAACAGGTCGCGTTTTCTGACGAGTCACGATTCATCTTGATTCACCATGATGATCGCATACCTGTTCGAAGATATCGTGGTTAACTGCACCTTGAAGCGTCATACCGGCCCAACGCCAAAAGTCGCGGTTTTGGGAGCCATTGGGTTCATTTCACGATCTCACCTGAAACGAATTGAGGAAACTCTCAAGAGCCAGCGGTACATCAACAAATCTTTAGAGACAGGGGTGATACCCTTCCTTGAGAATTATCTGGGCGCTGTATTCCAGCAGGACAATGCTCGGCCCCATGTGCCCCGGAATGTCGTAGACCTCTTCCATGCACAGCAGATAGGGCTGCTCCTCTGGCCTTCACGTTCGCCGGATATGTCCCCGATCGAACATGTCTGCGACATGGTAGCTAAGCTACTGGCTCGTCAAACGACTTTGCCAGTCACCACAAATAACCTCTAGTCTTGCATAGGAGCAGCCTGGCAGGCTATTCCCAAGGACGATATAAAAAAACTTCATGCATTCAATGTCACCCCTTGTAGAGTCTGTTACAGTTGCTCTAGGTGGCTTCACACAATACTGAGTTTTGAAGCGAAAAAGTCTTGTATAGCTCTACAAATGCAACCAGTTATCTCCTGCAATATGAGAAATCTGTGTTATAAATTTCATCTGGTTTTGTAATTTCTCGCAAACGGTAGTGTACCTAACACTTCGTGAGCCCTCCTTTGCTCTGGGATCGGCCGCCACAGGTTGTGGCAACAACTCCACGCGGTATCTGTGTAGTTGTGTGGGGATCGCAGAAAAACTGTTTGTGTTAGGTTCCACAGCTCAGGTATGGAAAAGGTGGTGTGTAAAAGTGGTTTACCTGGCTTTTGGGAAAAACCAACGGCAAAAATATGGTTTACTTTACACTGGATGAAAAAGTGGAGATATTTCTTCTTGGTTCTCATCAGAGATGGACCCAGCGGACAGTCCTGTACGAGTTTACTGCCAAACAACATAATAAATGGAATCCAAGTCTACGATTTAATATAATCATTATCAGCAGCAGCAGCAACCATTATCAATCCACTGCTGGATGAAGGTATCCCGATATTTCTTCCACAATTGTCTGTCTTCGGCCTGTCTCCTCCACGTCACTCCAGCATACTTTCGAATTTCATCCTTCCATATCCCATGGGGTCTTCTTCTGGGTCTCTTCCTGTCCCTCGGAATCCAGTCTAAAATATCGGTTGTCCATCGGTGGTCCGTTCTTCTGGCAACATGTCCAGTCCATTGCCATTTCAGTGATTTCACTCTGGTCAGGATGTCGTCCACTCCTGTCATTTTCCTTATCCACAAGTTCCTCTTCTTATCTTTCCTGCTTACAGCAAGCATGCATCTATCCATGCTCTTTGAGTTGTCTGCAGTCTTCGTATGTATTTTTTAGTTAAGGTCCATGTCTCGGCTCCATACGTAAGCACTGGCAGGATGCATTGATTAAACACTTTTCTTTTGAGACATACTGGCATACTGCTCTTAAAAATTGTACTGTTTCTTCCAAAAGCTCTCCATCCAAGTTTTATACGCCGATTAATTTCTTCATCAATGTGACCCTCACTCGATATCTGCTGCCCAAGATAAATGTAGCAATCGGTTGTCTCAAGCTTTTCTACATCAATCGATAAATCTTCGTTTCTTGTAAAAGCACTGTACATCACTTTTGTCTTCTGAAAATTCATTTATAATACCACTTCTTTACTCTTGTCAGCAAGTTCTTGGATCATACTCTGCAGCTCTGAAGGGGTAGTTGCAAAGATAACTACGTCATCAGCAAAACGAAGGTGAGTTAAGTAATCTACATTAATCTTTATCCCTTTGTTTTCCCAGTTCAATGATTGAAAGACATTTTGCCATGTGGTGTTAAAGAGCTTAGGAGATATGGTGGCACCTTGTTTCACTCTCTTTCCAATTCTTATTTGTGCTGTATCCTCAAATATCCGAACCTTTTTACATATAACAAGCAGACTAGTTCGTCGAGCATCAGTTTCGTTCGACTGAATGTTGGAATTATAGCAAAATCGGTGGTCTGAGATATTTTGAGCGTGGTATAGCTGTTTGGGTTCGGCATGCAGGTTCGAACTATCAAACGGTCGTGCTTTTGGGCTTTTGCTTTTCTCCCACAACCGTAGCAACGGTTAACCGTGAATAATGCGACATGCAAAAAGCCTTTGAGCAATCATTGTCCTGTAGACAAAAAACGCTGGTTGTTCAGAACAATCAAAGGAGACTGCCATCATGGTCGTCGGCCATTGTAATCCATTTGCGACATGGTCTGAAACGTGGTACTTTTGGTGATGAACCTCGGAATATCAGGGTTGAACCTCTCAGTGATTTGATGGGTTGTGACCGATATGTTTCCTGGTACGAATCTCGCCAGTCAGGAGACTTACCTGACTGGTGAGTTTTATCCGCAGGATCTCCGATTGCTGGAAGTTCTTTGCGTATCGCACCATTCATGGTAAAACCTTTGCTACGGATGTTCATGAAAAACCTAGCAGGATGTCCTTTTGGTAGATGTTTGGGCCAACACGCCTAACGCTAACCGATATACCGCCTTCAAAATATCTCGGATCACTTGTTTTGCCCATTCGACCCTCAGTGAACGCTAGCCGATACTCATCAAGCTGGTCTGCCGGATTGAGAGTATACAGCATATTCACCCCTTTCTTAGACTTGAAATATGATGTAGCTACGAAAGTACATCTTCAGCTGAAATCCGACGTCACACAGAAAGAAAATCTGAAGCGCAAGTGTGTTAGTAAAGGGTGTGACGTACTACAGAGGCGAATCACGTGTCTAGACGACAAATCTGCAGCAATACATTGCGTCCGTGTTGCTTAGTTAGGAGAGCAACTTACTCCGGAGTGAGGGGGCGAGACTTCGAACTCCGCTACGGACAAATCTGAGTTTTTTTTTCATTTCATTTATTCATTCTTCGGCTGCCACATATTACAGTTCAAAATACAAACAATATAATCAATTACAAAAGATGTAGCAACCAGGAGGAGGAGAGAAAAGGCCGTAAGGCCTGACATAGCCCTATCATTCATAGTACTAAAGAGAAAAAAAAAAAAGACACAAACAACAAAGAACAATACAAAAGACAAATCAGAGGCATATTGAATATAACTGAAAGATTAAATCAATACGTAAGTGTATATCGATTCAAGATCTATCCATAAGCCGTGAAATCAATCCAGTGACCAGCACAGGTCAATTTCATATTAGTTGAGAAACTTCATAAGGTAGTGTTTGAATTTTTTTTTAGGTCAAAATTATCAATAGATGTTATGTCACAAGGCAAAGAGTTCCAAAGTTTTGGACCCAAATAATTTATATTCATTTTAATTGTTTCTGTCCGAGGGAAATTAGGTATGAGTGTTGATCGATTCCTGGTTTCATAACTATGAGTACGAATATTTAATGATATTAAGTCATGGTATAAATCATTTTTAATTCTTCTGAACATTATTTTACCAATATTATAGTCAAATAATTGCTTTATTGTAAGTATATTACATTTATTGGGATTTACTTCTGATCTAAAGATAAGATTAGGTATAGAATTATTAAGAGTTTTTAGGTCTATTAATCTTATATATCTATTCTGTAATATCTGTATTTTTTTTATTATATTGTGTTGTTTGCCCCCATGTTAGTACACAGTAATTTATATGTGATTGTATTTGTGTGTATTACTACATTATCATTATTTTAGGGGACAAATTTATCATAATCTTGCTAACTTTCCCAATGTTTATAGATAATATATTAGTCAATTGTTAATATGCATATTCCATTTCCGACAAGGGGATTTGCAACTTTTGGATGTCTACAGGTTACACCCTACCGTGTTATGCATCATTTTAAAGCTCTCCTCAATACCAGGTAAATTAAATCTCCTCAATACCATGGGATTCGAGAGGAAGCTAAAATTTGCTATGAGGCGTATTTCAATACTGTCGGGAAAGATGCATAACTACAAAATGCATTTTTGTAATGGCGTTTATCCCATTGGCATCAGATTCTCGTTAATTTACGCAGATTGTCATGAGACAGTGTAAAGTTTATGTTAAACGTTGCAAAATAACGTTTGGTGATAGTTCAGTAAAATATATTGTTAAGTAACAATCAAATTGACTACTCTTGCGTCACTTGATGGGACAGCCTGCGGCACGATCGGATTACAACCAGAGTTGGAAACGGTGCAAAATTTTGGACACGGATCCGGCCGTCACATAATTGGTACCGATCCGGACCTGACCCGGAAAAATCTGCTTTGAACTATAAATTCAAACATATCATCATCATCATCATCATTGTCAATCATTATCAATCCACTGTTGTATGAAGATCTCCCCACGTTTCTTCAACAATGGAATGCCTTGGATCAGCCTCCTCCATCCATCCATCTCTCACGTGGTCTTCCTCTGGGTCGTTCCCTGTCTCTTGGAATCCAGTCTAAAATTTCGGTTGTTCATCGGTGGTGTTACGTGCCTGCTCAGCAGGACGCACATGATTTAAAAGCAGATAGCAGTGAGAGCACATTCCAGTGTAGTATAGTGGATAACACTCGGAGCCGAGAGTTGTGTGTTCGAATCCAGCCCCTGGCATATAAATGATGGAGAAATTTACTTCATCGTATTGGCGCCCGAACTTCAAGGATGACCTGGCTGATAGGTTTCTCGCAATAGTGTGACGTTCTTTCCACACCGCGAGACAGGAAAGATGAGAATCCCTTCTTCAGTGCTTCGAAAAAATAAATCAGTCTGATGTTACGTTCCACACACCAAATTGTCTGGGATTTCTCAGATGCACGTTCTTCATCGGATGACTGCCTACAGCGACCCATGGTCCCGGCTGACACGTGGGCCATACCCACGGCCCTCTTTCGGAGGGGGTGACTTGCCTGCCCCGCTTGAAGCACATGAGATGATAGCAGTCAGAGTACATGCCACTGTAGTATAGTGGATAGCACTCGGAGCTCCGGAGCCGAGGTT
The DNA here is from genome assembly GCA_039090855.1 of Macrothele yani. Classification (NCBI taxonomy): domain Eukaryota; kingdom Metazoa; phylum Arthropoda; class Arachnida; order Araneae; family Macrothelidae; genus Macrothele; species Macrothele yani. Next base: position 87,893,739 of record CM076992.1, read on the forward strand.
TGTGGATTCGAAACGCGCCCCTGGCATAAAAATGATAAAGAAATTTACTTCGTCATAGTGGTCCGTTCTCCTGGCAAATGTCTAACACTTTGCCATTTGAAGGATTTTACCGTGGTCATGATGTCTTCGAATCTATTCATCTTCTTATCCACGAATTCCTCTTTTTATCTTTGGCTACACCAAGCATGCATCTCTCTATGCTACTATCAGTTGTCTGCAGTATTTGTATGTCTTATTCCGTTAAGGTCCACGTCTCTTCTCCGTACGTAAGCAATGGAAAGGTGCATTGATTAAACACTTTTCTTTTAAGACATAATGGCACATTGCTCTTAAAAATTGTACTGTTTCTTCCAAAAACACCAATGAATTTCTTCATTAATGTGACCCACGCTTGGTATCAAGGGGCCGTCCATAAAGTACTTCCAAAAACACCAATGAATCTTTGGCTACACCAAGCATGCATCTCTCTATGCTGCTATCACTTGTCTGCAGTCTTTGTATGTCTTATTCCGTTAAGGTCCACGTCTCTTCTTCGTACGTAAGCACTGGGAAGATGCATTGATTAAACACTTTTCTTTTAAGACATAGTGGCACATTGCTCTTAAAAATTGTACTGTTTCTTCCAAAAACACCAATGAATTTCTTCATTAATGTGACCCACGCTTGGTATCAAGGGGCCGTCCATAAAGTACTTCCAAAAACACCAATGAATCTTTGGCTACACCAAGCATGCATCTCTCTATGCTGCTATCACTTGTCTGCAGTCTTTGTATGTCTTATTCCGTTAAGGTCCACGTCTCTTCTTCGTACGTAAGCACTGGGAAGATGCATTGATTAAACACTTTTCTTTTAAGACATAGTGGCACATTGCTCTTAAAAATTGTACTGTTTCTTCCAAAAACACCAATGAATTTCTTCATTAATGTGACCCACGCTTGGTATCAAGGGGCCGTCCATAAAGTACTTCCAAAAACACCAATGAATCTTTGGCTACACCAAGCATGCATCTCTCTATGCTTCTATCCCTTGTCTGCAGTCTTTGTATGTCTTATTCCGTTAAGGTCCACGTCTCTTCTTCGTACGTAAGCACTGGGAAGATGCATTGATTAAACACTTTTCTTTTAAGACATAGTGGCACATTGCTCTTAAAAATTGTACTGTTTCTTCCAAAAACACCAATGAATTTCTTCATTAATGTGACCCACGCTTGGTATCAAGGGGCCGTCCATAAAGTACTTCCAAAAACACCAATGAATCTTTGGCTACACCAAGCATGCATCTCTCTATCCTGCTATCACTTGTCTGCAGTCTTTGTATGTCTTATTCCGTTAAGGTCCACGTCTCTTCTTCGTACGTAAGCACTGGGAAGATGCATTGATTAAACACTTTTCTTTTAAGACATAGTGGCACATTGCTCTTAAAAATTGTACTGTTTCTTCCAAAAACACCAATGAATTTCTTCATTAATGTGACCCACGCTTGGTATCAAGGGGCCGTCCATAAAGTACTTCCAAAAACACCAATGAATCTTTGGCTACACCAAGCATGCATCTCTCTATGCTGCTATCACTTGTCTGCAGTCTTTGTATGTCTTATTCCGTTAAGGTCCACGTCTCTTCTTCGTACGTAAGCACTGGGAAGATGCATTGATTAAACACTTTTCTTTTAAGACATAGTGGCACATTGCTCTTAAAAATTGTACTGTTTCTTCCAAAAACACCAATGAATTTCTTCATTAATGTGACCCACGCTTGGTATCAAGGGGCCGTCCATAAAGTACTTCCAAAAACACCAATGAATCTTTGGCTACACCAAGCATGCATCTCTCTATGCTTCTATCACTTGTCTGCAGTCTTTGTATGTCTTATTCCGTTAAGGTCCACGTCTCTTCTTCGTACGTAAGCACTGGGAAGATGCATTGATTAAACACTTTTCTTTTAAGACATAGTGGCACATTGCTCTTAAAAATTGTACTGTTTCTTCCAAAAACACCAATGAATTTCTTCATTAATGTGACCCACGCTTTGTATCAAGGGGCCGTCCATAAAGTACTTCCAAAAACACCAATGAATCTTTGGCTACACCAAGCATGCATCTCTCTATGCTGCTATCACTTGTCTGCAGTCTTTGTATGTCTTATTCCGTTAAGGTCCACGTCTCTTCTTCGTACGTAAGCACTGGGAAGATGCATTGATTAAACACTTTTCTTTTAAGACATAGTGGCACATTGCTCTTAAAAATTGTACTGTTTCTTCCAAAAACACCAATGAATTTCTTCATTAATGTGACCCACGCTTGGTATCAAGGGGCCGTCCATAAAGTACTTCCAAAAACACCAATGAATCTTTGGCTACACCAAGCATGCATCTCTCTATGCTGCTATCACTTGTCTGCAGTCTTTGTATGTCTTATTCCGTTAAGGTCCACGTCTCTTCTTCGTACGTAAGCACTGGGAAGATGCATTGATTAAACACTTTTCTTTTAAGACATAGTGGCACATTGCTCTTAAAAATTGTACTGTTTCTTTCAAAAACAACAATGAATTTCTTCATTAATGTGACCCACGCTTGGTATCAAGGGGCCGTCCATAAAGTACTTCCAAAAACACCAATGAATCTTTGGCTACACCAAGCATGCATCTCTCTATGCTGCTATCACTTGTCTGCAGTCTTTGTATGTCTTATTCCGTTAAGGTCCACGTCTCTTCTTCGTACGTAAGCACTGGGAAGATGCATTGATTAAACACTTTTCTTTTAAGACATAGTGGCACATTGCTCTTAAAAATTGTACTGTTTCTTCCAAAAACACCAATGAATTTCTTCATTAATGTGACCCACGCTTGGTATCAAGGGACCGTCCATAAAGTACGTCCGTGATTTTTTACTATTTTTAGACTCACCCTTCCCCCATGTTCCATTTTGTCCGATTGTTGAAACCCCCACCCCATAAAAAGTACGTCCTAATTCCCGCAACCCCCTTTGTTTTTGACGACTTCTTTTAGAAGTCCGTTGAGAAACAAAAATAAAACAAGTAATTATTTAAAGGAATCGTCCATATATTTACACTTTTTTAAAAAAAATATTTATTTAGGCATTGAATTATTCCCAAATACTATCCGAACGTTATCATTCTGAAATAAAAATCTACAATTGAACGCCCGCATTCAAGTTTGCAACACTCCCGATCACACCATCTACAAAACACGATAGATTTGGTAGTACAAATAAGAGAACTTAATATTCTGCTTTAGCTAAATATAATCAGATATCTGAAATATTTCATACCTTCTTCTTAACTGCTAAAAAAAAAAGAGAAAAAAACGAAGAAATACCATCCACTATAACTTTGTCGTCGGACGTCCGAATTACTAAACCTTCCCCCTCCCCCATGTCACATTTGGTGCGGTTGTCAGGAACCCCCCATGCCCCTGCATTCTCGGACGTACTTTATGGACGGCCCCCAAGGTAAATGTAGATATTCGTTATCTCTAGCTTTTCCCCATCAACTGATAAATCTTCATTCCTTGTAAAAGCATTGTACATCGGTTCTGTGTTTTGAAAGTTCATTTTTAATCCCCATTTCTTTACCCTTCACAGCAAGTTCGTGGATCATACTCTCCAGCTCTGAAGTATTATTTCAAAGACCTCGGAAGGGGTCTTTTCTGAAAATAAAAAAAATACTAAAACCATGTCGAAATCGGGTCAACACCTTGACCCAACCCGTTTGACCCGCAAGAAATTGTCGACACGGTGACCTCGAAAATTTTACTTGGGATTTACTTCGGGAAAGATGCGTAGTATCAAAAAGAAAATAACTAGTGCAAGACTTCGGAAGAATACAGTTTTGTAAAAATACTGTATTTTAGTGTTTGTTCCGGTTATTCCTTTGCAAGAGTAAGTGTATTTTAAATGATCTAAACACGTATAACTTTATGAGGACTGGGAAGGTAAAAGAACTGTCTGACAGCTAAAGATTAAGCTCTCGTTTCCGATGTGTAAAATGTACGTTTTTCTATTTATTGACTGTTTCACAGATTACCAGACGTCCTACATGCGATAGCTGATGTAATCTGCGCTTCCGCCGTTCCACAAGCTCAAAATCCATCTCCGGAACAAAATAAATGCTCTGAAGCTTCAAATCTTTATCTTCGCAATCGATAAATGGCGGAATGTCGACGCTAAGATCAGTAACGAAGCAGAACTGAGCACAAAAAGAAAAAAGCGATCATCATGAGTAATCAACTCTTCCTAATATTGACACTTCTAAAAGGCCTGCTGCGTCGCTACGATGCTCTGTAAACAATGTATGATGTCTCAAAGACTTTTTCCTGGATATCCCAGGCAAGCTGTCACCACCTTCTCACGCGTCTGGTGTAAGAGAAAAATGTGCGGTCTCACGAAGATAGCGAGGATAATTAATGTTTGTTAAGCTTCTAGGGGGAAGCGATATGTGTTGGAAATGGCCTTTGTTTCATTCCCGTAATTTAAGTAACAGCTACTTTAAAACTGCACAAAATGACATTCGCTGTAATATTTCCTTGAACGATAAGCTTTATGGCGTGTATTAATTGAACACACGTTCTTATTTCGTATCTGGAATTTTTCTTCATGGAATCAGCGGTACTGACTGAGATTTTTTCCCCTTTTCCCTTTTCAGTTTATCGCTCGCGAATTATGCATTCTTATAATGTGCAATCCCAAGCTTAGACACAGCAACATAGTTCCATATTGCAACGTGTCTTAATTTTACCGTTATCTGTTTGAAGAAAAATGTCGTTCCATTCTACTGATTTATCTTTAACCCATTAACCGACAGGAGCGAATAAACTCAGGGTTAGTAAGATGAACAGAAATCGTCTCGAATTAATATATTCGCTGTCTAAGAAGTGAAGGAGTTAACTTGCTCATAAGAAAGTGTCTTAGTTCTGCCATTTAGAGGGACAGGGCTAATTTATGGCTTAAACGAGTGAACCTGTGCATAAAAAAATACAGGTAGGCTCAGTTCTGATTGAGCCGTCAGTTAGGAACTTAGAACTACGACTTGCAGATCGGAGAGTTGAAATGAGCTAGTCAAGTGTAATTTCAAAGCGTCTATTTAATTTCTTATTTTTTAACACAGGTCTATGATATGAAAAAGTAGCTTACGTAATTTTACAAATAATGCTGGATACATTGCGAACACAAAGCAGATCGATACACGAATTACGCAACGTGGTGCTCTGTCTTCTTGGGCTTCTTACATTCCTCATCACTTGCTCTTGCCTCTCGTTTTGATTTTCTCCACTTTTGCTTGCGTTCATTCTGCGAATTCTGCGGCATTGTCGAAAATGTTAACTCGCTCACAGGAAAATATTTTTTTTTAATTTTAATTTAAACTACTGCGATGGTTTCTTTTTTATATATTTGAATAGATCTCGTCGAGAGCTTTAAAACGATACCACGCACAGTCGTTTTGCACTCACGGTTGTCCAGATAAACCCAGATATTTTCAAAAGTGATCATTAGTTCACAAGAAAACAGTTTGTAAATGTTCAGTTCAAATCACTGCGAGATGTTCTTCATATATTTGAATAGAGCTCGTGGAGAGCTTTAAAACGATACATCGCACTGTTGCGTTGCATTCACGGTTGCCGAGATGGACTGAGTCAAATGCAGCTGCACACCCAGAAGTATTGCATCATCTCTCCCGCGCACAGATAGCGAGGGGAGCGTCGCGCACACGGTGTATCGCGCAGTACTAGAATTGGACTCCATGCTGTTTCAGAATATGCTAAAACGATTAGTGTGCGACGCGTATTATTAACACTATAATGATTTCAGTTGGGACCTATTTTCATCACAGGTCGTCGGCAGTAAATCGCCGCATACTATCCGCGGAGTTAGACGAAGTCCTTCATCAAAAGCGTCTTAGGGTTGTCATTCGGGGTAATATAGATATATGATTGATATTAGCCCTTTCTGACTGATAAGACTGACTCAGAAAGTATGACGAAAGATAAATACACTGGCGGAAAGTGAAAAAAGAACACCAAGAAGGAGAAGTCTGATACCAACGAAATTTATACAGCATAATAACGGAATACAGAGGATAACGTGATCAAAACATCATGGCAAAATACACCTGTATTTGCTGGTAAACTGAAAAATAACAGTTCCATGTAACATGGTTAGTACGAGGTTGAACCGCCATGAACTGCGTCAAACTGTGCAATTCTAGCATGGAGTCTGTCGTACAGATGTTGGATGTAAGTTTGGGGTATTGAGTCCCAAGCATCCTCAACCTGGACGAGTAAATCGGGGATGGCCGTAGCTGGCCGTGGAGACCGGATATGTCGTTGTCCCATAAAATCCCACACGCGCTGAATAGGGGACAAATCCGGTGAACGTGCAGGCCATGCAAGTTGTCTCACACACTGAAGTGCATGTTGCGTTGCACGTGCCTTGTGTAGGCGTGCGTTATCTTGCTGGAAAACACCACGATGGACCGACATTACAAATGGCCCAACAACGGGCTGAATGATGTTGTTAATGTAGGAGGTGCTGTTTAACGTACCCGGTACAAACACTAGTTGTGTACGGGAGTGATAGCTGATCGCTCCCCACACCAGGAGACCAGGTGTAGGCCCTGTGTGTCGCTGGCGGATGCAAGAAGGGTGGAGACGCTCCCCTGTGCATCTGCGAACACGCATATGGCCATCGGAGGCTCCCAAGCAGAATCATTGCGTTCTCCAGTGCAGACGTTGGCGACACCACTGCAGCCGTTCCTGACGGTGGGCTGGAGTCAGAGGTACACATACCAGAGGCACACGTGCACGTAGTCCTGCATCCAGTAGACGGTTGCGGATTGTTCACACAGTCACCTCAGGTGCAACGGCAGCTCGGATTTGCGTCGCAGTGGATGTTCTGCTGGACAACACCGCTCTTCTTATGCGTCGATCGGTCCGCTCATCAGTTCGTCTGTGACTCCCAGTTCCACGTCTTCTCGTGTGGGAATGTTCCTCGGACCATCTACGCTACCATCGTACCACCACCGAATCTTCCCGTCAAATTCGCTCTGCAATACGACGATACGACCACCCGGCCTCGCGGAGTCCGACTAGACGACCTCGCTCAAAGTCCGATAACTGCTGAAATCGTACACGTCTTCCATGTCCAGGCATTGCAGCTTCTTCAGGGTCTTCGCACGTGTCCGTACGCCGACGACTCATTACATTCACTTCGCCGTGCTCCTTAAATACCACCGACAATAATTTGCATATTATGCCGTGCTGTGGCGTAAGCGCTCCCCGGTTGGTCGCGAAATTAACATCACTCCTACGTAAACTCGACCCCACTATCATATGTAAATTTCATGATCGTCCGCCAATTCCTTCTTGGTGTTCTTTTTTCACTTTCCGGCAGTGTATATGGTACTCTCACTGCTGTGGACGACCTGGATTTTTGAAAAGGAACTGGTCAGGTTCAATCCCACAACAAAGTAAACTTCAGTTTTGATGAGATTCTCCATCATCATTGTACATGTTTCAGCAACCGTAAGGGCATTTAAATAGATTAAAGCTTTATGTCTTTGAAGATGTCAGCTCTGTGTTTAACCAATGTTTGATCCTTCGCTACGCCTCTGAGGTGATTGGAAAATGAATAATGCTGTCCAGGTTTTAAAATCAAATTCTGTACTGGTGGCAGTGAGAAAAAGGTGCAAAACACTCAGATAAAAATTCTACCGAAGTGCATATATGATAATGTGTGGAAATGCGTATCATCAACAAATCTCACTAGTGTTTTAAATAAATATTACAGCATCAAACAAAAGAACCCCCAAACATATATCAGGTGGTTCGACGAAAATTTAACAAACCGTTTAGGTAGAATGGAGCTGGTTTGAATGCATCTTCTGATGTCAGATAACTGTGTGTGAAATATTGGTGCATCAGTAAATTTGCCTTAGAAGTGAGATGGCCTACAACGCTACATTAATTTTTTCAGGAGTAAGTAAACTGATATCTAAAACAGAAAACCGCTCTAATAAATACACAGTCGAGTCACATTATTGTGACCAACTCCTACTTTTGACGTCAACAGCGGTTAGCCAATGAAAGAAGGCATGTGTCGTGAGCTGGCTTGGAGGGTATATAAGGTGTGCTGTAGGCATTCTGAAAACATATCAGTCGTTGCTGTCATGGATAAAAGGAGCGATTTATCAGATTTGCAGAAATGGAATGATTATCGGCTTTCGGGCCAAGGGTGGCAGTATTTCTGAAACAGCGCAGTTTGTGAACAGTTCACGTGCTGCTATGGTTAAAGTGCATCGTGATGGCAGAAATGGCATCATTGCGAATAAGCTGAGTGGAAACTGCGAAGCACCACGTGCTATTGATGTGAGAGGTGAAAGTCGGTTTCGAAGGTGCGTGAGGGCCGATCGACACGCTACAGTGGAGCAACTCACTGGCCGAATGAACCACGGAACTACCGAAAGTGTGCCTAAAACGACAGTTCAGCGAACCCTGCTGCGTATGGGGCTCCGATACCGACGGATGATCACTGCCCCTATGCTAACGAAGGTGCATCGGCAGAAAAGGTTTACATTTGCACGGCAGTATCGGAATTGGACCTCCGCTTATTGGCAAAGGATTGACTTCTCCGACGAGTCACGATTTCTGCTTCATCGAACGGATGGACGTTGGCATAGAAGGCCAGAAACATAGAAGAACAAACAATCTTCAACCATTGCTGGCAGAACAGAAGCTGGTGGGGGTAGCGTTATGGTCTGGGGAATGTTTTCATGGCACTCCCTGGGTCCCCGAGGAGTGCCACTATGGACCGAATTTGTTACGAATCCATCCTTGCAGACCACGTACGCCCATACATGCTGATTTTCTTCCCTGAGGTGGACGGGATCTCCCAGAACGACAATGCGACGTGTCACATAGCTAGAAATGTCCACACAGCTTGGAAGAGCACGATGAAGACTTTAATGTACTTCCCTGGCCCCCTAATTCCCCAGACCTAAATCTAATTGAGCATCTGTGGAACTACCACTATTGTGTTGTTCGCTCTGTGGATCCTCCACCACTCACCCTCCAGCAGCTATCAGATGCACTGCAGTCAGCATGGGTCCACATACCTGTGAACACCTTCCAGCACCTTATTGAGTCACTCCCCGCCCGTCTAGCCGCTGTACGCGCTGCACACGGCGGTTACTCTGGATGTTAGCTGGTGGTCACAATAATGGGACTTGACTGTGTATTTAGGTCCGTTCTACTGACTTCAGACAAATATCTCTTGCAGCACTGGTTTGTACCTCAGATATATTTTTCTGGGTTCATTGACGACCGCGAGCAATTCTCTGTGATATTATAGTGTAATATGGATTGTTCATTTGAACTCTTACGTTACGTTAACTGTCATTTTACTTCAATCTAACTTGAAGCTTAACTTAAAGCTTGCAGACATAGTGAAAATGGATTTAACTGCACTTTGATACCCGGATATTTCTCAGTCGTTTATTGCAGATGAAAGCATTAACTTAAACACATAAATTGTAACTTCAATAACACTACAGCCAGGTTTCAGTGATAAAGTCTACTTACAGGTTTTCACTTTCTTTATTTGCATCAGTCAGTACGACACCAATTAACATCCACAAATACGTTGATGATACTAATTCGTATTAATATCCAATAGTAGAATAAAATGTCGACTAAACACGATAAAAACAAATGCAGTGCACAACGTACCACATGATAAAATACTTTACTAATAAAATCACACCATACGTTTCATTAGATCTTTCGAAGACATATCGTCTTCATCATCAGATGATACAGTGTAATATCACGACATGGACATTGACTTAAATACGGTTGGGCGACATCACAAACACATAAATCATGCCATCTATGAGAGAACAATGCTGAAAAAGAAAGTATAAACAACTAAATATCAATATTGGTCTCAAAACTCGAAACATGTTTAGTTTGATTAGGAAGAACCGGGACCATGCTGCATAGGAACACAAGTCCGGCATACACTCAGTTCTTCTACAGGCTATCGACCCGGAGGCACAGGATACTGTTTACATTGGTTCCACTAAAAGGTATTTAAGCACCAGAATAAAAGAGCACAAGTATAACCTCAAAACCTTAAGCCTATCAACTGCTCTGTCTCGTTTGGTGGTGTCCGGATCCCACTTCCCTAAGTGGGATGATGTTACTATCCTGAACACTCCAGGTAAACAATCTCTCATGCTTTTTATGGAAAATGTGTATATTACCACATTTGGACACAGGTGTTGTAATGATTGTGTGCCAAAAATGATAGCCAAACTATGGACAAATGTGTTAGTTAGTAATTCTTCATGTTGAGGAGGTCTTTGAAATTCTTTGTTTTCAGCATTGTTCACTCATAGATGGCGTGATTTATGTGTTTGTGACGTCGACCAACTGTATTTAAGTCAATGTCTATCTCGTGATATTACACTGTATCATCTGATGATGAAGACGATGTGTCTTCGAGAGATCTAATGAAGCGTATGGTGTGTTTTTATTAGTAAAGTATTTTAACATGTGGTACGTTGTGCACTGCATTTGTTTTTATCGTGTTTAGTCGACATGTTATTCTACTATTAGTTCTTGATACAATAAGAATCGTTGGTTCGAACTCCAGTCACTATATACGATAATGCTTAATCAGCACATTAATACAACTCGCTCAAATCACGTTGAATATTTCACATAAATCCTTCTTGAATCTTCTAACCGTTTATGTAAGATGGCTCACTGACTACTACTCTTCAATTAAGACTGCACACTCAGCTGTTACATCAGGAGTCTTTTACTATTTACGTAGCTTGCCCTTTGACCTGCTGTCAGGATTGCTAACATCAAAATCATCGGACGGAACTCTGTGGCGTTAATTAAAAAAAAATGTTTAACGAGAAAACACCAAACTTACGTAAAAAGAGAGAAAATCAAATAAAATACGTAACAGGGCTATAAGTGATCAACTGCTCCTAATTTAGGGAGACTGGTTCAAGGAAAGGGACACAGTCAGCGCAATTGGCAGACATATTACCCTTACCTCATCCGGAATTCGAACCCACACCTCTGACCACTTAGGAACAAGGGCGGTGGTCACTCAGACATTTATGGGGTTTATATAATAAAACCTCAGCGCTTACTGAACAATGTGCAACGATGATATTTTGTGGTTGCAACATTCAAGATGTTCATGACTGTTTAAGTTAATACATGGCCTAGACGTTTTTTGCTTTTGGGGTTTACGACAGTCATGAGCAACTGTAATCGTCCGTGCCTAATTTAAAGCAACTGAGCAGTTAATGGCACTGTGTTAGAGTATCCCAGGGCCATATGTTTGGGAGCTCGATCCAGCTAGACCGACTACCCAAAAACCAACAACAGCCATGCTTCAGAGATCACGTTAGTGGGAGTCCCGGGTACAGGACCTCTTGCAACAAATAAGGTTATCCACCTCAGAAACCCTGTACCCGCTTCCATGTGAACCCCCATGGGGAAGCCCAGCCCCAATCCCCGAGGATCACATCCCTAAGTGCTGTTCCAAACCCTTCCTTCCTAAAATACTCTGACTTACTCACGTGACCGACTTAAGGGCATATGTTTAAGGGAAAGGATACAGCCCACGGCAAGGGACAAACACACCTCCCATACCCAAACCAAGAGACGATCACAGATCCATTTCGGACGAATGATCCGAAGCCAAATCATAAGACCACCCGGCCACCGGGGCCAAAAACCCTAAATCTGGATAGTTTCCTAAGATCAGGCTAAGTGATTGGTTATTCTATGAGTAACCTGTGGCATCAGATATGAGAAGATGCGTCCCATTATCTCATCGTAAATAGCTGAATAAAGAGATTGATTGGGGGTCAAAGGTTGAATATGACAATCTGGTTTTAAGAACATAAAGGCAACCATTCCTGTAACTGTTCGTTTGAATTTCTTTCAGAATTTGTGTTAGGTTTCTTGTCCCTTTTTACTAGATGTGGGCAAAAGTTTTCCCTTTTTTTCATAATGCACATTTCAAATAACAAATTTAAGGAACAAGTGCAATAGCAGACGGCGCTTGTGATGGCTAAAATGCTTCGAGGAGTAGGCTATAAAATGGCACCAAATACACAAGTGCACCTCATTCGTAAACAAGTTACGCAAAGGTTAACATGTCAAGCAGTAGGGATCATATTAGGCATTGTTTACTTCATAAGTTCGACAAAGGCAACAATGCAGCTGGTGCCTGCCGCAACGTGTGTGCGGTGTATGGTGAGGATGCTGTAGACGAAAGCACATGTCGTCGTTGGTTCCGGAAATTCCGTGAAGGAGACAGAGGCTGCGGAGATCAACCACGTTCTGGATGTCCATCAGTGGTTTCTGAAGAGGATCTCAACCAGAGCTGAGCGCAAGCTCAGTTTTAGGACCCCGAGTCCGTCCGAGCCCGAAGATTGTATTGCAAAATAGAGCCTGGGCCGGAACGAGCCCGAAAACTATGATTCACCTGTTTAGGCTGTAACGTACCAGGAGATGTGACGTACCTGCCAGAAGGACGCACACGACATAAAGGCAGATAGGAATCAGAATAAAACGTCCGCGTAGCTCAATTGGTAGAGCAACTTATTCCGGAATGAGGGGACCCGGGTTCGAATCCAGGCGCGGATAAAAATGACGGAGAAATTCACTTCGTTATAATGGCGCCCGAACTATCCGGATGACCCGACCGTTCAAAATCTCGCATTGGTGTGATGTTATTTCCACACCGCGAGATAGGAAAAATAAGAGAATCCTTTCTCCAGCACTTCGAAAAAAAAAAAAAAAAAATAAGGGGAAGATGATGTAACGTACCAGGAGATGTGACGTACCTGCCAGAAGGACGCACACGACATAAAGGCAGATAGGAATCAGAATAAAACGTCCGCGTAGCTCAATTGGTAGAGCAACTTATTCCGGAATGAGGGGACCCGGGTTCGAATCCAGGCGCGGATAGAAATGACGGAGAAATTTACTTCGTTATAAGGCATTAAAATGAAATCTACTCTTCTAGATTTCCACTCTTCCCTTCCCGTAAAATTAACCGACGTCTTTCGCATTTTCGGAGCGGGAAAGGGATGTCGGTCTGTTTCTATAGTTTCTTTGGCCATTCATTTCTTCCTGAAATGTTTCGGGAGGCCAGACATTCGGAAAAACTGGGAGGCATAACAATCTACGTCGTACGTTGCTCAATAGAATTAGGAAGGAACTGCCCCGTTGAGGTAGGGAGCAAAATTTCGTGAGCTTGCTATCTATATATTGGGTCGTTTCATAATTATTGGCCGATGCCGACAAGGCGAATTTGCATAGCCGGTTACGAGGGACGCCTCGTAGGAGGAACTACCAAACGCCCATGCAAATTGAATCGGTTCAGTCCACGTGTATAAAACGGTATTTCAGACAGATCTCAGCAGTTGGGGCCGTGATGGAGCAACCCGACGTGAGATCAGTGATTTTGCACGAATTCAAACTTGGCCGGAATGTGTCTGAAACGGATTCAAATGTCAATAGAGCGTGGGTTGTCGGAACGACGAGTGCCAGAACTGTCTGTAGACTGTTTTCCAAGTTCCAAGATGGTGATGTTGCCATCGACCATAAGCCAGGAGCCGGTCGCCCGGTTCTGTGTGACACTTTACATTTAAGGCGGAAAGTGGCAGGAAAACCAACGTACACAGTACATGAGCTCAGTGCCGAACTTGTCGTACCATCAGCGACAGTTTTCAGACAGCTGTCAGCTATGGGCAAAGTTTAAAAACTGGATACCTGGGTTCCACACGAACTCACCGAACAGCAGCAGATACAGCGTCTGGAAGCATGCATTGCGCTCCAAAAACGTGAGCCTAGTGCTCCTTTTCTGCATCGGATCATTACGGTCGATGAAAAATTGGTGCTTTATGACAAAAGGAAGCGAACAGCGCTGTGGCTCGATATAGGGGAACCACCCAAACACATGTCAAAACCCGAGTTGCACCCACAGAAGGTTCTGATCTCTGTGTGGTGGACTGCCAAAACTGTGGTTCATTATGAGTTTTTGCCGCGAGGCCAAAGAATAAAAACGGACGTGTGCTGCCGTCAGCCAAACGAATGTCACCAGAAATTATGCAGCAAACAACCATCGCTTGCCAATCGTTTGGGTCCCATACTGCTACACGACCGCATGTGTCTATTGGAAGCATGCGAAAAATCAACGCCTTGGGGTACAAGGTTCTCTCTCACCCTGTTTATTCACCTGACATTGACCCCTCAGACTTTCACATGTTTTGCCATTGGACCACTTCTTGAGGGGCAAACGGTCTCCTAACAAGGATGCTGTGATTTCCACCGTTAGCGATTCCTCGGACCACTGTGATGCCAGTTTCTGCCACCGTGGTATTTTTGCACTGAAAACACGTTAGGCACAGTGTATTGCTGCCGAGGGCAGAATTTTTTCGGAATAAAATGCATTTCGTCGTCTGTTACTGCTGTTTGTTTTTTTGTGTCCGAATCGGCCAATAATTATGAAACGACCCATTAGTATCTACAGTTCTTAAAGAAACTTTTCCTTCGCAGAAATTCAGTAATTCATGGCCTATGGTATTTGTTACCCAAGCCCAGAATGTATAGACCTACTGAGTTCCCACTCACCATCTAGATAAGTGGTCTCAAACTCAGATCCTTGGAAGGGCCACTTTCCAGTTTTGAAGGAGCTTAGGGGGCGGCATGAATATTAATAGATTTCTTATGAATAAATATCAATTTTACGAAACTACACCAATGACTTGGCACTAGAGTGGAATATTATTTCGAATTATCGGTAAATAGTAAAAACAAGTGCTTCGTTAATCACTGAAAACGATCACGTTTACGTAACAATTATTTTTTACTTAAATCTTAAAAAAAATCACACTTTACCAACTGAACACGGTACACGGTACAGAAAAAAATATTACACTTAACCTATTCCTTTCAAGACATTTTACTTGCTTCATTCTTGAAAACAACTGTTCACATGAGTATGTTGTTCCGAACATAGACAGAACCCGTGCAGTTAGGTACATACTTGTTCTTTGAAACTAACTGGTAAAACTCTATTAGATTGAATTTTTCTTTAGGAAAGAATCACACTGAAAGTCTATTAATTCACACTGAAGTTCTTAGGGGGCGTTGTCAGTATTATAGGAAAATGTAGAATTGAACATATTGAAAATATTTTCCATGTCTTTGAAACATTCAAACCACCATACAGTTATGTTCTTCGTAAATAAACTTGTTACTTTTAAAGCAGATGGCTTTGTCAAACATTACTATGTTTATATTCTATTTAATATATTATAATATACTTGAAAAAAAAGGTTTATTTACTTTTATTTTGTAATCATTCATGAGGGCCGCGAGTTTGGGACCACTGATCTAAACCCAGTTGCCAAAGAATTCTATTTAACAACTAGAAAGTCTGAAAAAGTTTCGTGTGCTAAATCAAACTGCAAAATCAGGTTAAACAAAAAAGATGACACCGAATTTTCGGGTGTAATAAGCACGTCTTTTGAATCCGTTCTGACGCAAATTAAATTTATCAAAGCTATTGAAAGTGAATGGAACCGGTATGGAAAACAATAGTATCTGACGGAAGAAAGAAGTTTTTCAACAGGGTTTTTAATCCCTCAGACATTGCTGTAAACGGAATCATGAGCTTACGCCCTCTGGTCGCAGACTTGTGCGTTAAGAAAAACATGAATTTATATGAGAGACATTTCGCACCGGAAACGCTCTCCAACACCGAAATAATTTTTCAAATCCGACTCTTAGAAGCAGAAATATCGACAAAAATAGGATGTGACTTCACGTCCCCTTGTGGGAAAACCTTGCATTATTTTAGGAAGAAAGTATTCTCAAAAAGGTTTTCCATATGAGCGGTATCGGTGCAAGAAAAAAAAAATTTAGTCGAGCTTTTAGGAGCTCATATTTTGCTAAAAATACATCAGAAGCAGAAATTAACACTTATGCGCCACGGTAGCCAAACCATTCTTTACCCAACATTGGAAATTATGTGAAAAATAGTTTCCCTCAGGTCTTGAATGCGATACAGGAGGAATTTTTCAAATCGGAGTTTTAGAAGCAGAAATAACGCAGAAAACGCAATTTACCTTTGTGCCCCTAGCGGAAAGTCTATGATTTCTTTGAACATTTTGAATTTATAGGAAAAACATTTCGCACCGAAACACTATTCAACAAAGAAAGAATATTTCAAATCAGACTCCTAGAAGTAGAGATATTGACAAAAATAAGATATATATCTACGCCCCTGGCGTAGAAACCGCATGCATTATTTCAAGAAGAAAATGTTCCTAAAAGGTTTGTCGACATGAGTAGTATCGGTCAACAAACGACTTTTTTCAATCGAGAATTTAAAAGCTCATATTTTGCTGCAAATACATCAGAAGCGGAAATTAAGACCTACTCCACCTGGTGGCCAAACCATTTTTTACAAAAATTAGAAATTACGTGCAAATGATTTCCCATCAGGAGCTGTATCCGGTGCAGAAAGACTTTTTCAAATCGGAGATTTAAAAGCAGATATTTAGGGGGAAACGCAGTTTGCCTCTAGCGGAAAGTCTATGAATTACATGGACATTTTGAAATTATATGAAAATCATGTCACACTGAAAACACTATCCAACAAAGAAGGAATTTTTCAAATCGGACTCCTTGAAGTAGAGATATTGACAAAAATAAGATATAAATCTAGGCCCCCTGGCGGAGAAACTGTGGAATATTTTAAGAAGTAAATATTCCGAAAAGGTTTATCGATGCGAGTGGCATCAGTCCATGAAAGCATTTTTCAGTCGATATTTTAGAAGCTCAGATTTTATGGCTAATTCATCAGAAGCAAAAATTAACACTTACGCCCCCTGGTGGCCAATAATTATTTTCCGAAAATTTGAAATTATATGCAAAAGAATTTCCATCAGGAGGTGTATCCTCTGAAGAAAAATGTTTTCAAATCGGAGTTTTATAAGAAGAGTTATCGGGAAAAATGTAATTAATTTTATACCCCCTAGCGTAAAATCTATGCGTAATTTTAAAAAGTAACTATATCTAAAATACTCTTCGACATAAATGGAATCGAAAGATAAAAGAAATATTCCAATCGGTTGTTTAGAAGCAAATATGTGGAATAAAATGTATTTTTGAATTCGTCATCATCTGCATTTACGCCATCTAGCGGCAAAATTGTACATCATAAAGAAAAAACGAAATGAAGGATCATCATTGGCATATTTCAGGATTCCCAACGCAGAAATAATTTTTCAAATCGGACTAATAGTTTCAGAGATATAGCGTCCACAGTCGGACGGACGGACGGACAAACCGGTAACATAAGCACGATCCTTTTTTAAAAAAGACGTGCTAAAAATACAGGAAGAAACTTCTCTCCTTCTTGCAGAGCCCGGGCCCGAACTCCAACAAGTATTATGCAGCCCGAGCCCGGCCCGTCTCAGCACTGATCTCAACCAACCCCTAAATGACCAACCCCTAACCGTTGAAGAATTATCAGAAATAATTCCTGTAAACAGAACAACAGTAGAAAGAAGGATGCATGAGATGGGTTACCACAAAGTTTACCCAGTGGGTACCACATGACCTATTCGCAAGAAATCGAAATGACAGAATGATCACCTGTCTTTCTTTGCTTGCGCATCACAGAAGGGAAAATTTCTTAGAACGATTAGTTATGGGTGATAAAAAGTGGGTCATTTACAGAAATGTAAAACATCAAAGGATTACATGCTAAGTTGGAGAGCCTGTTCCATCGACTTCAAGAGGTGGACTGCATCTAAGAAAGGTCCTGTTAAAGGTATGATGGGATGTCAAGGTAGTAATCCACTGCGAGCTGCTTGCACCTAAGCAAACGATAAATGCTGCCCTGTACTGCCAACAGTGGAACAGGTTGGAAGAAAAGTTGAAATCTAAGCTTCAGCACTGGTTAATAAAAAGGCGTCGTCTTGCAACTTGACAACGCACGACCCCATACAGTTGCAACCACCCAGAAAAATTTACTAGACAATGGATGGGAAGTGTTATCTCACTACCGTATTTCCCAGACCTTGCATATACGGACTACTACATTTTTCTATCTTTTCAGAATAACTTCACCGGAAAAAACATGCGAGAAGTTGAAAATGTCGAAACTTCATTACAAAAGATTTTTTGACTCCAAAACGGAGGAGTCCTACAAAAAGGGAACTTAATTACTGCCAGAAAGACGGCAAGTGGTCATATATAATAATGGCAGTTATATGAAAGAATAAATATGTTATTTATTTAAAAAAATGTTTTTATTCTGTATTAAAAAAACGGGTAAAACTATTGCACTCGTCTGATAAATCACGTTGTAAAACACAATTATGCTTACAAGAGCGTAGGAGACTAACAAGCGGGGTTCTGCAGCCTTTTAAACCTCTAATGATCTCGACGCTGCGCAATCCACGTCACTCAAATGTTAGGAGATTAGCGCTTAATTGTTATGATCAAAAGGACTTAAAGTTCTCCTCCGTCTGTTCCGCACAGAGTAATGTGCAGGTAAGGATACCTCGGCATATAAGATCTATGCGATATGACAACAGGAAATGTCGTTGATGAGATTTCTTCGTAAGTTATGCTAGAATCACTTCTATAGTATCGCAGGAAAAGTGATGTTGGGATTTCGTTGCTGAGCACGTCATCGAAATAATTTCACGAGAACGATACTGCGACTTGGTACATTCAGTAACCACCGAATGTCTCGGCGCTATATACACTGCCGGACAATTGCTAAGGACGAATGACAATAGCAACGATAACAACCGTAAAATGGAAGGCAGGAAAATGTGGAAATTAGCATAAGTGCGGGATACAGTAAGACGTGTTGTGCGTATGCAAATTTTGGATTGCCGAACTTGTTCGTGACGTCATAGCGCTGATAAGAGATATAAAGGATTTGACGCGTATTGACCGTTGTTGTTCAAACGCAAAGTTGAAAGGGAAAGAATCAATTGATGAACTTGCAATTTTCAGTATGTCTTCCCGACATCACCTAGATGATTTTACGCGTGGCCGTATTACTGGCAAGATTGAAGAAGGGCGAAAAATAACACATCTTGCCAGGGAGTTTGACGTCAGCCACAGTGTTGTTTCAAGGCTTTGGAAATCATTTCAAACAAATGGAGAGTGTAGCAAACGTCACGGGGGAGGTCGTGTTCGCAGTACGACACCTGCAGAAGATCGGTACATTGTGCTATCAACAAAGAGACACCGGCGCAGCACAGCTAGTGAGGTAGCAAATCAGTTTATGGCTGCTACTGGCAAGCGGATCTCCCGAAAAACTGTCGCCAGACGTTTGCATGAAGGAGGACTATATGCCCGCCGTCCTGTTGTGTGCATCCCATTGTCCAGACGTCACCGTACCGCCCGTTTGCAATGGTGCCATCAACATCGCAATTGGACTGATAACGACTGGCTGCTGTCCTCTTCTCAGATGAGAGTAGATACAGTCTATCGTCTGATTGTCGACGACAACTGATCTGGCGTGATAGTGGTACTGCATATTGTCCAGTAAACATACAGGAAAGGGACCGATATCCGACATGTAGTGTCATGGTATGGGCTGGCATCATGATCAATGGCCGTACGTCCCTCTATGTGCTTCCAACTGGGACTATGACTGGCCAACGATGCATTAATGATGTTCTGCTACCTCATGTTCGCATGTTCCGTGGTGCTGTCGGTGATAGATTCATTTTCATGGACGACAACGCAACATGTCATCGAACAGTCGCTGTCCAGGAGTGTCTTGAGAGCGAGGATATTCAACGCCTCGTATGGCCAGCACGTTCTCCAGATCTGAATCCCATTGAAAATGTGTGGGATGCTTTGGGGAGGAGTCTTGCTGGTCGCCAATGCCCTCCAATAAACAAGGACACCCTCATCCGTGCACTGACAGAGGAATGGGATAAATTACCCCAACAGCTGCTTGATAATGTTGTGCAAAGCATGACACGACGTGTGGAATCTTGCATCGCCCTCCATGGTGGCCATATTCCGTATTGACATCTTACGCCGGAACGCCTGCGGACGCTAATTGCATTTTTTTCACGTTTACGTATTCTGCACAAAATGGCCTGTTTGTCCCTTGAACACGTTCCAAAGCCTTCTGGATTTCAGAGCACAATAAATTGTCTTTCTTGTAATTTCGTGGCATTCTGACATTATTTTATTTCACTTGGCATCCTACCACACTTACTTTTTTATGCGCTATATAGTCGTTTATGATCCGTCCTTAGCAATTGTCCAGCAGTGTACTTCGCCTGCGAAGCCAAGGAGCACAGAAAATACTGCTGAAATCACAGCTTTGTGTGCTTAGCTTTGATGAAATTCGATTAGCGACCTTTTTCCGTGTCTGCCCTCAGCGGCTCACCGACAACTTCCTATTGATGGCCTCGTGAATATACAGGATTTCCGCTTCCAAAGTAGAAATCGTTGACATGATACACGCCAGAACGATTTGCTTGTAAGCGGCAATCAAAAGAACTTACTTAACTTATTGTTTTCTACAGGAATTGTGTAAGAACGAGAATATTTTTCCTGTGAGGATAAAAGGTGCATTAAGAGAGCAATCCCGTAAAGGTATTTGAGGATTTGATTTAGAAGAAGTAAATCATTTTATCCGTACCGATCCGTATGAACCAAATATTATCCCAAATTTTCTTCACTCCCCAAACAGAAAAGTTCACATAGCGACCGTGTTTTACTAAAGCTGCTGCAAACAATTTCTTAAAGCTCGACAAAACAATTCCTTAAAGCTGCAAAACAATTCCTTAAAGCTGCAAAACAATTCCTTAAAGTTACAACAAAACAATTCCTTCAAGTTACAACAAACCAATTCCTTAAAGTTACCATAAAACAAGTCCTTAAATTACGGGAAGGCAATTCCTTAAAGTTGTGGGAAAGCAATTCCTTAAAGCTGCGGCAAAACAATTCCTTAAATTATGGCAAAATTGTTCCTTAAATTTACGGCAAAATAATTCCTTAAAGTTACAGCAAAACAATTCCTAAGAGCTACGGCAAAACATTTCTTTAAAGCTACGGTAAAATAATTCCTTAAAGTTACGGCAAACGAATTTCTTAAAGCTACAGTAAAATAATTCCTTAAATTATTCCAAAACAATTCCTTAAATTGCGGGAAACAATTCCTTAAAGTTACGGCTAAGTAATTCCATAAATTTACGGCAAAATAATTGTTTAAATTATGCCAAATCAATTACTTAAAGTTGCAACAAAACAACTCCTTAAATTACGGAAAAACAATTCCTTAAAGTTACGGCAAAAGAATTCCATAAAGTTACGGCAAAATAATTTCTTAAATTACGGCAAAACAAATCCTTAAAGTTACGGCAAAATAATTTCTTAAATTACGGCAAAACAAATCCTTAAAGTTACGGCAAAGCAATTCCTTAGAGCTACCACTAAACAATTCATTAAAGTTACGACAAAACAAATTCTTAAAATTGCAAAATAATTCCTTAAATTACGCCAAAACAGTTCCTTAAAGTTACGACAAAAGAATTCCATATTTATATGCGGTATAGACCAAAATCCTGTGATTTGTGATTGGTGCTCCCTTTTAGTCCTTTATTCTCTTCTCTATGACCTGAGGCATGATGAGGAAGTGCTCCCCCTGAAAAGGACATCATGCCGTTTTGAAGAAACAAGTTACTCAAACACCTCTCTCCTTAAGTAGGTTTGTTTCAATATTATAACCCTTTTAGCACGTAATCATTTAGAAAGGACTAGTGTGAATGGCCATTTTTATGAGTAAAACACCCTGATGCTCATATTTTCTTGTTCCAGCATGGTTCAGCCCACTTCTTAGACAGCGAATACACTCATTCGAGTTGATATCAGCCCATTTTGCTAACCCCGAGTTAATTCGTTCCACTGGGTTAAAGGGTTAACGCAGTTGAGTACAGTAGGGCGAGGTGATGCAGTTGCACTGTGAGCCAGGAACTTGAGGGACCCATTGCCGGCTAACGATGAGCTGTGGAAAGGTAGCAGTGAAAAATTGATGAAAATACAAGATAATGACCTTGCAATTTCTGTCGAGTTGCAGAAAGACTGCTGTATGAAACTCTCAAAGACGAAGCACAAAATTCATCCCATAATAAGGCAATGAAAGACGATGGTAATATAATTCTCGCGCATTATTCCGCTTATTGAACACTGCGCAGGTTGAGTCAGTTATTTTTATTATTACAAAAGTAACTCCAAGAATGTATGTTTCTTCTGCATCCTATTTCCCTTGTTTTAGCCGTATCCTACACAATAAAGCTTTTTATACCACCGGGATAGCGCAGTTGGTTAAGTCGCTATGCGCAGTTTGGCAGGCAGACGTTCCTGTCAGCCCTCTAGTCTGCGTTTTTTCTGGGATTTTCCGCAGATTCCCGACGTTACGAGACGCGAATGCGTAGATGGTTCCCTGTGAAGTTGGCCCCAGAGGCAGTTTGTCCCTTACCTGTACGCAGCAGAGGAATGGCAAGCCGGCTGCATTAATTTGGTAGTAATCCTCAAGGTCACATAGTCGTCTTTTCATAACCCGCCATGGGCGGACGAGATAGAATGAGAAAAGGCTCCTTATGTGCCGTTTCTAATCTTGCCGAATGTGAAAGACGATGGATGCTTCCTTCCCACGCTCTGTCTCTTCTATCAACTGCATACAGTCATACGTAGCAGGCGGATACAAAGTCACTGGACCACCGGCTGTCGTACTGAAAACAAATATCTGTGCGACCGTATGTCTTGCTGTGTTAAATTGCTTCACTACTATCGACAAAAGTTGCACACCTGTTGTTGATTGAAAACTATACTCTTTCGCGCAGTTTCTTTGAAGTACACTCACGGATAATAAAATTTGCGAGCCACGAAGGAAGCATCGGATTGAACTGAAATTTTATGGACGTAATGATAGAGATGAATGATATACATGATGGCAAAAACAGAGTTGCAGGACAATTGCAGAGAGATCTGTGACACGCAGTCCTATCATCTTCAATAACGCGTCGCACCGCCTCTTGCGACGATACATGCTGCAATACGGTCCGGCATTGAGGCGAACAGACGCCTGATGTTGTCCTGCGGCAGCCTGGCCCACCCGTGTTGGTCGGTGTGCTCCAAATCCCGGATAGTGTGGCACGGCGGCAGCCGGCGTTTCAACTGGTCCCACACATGCTCGATAGGGGACATGTCCGGGGAGCGGGCAGGGCATAGAAATGTCTGGACATGACGTAGGTAGTCCTGGGCAACCCAAGCCGTGTGCGGGCGGGCATTATCCCGCTGGTATAGCGCACCTGGAATCCCGGTCAGGAATGGGAGCACATGGAGCCGTAGGATCTCATCTACATATCGCTGGCCCGTCAATGATCCACGTACTAGAGCTGATCGGCTATCGTAGGCTATGGCTCCCCAGACCATAATTCCTGTAGTGGGGGAGGTGTAGCGCTCGATAGCGAGGTAGGTCGCGATTTTGTCGTTTACACGGAGACCTCCTTTCCCTGACAAAATGATCAACTGTCCCCAAAACGAAGCGGCACTCATCGCTAAACACCACACATCGCCAGTCTGTGGTGTTCCACGTCGCTCTGGCCTGGTACCCCTGCACACGGAGCCAGTGACGTTCCGGTGTTAAGGGCTCCAGCGATGTTCTGGTGTCAACCATGGGACGTAAGGGTCGCTGGGATCGCAGATTCGCTTCCGCGAGGCGTTGGGAAATAGTTCGTGGGCACACAGGAGCCCCTACATCTGCCTGTATAGTGGAGTGTGTCTTCGCGGGATCCGTTCGTGCCTGGCGCAGGATCCGTCGATCCTCTCTACCGGTGGTCCTCCTGGTCCGTCCGGAGTCGCTCAGATGTGCGGCAGTGTCGTCACGTGTCCACTGCACTCGCCACAGTTGGACGGTATGGTCAGAACGATCCACGTGGCAGGCTATATGACGCGCCGGCCACCCTGAAAATTTCAGCTAGCTTTTCAGGCTTCTCTCAAAGTCCGTAATTTGCGTAAATCGACGTTTCTGGCCTCTACCCGGCATTATTTTCACTCTGTGCTCTCGTTTGCGTCGGCCGGTGCGTTTCGGTTTCATGGAGCATCGACTACCCGCCGGTTTATAAGGCTGCCGATTAGTGCTTTCAGTGCCACGACAGGGTGTGAGGTCATGCGCAAACGTGGATCATTTGCATACCAGCACGCACTCTAGCTAATTGTAAAGTTTCGCGGTTGTAGCATGTTTTCTTCTAGGTGCGCAAATGTCATAGTCCGTGAGTGTATATCTCACGTACCTATGTCAGTGGCAGCATCAGAACATTAATTCTCAAAACTAAAAGTTATCAAAACTTATTTACGAAGCACAAAGGCGGAATAATATTTTAGTGGCCTCTATGTATTGTCAATTTAAGGATGAACGTGCCTGGAACTTGGGCGTTTCCCAGAGGGTCGACATCTTTGCTCAACAGACAACAAAGCAGAGATCCTTCCTTTAATGTTGATCCGAATACTGGTGAGTAGACAACTTTACATTTTGCATTCTCTACTCCCGATTGCAGGATGAGCTACTGGTGTAGTATGTAAGGTAATCATCATCATCATCAACCATGGGATAAATGCTAGTAGGAGCCAGCTACCACATGGCAGTGGACTACAATCGTCTTGGAATTTTTACTACCAGCGCATTGACACTCACCTGGTAAACCCTGTCAGAGAAGGAGGACCAGGGACGAACTGCGTTGTGGGCCGACTTCATCATAATCAACAACCATGGGACAAATGTCCATGGGAGCCAGCCACCAGATGGCAGCAGATTCCAATCGTCTTGTATTTTTACTCCCAGGGCATCGACACTCATCTGGTAAACCCTGTCAGGGAAGCGGGACCAGAGACTAAATGCGTCGGGGGCCGACTTGATCATCATCAACAACCATGGGACAAATGCTCGTAGTAGCCGGCCACCAGACGACAGCAGATTACAATCGTCTTGTGTTTTTCCTACGAGCGCATCGGCACTTATCTGGTAAACCCTGTCAGAGAATGGGGAACAGGATATTAATGCATCGGCGGCCGACTTCATCATCATCAACAACCATGGGACAAATGCCCGTAGTAGCCGGCTAGCAGATGACAGCAGATTCCAATCGTCTTGTGCTTTTACTACCAGCGCATCGACAATCATCTGGTAGATAATCTCAGGGAAGGGGGACCAGGGACTACCTAGATCCTGCCGGTGGTATGTAAGATAATGTCGTATATAAAATGAAAATCGAGGCAAAACCCCTGTATTTCTACGGAACAAAGATTCATGATTCTTCACTAGGGCCCAAACTTCACTTGCTGCGCTACTGGGTTAAAGGAAGATTGTACTTTTGTTTCGGAATAAAAATGCTCACTTAGGAGAGCTGACGGCCACCTCCAAATTTTGTTCAGTCATTTAAATCATAATACAGAACAATTACCATTGGAAATTGTTTTCTCTTTACAATCTCAAAATACCATGTAGTGGGAAACAAATACCAGTTTTTACTAAAGTTGTTTTCGAGAAAGGGTACTTCGCATTAACGTTGATAACAGAACTCAGAAATTTTTAAGTCATTTGCACAAGATGTACTGAGCCAAAAACGAGTCCTCTATATAGCCTTTATTTCTGATGCGTTGTACCTAAAATCTCATAGATTTGATCTGATGCTTCAGAAAAATTTAGCAGAATGTCAAATGGTGAAATATGTTTGTGTCGCACAGTGCTGGACTGATTTGAAACTCTGGCTTCAGACCTCCAGTGTTGCTGGTCTGAGTTCAAACGTAAGCTAAATGTGGCTCTTTCACCTTCTTAGCTGCAGCCAGTGGTTCCATATGAGGGATGAACGACTCCTCATAAACTTAGAGGTACATTAGGGTAAAAATTAGCTTAAAAATAAAAGTAAAATACTCTGTTCGATATAGAAAATGCCACACCAGGAAGTATTTTTTGGAGCACTATGCAAATTGGGGAACATCTGCCGATAGTTTGGTTATGTAAATGATTGCAGTTGCGAAACAGTCACGTACTAGGTGAGGGAAAGATAAACAAGAAAAACGGCAAGGCCTAGTAAAGCTTGTTTGTCCTCAGCTGGGCTTGTGGGCTACACCATCGGAGTGATCACGGAGAAGAAAGCACGTGCAAGAAAAGTTAATACCTAGGCGAGGTTATTGGGATTCCTCCCATTAAACGGACACATTTACCAGAGGTTTTATCATAGAGAAACTTACACCTGCGTCACACAGCGGTGGAAACTCATCGAGATGCAACAACTGTCGCCCGTTTTTGGGGACACTGATTGGATGAAGGAAACCTGCATCGCGGTAATGGGTTTGCTGCAAGTAGATGAAGTTCAAACGCTTTGACTTCAGCCCCACAATACACAGTGGACGGCATTCAACGAGTTGTACTGGCAGCTATGAACATTCCTGTATCGACAGGGACCGAGAATCGCAGACTGGTTGAGGCAGGTTGGTGCTCTTTCCAAACATTTCGACGATTAGCACATCGGCGCGCAAGGTTACCGTGGTCCCTTATAAGACGTGCGCTGTAGGACGAATGGAACCATCTTGTATTCACTGACGAGTCTCGTTTCTGTTTCAGCATCGAAAGGTTACAGTGGTTCAGTAGTAGACATGCGTGGCGGGACAAATGGAACCATGTCGTATTCACCGACGAGTCTCGCTTCTGTCTCAACATCGAAGGGTTGCAATGGTTCAGTACCAAACATGCGTGGAGAGACGAATGGAACTATCTCGTATTAACCGACGAGTTTCGCTTCTCTTTCAACATCGAAAGGTTCCAGTGGTTACCAAACATGCGTGAATGGACGAATGGAACCATCTCGCATTAACCGATGATTCTCGCTTCTGTCTCAACATCGAAAGGTTGCAGTGGTTCAGTACCAGACATGCGTGGACGGACGAATGGAACCATGTCGTATTCAGCGACTAGTCTTGGTTCTGTCACAGTGCTGACAGTCTACGATTCAGAGTGTGGAGACGGTGTGGTAATCGGTCTGATTCAAGACCGACTAGAAAACATAAGGCAATAACAGTAGAGAGAGAAATGAGTTCCTTCTGTTGGTGACGTCACTTTCATGTTACACGGACTAATACGTTGGTGCCGTGTTTGACGTCACACACGACAGCGTTGGAAACCAATCAGAAGCCTTGCTTTCCGCCTGACGTCCCTGAAAGAGGGAACTAATCTCTCTAATGCCATGGCCTTGTGTTTTCTATACGGCCTTGGCTGATCTTGCTGCCGTCCGTGGACGTCGTCATTCAGCTCCTTAGCCTGGTGTCACTCTAAGGGGCTATATCAATTTCAACAGCCGTTCGTACGCACAGTGGGTACCACGGCAGCACTATGATGCGACCATGAGGTGCTGCTGCCCGTTTTGTTGCCGTATCTCTTTGGTGTCGATCATGCGCAGTTTCAGCAAGATTCCCACATTATCACATTGTCAACTGCAGCAGACAGTGCCTAAAAGGTATCCAAGTGTTATTTTGGCCAGTGCAATTCCCAGACTTCTCCCTAATAGAGAAAGTGTGCGGGTCGTTGGCAAAAAACTTAACGCTTCTGCACGATCTCTACGCAGTGTCCAACCATTGTGGACACAGGTCGACGACTCATAGTCAGCGATAAGCAAGAAAACCGTCCGAAAGATTTCCAAGTCGCTGCCATGCTGTTTTTCGCAATGTGCAACCGTTCTTACGCATTGTGGGTACAATGTCAGCATTGCGATACGTCCATGAGGTGCTATAGACCGTTTCATTGCCGTATCTCCTTGGTATCCCTCATGCCCAGTTTTAGCAAGATTCGCCCATTCTCACATTGCCAACAGAAGCAGACAGTGCCTAAAAGGTGTAAGGTGTTTTTGTGGCCAGTGCAATCCCCGGACTTCTCCTTAATAGAGAAAATGTGTAGGTCTTTGGCAAACGAATTAACGCTTCTGCCTGACCCCCTCGCAGTGTCCATGCATTGTGGACACAAGTCAATGACACATAGTCAGCTATAACTTAGAATACAAGCCGAAGATTTTCAAGTCGCTGCCATGCAGTTTTTCCGAATTTGCAGCCGTTCGTACGCATAGTGAGTACCATGGCAGCACTATAAGACGTCGAAAAGGTGTTGCTGCCTCTTTTGTTGCCGTATCTCGTTGTTATCCCTCATGCCAAGTTTCAAGAAAATTCACCTATTCTCACAATCAACAGCAGCAGACTGTGTCTAAAAGGTGTCCAGGTGTTACTGTGGCCTAGACTTCTTCCTGAGAGAGAGGTGTGGGGGTCGTTGGCAAACGATTTAACGCTTCTGCACGACCCCCTCGCAGAGTCGATGCATTGTAGATACAGGTAAACGACGCCTAGTAAGGAACACCATCCGAAAATGTCCTTGTCGATGCTACGCTGTTTCTCCGAATGTACACCCGAGCATGGCAGCCATGCGCCCTAATGACTCAGGCCGCATCACACTGTTTTTTCGTGCATCGCTTTCCTGTAATACCTCAGAATTTAAATCACTTCTTTTCCACCTATTTTTCAACATGCGTGGTAAATTTCGCCCTCTCTGAGCCCCAGTCGCTACGCGGTGTCTCATCCGGAACTCGAACCCGGACACATTGAGACCAGCATTTAGACCATTGCGCCACATGGACTGTAAATCAAACTTAGGTATCGGAATTTTGCTATGAGAGATTTGTTTAACTGAATTGATTTTTTTTACATGATTAATTTTTGTACCTTATTTGCTTCTTAGTTGGCGAATAAAAGACTATTTTCAATTAATAATTTTATATTTTCTATGATCAATTTTATACACATGGTAAGACTAAAGAAGGCAATTTACTAAAAAGGAAAACATAAAAAGAAGAAGCTTCATCATGCAGCAGTAATGTATGTTGTTTAAGGCATCATTGCAACAGAATGCTTTATTTTAAATTTCATGCATGCAACGCTACATAAAATTAGATTGGTTTATATTTCAAGCAATGGTAATAAACTTTACACATTATTGCGTTGAAAACATTAGGGTAATGAAGAAGGTGTGCAAAGTATGTTGAACTCGAATTTCCATTCTAGTAATCTAAGGAAAATCTAAGAAACGGCTCATTCCACAACCAATAGCTTTGAACGGGTTCATGTCATCATTTCCACTGTCGTTCGAGTTGCTGGGAAACAACATTTTACGACATTTGTTACGCTGATTAAATGACACACATTACAGTTTTAAACACCGACTTCGGGATTTAGGGGCTTACGAGTAATCTTGAAAGGGAACGCCCTGGGAAATACTGCGCTTAACGACCGCTTCACTTTTATGATGTCAATAAACGCAGTTTTCACTTCTCCGTTCGTTAGATTCGTCCACTGACTTTACAAAATCTTGTTAAGACGCCTTGAAGAGTCATTACACGTTTAAATGTTCCCGAGAATAGAAGAAACCGTTACAACTTGAATAATGACCGATGCGTTCTTTTCTTCTCTTTTTTTTCTTTTTTTTTTTTTTTTTTTTTTCACTGTTTTTCGTCCCAGCGGCCCTCATTTATTTCATTAATTAGATTCATCCGCCCAGGGCTGAAGTTGGAGCTTCTGGGACACCGGAAAAGAAAGGAGCTTATTTTAGAGGAGAATTCTCATCTGATGGCGTGTTGCCAGATAATTAGCTGAAGTAGAGGGACAAAAACTAATGATAGATGGACCAACACCTCACACAGTCTTCATTAAAAAAGACCTAGTACTGGGAACTATTGTCTTCAAACAATTGAAACATTTCAAAAGCAAAGCCGGAACTATCAATACCTGGTTCAAGATGCAAATTAAAGCATCAAATGTCCCCTGAAATTCTTCTCTAGTGAAGACATCTGTATTTTCTTTTGTCTGTTGCTTTCGACATAATGATTCGGGTAATGAATAAATGGTCTGAATGAGAAAATGGTCTGAATTGCGAAAATTCTTCTTTGAGGAGATTTTTCTCCAACTACCTGAATTAAAATAATAAAGAGAACTGCATATTGTTTTTAGGTAAAACCAGCTTTCATTAAACAGCTCATGTTCTGTTTTAGTCTAAACTTGAAACTCCCTGAATTTTTCACAAGATTACGTCAACTTGCTGAAAAGTTTCTGAAAACATTTGTGGTCCCAATTTTTAGGAAACTTTGATGACAGATATTTTACTCATGATAATTAACGCAACAATAACGCATCTATGAATTGACTGTATTTACTGTCTTTCACGTAATATCAATCACATCAGAGAACTTTAAAATTTCAGCGCCCTGTAGCGGAAAACGAACCCGCATCTCTCGATTAATTACCGTTCCAGTTTCCTAACCGTTACACAAACTAACCCGCATCGCCCGATGAAATTTTCAAGTTTTCTGATGTGATTGATATTACGTGAAGAACAGTATAAATACAGTCAATTCAGAGATGTCTGATTGCTCTGTTAACTATCAATATCAGGAACACCGAGCATCGCAATGTTAAAGGGGGGATGAGGGCAAACAAAATTTATATTTTGATATGTTATTTCCAAGTTTTGCAATGCTAAGTCTAAACCATCAAGATTAATAATGATAGACGAATTAGAGACAAATTAATTTAGAATAAACATCAAAGCAAAGATGAATGCTAATTTTTTATTTGTTTTCGAGTAAGAAATTTTTTAAAATTGTTTTTATTATTTCTGCACTTGAAAACAATAAATATTAACATGGTGTTCTTCATCGGATTATATGTATTTTGTAGATGTTTGGCTGAGGTGTTTAAGTCCTCCATGTTGTCGGGATAACTTCCACAGCTTTCTTCATAGTCAAGTTTACCATCCACGTAACACTATGTTAATAGTAATTAATAAAAATTAACTAATCATATTTTAGCACAGCGTATACGCTCGTCATCAAAATGCTGTATTAACAGTTTACTATTTGAAGGTAAAAACACGAAATTAGCGTTCCGTTTCTTATACTGTACTTCGCATCAACTCAAGCAGCTGGCACAACTCACTTTTTGTTCTAGATGAAAATAGAAGTAATGCGTAATACGCACGTACGCGTGCCATAATGAGGCAGATGGTCGTGAGAGTAGGACGTCATAAAACTTTAATGGGATCCACACCCAACGCGTGACGTAATGAGGCAGATGGCGTGACCGCGCGCCAACATCTCAATCGCGAGAGTGTGACGTCATAAGATTTCTAAGCATGGGGAACATTAATAGGACGACGCCATGACACTAAAAACGTGGTGACTCGAGGTGGTTTTTTAACCCACTAAACGAATTTTTCAAAAGTCGAGATAAGCTAAATCCATTTCTAGTACCAGAAAACGGTAGGTTAACCACTTTCATCAAAATCCTTAGAGCCGTTTTCAAAATAAAATTTACATAAGTACAAAAATTGCTCCTTTAATAGTATGGGATGGCGTATTTTCCGGGTATTATGAGAGGAATATTTCTTTCACATTTTAGATCTTTTCCTATTGAACAAAAATTAAGATCGGGAATTTGGGCTTTCTCCGAAGATTTTTTTAAAGTTCGAAACGAAATAAGGGAAACTTAGACAATTGTAAATCTGCTTAACTCCAGTTTTTTTTTTAGGTTTAACGATCACCGCGAGCAACTCAATGGGCTATAAGCAGACGCCTGTTCCTAATTTAGGGTCACTGGTTCCAGCGAAGGGAGAGAGTCAGTGCCGTAAGACAAACACAACATTCATGCCTGACGGGATTCGAACCCGCACCCCTTTCGGATGAATGATCGGAGACCATCGCTTACACCACTGCACCACCGGGTCGGCCCAGTTTTTTTTCCTTTACTGGGATTTTAACGACCACCGTAAGCAACTCAATGGGCTGTAAGCAGTCGCCCGTACTTATTAAGGTCACTGGTTCCAGGGAAGGATGGGAACCAGAGACGCAAGACAAATACAATATCCATGCCTCACGGGATTCGAGCTCGGACCCTTCACGGACGAATGGTCATAAGACAGCGTTTAGACTTCTGCGACACTGGAGCGCCTTCCATCTGCTTCGAACCTCTTGGCTGTGTAACGATGGCATGTTGGAACGAAAATAGGAAGATGCGAGTTCGGTTTCCGCTCTAAGGCGATATAATTTTTAAGTTAGGCTGCTTTCACACGGAGCGGGTGCTGCTGCCCGCGCCCGCAAGTCCCGGGACTTCGCTTTTACACGAGCGGCTCGCAACAATGTCCTGCCCGGATATTAAAATAAATTTTTGTCAGTCAAGCTCCTGTCGTTATCGAATGCACACCTGTCTTTTTTTGTGTCTGTGTCTTTGAGAAGACAAATAAAAGCATTAGCCAAGAAAAATAGAAACGTTCTTTGTAGTTGTGTTATTTGTTAACGAGAAGAAAAAACAGCTCAATAAGTAGGAACTGCACACCAATTATACTCAAAATAGTATAACTGTACCAATTATCCGAAATTTCTTGGCGTAGAATAGAAATAAAACTTTCCAAGATTTCGCACATCAACCAGATGGGTTTTTCAAGGAAGGTAGACAGCTAACTGCATAATAGAGCGTTTCAACAATTTGAACGCGGTGACTTGACAAGACAATAAATGAATAGGCGCAAACGTGATAATTCGAAGAAACGAGGTCACGTTGGTTGGGCACGCGGTACCATGGTAGAATACGCAGCATTATTATTTTTTTTTGTGATTGGAGGTTTAACGACCACCGTGAGCAACTCAATGGGCTATAAGCAGTCGCCCGTCCCTAATTTAGGGTCACTGGTTCCAGGGAAGGGAGAGAGCCAGTGCCGTAAGACAAACACAACATCCATGCCTCACCGGGATTCGAACCCGGACCCCGTTCGGACGAATGGTCAGAGGCCATCGCTTAGACCACTGCGCCACCAGTATTATTATTTGAAGAATTGATTCCAAATACGTAGTAACTCCAGAGAGACGCTATCATTGCAAGCCTCGCAACTGATAAAAATTTCCAAGGTTTCGCGAATGGCAGTAGATTTGTGTGTGGAGTATGAAGCTAATTTCTTTACATCACTCCATGTAGGATCGGCGGACTTGAACTTGATTTCTCTTGATATGGCAGTGGTTATTTTTCCGTCTTTTGTATCTCCTTTATGTTAGCTGATTCTAATTCCAAACAAACGTTTGGTTATTCCGCTGTAGTATCGCCCGGAGCCGTCCGGATATTGTAGTGGGATGGCATAAACACCTGTCTCTTTGAGAAGAGTGGGCTTCGAAATCTTGATCAACTGCCAGGCTTGCAATTATAGAATGATAGCGTCCCTCTGGTGTTACCACGTATTTGCAATCAATTCTTCAAATAATGCTGCGTATTATTATGGTACCGCATGCCCAATCAACGTGACCTCGTTTCTTCGAATAGTCACGTTTGCCCCTATTCATTTATTGTCTAGTCAAGTCACCGCGTTCAAAGTTTTGAAACGTTCTATTATCCAGTTTGCAGTTAGCTGTCTACTTTCCTTGAAAAAGCCTACTGGTAGATGTGCAAAAGCTTGGAAAATTTTATTTCTATTCTTCGCCAAGAAATTTCGGAATATTAGTATAGCTATACTATTTTGGAAAAAAAAAGGTATTCGTTCAAAATTTATATTTAACAAATGGGTGGATTAAAATTTTAATTTTTGTTCTTAAATAAAGTTCATAAAATTCAATAAACTTCTCGCTCTCTCTCGTCCGTCCATGACGGGTTGAGTCCCGCAAACACGATTATGCGCCATTGAGGGTTACTAGCAAATTAATGCTGTCGGCTTGCTATTTCTCTGCTGCATGTGGGTAAGGGACAAAGTGCGTCCGTGGCCGACTTCACAGGAAACCACCAACGCATTCGCGTCCCCAAGTCCAGGTAGTAAGCGGAAAGTCCCGGAAAAACCGCTGAAAAGGTCGCCGGCAAGTCAGCAATTCGAACACCCGACGGAAACGTCCGCCTCCCACAACGCGCGTTAACCGACTGCGCCAAGCCTGTGGGGATATTACTACACTGCTGGCCACCCAAAATACAACACCAAGAAGGACACGAGATAGCAAAGCCAGATTTACTGGCCACCTAACAACAGATAAAAAGATGAAATGATTGAGCTTACTGGCCCGTGCGGCTTGCGGAACACGCAGACATCAATAGTTCGTGTGGCTCCCATGGCTGGCAATAACGGCCGCTACACGCCGCGGCATCGAACGAAAGAGGCTTCGGACGTGGGCTTGGGGTATGTTGGTCCAGGCTGCTTCCACACGTTGCCACAGTTCACCTGGCGTAGCCACGGGTGGTGCTTGCCGGGCCACTCGGTTGCCGATCAGTGACCAGACGTGTTTGATGGGCGACATATCGGGAGAACAGGCGGGTCACGGCAGCAGTGACACCTGGTGGGCCGTGAAGAATTGTTGCACGATGCGTGCCACGAGTGGGCGTGCATTGTCCTGTTGAAACGTGGCCGCTGGCAGGTCCTGCAAGTAAGGGAGGACTACAAGCTCCAAAACGTCGGAGATGGAGTGGTGGCTGTTGAGTTTACCGGCGATGCGTACCCGAGGGGTGCGGGTGTCATATCCAATTGCGCCCCAAACCATAACTCCAGGCGACGGCGGACCCGTATGGCGATACATAATGCAGGCGTCATACAGTTTCTCGCCGCGGTGCCGCCACACACGGATCCGACCATCGTGGTGTTGCAGGCCGAAGTGGGATTCGTTGGAGAAGACAATGTCGTGCCATTCCGTATTCCACGTGCGGTGAGCCACTATTCGTCCTCTGGCGAACTCCGAAACTTGCTGGAATGACTGCCGTATTTTGCGACGAGGCATCAGGAAGCTCCCCACGCACAGGTTCGGCAGCACAACACACTTCCACTACTTACACCTCGCCTTCTGTGTACCCTTCTTTAAGTGCTTCTCGGTGGCGTGCCGGGCGCACATGATTTGCATATGCCTTGCAATGCTAATCGTTTGCGTGTCTTCTCGCGGGCGACGCATGCTGCGAATTTCAGGCCAATCGGATGCTTTCTTCTTGGTGTTGCATTTTGGGTGGCCAGCATTGTATATTACTTGATCTTTAATATCCCCCTCAGCTTTTTTAAGAGCGCATCACACACACACACACACACACACACACACATAAAGAATGCAACCATACTGTTCACACACTTGACAGAGCCTGAGTAAATGCGAGCAGAAGCAGTCCATTCCGCATCCTCGTCTTGTGTAGACTTGCATGCCGTCCCAGTGGCGCAGCGCAGTGGTCTAGGTCTTGGTGATATATTTATGTCTTAAGAAAAATTTTAAATTATATGCAAGACATTTCGTACCTTCGACAAAGAAAAAAGAATCGAATAGCACTGTTCGAAATAGAGATATCGACGAAAGTAAGATGTATAACAACGCCCCTGGTGAATAAATTCTGCACTATTTTCAGCACAGGGTATTCTCAAAAACTTAGTGTAATGAATGGTATCTGGATTCGAAAGACTTTATAAAATCGAGTTTTCACAAGCGCAGATATTGCTGAGAACATGTCAAAAAATATACACTTACGCCCCAAAGGGGTAAAATTATTCTTTATGAAAATTCGAAATTATACGTAGAACATTTCCCGCTACGAGGGCTGTCTTATACAAACATAATTTTTTAGATCGCAACTTTCAGAAGTACAAATGTCAGGGAAATCTCAATTTAAATTTACGAACCCAAGAGCAAAAACTGTATTACTTGGAAAAGAAACTAAACCCAAAATAGCCTTCGTTATAAATGGTATGGAATGACAGACAGAATGTTTTCAATCGGATGTTCAGAAGCAATTATCTATACATAGTATACAATAAAGTCCGCGGTAGACGTCTATCTGTTTGTTCGGGCTGATTATCTGTTTGTTCGGGCAGTTTTCAATTTACAACCACCAAATTTGGTATTTATCTCATGGTACACTAACTTAGACCGTACACGGTTTTTGGAAGGGGTCAAGGTGCCTCCCATACAAAATGTTCGAAAAAACTTCTACAGTTTTCAATTTAGAACCACCAAGTTTGGTATAAAAAGTTCTACAGTTTTCAATTTAGAATCACCAAATTTGGTATAAACGGGAAAAGTACAGGAATATATTTTTCATTCATAAATTTTCACCCGCTGAACTTGATGATTCCACGAATATTTACCCGGGAAATACCGGTTACCCCTGCTAGTATTGAATAAAATACGTTGGTCATTTCAAAAGTCTTGCGCATTGCGCAGGCGCTACCCGTAGGATGCAGTAGCTCCAATCGTTGCGCCAGTTTTGAGTCAGACTTCAGTATACAAAGTTGTGTCTGTGTTTGCTGGCAAATTTGCTCCTGTTCCAAAAAAATCTGCCTAGAAATGGAGGAAGAAAGTGAGTCAGTTCGGATCTCGCGTAGCGGCCAGCGATCCTACATTAAAACTTGCGAGGAAAATTCTCCTACTGAAATTCATAAAGCTTTGTGCGAAGTTAGTATAATGGATCGTCGCACAGTGTCATGGTGGGTTTCTCGCTTCCGCCGAGGTTGGTAAAGCATCGAAGACGACCCAAGGAGCGGCCTGCCATCAGGTGCAACGGACGACACTTCTGTGGTTATTGTCAACAGCAATTTGGAAGAAGATCGACGGAAAGCATGTGAAGAGATTGTATATTAAGCAAACATGTCTACCGCTTCGGTTTTCAGAATCCTAAATGAAAAATTACAGAAGAGAAAAGTGGCTGCCAAACGGGTTATTGTGGATAGCATATCGCATGAAATTATGGTTATTGTGACAAGTTATTACTTCCCCCTCTCCCCATTTTTGTGCAACAGCTATTGTACCATGTATTACCGTCAGAAACCGGATACTTAAATTATTGTACAGGCGATTGTATGATGTCTATGTTCTAGCTTGTGGACCCTTTAAGACAAAAGCTATTATAGCTATGAAAAGTAAATTCTGTATTTCGGAATTTTGTAAAATAATGTTTTAAAGCAGCACATTTCACCTTTTCTGAAAAATAATTAAAAATCCTTGTCAGATTAAAAAGATCGCAAGTTCTAAAAAGTTCTTTTCGAAAAATCACGATAAAAAATACGTAATTTGTGATAAGTCCTCGCATAAAAAAAATAAAATAATTGCAATCGTATTCAGAAAAATAAGAAGCGCCAATAGAAAATAAAACGACTAATTCCCCCGGCATTAATAACAAAAAAAGAGAAATATTTTACCATCGCGCGATTGGAGTTCTACCTTTTACGGGACTGGGATTTACGGGTCTTTCTGGCACAACAGTAGCACGCGTGACTTCCGTTGAGACAAGCAGGACGACCCCGGCTCAAACCGCAAAAAAAACTCTGCTTAAAGGACTGATCTGTAACAATACTGAAGTTGGAAGAAACAGCCACATTTAAAAACAGAAATGTCGTTGAAAGATGGACACTTACCAGCAACTTTGCTGCCCGTCATTTTCAGGAATTTTCCGTGAATTCACACCCGCAGTCCGAGAAGGGCCCAGGTTTGAATCCCGGTGGGGCATGCATGTTGTGTTTGTCTTACGGCGCTGGCTGTCTCGCTTCTATGGAACCAGTGACCCTGAATTAGGGACAGGCGACTGCCCATTGAGCTTTTCACGGTGGTCGTTAAAGACCTTCAATCAAAAAAAAATTTAAAAAAAATCACACCACTTATTTTTTACACTGTGTGGCAACACAAGTTTGTCCACGACGGACATCGAATTCGTGTCCCCTCACTCCGGAGTAATTCTCTCTCCCAACTGAGGTACGCGGACAGAATGTCTCGCTGCAGATTTGTCGCCTTGACACATGTTTTCATCTCTGTAGTACGTCACATCATCTTCCTCTTAATATTGTTTTGTCTTTGAAGCGAAGTAGGAATTTTTCATTAATTCCAAACAATGTGTGGAACAAACATCACACATTTTTCGAAGAACCCAACGGCCAGTAGATTTATTTTCCACCATCGGTTGCCAATGCGAAAACACAACTTTGTCCGCAAAGAGCATCGAAGCTGTGTCCCCTCACTCCAGAGTAAGTCGTTCTCCCAACTGAGCTACGCGGACAGAATGACTCGTTGCATATTTGTCGTCTTGACTCATGTTTTCATCTCTGTAGTGCGTCACAAATGATCCGCGCACATAAATTCAACGACAAGTAGAGTTACTCACGGTGGTCGTTAAATCTCTAATAATAATACTATTATATTAAAACAAGTTAGTAAAATCATGCAATGCATTGTTTATGATACGTTTTCCAACATACCAGAAATTATTACTCAAGTTATGTGGATAACGGCTGTGGAATAAATCTCGCTCCTGGTTCCTGACGTTTGACCCCATTTCGATGATATTCAACAGAACCGGTTCACTATACCTCAGGAATAACATACTAAAGTTTTGTCGCAATAGAAGCAGTTTTACGAAAGCTATGAGAATAATGGCTGTGGAATAAATCTTGCTTTTGTGCAATGGCCTTTGACCCCATTCCGTTGATATTCAACAGAATTGGTTTACTATACTTCCGGAACAACATGAAAAAGTTTTGTCGTAATCCAAGTATTTTAGGTAAGTTATGATGCACAAGGGCAATGGAATGGATCCTACTCCAGTGTCCTGACCTTTGACCCCATTTCGCCCATTTTCAATAAGGTTCCTCCCCAGTGGCTCCCTACCACATACTAAAATTTCATCGAAATCGAACCATTTTTACTCAAGTTATGACGCATAAGGGCAATGGAATAAATCCCGCTCTTATGCTCTGCCTGACCTTTGACCCCATTTTGCCCATTTTCAATAGGGTTCGGGCCCAGGTGGTTCCCTACCACATACTAAAATTTCATCGAAATCGAACCATATTTACGCATGTTATGACGCATAAAGGAAATGGAATGGATCCCACATTTATATCATGACCTATGACCCCATTTCGCCCATTTTCAATAGGGTTCGTCCCCATGTGGTTCCTTACCACATACTAAAATTTCATTGAAATCGAACCATTTTTACGCAAGTTATGACGCATAAGGGCAATGGAATATATCCCGCTCTTATGCCCTGCCTGACCTTTGACCCCATTTCAACCATTTTCAATAGGGTTCGGGTCCAGGTGGTTCCTTACCACATACTAAAATTTCATCAAAATCGAACCATATTTACGCATGTTATGACGCAAAACGGCAATGGAATGGATCCCACATTTATGTCATGACCTTTGACCCCATTTCGCCCATTTTCAATAATGTTCGTCCCCATATGGTTCTTTACCACATACTAAAATTTGATCGAAATCGAACCATTTTTACGCAAGTTATGACGCATAAGGGTAATGGAATATATCCCGCTCTTATGCCCTGCCTGACCTTTGACCCCATTTCGACCATTTTCAATAGGGTTCGTGCCCAGTGGTTCCCTACCACATATTAAAATTTCATCGAAATCGAACCATTTTTACGCAAGGTATGACGCATAAAGGCAATGGAATGGATCCAGCTCCTATGTCCTGACCATTGACCCTATTTCACCCATTTTCAATAGGGTTTGTCCCCTCACTCCGGAGTAATTCTCTCTCCCAACTGAGGTATTCTGGTATGTGGTAGGAAACCCCAGGTGGTTTCCTACCACATACCAGAATTTCATCGAAATCGAACAATGTTTACGCAAGTTGTGACGCATAAGAGCATGGAATGGATCCCGCTCCTATGTCCTGACCTTTGCCTCTGTTTCGCCCATTTTCAATAAGGTTCGTCTCCAGGTGGTCCCCTACCACATACTAATATTCGGCGAAATCGAACCATTTTTACGTGAGTTATCGTGCGGACGGACGGACGGACGGACAGACGGACGGACAAAGCTGAAACATATACGCTTCTTCAACCTACAGTTGGAAAGCGTAAAACAAAGACGACCAGAAACATTTTACACCCATGAAACTCTCCAACCATCGTGTAAAATGCAAGACCGTGACTGATGTCCGTAGTTATTGTGTGCGACACCTACGTAGTGAATTTGCTCTTTAGGACTAAATGTTTATTCAACATGGTGTAAACCAGGCGTGTGCAACTTTACCAGGAGCGTTGGCGTGATAGCGAATTTTAAATATTTCCACGAACAGTGCCATATGATGTAATTTCAAAATTTAAAGACATAGTACTTATTTGATAAAAAACTTTTAGCTTTTGTTGTTCTTTTATTTGATTTTAGTTGCGACATTAGCATAAAAATGTTAACAATAAAACATACATTTCATGAGAGCATTATTCAGCCATTTATTATATAATGTTTATTTTAATGAACACTTTTTTTAAGTTCGCTTTACAGATAAAATTAAGTTAAACTTAAGACAAATCAGATGCATTCTGTGGGACGTTTGGGACTTCATGTCTCTCACAAGTCTGCCAAAGTTCGTAGAAATAAGTGAAGTTGCAACTCGCAAAGTGTTTTGTAGATGTGAATAAGTTATTCTCGTCCTCGTTTTAGATTTAACGAACTTCACTGTAGAACGAAATTGCTCGCAGACTCAATTATAACAAAATACAATTAATATAAAAAACGCAATGTGCTGCAAGATATCAATATAGTTAAACATAATAAACTAGCATATCAAAATTTCATAAGGCGCTCAATTCAATACTGGCAGTTGTGGGCTACGGTGCTGCTTGCGTGCTCCACGTACTATGAACAATAACGGCACAATGGAGATATCCCGCCCGTTCGCTTCAGTTGGTTCGCTGCAGGTAGTCCTCCCGCTTACAACTTTCTGCTCCTCCTGTCCACCAAACAGAATCGCACCTGTTGGTAGGCTCTGCCATTCAGCGGGGTTTCGGGCTTAACCCGCTCACATGCTGCTTTTCCTGTCAATCAAAGGGAGGCGCTGGTATTCACGTACAGCCATCTATCAGCGAGATTATTCTACGGGATGACATCCAAAGTGCACCCTTCTTTAATTACAGAAAAACTCAATTGTCCGTAGGTGACTGGCTGGCCAGATTCAGTAAAATTTGTAAAAGTCCTCGCGGGGGGTGCGTTGCACATGCCTGGTGTAAACGGTTGAGTGAAGGATGGGCACATGTGTACTGAAGGGCATTGATATTCACGCTACAAGACGGCTGTAAAGCGGACCATACACGTTCAATAATACTGTCATTACTTCAAAGTAATGACAGTATTATTGAACGTGTAAGGTCGGTAGAGATGGGATGATGGCAAGTAATGATACAGTATGACACGGATGAGGATATTCTGATATTGAAGCGTCAGTATTGGAGATTGGAGGGGTTACTCTCATTAATACTGTTCGTGTGAGGGCTCGCGCGTCATTACTTCAGAATTACTCAGTTCAAATTAAGAATATTCAGGCATTTTCGGACAAACGATTATATTACTGAGATGTTTCTCTCCTTGTCTTTAATTTATTTTAGACTTATTTATTATATGCCTGAAACTGACCATTCGTGACTTGCGTACTCTTTGGTATTTGGTCTAAATTACCTCCTTTTAAAAGTTCAGTGGAATGTTGCAGCGCTTTTTATAAAAAAAAATGAGATCGATCTGCAAACAGCCTTTTATATGAGTGATATTCCTGAAGTAATGATCTTGTTAGGTTGTTTAATAACTTCTTTACATCAGATGTTTTCCTACGCAAATTTTTTGTTCAAAATATACTCCTTCACAGGTGCGCGCCGTTTCTGAATCCAAAGGCTGAAATCCTGTTTGTAAATATTCAAGAAAGCATTGTCTTTCCCATCTCTAATAAAACTTTGATTTACTCTATGAGTTACGGAGTGATGAGCTTCGAGTTTTAACGTGGTCCGAAGAAATGACACCCTGGATTATCTGACATGTGAACACAAACATTGACATTCCTGAATTCCTAGCACAATTTACAAAAAAAACAAAAAAAAAAAACAGGAATTCGTGGATTAGTAAAATGGCAAAAGCTGATGGCATCACCAGCAAAGTCAAGACGCTAAAGTGGCAATGGGCTGGACAAATTGCTAGAAGCGATGAGCTTCGAGTTTCCACGTGGTCCGAAGAAGTGAAATCCTGGATTATCTGATATGTTAGCACAAACATTGACATTCCTGAATTCCTGGCACATTTTAGAAAAAAAAAAAAAACCAGGAGCTCGTGGATCAGTAAAATGGCAAGAGCTAATGATATCACCATCAAAGTCAAGACGCTAAAGTGGCAATGGGCTGGACAAATTGCTAGAATAACTGACCACCGTTGGATTACTAAAATGCAAGCTTGGATGCCAAGGAACAGGAAAACACCCAGAAGAGGAACACGTAGGAGATGGGTGGATTAGCATGCCGGAATGACACACGCAAAAGAATCCCTCAAGGCAGAGTTGTTGAAGAGACTTAGGCAGATCTTCATCCAGGTCTACCCAAGTGAACACTTTTTACGTTCTTTTATCCATTACTTCATTCAACACCGGAGCATAACGTTATGTTTCGTTCTTAAAGCTAAAACCCTTTTCTTTGTACATCTATTCTCGGATGCAGACAAAATCGGTTTTACTCTCCGTGGCTACTCGACTGGTACTGAAGCAAGAGAATGACGTTTAATAATGAGCGTGGAAGGTATAATATAATGACGGCGTAATGATGGAATAATAACGGCGCCGTAATGAAGTGCAGTAATGACAGTATTATTGAATGGCCTCAGCGATGGGTCATTTTGCGTCTTGTTTGGAAGTTGAAATTTGTCGACCGCAGCTTGGAGCATATCTGGGTGGTGTCCTTTCATGCAATTGTGCGCCGCCATTTTGTGTTGCCCATTTTAACCAACTGCTGTCCGGGGTAGACTTTGCGCCACGCGCTCCGTTTACTGGAATAAGTCACACAACTTCAGAATAAAAGGCGCTGTTCATCTACTGTCACTGATCGTCTAAACTACTCACTCGTTATTTCAAACATTACATTTTTTTTAATTTACGAGGGTTGTACCGAAAGTAATGCAAAAGTGGGCATAAACTTTTTATCAACCGATAGAGGTCGTTCGAATTGCATATGCTGCTTCTTCATTGCAAGTAAATAATGGATTCCAAGCAGAAGCAATGTTCCGTCATTGCGTTCTTGACGAAAGAAGGGTGCAGGCTGTCCGTCATCCACAGAGGGCTGCAGAATGTTTACGGAGATGACACCATTGACAAGAGCAATGTGTACAGATGAATGAAGACGTTTAAAGAAGGGGAAACGAGCATTGATGACAAACCACACATTGGGTGACCATCATCTGCGACCACTGACACGAATCGTCAGCGAGTGGATGAATTGCTTCGCGCGGAGAGACGAGTCACAATCCGGGAGCTTGTTGCACAACTGGGTTGTGGTCAGAATGCCACACAGAAGATGATGGA
This sequence comes from Macrothele yani, assembly GCA_039090855.1. Taxonomy (NCBI): domain Eukaryota; kingdom Metazoa; phylum Arthropoda; class Arachnida; order Araneae; family Macrothelidae; genus Macrothele; species Macrothele yani. The sequence continues at coordinate 87,937,211 of CM076992.1, forward strand.
AGACTTAGGGTATCTGAAAGTGTGTACCTCGGCAGTTGACACCCGATTTGAAGGAGAGAAGGGTGGAAGTCTGCTCTGATCTGCTGGAAGCGTTTAAAGCCAATGAAGTCACTTTTTTTTTTTTTTTTTTTTTTTTTGATTGGAGGTTTAACGACCACCGTGAGCAACTCAATGGGCTATAAGCAGTCGCCCGTCCCTAATTTAGGGTCACTGGTTCCAGGGAAGGGAGAGAGCCAGTCCGTAAGACAAACACAACATCCATGCCTGACCGGGATTCGAACCCGGACCCTTACGGACGAATGATCAGAGGCCAACGCCTTAGACCACTGCGCCACCGGGGCGGCACTTTTTGTTTTGATCTGGTGACAGGGTAGGCAAAGTGGGCGTATATTTACGATCGGGAAACGAAGAATCAATCCATGGAATGCAGTCACACCTGTTCACCAAGGCCTAAGAAGTTCAAGATCCAACGATCACCAGAGAAAGTCATGGTGATTATTTTTTGGGATGACAGGAGTGACATTCTCCTTGATTTTCTGGAACCTGGCCGTACCGTGACCAGCGAGCGGTACATTGAGACAATCAAGAAGCTTAGAGAAGCCATAAGAAGGAAAAGACCGAACAGGAATCTGAAAAGGATCTACATTCACCATAACAATACAAGACCACACACATATTTAGCAGCAAATCAGGCGATCAGCAAATTAAGCTGGTCGCTGGTACCCCATCCACCGTGCAATCCAGATCTGGTGCCCTCCGACTTCCACCTGTTCGGTCCAGAAAAGGTCAGTCTCCGGGAACAACGATTTGATGACACAAATGAGGTGAAAGTAGATGTCAAGTGGGTACAACAGTCCACACCTGCATTTTTTGAAAAAGGATTCGAGAGCTGGGTTGAACGATGGCGCAAATGCTTGGTTTGTGAAAGTAGATGTGAAGTGGGTACAACAGTCCACACCTGCATTTTTTGAAAAAGGATTCGAGAGCTGGGTTGAACGATGGCGCAAATGCTTGGTTTTTGTGAAAGTAGATGTGAAGTGGGTACAACAGTCCACACCTGCATTTTTTGAAAAAGGATTCGAGAGCTGGGTTGAACGATGGCGCAAATGCTTGCTTTGTGAACGTAGATGTGAAGTGGGTACAACAGTCCACACCTGAATTTTTTTGAAAAAGGATTCGAGAGCTGGGTTGAACGATGGCGCAAATGCTTGGTTTGCGAAAGTAGATGTGAAGTGGGTACAACAGTCCACACCTGAATTTTTTGAAAAAGGATTCCAGAGCTGAATTGAACGATGGCGCAAATGCTTGGTTTGTGATGGAGACTATGTTGAGTTTGTATAGAGAAAGAGTTACTCTACCAACATGTGTAATTCGAATGACCTCTGTGAGTTATGTTATGCCCACATTTCCATTACTTTCGGTACAACCCTGGTATATTAATGACATTTCTAACACTGAACCAAATTAGAATTTAATTTTATTTGCGAATGATGCCGCAGTTATGATTACAGGTAAAGATATAAATGACGCGAAAATAAAATCGAATAAATTTATTAAAAAGTTGATGGAAAGACTAGATGGCAATTTCAGTGTTTAAATATTGAGAAAACTATTATTATTTAAAAAAAAAAGGGAGATAGGCATACTGTTGAGCTACCATCTATTTTTGTGGGCAATTGTACTTTTGAAATAGTCAATAATGTTAAATATTTGAGAACAATAATTGATGATAATTGAAAATGAAATATTAATATACAAAATGCTGTACATAAAATTTCAAGGGTATTGAGTTTAATTACGTGAATTTCAAATAATTTAACAATTAAAATATTAAAAATGCTATATTACAGTCGGATTTATTCATGTTTGACTTATTGTTTATTAGTATGGAAACAAACTACTAAGACTAATGTATATAAATTAAAATCGTTAAAAAATAGAATGGTCAAAATTTTAAATAATTTTAGGGGAATTAATTTGAATATGCGGGTACGGATTAATATCTACATATTTTTAGGTATTGAGAAATTATTGCAATATAGATTATTAGGATTCATGTATAAAAAAATAAAGGAGAATAGGTATCAAAATTAAATTCAGCTGAGCACTAGGGTCATGACTATCGAAATAGGAACATAAATATATTTTTATTACCAATGCCTAACACTTTAACTCAGCAAAGAAAATATTTATTGATTACTAGAAATTGGTCTTATGCAGTAATCTACCTGTTCAACTAACACATATCAATAATTATAATTATTTTCGAAATCAACTTAAAAGTATTTGCTAACAAAATAAAGTGTAAAATTTAATTGCAGAAAAGTATTAATCAGACCATATGTGCGTAAATTTTATATGTGCAGGACGTTTGGGGTTACCCAGTACATAAGAATATATATTATGTATGTACATAAGTATGTATATAATATATTCTGAGGTTACCCTGCACATAAGTATCCCAGCAAAAACAGTCTTGCTGGGCCAGCACTGGCCCAGCACTATGTTACTGCTGCCGAACCGCCAGCAGTTCAGGCCAACAGTTGGCACCCCATCAGTTGTCCATCACAGGCAGTAGCTGCCACAAGTGGCCCTTCAGCGGCCCTGCAAGCACGTGCCAGAAATGATGGCTAGCCTAATGTGGTCTGCTAGTGGCAGCCGGCAACCACGTGACGTAACTGGTGGCCTGCCGAATCTTGTCCGCCCATTTCCCAGTAGTAGCCATGAAAAAAAATCAAAGATAACCGCAGTTTCCCAAAGCTACAATTTTTGTTTTTTCTACCCTTACGAACTTTAGCAGTACGCTGAAGAAATTTTCTCAACAGACCGGAAAAACGCCCGTTTGGATCTGAGTGGAATTAAACAAGGGACGTTTGCGTGGGAGCAGAGCTCTCTACCGACTGCACTAATTTGCCACGCAGACGCGTACGATTGAAGCTGTTTGTTTGGTGCGGAATATGTAATCGAAAGGTTCCCTCTTTCATTTTACAATATTGCGAGGTATTTTTCATAAAAGTCAGTTTCATGTAATTCATAAATTTATTTTTTCAACGTAACGATAGTTTTTTATTTTTTTTACCTTAAGGGAACTTCACTTATTTTCAAGGAGTGTACATAATTAGAGTCGCTTTCCAAAGTTTTGTACCATCCTTGTCGTCTTGAGAGGAGATTGTTGAATTAATATATATTTACCCGGGTTCATGTCACATTCTGTTGCATTTTTAACATTGTATCTTTCATTTCTGTTGTCCGAAGCTACATTTGTTTTAAAGATGTAAGATATTTTATTTCACTTCTCGTTATTTTTAGAAGCGAATTCTTCACAGTCTTGTGTATTCAACCCATAGATGAGTACATTATATCCACATAGCGTTGCTTTTTTTCTTTCAAATAATTAATAAATTTTGTACGCGTATAATTTTCTTTTCCAACAAAAGTTTTTTTAATGGTTTTCCAGGACATTTCTTTCAAGCGGTTTCAAATTTGTTCTTGTTATTCATGGGAATGGAGTGGATGCATTTCATGGCTGTAATCTAGTATTTCATGGCTTAATCTGATATCTTCGTCGACGTGGAATTTCATTAGGAAATTAATTCGCCTCTCTACATATGGATATTTTTTCTTAACATCCACTAAAATAACACGATGGCGATAGCGTCGTCTTCAACTAATTGGTACCATGAGAGACACAGCAAGTGTTGCTTCTGCGCATGCGCAGTCCCGTTGCTTCCACTTGCTATTGGGATTGCATTGGTTTCCAGTAACGTGCCACTAGTGGCACTTGCTTGGAGGCCCACAATTTACGGCGATACTGCAGGGCCATCAATGGCTCGCCAACTGATAGCGCTTCCGCCAACGGACCGCTACCGAGCCGTGAGCGGCAGATTTCAGCCAGCAGTGACCCATCGCTTCCAGCTGGTGGCCAGCAGTTTCCCAGCACTTGTGTTTTTGCTGGGATATATATTATATATGTTTTCTTCTTAATATTATATGTTATAAAATTAATATTAAAATGTAATATGGTCATATGTAACCGCATAACGAAAAAAAATTAAATTAAATGAAAAAATACTTCCACTAGTCGATCGATAGGAATGAACTGCATCCGACGTAGGTAATACGCAGCCGCCAAATATACTCTGTATTGCAACTTCAGGTGTTCGAAATGCACGCCAATTAAACTATTGGCGTTCTTCCCCAGCGATCTAATACACCGATAAATCATTACATTATGACCACCTTCAGCCTAAAGAAATGAGCGCGTATGGAGACTGAACCGTGGCGCAGGTGAAGTCCACAGAGCAGTATATATACAACCCGAGGACCGGCTTTCGGTTAGTAGAGCGTTCGGAGTCAAATTGGTAATAGCTGCCGATTTATCGGAGTTTGATAAAGGACAAACTGTGATGTCACGGTGTCTCGGAACTACGATCTCGGCTTGTGGGTTGTGCACTTGCCGCTGTAGTGAGTACGTATCAAAAGTGATTCACAGATGTCCAAACGACGAGACGTCGTCCAGCCGTGTGTTGTCCGCGGCTCATTGATGCCAGAGGGGAGCGGAGACTGTCCCGCAATGTGCACAGCGACCGCAGGGCCACAGTGCGACAAATCACCCGCAACTACAACATTGGTGATCAGGGCAATGTGTCACAGCACATAGTTCATCGCAGTCTTCTGCGCATGGGCCTGCGTAGCCGAAAACCCAGCCGGGTCCCCATTCTCATTGCGCGTCATCGCCAGCAACGCATGGAATGTGTCTAAGATCATCGAGATTGGACCGTGGATGATTGGAAGAAAGTAGCCTGGTCTGACCAATCAAGATTTCTGGTGCATCACGTAGACGCCCGACCAACGGAGGCCATGGCACCTGAATGCACTCTTGGGCGGAAACAGGCCGGAGGTGGGGGTATTATGCTGTGCGCGACGTTTTCGTGGGACATTTTAGACCCCATTATCCCAATAGCACAATTCCTGACAGCTGTCAGGTATCTGAACATCGTTGCGGACCAAGTTCACCCATTCATGGCAACTGTGTTTCCTGCTGGTGATCGTGATAGCCATTGCCAACAGGATAATGCGCCATGCCACACTGCCAGAATCATCAAGGAGTGGTTTGAGGAACATGCTGGAGACTTTTTGTTAATGCCCTGGCCTCCAAATTCACCTGACATGAACCCAATCGAGCATTTGTGGTTGGACTTAGAAAAGTGAGTTCGCGCTAAATCACTACCACCCCGAAATGTATGGAAACTGGAGGACCTGCTGTTGGCATTATGGTAGCACATACCCAAGGTTACCTATCCCCACCTCGTCGAATAGATGCCTTGCCGAGTGACCGCTCATTTGTGGTCTAAAGGGTGTCCTACAGCTTATTAGGTAGGTGGTTGTAGTGTGATGTCTCATCGGTGTATAATATAACAGTGTCTACGAGCGCATTGCATTTGCTACCTAAGGGGCCGAGGGGTCTGAAGCGCTGGTTTCTAATCATTCTCCCGAGATGTTTTCGGGTTCGAATCCCGGCGATGCATGAATGTTTTGTTTGTCTCACGGCACTGGCTCTCTTCCTTCCCTAAAACCAGTGGCCCTAAATTTGTGACGGGTGATTGCTTATAACCCATCGAGTTGCTTACGGTGAAAGTTATTCTCCCACAGAAACAAACAAAAACAATAATGGCATGAAACATAGGTGGTGTCCTTACCCTAGTCCTAAATTTGGGACGGGGGACTGCTTTCAGCGTTGCTCATTCCGGTCACAAAAGAGTCGCGCGCTGATCCGGTTTTTTTTTTTTTTGATTGGAGGTTTAACGACTACCGTGAGCCATTCAATGGGCTATAAGCAGTCGCTCGTCCCTAATTTAGGGTCACTGGTTCTTGAAAAGGGAGAGAGCCAGTGCCGTAAAACAAACACAATGCCTCACCAGGATTCCAACCCGGACCCCTTCCGGACGAATGATCAGAGGCCATTGATTAGACTACTGCGCCACCAGGGCGGCGCTAATCCGTTTTTTTTTTTTTTTTTTTTTTATTGGAGGTTTAACGACCACCGTGAGCAACTCAATGGGCTATAAGCAGTCGCCCGTCCCTAATTTAGGGTCACTGGTTCCAGGGAAGGGAGAGAGCCAGTGCCGTAAGACAAACACAACATCCATGCCTGACCGGGATTCGAACCCGGACCCCGTTCGGACGAATGATCGGAGGCCAACGCCTTAGACCACTGCGCCACCGGGGCGGCGCTAATCCGTTGGCCAGGTGGCCTTAGTGCTAGCTTCCGGCCGTCCGTCCGAGATTTTTCCGGGTTCGATTCCCGCTGAGGTTATGGATGTTGTGTTTGTCCTACGATACTAGTTCTGTCCCTTCCCTGGAAGCAGTTGCCTCAAATTAGGACAGCCGACTCCGTATGGTCCATAGAGTTACTCACGGTGATTGCTAAACATAAAAAGAAACAACAAAAGCTGTATATAATTTATGACCGCCCAGGTGGCGCAGTGGCCTTCTAGGACCTTTCGTACGAGAAGGGTCCGGGTTCGAATCCCGGTGAGGCATGGATGTTTTGTTTGTCTTACGGCACTGACTCTCTCCCTTCTCAAGAACCAGTTACGCTAAATTAGGGAAGGGCGACAGCTTATAGCTCATGGAGTTGCTCACGGTGGTCGTTAAACCTTCAATAAAAAAAAACAACATATATATATATATATAATTTATGACTACTAAACTTGTGGTATTAGGATAGAATAAAAATAGCAACGTTTCTCACAATAAAATGATTATTCTAAATCGACTATAGCTTCGCAGAGCGTTTCGCTCGACATCATCAGGGCGAATGGAGAGTAGACATTCAAATCATTGTGACATAGGCACAGTTCTGATGACCGCGGAAATTGGTGAGTTGTTTCCACGCGTTTAAAAGAAATGGAGTCGGCGTCAAGTCGTTGACAAGCCGTGAAGATTTCCGGTATATGTGGAAAGCTTGATAGTCGAATCAGGTTTATCAATAAGCGTAGCGTTTCCATACAAAAAATTGTGGTTGTCTTCGTGACAGTGTTGGGTTATAGACGACTTCTTCAGTTCATAGTTCCGTACGTGTGTCTTGTGTTCCTTCACACGGAAATTTAAAACACTGAGGGTCTGTCCTATATATGAAAGTCCTCATTCACTAAGTATCTGATAAATATTCCAAAGGAATTTATGTCTTCGACGTAATCTATTGATCCGTGAAAATTCATCTTGTTTACCGGTTTAAAAATAACTGAAATGAAAACTATTGAAAATTTTCGAAATTCCGAAGCAAATCTGAGGAGCGAAGGGAATGACCGCCCTGTTATTTCGTATTGGAAGGTCTATTGGCGTGAGCGAGCAGACAGTCTTCGATTTATTAAATTTTTAGACAGCTTTGTCTACAACGGAAGGGATATTCCCTCTGTTGTAGACAAAACTGCCTAAAAGCCTCTGTGTACTGCAATTCGTTTAAGAAAATTAAGCTCTTTCTGTAAGGAATCCTCAGTTAAGCGTATATGTATTCCCCGATATACTATAACGAAGTAAATTTCTCCGTCATTTTTGTTCACGCCGGGCATCAAAAGCTGGGTCTCTTCACCCCGGAATAAGTCGCTCTCGCAATTGAGCTACGCGGACGTCTTCTCTCGCTGCTATTTGCCTTTATCTCATGTGCGTTCTGCTGTGCAGGCACGTCACAGCTCCCCCAGAAAGAGGACCGGGGACATGGCCCACTGGTCAGCTGGGACTATGTATCGCTGTAGACAGTCATCCGCTGAAGAACGTACATTTTAGTAATCCCAGTCAATTTGGTGTGGGGAACGTAACATCACACGCATTTATTTTTCGAAGCGCTAAAGCAGGAATTCTCTTATTTTTCCTGTCTCGCGGTGTGGAAAGAACATCACCCCATTGCGAGAACTTTAACGGCTAGGTCCTTCTTGAAGTTCGGGCGCCAATATAACGAAGTAAATATCTCCGTCATTTTTGTCCACGCCGGGCATCGAACCCGGGTCCCCTCATTCCGGAATAAGTCGCTTTCCCAACTGAGCTACGCGGACGTATGCTCTCGCTGCTATATGCCTTTATCTGATGTGCGCCCTGCGGTACAGGCACGGCACAATACGTATGTGTAGAAGGCACATACGTATTGTGTTTTGTTTTCATGGGTGATTTGATTCTGCATGTAGGGGTAAGGAAAAAAACCTGGCTACAAGCAAATAAAAAGCCCTATTCCTTTACGAGATAACGTTTTTCGTCTTCTGCATCATGTCAATAAGAGGAAATTTTATTGGAAGAATAAAAAAGAAAAAAAGTACACTAGCCGAAGAGCGACTGTTATAAGGTCGAGGCGAAAAAATCAGTTCATATGAAATAAAACCAAATAAACGCCTCTTCCCTCTGAATTTTTAGCGTTTAAACTTTGCGTCCGTAAAATAAAGTTTTAAGCATACCGTTCTCCCGCAGTACTCCGAATTAATTGCTGTGTAATAGCAGAGCATAGCTTTTATGGTTACAAAGTACTTCAGTCCCAAGAATATACGATGCGAGAAACTTTTGTCCCTTCCGTTCTAAAACACTTTCTGCTATGCAGAACTTCTTCAATAAACAAAGTGGAGTGAAGTCTTCCAACGAATTAAAGTGTCTGTAAACATCTTTCACTAGATCGTAATGAGTTTTAACAAATTTAGCGCGAGAACCAGCAGCGTTTTAGCTGTGGAGCTTGGAAGAAATGCCGGGGTTCCCGAAGTACTTCATGCGCCCCCGCCGACTAAGTAGCCGTTGCAGCAAGGACACTAAGTACGTTAATCGAATGTTGGTTCTTCCCTAATCTGATTGCTAAGGAGAGAGAACAATTAGGTCCTGCTCGGTACACTAATCTTCTATCGCAACTTAACTCCTTGCCAATCAAATTTAGATACATGCTACAGAAGGCGTTAAAGATTTATTCACCGCGTTTGGCAAACAAAATGTGGGCCGCGTTTTCAAAGGGCGACCTAAACAAATCTAACAAAGACGCAATAAAATTATAAGCTCATTTTTGCATATTATTTTTGGTTGAAAAAGGAAATTCAGTTGGTGCAGTTTGAATACGTAAAGTACAAATCATGTATTTTTTTCAGGCCATGTTCCAGTGAAGAGGTGCTTTCGTGACCCTAATGATCACTTCCACATCATTTGAGTTTCTCTTTTCGTCAAAAGAAAAGTTGTTGGTTTTTTTGTTTAAGGGTTACACCCTTTAACCAGTGGGAACGAATTAATTCGGGGTAAGAAAAATGGGCTGAAATCAGATCGAACGAATATATTTGCTGCCTAAGAAATGGATCGAACATGGATGAAACTACTGAACTTATGCATCAGAAAGCGTTACTTTCTGCTTCGCTTTGTTTTACAAAATGGTCATTTAGGGCAACGATTGACACTAATAATTTCTGACTGATTTCCCGTAAAAAAATATAACATGGCGACCAAGCTAAGAAAGGAAAGAAATGTTAGAGTCACTTGCTTCTTCCAAGCGGCATGACCATCCGTGTCAGGGAAACTAGCCCTACTCCATTACGTTTCGTGTCATAGACAACTTATTTTTTCTGTTGGTGGTTTAACGACCACGGTGAACAACTCAATGGGCTATAAGCAGTCGCCCGTCCCTAATTTAGGGTCATTAGTTCCAGGGAAGGGAGAAAATCAGTGCCATAAGGCAAACATTTAACGACCACGGTGAACAACTCAATGGGCTATAAGCAGTCGCCCGTCCCTAATTTAGGGTCATTGGTTCCAGGGAAGGGAGAGAATCTGTGCCATAAGGCAAACATTTAACGACCACGGTGAACAACTCAATGGGCTATAAGCAGTCGCCCGTCCCTAATTTAGGGTCATTGGTTCCAGGGAAGGGAGAGATTTAGTGCCATAAGGCAAACACACCATCCATGCCTCACCGGGATTCGAACCCGGACCCTTCACGGACGAATGGTCACAAAACAGAGCTTAGAATACTGCACCACTGGGGCGAGCATGGACCGTTTACAACCGGTGACATGCAATCTATGTCTCCGGACACCAGTGTCTTTCATACAATAGAGTGTTTATGGCAAAAATCAGGCAAATTATATTGTACCCTCTCCTTGGCCACAATTGCATTGTGTACAACATTGTGCACTCAAAGAGATTCGGGTAAGTAGTCACAGGTGTGTTGTTTCATTTCTTCCCCAAATCAGTGGTCAATTCAGACACAGTAGTTGGACCTATCTTTCTAGCCAGAATCAAACATCCAAGTTCATCCCAAAGGGCCTCTGTAGGATTTAGGTAGGGTCTCTGAGCTGGCCACTCCAAATTCTGTACACCCATATCCTCAAAACATGTCGAAATGGAGTGTGTTTTATGGCACTGCGTGTTGTTTTGCTGAAAAAATAATTTCCCGTCTCCGTAAAACTGGTAAAGTTTAGGCAGTCCGAGTTGTCGACAATGTCTCTGTACTTCATGGTGTCCATCCGCAAACATCAACGGTTCGGTTCCATACTACGGGAAACATCTCAAGACCATGACACTGCCACTACCAAACTTAACATTTGATAAGAGACATTCTGGCAGATACCGTTCACCTGGTATACGCTACACCCAGAAACAAGCATTTGATTTAAAGACGGTGTAGTGTGATTTGTTACTCCGTAACGCTTGCATCCACTGGTCTAAGGACCATGGACAATGTGCTTTGCACCAAGCAAGTCGCTTACTTAAATTCTTACGAGTTTTTAACGGCTTGTATGGAGCAACTCGCCCATGGAAATTTAACTTGTGCAGTTCTTTATGAACTGTCTTAGTGCACACACTCAACTCTGTTGAATCCTGAAATTCTTTGGTGATGATTGGTGCTAAGGAATGACGGACCCCAAGGACGAAACGTTTCAGAGTTGTCTTGTTAATTTCCGTCCATTTACGTGGCCTTCGTAAATGGTTCTTGACAGTCCTAAGTCCCCCTCAAGTTTCCATTTACTAATAATGAACGCCTTGAACAGTTGATCGTGGGTGTCGCAATTGTTCTGCAATCGCACGCGCTGACATGTAGCGGATATGGCACCCTATTACACTGCCGGACAATTGCTAAGGACGGATCATAAACGGCTATATAGCGCATAAAAAAGTAAGTGTGGTTGGATGCCAAGTGAAATAAAATAATGTCAGAATGCCAGGACATTACAAGAAAGACAATTTATTGTGCTCTGAAATCCAGAAGGCTTTGGAACATGTTCAAGGGACAAACAGGCCATTTTGTGCAGAATACGTAAACGTGAAAAAAATGCAATTACGGTCCGCAGGCGTTCCGGCGTAAGATGTCAATACAGGATATGGCCACCATGGAGGGCGATGTAAGAATTCACACGTCGTGTCATGCTTTGCACAACATTATCAAGCAGATGTTGGGGTAATTTATCCCATTCCTCTGTCACTGCACGGATGAGGGTGTCCTTGTTTATTGGAGGGCATTGGCGACCAGCAAGACTCCTCCCCAAAGCATCCCACATATTTTCAATGGGATTCAGATCTAAAGAACGTGCTGGCCATACGAGGCGTTGAATATCCTCGCTCTAAAGACACTCCTGGACAGCGACTGTTCGATGACATGTTGCGTTGTCGTCCATAAAAATGAATCTATCACCGACAGCACCACGGAACATGCGAACATGAGGTAGCAGAACATCATTAATGTATCGTTGGCCAGTCATAGTCCCAGTTGGAAGCACACAGAGGGACGTACGGCCATTGATCATGATGCCAGCCCATACCATGACACTACATGTCGGATATCGGTCCCTTTCCTGTATGTTTGCTGGACAATATGCAGTACCACTATCACGCCAGATCAGTTGTCGTCGACAATCAGACGATAGACTGTATCTACTCTCATCTGAGAAGAGGACAGCAGACCAGTCATTATCAGTCCAATTGCGATGTTGATGGCACCATTGCAAACGGGCGGTACCGTGACGTCTGGACAATGGAAGGCACACAACAGGACGGCGGGCGTATAGTCCTCCTTCATGCAAACGTCTGGTGACAGTTTTTCGGAAGATCCGCTTGCCAGTAGCAGCCATAAACTGATTTGCTACCTCACTAGCTGTGCTGCGCCGGTGTCTTTTTGTTGATAGCACTATGTACCGATCTTCTGCAGGTGTCGTACTGCGAACATGACCTTCCCCGTGACGTTTGCTACACTCTCCATTTGTTTGAAATGATTTCCAAAGCCTTGAAACAGCACTGTGGCTGACGTCGCACTACCTGGCAACATCTGTTATTTTTTGCCCTTCTTCAATCTTGCCAATAATACGGCCACGCGTAAAATCATCTAGGTGATGTCGGGAAGACATACTGAAAATTGCAAGTTCGACAATTGATTCTTTCCCTTTCAACTTTGCGTTTGAACAACAACGGTCAATACGCGTCAAATCCTTTATATCTCTTATCAGCGCTATGACGTCACGAACAAGTTCGGCAATCTAAAATTTGCATACGCACAACACGTCTTACTGTATCCCGCACTTATGCTAATTTCCACATTTTCCTGCCTTCCATTTTATGGTTGCTATCGTTGCTATTGTCATCCGACCTAAGCAATTGTCCGGCAGTGTATAACAACACCTCGTTGAAAGTCAGCAAGCTTAACCCTCGTGGCGAGTCTCACGAGTTGACGAAATACGACGTTTGAGGAGCTTAACCGCAGTTTTAAAGGAAATCTGACACACGGGATCTATTGGAATGTTCCATTTTTGTTGCGGAAGAGGATGTCCAGAGACAGTTTCACATCTGGTATTTATAGTCGGTACTGCTGAGACCGGAGTCGAAAGAATTTATTTTGTAGTATTGTAGCCTACGCAAAAACCTTACTGCAATGTAAACTTTTTTGTATGGAAAACGCAGAAAATTTGGGTCACCATTTGTTTCAGATACATAGGACCCTTGAAAATTCAACGGCCACCGTGAGGAACTTTGTGGGCTATAAGCGGTCTTCCGTCTCTAATTTAGGGTCAGTTGTTCCTAAGAAAAAGAGAGTCAATGCTGTAGGACAAATACACCATCCATGTGTCACTCGGGGTTCGAACCTAGACTCATCTTCGATGAATGATTAGAAATCAAACTCATTGTGCCAGTCGGCCGTCGTGGAGCCTCAAGCAGAGAAGTACGTATACCAAATGTGCGATAGAAAAATGTTAAAGACACTGAAGAAAAAATAAGCCTCCCGGTGGTGCAGTGGTCTAAGCGATGGTTTGGGATCAATTGTGCGAGGTGAGTCCGAGTTTGAATCCCAGTGAGGCACGGATGTTGTGTTTGTCTTAAGGCACTGTCTCTCTTCCTTCCCTGGAGTCAGTGGCCTTAAATTAGGGACGTGCGACTGTACTTATATCCCAGTGAATTGCTCATGGTCGGCGTTAAACCCACAATCAAGAAAATTAAGATGTTGTATGTTTTTCAAGATGGTTTCTTCTTTTTTTGTGATTGGGGGTTTAACGGCCACCGTTAACAACTCGAGGTGCTATAAGCAGCCTCGCCCGTCCGTAATTTAGAGCCGCTGGCTCTAGGAAAGGGAGAGAACCAGTGTCCAAAGACAAACACAACATTAGTGCCTCAACGGGATTCGAACCCAGACCCATCTCCGAGGAAAGGTCAGAATCTAGCGCTCAAACTACTGTGCCACCGGGGCAGCCTGGTTTCTTTGGCATTTAAGCTGTTGATAGACAAATGTTTAAGCGCATTTAAATGAGGGGGATATCTGGAGACCACATGAAGGTTCCATAATTGGCTGATTTTTCCACAGATGTAAAAACCAAAATCCTTCTCTCTGAACTCCAGTTCTGTCTAATCTCATCTCATTTGCGTATCCTTTAAAGAGTAAAAATTCCCCTTTTCTCATTAACAAGAAAAAATGCGTTTTTTTATTTATGACTATTTGATAAATGAAGTACTCTCGTAGTTTAGGAAACAAAAAAAAATATGTGCAAAAAATTGTTCACTCGATAGAGAGAAGTTCATGTTTATGAGTTTAATTGACGAATTATAAGAAAATCCGGAAGATATCAGGAATTACCTTCGTATGAGTGAGGAAACGTTTAATCTGCTACTTGAGAAGGACAATCACGTGTCAAGCAAGACACAAAAATGAGCAGAGCAATTCCAGCTAATAAGAGACTGGTTGCTACTCTTTTGTTTTGGACTACTGGTTGTTTGTATGAAGATCTGAAATTTACAAGAGCTATTTCCGCACGATGTCTGGAAGTAGTAATTCCGGATACATACACTGACGGAAAAAAAAAATCCCACCATCACGAAAAAATAGCTGTAGAGGAATGAAATGGCGGCAATACGGTAACATATTTAATCGATTAAGGTTTCAAGATCACAGCTTATTGTAAGCGCAAAAAGAGCCATTTTAAATCTGAAATGCTGGTACATTAATAACCGCTGTAACCGCCAGAATGTTGAATGCCAGCACGCAAACGTTCATGCATTGTGTCGTACAGGTGCTGGATGTCAGTTTGTGGGATGGAGTTCCGTGCCTGTTGCACTTGGTCGGTCAATACAGGGACGGTTAATGCTGCTTGGGGGTGACGCTGGAGTTATCGTCCAATGATGTCCCATACGTACTCGATTGGCGAAAGATCTGGTGATCTAGCAGGCCACGACAGCATGTCGACACTCTGTAGAGCATGTTGGGTTACAACAGCGGTATGCGGGCGAAAGTTATCCTGTTGGAAAACACCCCCTAGAATGCTGTCCATGAATGGCAGCACAACAGGTGGAATCACCAGACCGACGTACAGCTGTGCCGTCACGGCGCGTGGGATAACCACGAGAGTGCTCCTGCTGCCATAGGAAATTGCTCCCCAGACCATAACTCCAGGTGTAGGTCCAGTGTGTCTCGGCCGCAGACAGGTTGGTTGCAGGCGCTCACCTGGCCTCCTTCTAACAAACACACGGCCATCACTGGCACCCAGGCAGAACCGTCTTTCATCAGAAAACACAACAGATCTCCACTCCGTCCTCCAATGAGCTCTAGCTTGACACTACACTGATGTCGCAAACGGCAGTGGTTTGGAGTAAGTGGAATGCACGCCACAAGGCGTCTGGCTCGTAGCCGTTCTTCAAGTAACCGATTTGTAACAGTTCGTTGTGTCACTGTGGTGGCAACTGCAGCTCGAATTGCTGCCGCAGACGCGGTACGATGCGCCACGGCCATACGCCGTACACGGCGGTCTTCCCTCTCAGTAGTGCCACGTGGCCAGCCGGAACCCGGTCTTCTTGAGGCAATACGTTCCCTTGACCACCGATGCCAACAATCATGCACAGTGGCTACATTCCTGCCAAGTCGTTCTGCAGTATTGCGGAAAGAAAATCCACCTTCTCGTAGCCCTATTACACGACCTCGTTCAAACTCCATGAGCTATTGATAACGGCTTCTTCGTCTTCTTAAAGGCATTCTTGACTATCATCAACACCCTACGTCGAATCTCAACGATAACTAATGCTCACGAACGTTACAGCGCGTATTTACAGCAAACCTGCTTTGCATGTTCCGAGGAGCGCTACCAGCGCCACACGTATGCGCCAAACGCGAAATTTGCATAGACGTCATCTTACAGATGTACTCTCACCGCCTACCAACTGTCGTTTATCTAACACAACCCCTTCTTGGTGTTGGGATTTTTTCCCGTCAGTGTATAAAATGTTCTATCAGGAGTTAAATGAGAAATACATAAAAGTAAAATGTATTTCCTGCAGTGATATTTACTACATTTTCTAACCAACTATTAACACGTGGTTGTAATAAAGTCAGGACATAAAATTAGATTTCTTTAAAATGACAAATAAATCAAAGCCATATAATTTATTAATAACTCCTGGTGAAAGATGAAGAATTCGACATTGCAATTTACGTAAACTGTTAGAGAATCGCACCAACCATTGAAAAGTAACACAGTAAAAATCATATTTAAACCGATTATTATTGTGA
The DNA here is from genome assembly GCA_039090855.1 of Macrothele yani. NCBI lineage: Eukaryota > Metazoa > Arthropoda > Arachnida > Araneae > Macrothelidae > Macrothele > Macrothele yani. Next base: position 87,953,205 of record CM076992.1, read on the forward strand.
CGGAAAATAAGGCGGAGCATACTTGCTGTTTTTATAAAGTTTTCATTCATTTTATTTATCTCTCTATTCTAAAAATAAGTAAATGCCGCTGCCGCAGCCGCTGCTGTTTTAGAAATTTCGCGACACTCGCACTTTCCTAGCTCATAGCACAAAAAGTATTGAGCACAAAAAGTATGACATTTACATCGTTTATAGAGAATTGTTTGGAAAACGAGCTGAAATAAACCGCTTTTCGATTCTGGCGATATTTCAAGACCTATTGTATTTCAAATTTAAGGTAAACAAAAAAATGCTATGAGTTCGCGTTTCAGACACACCAACAGCAACAGAACCACAAAACGTTGTAGGCATGTTTTACCTCGAGATCTGAAAATTGCCATGCTGTTGGTTCAATAACCTTGAGATCTGAAAATTGGCATGCTTTTTTCTTTTTAGGTATCCGCACTTTAAGGACTATCTGAAAATAGTGCTTAAGGTCCAGATATCTAAAAAAGTCAAAAAACCAAGCAGTTCAAAAGGGAGGCTTAGCTTTACTGTTAAAAATGCTGATAGGTTTAAAGATAATTATGCCAGAAAAGTTGAAATGCTGTAAAAATTAAATAAATTTTGATTTCAAATTAAGGGGCGCCAAAGCCTGATCCACGTCAAACCGTATGCATTGACGTAACGTCCCTGTTCCCTTAATTACTTTTCCTTTCTTTAATTTTATGTTGAAAAAATTATAGACTCACCGTTCGGTGGAAGGGCATAACTGCTAGTTCATATAAAAAAAATATGATAGCATTTGTACACACACAGACGACTGAATTAGAAAACTTTATGCAAATAAACGTAAACATCACTTAAGAAAAGTACACTGCTGGCCACCCAAAATACAACACCAAGAAGGAAGCATCCGATTGGCCTGAAATTCGCTGCATCCGTCGCCCGCGAGAGGACATGCAAACGATTAGCATTACAGGGCATATGCAAATCATGCGCGCTCGGCACGCCACCGAGAAGCACTATAAGAGGGGTGCACAGAAGGCGGGGTGTAAGGAGTGGAAGTGTGTTGTGCTGCCAGACCTGTGCGTGGGAAGTTTCGATGCCTCGTCGCAGAATACAGCAGTCATTTCAGCAGTTTCAGAGTTCTACAGATAACGAATAGTGGCTTATCGCGACAGCGGATTATCGTACCGAGACATCGGCGCCCGTGTGGGACGACATTCAGCCACAGTGAGGCAACTATGGATTCGGTGGGTGCAAGAGGGACGGACGGACCGACGTGAGCTATTGCCGCAGCCGCGGCACACCACCGAACGAGTGGACCGGCATGTTGTGCGGCGGGCATTGACGGCTCGCACCGCCACATCACGAACTTTTGAGCAGGAATTAGGATGTGTCGCGCAACAGCATGTGTCAGAACGTACCGTTCAAAGTCGTCTGCAGGAGCGGGGACTTGCCGCACGGCGCCCATTGCTCCGACTACCATTGACGTTACACCACCGTCGAGTGCGGCGGCAGTGGGCTGTTGAACGCCGCACCTGGACTACGGAATGGCACGACATTGTCTTCTCCGACGAATCCCGCTTCTGCCTGCAACACCTCGATGGTTGGATCCACGTGCTTCGGCACCGCGGCGAGAGACTGTATGACGCCTGCATTATAAATCGCCATACCGGTCCGTCTCCTGGCGCGATTGGATATGACACCCACACCCTTCTGGTAAGCATCTCAGGTTCACTCAACAGCCATCGCTACATCTCCGACCTTACGGAGCCTGTAGTCCTCCCGTACCTGCAGACCTTCCAGCGGCCACGTTTCAACAGGACAATGTGCGCCCGTACGTGGCACACATCGTGCAACAATTCTTCACGGCCCACCAGGTGTCCCTGTATCCGTGGCCCGCCCGATCTCCCGATATGTCGCCCATCGAACCCGACTTGTCGCTGATCGGCAACCGAGTGGCTTGGCCAGCACCACCCGCGGCTACGCTTGATGAACTGTGGCAACGTGTGGAAGCAGCCTGAACCGACATACCCCAAGCCCACATCCAAAGCCTCTTTCGTTCGATGCCGCGGCGTGTAGCGGCCGTTATTGCCAGACATAGGGGCCACACGAACTATTGATATCTGCGTGTTCCGTAAGTCACACGGGCCTGTAAGCTCAATCGTTTGATCTTTGTATCTTTTGTTATGTATCCAGTAAATCTGGCTTTGCTATCTCGTGTCCTTCTTGGTGTTGCATTTTGGGTGGCCAGCAGTATATAGGCAAAATATCTGGTCACGTGCGTTATCACGTGACCTAGGCAACTATTTAAGACTGCTGCTCCTCAGAAATGGTCAGTAATGTTGATCACAATGGATAGTCCTTTAACTTGAGTCGATGTACTGATGCTTTGTCACTGTCGAAATGGTGCGTTAAACGGCGAGTCGACCGCCTATTCCACGGAATCCAATAATCCGTCAACTCTCAGATGCATTTAGCTGGCGGTGTGGTAGGTGAATCTGGGGCATTATTTACGATATCGCTTGCTCCTAGAAATGGCAGCTTGAAGCTTTAAGACTCTATTCATGAAGGAACCAGTCATGGTTGCGAAGTTACGGCTGAGACGTTCCTGCTTATTCTGGCAAATGATGAACTTAACAGTTTGATGACTTGCAAGCTCTTCCATCCATTTCTTGGAAATTTTACATTTTCACTGTTACAAAGTGTACTTTGTATACTAAACCTCTACCACCGGCATGGTGAATTTGACTCTAATAGGAGGCGTGATGGGGGCTCCAGTTTCCGTTGCCGGCCAAGCAGTTTGCGGGTTTCTAAGGTTTTCAAGGTCCCCCCAAACAGGAGCAGGACATACTGAGCCATTTCTGTAGATTTCCTGTTGGACTATTATCCTAGGGATAGCTAGATGATTGTGATTTGTTATGATACTTCGATGATGATGAAGACAACGAGAAACCCTCTCATCACTCTCCCAGGAAAAATCACCAGCATTGTTGTGCCCAGATCATGATGATGATGGTCAACGTTCGTAGAAGATATGTCACTCCAAGGATAGATCTCTGATGCCAATTATATGCTGTTTTTTTAGGCAGTATATAATAGATAACTAGCGGAAGTAATCATCTGAGATTATGGCATCGAAAAACAATTTATCGACATAATAAAATAAATTTATGAAAATACTACAGCTAATATCATTCTTATTGAAATGAGAGAAAATTTTTATATTAATCAAGAAATAAGGCGAGGAGATACCATTTCTCTTAAACTCTTCACATTAACACTGGAATATACACAGTGTGGCAAAGAATTTTTAAGACTGGGTCTGTAAAATGAAATAGAAACAAGAAATTATAATTTGTTTTGGTTTGTTATTCAAAATAAGTCCATCCGGCTTCAATACACTTGTTACAGCGATTTAATAATGATTCGAATGCCTGTTCCAGTTCACTTTGCGGAATTGCCTCCAAAGCACGCGTCGAAGCTGTTTGTATAGTCGAAATATCATCAAAATAACACCTTTTTAACGTCATTCTAAGCATTGGGAATAAAGAAAAATCGCAAGGTGCTAAGTCAGGCGTATACGGTGGATGATTCAACACACAGACGTTATTTTTCGCCAAAAATCTACGAACAACAAGTGAGGTGTGACTGGGTGCATTATCGTGCAACAAACACTAACTGTTTTCACCCCGATATGCTGGACGAATGCGACGAATTCTGCCCATCAAACTTCTCAAAACATTTAAATAAAACTCAGCAGTAGTTGTTTGTCCACTTGGAACAAATTCTTTGTGGATAGTACCCTTACTATGGAAGAATGTAATGAGCATTGTTTTGATTTTCGATGGAACTTTTCTTGTTTTTTTGGCCTGTGATGAGTTCTTTGACTTCCATTCCGCACTTTGTCGCTTTGTTTTAGAATCATATTGAAAACACCATGTTTCATCCCCTGTAACAATCGATTTTAAGAAGTTTGGATCATTTTTAACGGCTGAAATGATGTCTCTGCATTGTGTACTTCTCCTTGATTTTTGTTCATTGGTTAACGTGTGTGGAACAAATTTAGCACAGACTTTTTTTTTTTGCCCAAATCTTCATGCAGGATGGTTCGAATTGTTTCTTTGTTGATGTTTAAAGACTCCTCCATCATTCTTCGTGATCGCACATCGATTGTTTGCCACGAAATCACGCACTTTTTCAATAATCTCAGGTGTCCTAGATGAACTTGGTCTTCCGGTATGCTTATCATTTTCTAGCGTATCTTTTCCGTCCAAAAAACGTTTGTGCCGCAGGAAAACATTTGATCTACTTAAACAAAACTCACCGTAAACTTGTTTCATCATTTGGTACGTTTCCGAGGCACTTTTACCAAGTTTTGCGTTAAATTTAATAACAGCCCTTTGTTCCATCTTAATAATTCAACATGAAAAAAATTTTACTTTTCTAATGAACGGCCGTTTCGTTTGAGCTACTTTAACAACTGCGCAGTACTTTTGGCAGAAAGCAAGCAAATCGTCACGGTTTATAACGCATTCGCGATTACACTGGTGGCACCACCGTAGGCTGAAATCTGGCGCCTGTCTTAAAAATTCTTCGACGCACTGTGTACGATGCGTAATTTAGAATGGTACAATAAAGGAGTCAACTTTAATGGAGTTAAGGTATATAACCTAAGATTTGTTGATGACATTCTCATTATTGCAAACAATATGGAAGATTTTAAAGAAATGATGGAAGATTTGATAACTAAATCAACAGAAAATGGATTAAGCATTAACTATGAGAAAACCGAAGTAATGACAAACCGAAAAGGATACGATGAAAGAGGCAGTATTATTAAGGTAAAAAATAAAGTAACTGAAATAGTAGATGAGTACGTATACTTAGGAAAATTGATAACAATGAAGAAACATGGATTCATGAAAGAAGTGACAAAAAGAATAGGAATGAGATGGTCAGCTTTTGGAAAATAGAAGAGATTTTTAAACAGTAAAATAAAGCCTGAGAATAGAGCAAGACACTTTAACCAACGTGTATTGCCTGTTATGATATGTGGAGCAGAAACCTGGCCAATCAAAAAAATAATAGATAAAATTCAAAAAACAGAAAGAAGAACGGATAGATGTCTGCTAAACATAAGACTCGAAGATAAAATCAAAAACGAAAAAATAAGAGCTTAAACAAAATATTGGAGAAAACATACTTCGAAAGAAATGGAAATCGGCTGGACACATTGTAAGGCTGAAAGACAATAGATGGTCACAAGTTACACTGTAGTGGCGGCCATATGAAGGTAAAAGATCAGCTGGAAGATCTGGAAGAAGATGGTAAGATGATATAAGGAAACTGGTTGGAATTTTTTGGCACCAGTAAGCTCAGGATAGAAATAGATGGAAAGAATTAGGAGATACCTATAGCCAGAAGTGGCTATAAGTAGGGTTTAAAGAAGGAAAGAAAAAAGAAAAACTAGAGGACGTGCCCGGCGTTTACGTCGGGTTTATGAAAAAAATACATGTATCTGCTTCTGGGCCAGCGCCTTCTGAAATGTTTCTTGGATTTTGCGTTGATTTGTCCAATAGGTATTCTCTATTTCAATTTAAGTTAAAATTACATAAAAAGCGTAGAAGTTTATTAACTGAAATTCATGTGGTTGTTATACAAATCCCGTTTGTTCATTTATTGCAACAATTATATCAAAATGTAAAATGTAATATTTTGAAACGAACTGGAGCTTTTATGAATTTTTTTGAAACGGACTGGATCTTTATATCTATATATATATATATTACCGCATGACGTAGATGAGTCCAAAACTATAGCATTATTAGCTCACCATATTACTGATTTCTTTGTTTCACAACTTATAACGTAACAGCCTTTCCGCTGTGACTTGGTCCTTACGTCAGTAATGACGTTACGTGTGCTAAAGTCAATACAATATTAGAAAGCTCTCGTACGCATTGCAAGAAAGAGGTCAATTGTAGTACTTACAAATACCTTTATTTTGCTTGCATGGTTTGTACTCCACACTCACATCCGGTTTATTGGCGTACTTAATACAGTATCAGTGATTTACCATTCAATCGCAGTATACCAGCACGTACAACGTACAGGGTGAGTCGAAATTCCTTAGACAAACTTTACAGGTATGTCAGGCATACAAACACAAGTCCTTTTATCATAGGAACGTGTGGTCGCAAACGTAACGGACGACCGCTATAGGGGGCTCTTTGACAGTGAATTAACCAAAAGAAAAGGATACCAGATAAAGTGTACAACACAGGTTTAATGCAATACAGGTTTACAATAACACAACAACACAGGTACAGCACACGTTTACAAGTTCAAGTATGCATAACAACAATACAATGGCAAATAGTACGTAGTATTAAAGTTAAAGCTTCACTAAAGTTCTTTCACACCGTTTGAAGGTAACACTGGAGATGGCCCAACCGAGAGAACAAGCTGGATTCAGGAGTGGCTACAGCACAATAGATGATATCCACGTATTGAGAGAACTAATTGAAAGAGCGAGGGAATATGAACTTCCATTGTGCATGGCTTTTATCGATTATGAAAAAGCCTTTGATTCGGTGAAACCATCAGCAGTTACAATGGCTCTGAAATCCGGCGGTATTGAAGATGCATACATTAATATTATTAATAACATTTATGAAAATGCAAGTGCAAAGATTCGGCTGTTTGAAAATACAACACACATAAAAATTGGAAAGGGAGTGAGTCAAGGTGATACCATATCTCCGAAGCTCTTTAATGCCACATTGGAAAATGTCCTTCAATCACTGAACTGGGAAAACGAAGGAATAAATATTAATAGAGATTATCTAACCAACCTTCGTTTTGCTGATGACGTAGTCATTTTTTCAACTACCCCATCAGAGCTGCAGAGTATGATCCAGGAACTTGCTTACAAGAGTAAAGAAGTGGGATTAAAAATGAACTTTCAGAAGACAAAAGGGATGTTCAATGCTTTTACAAGAAATGAAGATTTATCGATTGATGGAGAAAAGCTGGAGATAACAGACACGTACGTTTATCTTGGACAGCAGATATCAAGTGAGGGTCACATTGATGAAGAAATTAATCGGCGTACATAACTTGCCTGGGGAGCTTTTGGAAGAAACAGCGTGATTTTCAAGAGCAATATGCCATTGTGTCTTAAATGAAAAGTGTTTGATCAATGCATCCTTCCAGTGCTTACGTATGCTGCAGAGACGTGGACCTTAACTAAAAGAGACATACAAAGGCTGCATACAACTCAAAGTAGCATGGAGAGGTGCATGCTTGGTGTAACCAGGAGAGATAAGAAGAGGAACTCGTGGATCCGAAGCATGACAAGAGTGAAAGACATCATGATCAGAGTTAAATCCCTGAAATGGCAATAGGCTGGACATACTGCCGGAAGGACAGACCATCGATGGACAGCCGAAATTTTAGATTGGATTCCAAGGGACAAGAAAAGACCCAGAAGAAAACCACATGAGAGATGAGTGGATGAAATTCGAAAGTATTTGGGAGTGACATGGATGAAACTGGCACAAGACAGACCGTTGTGGAGGAAACGTGGGGAAACCTTCGTCCAGCAGTGGATTGATAATGGTTGACAATGACGATGATGATGATTACAGTTCCATATATCAACAACAAACCTTTTACAATACCTTAATACTTAACGTAAGTGTTCAAAGGACTTGCCGTCCGAAGCGATACACGCTTCGCAACATCGACGCATGGACAGTCGTACCCTTTCAAAGATGCCAGGCCTCTCACGGATCCGTGCAGCTGACTTTCGCGACGAGGTCTTCGTCGGTCGTCACAGGGGTTTCGTAAACAAGGTTCTTCATGTAGCCCCACACGAAGAAATCAAGGGGGGACAAGTCAGGGGATCGCGGAGGCCACGTGACGGGGCCTCCCCAGCCGATCCATCTCGCTGGTAAGTTGCATCGAGATAGTGCCGCACAATCTAACTGAAATGTGTATGCGCCCCATCGTGCTGAAACCACATGTTACGGCGAATGCCTGCCGGGACGTCATGAAGAAACTCTGGTAACACATCCTCTAAAAATATCCGATACGTTCTCTCGTCGATCCGTGGTGGCAGAACGTATGGGCCTAGGGAAACAATCTCCCACAATGCCTGCCCAAACATTTACTCACTCGCTTGCAAAGAGCTCCCTCTAGCGGTCGTCCGTTGCGTTTGCGACCATAAGTACCTATGCAAAAACCGACTTGTGTTTGTATGCCTGACCTACCCTTAAAGTTTGTCTCACCCTGTATGTCATCAATAATATTGATCCCCTTAAACAACCACTGCATTGCCTTTTTACTTGTCGTTCTTATCCGGCCACACATATGTCACTCTTGTTTCGACCTCAGTGTGTCTTGCCAACATCATTCTCGTTTGAGGGAAAAAAACATAACGTTAAGGTTTGAAAATGTCTAAGAGAACTAACTCAAATTTACATAGAAAAAAAAACTCAAAAGGAAAGTTAAAATAGAATATACGTTACATACTTTGAAAGAGCTTGTCCTGGAAATTTGTTTTCGGGAATGCCAATTTGGTTATCATGCAATATTTCTTTTATGCAGATACGCAATTAGTCTGTTACAAATTATTCCTTCTGAATTCCGTAGCAGACAAATAGCTTTTTGGACATTTTCTAGATTAAGTGCTTCTCCAGCCTTCCACATAACCCTGGAGCGACGGCCGCCACTGTTTAATGGTCCAGTGACGATGATGTTTAGCGCAAGCAAGGCTATTCTCCTTCTGGACAGTTGTTAACTTTGGACGTATCCCGACAACACGACTAGAAATTTACAAGTAATGCAGTTCTCTCCGTTGCGTTTCTGAGCCTGGTTGACTAGGTCCAGCATTGTACTGTTGAAGCAGTTCTTGACGACTCTAGAAACGTGCAGCAGTTCTCTCCGTTGCGTTTCTGAGTCTAGTTGACAAGATCCAGCATTGTACTGTTGAAGCAGTTTTTGACGAGTCTAGAAACGTGCAGCAGTTCTCTCCGTTGTGTTTCTGAGCCTGGTTGACTAGGTCCAGCATTGTACTGTTGAAGCAGTTCTTGACGAGTCTAGAAACGTACAGCAGTTTATGATCCTTTCTGAACGCCTGCGTTCCCGATTTGTCATCATAGAGCTTCTACCACAGCAGCTACGCTTACAGTGATAGTTTCCATAGTTCTTCCTCTGGAAGCTGACACTACTGACTGTTGACTCGGACAGTCCAACAAACTTCGTCACCTCTTGCAAGGAATGACCATGTTCCCGGTTAAATGCAATGGCCCCCTTTTGCCACTCAGTATGGTCACCTTAACGACCCATAGTTGTACCTGTATAAGGAAATACAGAATGCTACAGATGTTTTAAACTCACATTTCAGACATCTGCTAACACAATCCAGCGGTTTTACTCTCCATATTTATACAGCTTATCACGTTTTATCAACTTTATACTTATTTCATTTCATTTATTGGTGTTGCTGTTACATATTAACCCTTTAACGACCATAACACCCAAAACGCTCGTACATATAAATGACCATAGCTGCCGAAAACGCCTGTATAGAGTGAGTCATATTTCCTACGCTTAACTGTTCTTTAAATTTGCACGACATATGAGGGATCATCAGGGTTCACATTCAGTCATCATTATTGTTACTAAACAGAGAACTGAACCTACGGACAGTTTTGGGCGTTATGGTATTTAGAGTGATACAAAAGTTTAGGCTCATGGTCGTTAAAGGTTTAAAGTTAATAATTATGAACAGTTGTGCGTAAACATGTAAATAACAGCAGGGAAAAACAAGGAAAAGGCCTCGAAGAGACCTGACATAGCGTTGATCTCCCTAGGTATAAGTCAAGCCAAGAGCATACATGTAACAGCAGAAGAGTCAGAAAAGAAAACATAGAAATAAAAAGAGAAAGAAGAAAGAAACAAAAAACAAAAAGTAAGATAGAATAACATACCTAAGATATTCCATGTTAGCTAAATTAAATATCTAGCATGATATTTAATTGACAGCATATCAAGAGAAATGTAATGTTAAAGTAATGAAAATCATGAGTTGTCTTCCCCAACTCAATAATCATTAAATAAACCCCCTTCCCCTGGTCACCAAATCCCCACCTAGTAAGTCCCCATGCCTTCGCTCCTCAGTCAAATAATCCCTGTATCAATCAACTTCCCACCTTGCATTTTTGAATGAGTCATCATCATCATCATTGTCAATAATTATCAATCCAGTGCTGGACGAAGGTCTCCCCAAGTTTCCTCCACAACGGTCTGTCTTGTGCCAGTCTCCTCCATGTCACTCCCACATACTTTCGAATTTCATCCACCCATCTCCCATGTGGTCTTCTTCTGGGTCTTTTCCTGTCCCTTGGAATCCAATCTAAAATTTCGGCTGTCCATCGATGGTCTGTCCTTCTGGCAGTATGTCCAGCCTATTGCCATTTCAGGGATTTAACTCTGATCAAGATGTCTTCCACTCTTGACATTTTTCGGATCCACGAGTTCCTCTTCTTATCTCTCCTGGTTACACCAATCATGCACCTCTCCATGCTGCTTTCAGTTGTCTGCAGCCTTTGTATGTCTCTTTTAGTTAAGGTCCACGTCTCTGCACCATACGTAAGCACTGAAAGGATGCATTGGTCAAACACTTTTCTTTTAAGACATAATGGCATATTGCTCTTGAAAATTATGCTGTTTCTTCCAAAAGCTCTCCAGGCGAGTTCTGTACGCCGATTAATTTCTTCATCAATGTGACCCTCACTTGATATCTGCTGTCCAAGATAAATGTACGTGTCTGTTATCTCCAGCTTTCCTCCATCAATCGATAAATCTTCATTTCGTGTAAAAGCATTGAACATCACTTTTGTCTTCTGAAAGTATCAGTTGTTAAGTAGGTAGTCTTTTAATTTCTTTTTAAACAAATTGAAATTATTAATAGATATTAATTCTGCAGGCAATGAGTTCTAGAACTCTTTACCAGAATAATCTAGGCTTTGTTTAGTAGTTTGTGTTCTAGGTGTAGTAAGTCTCAGCAAAGCTAGGTTTCGAATATTATATCGGTATGTAGCAGTATTAATTTCTATTAGCTTCTGTCCAAAGTTTATTTTAATTCGTTTATACATAATTTTCTCTAAGTGAAACAGGAATTGTTAGAATATTTTATTTGTTCGGGTTGGCTCTGGAATATCTGAATATATTTTGTCCTGGTAAGTTGCCTCCATTTAAGTTATGCTTAAGATCTATTAATCAAATATATTTTTTTTGGAGAATTTGTAATTGATTAATGTTAGTAAGTGTTGTTTGACCCCAGGATAGTAAAAAGTAATCGAGATGTCGATGAATTAATGCATAACATAATAAATTTGATGTTTTAACAGATAGGTTTGTTAGAATATGACTAGTTATTCCTATATTTCTGGATTTTTTTTTGATAAAAATTCTATATGCAGGTTTGATTTTAAGTCATTGTGGAAAACAATACCCAGATAGGTAAGATTATTAACTAACTCAATCTGAGTATTATTAAGGGAAGAGGTAAAATTAAGGGTTTGGTTAGATTTTTGTCTGGAAAATAGCAAAGCTTTAGATTCATTGTAGTTAATTACTAATTCATAAAAAGATAACCAGTAAGTGTACTTCAAAAGTTGAGTACTGGATAGAGATATTGTTTCACTGATAATTGGTCCTGAAAAGAGGAGTGCTGTATCATCGGCGTAAAGAATAAGGTTTGAGTTAGATTCAATATTGAATATATCATTAATATATATATTGAATAGTAGTGGACTAAGGACGGATCCTTGTGGAACTCCTGATTTTATTTATGTAATGTGCATGTTCCAAACACCATTCCGCATTTTTTTTTGTCCGGTGTGTTTTTTAGTGAAGCTGAATGTTGTTCAGCATTGAAAATCATGAAATGCTACAATAATTTTGTCAGACGGTGTACATTTCAAGCAAAAGAACTTATCCACTGGTAATTTGTAGTTCCGTTCTACTCACTTAAGCCAGAATTCTCTAGCAACAATGGAGGGAAATATCAAAAAGCAATACACCGCAAAGGGATTAATAATCCCCTTGCTAATAAACTTTTAGCAGATATTCAGTGTCATGTTCAACTCCAGAAGAATCATCCACGGAAAAAATATTCTAGGATTACTAAGCTTACGTAACGGAGTCAAATTGCAGTACGGAAATCCTATTTAAGACAGAAACGTGAGGGATCCAACAAAGGTGTAAGAGTCACTGGAGAAGAACGTCAGGTTTGATTATGGTTGATTCTTCAGAGTATACGCAGCGTGCTTGAATTTTACGTTCCCCTTTATCTGCCCCTTTAATTCTGCCAGCTTCAAAATGAAAAAATATACAACAATGTGTTAAGAATGGCAGACCACATTGCTATCAAAACGCGATTTACTCAGTCAGGGATAGAAAAACGTAATCGTTATCCAGTAAATCTTACGGAATCCCCCAAACACGGGAACGTCTAAGAGGCCGGGAAGGTTTTTGCGATAAGGAATTGAAAATTTCCCTCTTTTACCGTGGTTTTCGATTTCTTTTCAGAAAGCAAATTCCTTTATCTACTCGATTCAATGCAGTTTTTGCATTTTTCCCGCTTCTGAGAGACAACAAAACTTAGTAACATTAGCTAAAGGAACTATTTTTTCGTTTTTCTTTTCAAATCAGTTACTGCTTTATGCTCTAAAATTCAGAAATATAAATGAACATTAGAGAAAATGAAAATAAAAAAAAATCTTTTCACTAAATGTGATATATATATATATATATATATCATCATCATCATCGTCAACCATTATCAATCCACTGATCGACGAAGGTCTCCCCAAATTTCCTCCACAACGGTCTGTCTTGTTCCAGTGTCCTCCATGTCACTGCTGCATACTTTCGAATTTCATCCCCCATCTCCCATGTGGTCTTCTTCTGGGTCTTTTCCTGTCCCTTGGAATCCAATCTAAAATGTCGGCTGTCCACCGATGGTCTGTCCTTCTGGCAATATGTACAGCCCATTGCCATTTCAGGGATTTTACTCTGATCACGATGTCTTCCACTCTTGTCATTTTTCTGATCCACGAGTTCCTCTTCTTATCTCTCCTGGTTGCACCAAGCATGCATCTCTCCATGCTGCTTTGAGTTGTCTGCAGTCTTTGTAGGATTCTTTTAGTTAAGGTCCACGGCTCTGCACCATATGTAAGCACTAGAAGGATGCATTGATCAAACACTCTTCTTGTAAGACATAATGGCATATTGCTCTTAAAAATTATACTTTTTCTAAAAAAATTAAAAAAAGCGCATTTTCACTAAATGTGATATATATATATATATATATATATATATATATATATATATATATACTCTGAAAACCTGCGGTATTGAAGATGCATACATTAATATTATTAATAACATCTATGAAAATGCAAGTGCAAAGATTAGGCTGTTTGAAAATACAACACACATAAAAATTGGAAAGGGAGTGAGACAAGGTGACACCATATCTCCGAAGCTCTTTAATGCCACATTGGAGGGTGTTTTTCAGTCGCTGAGCTGGGAAAACAAGGGGATAAAGATTAATGGAGATTATCTAACCCACCTTCGTTTTGCTGATGACGTAGTCATTTTTGCAACTAGCCCATCAGAGCTGCAGAGTATGATCCAGGAACTTGCTGACAAGAGTAAAGAAGTGGGATTAAAAATGAACTTTCAGAAGACAAAAGTGATGTTCAATGCTTTTACAAGAAATGAAGATTTATCGATTGATGGAGAAAAGCTGGAGATAACAGACACGTACGTTTATCTTGGACAGCAGATATCAAGTGAGGGTCACATTGATGAAGAAATTAATCGGCGTACAAAACTTGCCTGGAGAGCTTTTGGAAGAAACAGCATAATTTTCAAGAGCAATATGCCATTATGTCTTAAAAGAAAAGTGTTTGATCAATGCATCCTTCCAGTGCTTACGTATGGTGCAGAGACGTGGACCTTAACTAAAAGAGACATACAAAGGCTGCAGACAACTCAAAGAAGCATGGAGAGGTGCATACTTGGTGTAACCAGGAGAGATAAGAAGAGGAACTCGTGGATCCGAAAAATGACAAGAGTGGAAGACATCATGATCAGAGTTAAATCCCTGAAATGGCAATGGGCTGGACATACTGCCAGAAGGACAGATCATCGATGGACAGCCGAAATTTTAGATTGGATTCCAAGGGACAGGAAAAGACCCAGAAGAAGACCACATGGGAGATGGGTGGATGAAATTCGAAAGTATGCAGGGGTGACATGGAGGAGACTGGCACAAGACAGACCTTTGTGGAGGAAACTTGGGGAGACCTTCGTCCAGCAGTGGATTGATAATGGTTGACAATGATGATGATGATGATATATAAAGAGAGAGAGAGAGAGAGAGAGAGATTATCTAACTCACCTTTGTTTCGCTGATGACGTAGTCATTTTTTCAACTACCCCATCAGAGCTGCAGATTATGATCCAGGAGCCTGCTGACAAGAGTAAAGAAGTGGGATTAAAAATGAACTTTCAGAAGATAAAAGTGATGTACAATGCTTTTACAAGAAATGAAGATTTATCGATTGATGGAGAAAAGCTGGAGACAACCAATACCTACATTTATCTTGAACAGCAGATATCAAGTGAAGGTCACATTGATGAAGAAATTAATCGGCGTATAAAACTTGCCTGGAGAGCTTTTGGAAGAAACAGTATAATTTTCAAGAGCAATATGCCATTATGTCTTAAAAGAAAAGTGTTTGATCAATGCATCCTTCCAGTGCTTACGTATGGTGCAGAGACGTGGACCGTAACTAAAAGAGACATACAAAGACTGCAGACAACTGAAAGAAGCATGAAGAGATGCATGCTTGGTGTAACCAGGAGGGATAAGGTTAGGAACTCGTGGATCAGTTGTATGGTATGATTTTTTCTTTTACATAACTATGTATCCATACCAAATTTCATTAAAATGTGTCCATTAGCGTTTCAAAAACTCGACAAAATGTGCAAATTCTCTAAATTTTGAACATCAGTGTATCTGTTGTAACAGCTTAAAAAAGTTCTTAGTGACGGATTATAACACATCGTTCGCTTTCGAAGTAAACGTAATTGGGTGCTCGGATCACGACCGAATTTAAGGAACAATATGCTTATACACTGAGTGGCCAAGTTATCATGACTTCCTGGTTAGTACGTTGTTGGGCCACCTTTTGCTCTTAATACTGCTTGAATTCGTCTTGGTATGGACTCTATTAAATGTCCCTTAGTGGCGTGGGGTGTATTAGCCTAAATGTGATGAACTGCACCCTCCAGCTCTTGAAGATTTGACAGTAGCGGATACAGCTGACTGATGCTCCTTTTGAATTCATACCACAAATTCTCCATTGTATTGTGATCCGGTGGCTCAGGAGGCCAATCCAGCAGGAAAAACTCTCCGTGATGCTTGTCAACCATTCGCGTACAAATTGAGCTCTATGACATGGAAGGATTGTCCTCCTGGAAGTATCCATCTCCATTGGGATAAAACATAAACATAACTGCGTGGACTTGGTCGGCAACGATATTTAAATAATTAATTCAAACATTCGACGTGGATCAGGAACAACAAACAGAAATCATCGCTCTTTCCAAGTTAATAACTGAGTCGTGGAAAAATTATCATCGGCCGCCACCGGGAATCCAACCCAGGCTCTTCCAGTTACGCGCCGGACATGCTACCACTGCACCACAACGGCCTCAAATTCTCCAGACTCACAGTGATTAACTGCCAAACAACATGGCAGGTTGCTTCATGTAGCCCCGCACAGTGCTGGAGATTTTTCCGCGACTCACTTAGAATTTTTGAGAATTCTTGTTTGAACTTCTGAGAAAGTGATGAGAAGTTTTCCGCGACTCACTCATTAACGTGGAAAGAGCGATGATTTCTGTTTGTTGTTCCCGTTCCACGTCAAGTGTTTGAATTAATGATCCATTCGCTTCTAGTTATTGGTTCAGTTGCAGCTTTCCATCTTTGGTGAATCCCCAGCACTGTGCGGGGCTCCATGAAGCAACCTGCCATGTTGTTTGGCAGTTAATCACTGTGAGTCTCGAGAATGCGAGGCCGATATGGTGCAGTGGCAGCATGTCCGGCGCGTAACTGGAAGACCCTGGGTTCGATTCCCGGTCGTGGCCTATGAGCATTTTTGCTGACTCACTTGTTGACGTGGAAAGAGCGATGATACCTGGTTGTTGATATTTAGATAGTTCTGGGCGGCCAGACGTTGCTCCACAGGAATCAAAGGTCCCAACAACTCCCAAGAAACTATGCCTGACACCATGCCATTGCCTCCGCTAGTTTGAAGAGTAGTGACGATGCAAAATGGGTTCATGCTTTCGTGGTGATATCTCCATATCCTTATCCTTCTATCTGCAAGATATAGCTGAAAAGCCGCCCCGGTGGCGCAGTGGTCTAAGCGATGGCCTCTGATCATTCGTCCGAACGGGGTCCGGGTTCGAATCCCGGTGAGGCATGGATGTTGTGTTTGTCTTACGGCACTGGCTCTCTCCCTTCCCTGGAACCCGTGACCCTAAATTAGGGATGGGCGACTGCTTATAGCCCATTGAGTTGCTCACGGCGGTCGTTAAACCTTCAATCAAAAAAAAAAAAAAAAAAAAAATATAGCTGAAAACTTGATTCGTCGTACCACATTTCCTTTTTCCACTCACGTAATGCACAATTCTTGTGTTCCTGAGCAAACTGAAGGCGTTTCTTCTTGTTCACTGTAGATAACAATGGCTCACAGGTAGGCCGTCTGCTTCTATAGCCCATACGATATAACGTGCGAGGAACTGTACTGACAGGCCACCGGACTTGGTTCCTGATTCAGATTATCAGTAATCTGACGAAGTGTTGCCCCGTCTGTTGGACTTAACAAGTCTGCCTAGTCTCCGCTCAGCTCGAGCATCCAGTACCCGTTGACGACCACACGCCTTGTGCTCCGACCCGTTTTTTTGTCTGTGGTCCACACTCTGTAAACTTCAACAACTACTGCCCTCGAACATTTCCCACGTGGAGCCGTTTTGCAAATGCTCGCACCAATGCTTCGAGAATCCATGATCATCCGACGTTCAAAGTTCGTAAGATCTCATCTTTTACCCACTATTTCTTGCGCAATGCACTTCATTAGTCTCTGCATGCTTTCGGCGTTCCCTATTTATACCGATTCAGCTATCTTGCGTCAGCAGCATCTGCGGGATATTTACTTTCCATAAAATGATTCGCTGGTCAAAACAATCATTGGGACAGTCAGTGTATACGAGGTCCGATCCAAAATTTCCGAGATAAGGCCGATATACAACAAGGTACTTAAGTTACTTAGGTCTGGCTCTGATCTCCCTCAAAGTAGTCTCCTTGGGCAGCGATACACCGCTGCCAGCGTTTTCCCCACTGTTGGAATGTTCCCTGGAAGTCCTGTTCGCGAATCATGTTAAGCACCGTCTGCGATTCGCGCTGGATTTCGTCCACGGTTTCAAAACGGCGACCCTTGAATTTCAGCTTCATATTCGGGAATAGAAAGAAGTCGCAGAGTGCCAAATCCGGCGAGTAAAGCGGGTGAGAAAGGGTAGCCACGCTGTTGCGGCTGCAAAACTGGCGTGTTGCTAACGCTCGACACGGAGCGCTTTCTATTCGGGGTTCAGAATCTTTGGCACAAACTTTGCAGCAATGCGGTGTATGTGCAAAACCGACGTCATAATTTCTTGCACTGTTCCGCATGACACATTGACGATGGTAGCAATGTCTTGAATGCTTCTCCGACGATCCTCATGCACCGGTTCCCTAATGTTTTCTACATGTTCGGGGTGTTTGCTCGTGGACGGTCGCCCTGACCTCTCGTCGCCCTCCTGTGACGTTCGCCACTCTTAAAGCGCTAATGCCAGTCAGCTCGTGGACGGTCGCCCTGACCTCTCGTCGCCCTCCTGTGACGTTCGCCACTCTTAAAGCGCTAATGCCAGTCAAAACACATCGCACGACTCATTGCTTCATTGCCATAAGCCTGCCGTAACATTCCATGCGTCTGCGTTCCCGATTTGCCGGGTTTGATGCAGAGTTTGATGTTCGCTCGCTGCTCTAGTTTGCAGTTCATACCGAAATCGCAGCTGTGTTCAGCATGTGGTCACCTAATATCCTGTAGCAGCGCTCCCGATGTTCACAGAACAACGCCACTTGCCACAATGACTCATTAAAGTCAATGCCCTCGACCGTTGCTCGCGCAACTGCGTACTGCCATCTGTTAGCGTAATACGTACCTAGTCTCGGAACATTTTGATCGCACTACGTATATACAGGGTGTGTCAGAAAAAATGGCGTTTTTGAATGCATCAAAACTCACATTTCTTTTAATGAGAAAAAAACGACAAACACATCCAATGCACCCTGACACATTGCCATTTGTGAAGCATGCACAGTCACTTTCTTGTTTTGAATATTATGTCCAACAGGTGACGGCCATTTTGACATCTACACACGGACATTTTGCGACGGAAATCGACCATGGCACGTTCCAACATAATAGGAATGTTTGTGACTTGTGTACAGATATTGTGTTTCAGCCCAGCAATGGCGTGTGGGTGCCTTGCATGCACCTTAGTTTTAAGGTACTCTCACAGGAAGTGATCACACACTAACAAGTCTGGTAAACACGGTGAACCACGAAATGTTACCATTCCGGGATATGATGAGGTTTCAGAAAAGTCTGTGTACCGCTTCCATGGAAATTCTCGTACTGTAAGATGTAACGCTGTCTTGCTTAAGTCAAAAGGGCTCATCTGAAGGAAAGCTTGCATGTTGCGGTGCAACGAATGTGTCTATCATGTCGGTATACCTGTGAGATGTAACTGTTGTTGCTTCTCCTTGCACATCCTCGAAAAAGTAAGGGGCGACTATTTCCATTGAAGAGAGCTTACACTGCACTGTAACTAGCTGCCTGTGTAACGGCAGTCGATGTAGTTAAGGGAGATTATCCTCTGCCCGAAGTTTGTTTACTCACAAAACCACTAAGATTGAAGTAGGCCCCGGCACTCATACAAAAGAAGGCAATAAAGCTTCGTTGCCTTGCAATTTAGCCAAAAGCTTAACTCACAGAACCATTCGGTATTTGTAATCAATTTTATTTAATCGCTGCACAACCTGTATCTTGTAGGGTTGTAACTTTAACTCGTCCCGTAATATTCTATGGACACTAAGACTTGAGATCCTCCTGCTGAAGAAATTCGTCTCACAGAACGTTTTGGACTTCGTGTTCCAACATTTTGCAGTTCCTGTATTCTTTCTCGTGGTCGAATACTCCTACGCTTACCGTTGGTTTTTGCTTCGATGCACTTACCGTAGCTTCAAAAATATTCACCTATGACCTACAGGGAGTGCAGACATGCAAATGATTAAAGTTTCGTGCGATACCACATGCCCGCGCGTCCAAGACCGGCCCTGAAATCGCAGTGCTTGGGGCTTATAAGGCGCTGCGCAGGGGACTCCACATTCGTGCCTATGTGCACGGTAAGAGTCAGGTGAGATCCTTGAGCCATGCTGAGGAGCCACCGTAGATATGCGTACGGGTAACTGACAGAGTTTGAACGAGGCGGTATCGTCGGAATGAGAGAGGCAGAGCGTCCTGAGCGCCAAATCGGCCGCCATTTTGGCCGGTCGCACAGTACGGTGCGATCGCGGTGTGAGCAATGGACACGGGGAGGCACCCAGACACGTGCGACTGGCTCTGGAAGACCCAGACACACCACCAGCAGAGAAGACCGTGGTATCGCGAGAGCGGCACGCACAAAAGCAACGACGTCCTTGTCCAATATCCAGAGTCATTTGATGGCTGTTCAAAGGACTTCTGTGTTCGCCAGAGCCATTTCTAGAAGCCTGGCAGAAGCGAATCTGCACTCTCGACAGCCCTTACGTTTTCTGCCATTAACACCTGACCATCGTCGTCGTCGATTGCAGTGGTGTCAGCAGCGAGCAAAGTGGAATGCTACGGACTGACGACGTACAGTGTTCAGCGACGAATCCCGCTTATATTTGTGAACGGACAACCACCGTGTCAGAGTGTCTAGGACCACAGGTGGGCGCTACAATCCCAACCTCACTGTACAGCAGCACACGCCCCGAATTGCAAACGTGATGGTCTAGGGAGCCATCGCGCATGACAGCCGTAATTTCCTCGCAGTGATCCAAGGGACGTTGACAGCCGAGCGCTAAGTACAAGAGATCCTGCTGCTCCGTGTGCTGCCTTTCCTGGCGGGGCTGCCCGGAGCCATTTTATAACAAGATAACGTCCGTCCGCACACGGGTCGGGTTTCCCAGGACTGTCTACGTCATGTTTCAACGCTTCCGTGGTCTGCCAGATCGCCTGATCTCTCGCCTATCGAACATGTGTGGGACCAGATGGGACTCCAGCTTTCTGCATGACCCAGTTTTCATGATTTATAGCTTCGGTTGCAAGACGTGTGGTCCAGTCTGTCCCAGGATAATATACAGCGTCTCTTTGACTCCATGCTGGACAGACCGCATGTATCCGAGCACGAGACGGTCCGACGCGGTACTAACGCTGACGGGAATGTGTACCCTATGTCCGCGGGAAATCGTCCTGCTGCTGTGATATTGTAATCACATTTGTCCTTAGTATGTACCATCTCACTACTAAAATCTCATTTCAATCCGGCGACTCCTTCTTGGTGCGCAGATTTTTATGATAATGAATGTATATCCCAAAAAATGTGGTTACGTGAACAGGCCGAGAAAGGAAACTTTTTTGTTGGTGTCAGGCTTTAACGACGCTCATGATCAGTTCTCAGGCCAATAAGCAGTCTCCTGTCCCTAATTCAGGGACACTGGTTCTAGGAAGGGAACAGAGCCAACGCTACCAAACAAATACAACACCGAATATTCAAGCAAAGCAAATTGAATTTGCTACCACCACCTACTGGTCATCCATGTAAAACTTCTCAGAAAACAAACTTGAATATTTCAATCGTTCTGGAGCGGGAATCGAACCCCGCATCTCCCGAGCATACTCGGCCGGTAATCGGGAGATGCGGGGTTCGATTACCGCTCCAGGACGATTGAAATTTTTTCAAGTTTTCTGAGAGGTGCTACATGGATGACCAGTAAGTTGTACAAGCAAATTATGTTTGCTTTGCTTGAATATTCAGTGAATTTTCCATGTATTATGAAGAATATTTCTTCCTTTCATTGACATACAACACCTATGTCTTATCCGGGACTATATCGAACGAATGGTCAGAACCCAGAGCCAAAATGTACCCTGTAACCGAGACGTGCAAAATGTCTTTAGATTTTGCTTTATTTTATGTTGCATTTTTTTTTACGTTTCTGAGGAAAAATCAAATACATTTTACATTAAAGTTACAAGAAAAGAAGGTTTTTCCTCTTGAAAGAAATAAGGTAGTTTGCAAGTGGCAGTTTCGGCATCAGGATTGATTGCACATGGAGTGCTTTATCGGAATTAAAAATCGCATTAAGTTTTGCGGAAAGGAAATTCCCCCCAAAAAAATTCACTGACAACTTTTTGCAAGTCATGTTTTTATGCGAGGAAATTGGAAAGTTAAATATTTTAATCTTCTAACCCAAGAGAGGTTTCTTTTTCAAAAGAAAGAGAAAATATCCATCAATTATAAAGCGCGCGCGTATCTTCCCTCTCTGCACTAAAATTTATGTTGAAAACGTTTCCTGAACGATCGTTCCCTGCTGGTAGGAAAGATGTTCTTGTTGCGGTGAATTTAGGAGACGAAATTACTACGATGTGAAATATTATAAGAAGTGCGTAAGGGGCCTTATATTCCACGTTAGTGCTCACATTTGTTTTTCACATCGAAATGACACTTTTTGCTCTGAATAAAAGGCCACGAATTTATTTAAGAATGATTTCACACTACAAACAAACATAGGGAAAGAACATATTCGTCTTTTCTATTTATGTGGTTTCGTTTTATGAAATAAGCAAAAATGTTCAATTGTAAAAAGGTATTTCCTTTTATTGCCTGATATCCGGGAAATCCTGGGTAAACCTCATCTCCGTCACAGGGTATCGGAGTTGATCAGATTACTTAAGTACAATGAAAATCAAGTATTGAACGTCTCCATCTCTTCGGATTCTTCCTCGGACTTTGGTTTGTAGCACTAGCTCAATGATTATGCTCAATTTCTTTGGCTCGGCTAAGCTTGGCGGGCTTTAAGGTGGACGTCAAGTAATTTTGCTTCCTATACTTCCAATGGAATAACTTCTGTACACATTTTCTTCACAATTAATGCGTTCCCAAGGATGAAAATTAGTTTGAACATCGATTAAAATAGCTTCATTTTATAACTTGGAATACTTAATATTTTATAAAACATAACCATAATTATATTAAAAGTCAAGAACTTTTCCTTTGGTGGTGTTGAAACCAGGAAAAAGATGGCGCGACCTGTGCTTTGATGACGTCAGTAGACAAACAAATGTTGAAGATGACAATCCGAAACTGGACACATCAGCAATGGGGTTGAGTTCTCTTTACGGATGAAAGATGGCGCGACCAGGATTACGCCATCTTATATGGCGTAATCCCGTATTTCTTTCATGAAACAAATGTTGGATTGCATAATTATGGTTATGTTTTAGAAAATATTAAGTATTCCAAGTCATAAAATGAAGCTATTTTAATCGATGTTCAAATTTCCATCCTTGGGAACGCATTAATTGTGAAGAAAATGCGTACAGAAGTGTTTCCATTGGAAGTATAGGAAGCAAAATTACTTGACTTCCACCTTAATGTATTTCGTTTCCAGGGTGGCTTCCAGGATGTCTGTTGTTACTATGACGGAATTTAATGTTTAAGATTTTCTGAATACATTTCTTGTGTGTTACTATAGTTTCAATGTGTATTGAATTTTGCATTATTTCATCTGTTGGTAAATGTATTGTGTGTAGCTTTGAATGACAATTCTTAATGCTCGCGAATCTTGCATACTCTTTTTGACTATTTCTCATGCCTATTGGTTTCACTGTGTTGACTGCTTGCCTGTTGCATAATGTTGGTACATTTTTATTATAGTTGTAAATTTCTGATGGACTTTGCGGTCTTTTGGTACGTTTTTACATGGTATTTATTATTATTATTCTGTTGTTTCGGGTGTTGGCTAAATTTCTAGTGTTAATATGTGTATATAGTTTTAGTACTGTGATTTCAGCATTGTCATCCTGTACATATAACATGGTCTTACAATTTTAATTTATTGATACAACGAGAACCCAATAATACAGGGTGTTTAAAAACAAATGGAACAAATTTTAAGGAGTGATAGAACACACCGAAGCAAGCACCTTTCGTCATAGAATGCATGGTCTCAAGTTACGCGGTTAGGTGCTGGAGGGCGCTTTCTGTTTCGCCACACACGCCCGTCTTTCGCAACGCAAAGACAGGAATGGCACAAGAAATAAAAACAAAGCTTTATTGAAGACAAAATAAAAAACAAAACATGACATCACAAGAATAATACATCACATTTGCAAACATTAATAAGTAAATACTGAAATTAGTTACATTTACAAAAGCTGCTCAAAAAGGCGACAGCTACTCCTGATACACGCTTCGCATCGTCGACGTAAAGATGCCTGTATGTTGTGGAAAATACCATGTATTTCCCGGACAGCTGCAGCAGCGACTGAAAGTCTGGCGACTAGTTCCTCATTGGAATCAATCGGAGTGTCGTACATTACGGACTTAAGATATCCCCATAAAAAGAAAATCAGAGTGGACAGATCTGGTGATCGTGGGGGCTAAGCGATGGGTCCACCTCGGTCAATCCATTGGCCTGGAAATGTAGCTTTCAAGTAATCACGCACCTGAGTGCTGAAATGAGCTGGCGCTCCATCATGCTGGAACCACATTTTACGGCGGACGGCTGCTCGTACACGATGGATCAATTCAGGCAAGACTTGTTGAAGGAAAATAAGGTACGTCCTCTCATCCAGACGTTCCGGTAAAATATTGCGTTGCGAAAGACGGCGTGTGTGGTAAAACGGAAAGCGCCCTCCAGCGCCTAACCGCGTAACTTGCCACCATGCATTCTATGACGAAAAGTGCTTATTCCGGTGTGTTCTATCTCCCTTAAAGTTCGTTCCATTAGTTTTGAAACACCCTGTATTTTCGTGATTACTGATCTTTGGAAAATGTTAATTTAGAGTGTTTGCATGTGTTAATCGTTCTTGTACATATATTATTCATTTTTAATTTGTTAATTACTTTAATATAGGATCAAGCTGATCCCGTTTGGTGTGGCGACAACTCTCCGATCGGGGATGGGTCTCGTTTTGGGGAGTTTGGATGAATGTTGGTTACGACACCGTACTAATGTATGTCATGGATTAATTAAACTCACTCAAGACATTGGTTCCTCACCAATGATTTGAGTGAGTTTAAATAATCCATGCTAAGCTTTCGCGGTGCAGATAATTTACAGTAGAACGTATTGCCTGAACCAGGTACTCACCGATCATGGTGTATCGCCGCAGTTTTTCTCCCGTTTTGCGGTAAGGGAACGGGCATGTGGATACGGGGCCAAGTCCGAAGACGTCGCTCTCATGATTTTTAAATGTAATTCTCTTGCAGGTCGGAGAAAAGTCCTCGCTCCAAAATTGAAAAAAAACAAGGGAAATCTCGATTCTGGTTGCACATCCCAAAGCGAGACAGGGACTCATCGAGTTGCTCAAAGACCTCCTCGCGAGGCAGGAAGAGTTCATGGTTGAAGTCTGAAGACTGAAGATTAAAGAGAAGACTGATGACTCCGGTCCAGAGTCAGCATCGCAGCACATGGCCTAGTGCTGCAAACTTTGTTAATATCTATGTAAATATTCTTACCTTTTCATCTTTGTGAGAGGGTTCTTGTAAATAAAGGATTTATTTCTCATGGCATGAGACTCTTAGTGCATATACATTACAATGATAAAAGTCACCGGACACCCCTTCAAAAGCAAATGAACGTATCCGCTGCGTTCTTAAGATGTGCGGTACAGCTGCAAACGGTATAAAACAAGACTGCAGCTGACCGCAATCATATCGCACTGCGGGGTTGAGTGAAAATGTCGCGGCGGGAGAGAACTGACTGTGAGAAAGGAAATATTGTTGGGTGTCATATTACTGGGTTGTACATAAGAGAAACCGAGAGGCGTTTAAACATACCCAAGTCAACTGCTTTGGATGCACTGAATACGTGGAAGACACATGGCGTGCCTGAAGCAGCAAAACGTACTGGATAACCAAAGCAAATCAGTGATAGAGGACGTCAAAGCCTCAGGAGAGTCGTTACAGCTGATTGACGGAGTACTGCACAAGACCTGAGTGTACAGATTAGTAAAAATGCTGGAACCTCCGTATGTACACGTACCATTCGCAGAGAACTTCATTCCATGGGTTACCGAAGTCGTGCGGCTGCTCATAAGCCTTTCATCTCCACTCAGAATGCTACTCGTCGTTTAGCAAGATGTAAAGAACATTTATCGTGGACCGTAGATCAATGGAAACGGGTCCTATGGACTGATGAAGCCAAATACACGATCCATCAGTCTGAAGGCCGTCTGTGGTTATGGTGGCAGCAGGGGAAACGCTATTTAGCACAATGTACTGTTCCTGCGGTCAAGTTTGGAGCTGGCGGTGTACTCGTGTGCGGGTATTTTTCGTAGTATGGTCCCGGCTCATTGGTCATCCTGAATATACTTGCTAACCAGCACGTCTACCTCGTTATTCTAGACAATAATGAGCTACCAACTCTGTGGCAATACTATGGAACCAAGCTTGTTGGTAACAGCAGGAAAATAAACCGAGCCGTAAAGCAAGGACGGTTACGGCTTGGTTTCACGATAATTCCGTATCGTGTGTGGACTGGCCAGCACAGAGCCCTGCTCGTAATCCCATAAAGCACCTATGAGATGAATTAAAGCGCCGCATAAGAAGTTTGGGACCAAGGTCTACTACTAAGCAACAGTTAGCGGCAGCATTATGTACTGAATAGAAGCGCATACCTATCGCTGTGTTCCAAAACTTTGTCAAAAGCATGTCTGGAAGGGTCAGTGCATGCATTAAGGCCAAAGGTGGACCGACACCGTACTAATGTATGTCAATAAATGCTATGTTGTGTTTCTCTTCTAGGTGTCCGGTGGCTTTTGTTAATATAGTGTATGTGTTGTGCTTTATAGCCTAGATACCAATACAGGACTTTTGCCCCAAAAATCCATCGCGCTGGATAACGAATATCCCAGCCAGTCACAAAATTAGAACCCCTGGCCATTAGCGCATCACGCACACAGACTATGGTAAAAGGGTGGGAAGTGTTGGTCCTGTGGGGTCAGCAGACCCTTGCCGGTCGCTGGACTAATCCTCTTCGGGTGAAAGAGTGCTGGATCCTGGCAGAATTGCTCGCGCAATGCCTTCACTAATACATTTTTGAGAGAGTTCAGAGTATCCCTTGCAGAGTCCGCATTTGGACGGATCAGGTCTAGTCATCAGCTTAGCTTAGCTTATTCGACTGAAGAACTTCCAGCGAACTATCTGATAATTTCTTCAGATACAGAATTTAACCATATCCCGACCATAGCCCCCAACACGCCCTTACATGCAAACAACGACAAGCCCCTTGAGTCGCCCGGATAGCATGAGTAGGATTTTCTACCTCCGATGTTTTTTTGAATTTGCACGGCGGCGTTTATTGGATTAGCAGAAGTCATCACCAGTCGTCATTGTTGTCGCTAAACAAAGAGATGAACCTGGAACTGGTTTCTCCCGGGGTTATATCATTCAGAATTGTAGCAGTGTCCAGTAGATCTCTTGCATTTTTTGACAGGTGCTTCGTTTGTCTGTGATATTTTGCATTGTCCCCAAATCGTAGTTTAGGGGGGGGGGAATCAGTCGTAAAACGTCTTTCATTTTGCTCATTCCAAATAAACAGATTGAGAGCACACTTTTTACAAGAAAGAACAAGAAAAGGTGGAAAGTAAACAAGATTTTCCAGCTGTTCACCCACTCCTTCTTATCTGCCTTAGACTCTCAGTAGAAAAGTGCACTGTTTGACCCAGGAGGACATCTAAAGATCAATTTATGTCAAACCTAGAGATCGTAAGTTTCGAGTGGCGACCCAGCACTAATCCTTCTTTTGTTATTGCAAAAGGCGGGTAGAACGAAATTCGGAAAGGAGCGGCAGGTATTTTCGGTACGGTATTCTGAACGATAAAACATTTTAGGATCGTGGTCGGTAAAGGGTTAATCCATGTATTTCTCGTGAATGCCGTATTACGCTAGGAATTCAAGAAGCACTCAAAATATAAATTTCTTCAAAAATATTTAATGCACTTCTAATTACAAGGGCTAATAAAGAAATAACTTCCGATGATCTCTGGCGGCGGATCAGGAATGTGTAAATTTGTGTCACCCAGTCATTGCGTTCTTATGACTACAAGGCGTTGTTTCGCGCAGGTGTTTGAATAGAAAAGCGGCTTGCTAGAGAACAAGTTCAAGTGCAAATAACAACCCTCCAAAAAACAGGGTATCACTCAGTGGAATGTGTGATGATTGGGTTCAGCGATGAAACGCCCGGTACCGAAGGAGTCATTTTCGTTTGCAGCAATCTGATGTATATGCAGTGATCACCAATATGTCTCCGAAAGCTCATGGCTTGAGGATCATGGACTTCTTGCAGTGGGCGTCAGATCTCCACTGCAGGCCTTTTAAGTGCATAGAGAAAACTTATAACATTTCATATACACTCCTGTGTAGAACAACGCCCTTTAGACGGGAGGATATAATGACGTTGGCAGACACTGATTTACTGGGTTGGTGCGAATGAAATGTCCGGCGCGAACGCGCAGTGGAGATAGGTCGCCACCACAGAAGAATGGAACCACCCACAGGTGTTGCGGGTATTACGTCCCAGAGTTACTATAAATAGCTAGCACGTGAGTGAAGAACATGGCTCAGGCGTGGTTTGTTGGGACGTGACGTGGATTGCAAAGGAAACATGCACATGCCGGATTTGAGAGTCATCGTCCTGTATGAATTTAAACTAGGCCATTCTGAAGGAATTGCTACTCGAAACGTTAACAAAGCGTTTAGGGAGAATACAGCCAACGAACGAACCATTCGCCGATGGTTTGTGAAGTTTCGAAGTGGAAATACAGATCTGCAAAACGAAGCACGTTGTCACCGACTTGTTGCTGTTTCTGATGATGTTCTGTTACCTCTGGTTGAAGCAGACCCCGAAAAACGTGCCTTGAGATAGCGGAAGATGCAGGGGTCCACCACACGACAGTTGTTTGGCGTCTGGCAGTACTGTGTAAGGTCAAGAAGCTGGACATGTGGCTGCCGCATGAGTTGACAACTGCTAACAAGACTAGGCGTTTGGAAGTCTGCAAGTCGCTGCTTGCGAGGAATAAACAGGAACCTCTACTGCATTGAATCGTCACCTGCGACGGGAAGTGGGTCCTTTATGATAATCGGAAACGATCTGCAGAATAGGTAAGCAAGGTACAGCCTGCCGGACGGTATCCTAAGCCACCTCTACACACCAAGAAGATGATGCTCCTTGTCTGGTGGTCCACAGCCGTGATAATTCATAGGAGTTTCTTGGCAAGAAAACAAACCATCACTGCAGAACGTTGTTGCGCTGAATTATACCAGGTGCACCGGAAATTGCTGCAGAAACAATCGGCTTTGGTCAACAGACATGGTGTTCTTCTGCTCCAAGACAACGCCCGTCCTCATGTCACACAACACACGATGCTGACACTGAGTGCCTTGGGCTATGAAGCATTGCCTTATCCTGCGTATTCCGCGGACTTGTCTACGACAGACTATTATCTGTTTCGTCGGCTGGATCATTTCCTGTCTGGGAAACAGGTCACGGCAGACAACAAGGTTCAACGTGCAGTTGATGACTTCTTCGGGTCCCAGCTACAAGACGTTTTTCGTTCCAGGATCATGGTCTTGCCGGACAGATGGAAACTATGTGTTGATGCCGAGGGGGAATATTTGGCCTAGGTAAGTTGTCTTACTTTTCCCTTCTCGCCGTCGACGTGTGCTGGTACTTTGCCAGACATTTCATTCGCACGATCCCAATTCCCATGCGTAAGTTAATTATCGGGTCGTTCGGAAAATAATGGCCAATTTTCTGAGGTGCAACATTCAACTCGCCCACAATGCTTGCAGACCAACCCGCTCGCAGCGCCATTCGTACGTGTTGAAGGGCGACTCAGACGCTACATACACGTCATAATCGGTTGATCTGCAGTCGCTGTTAATATTTTCAGAGTGGTCTGTACAACATGTTAGGAAGGAGTGAGTTCCTGGTGATTCTGCTTCCTGAGTTCAAATTGGGTTGTAATGCGGCGCAATCCTACCGTAATGTGGTCGAAGCATGGGGCAAAGAGGCATCATCTGATCACACTGTTCGTCGCCGATTTGAGAAGTTGTGTTCCGGTGACACCACGCTACAAGATGAGGAGGGCCGTGGACGACATTCAGTTGTTGATAACCACGCTCTGAAGGCAAATGTGGAGGGAAATCTTCGCGTTCGCGTCACAGTCAGAAAACTAGTCAAACACTAAAATGTGTCGGTGCCAACCATTTGCAAACATCTCCACGATATTGGTAAGATCAAGAAGCTCGATACGTCGGTCTCACACGAACTAACCGAGCATCAGAAACGACAACGGTTGGAGATATGCAATAACCTTTTGTTGCGCAACGAAATGGAGACCCCAACTTTTCTCATTGTAACCTGTGATGAAACGTGGGTGCTATACGACAACCGTAAGCGATCTGAAAAATGACTGAAGAATGTTGAACCTCCGAAACAACATACTAAACCAAGGATAATGTGGTGGACTGTGCACGGTGTCATATACTACAGGTTCTTGAATGTTGTTGAAAGTATTGCCTTAGTCACATACTGCGAAGGAATTGACCGAATGCACCAGAAGTTGTGTTCCAAATAGCCATCTTCGGTGAGCAGGAAGGGTCCTATCCTCCTCCATGATAACGCGAGAACACACGCGTCACAAATGATGAAATCAGAAACTACACGAACTGCGGTTCGAAACTCTCCTACATCCAGTCTATTCATCTGACTTGGCACCTACCAATTTCCACCTGTTCATGCATTTTAGCAATTACCTCGAAGACAGGACCTTCAGAAACCGAGAGGAGGCCGAAATTGCATTGCGGGGTCTTTCTTGCATCCAGGGAGACAGATTTCTTCCTGACTTGCATTGAAGCACTTGTCACTCGCTGGCAGAGGTGTGTAGCTGTTGAAGGCCGAAATTGCATTCCGGGACTTTCTTGCATCCAGGGAGCCAGATTTCTTCTTGACTTCCATTGAATCACTTGTCACTCGCTGGCAGAGGTGTGTAGCTGTTGAAGGCCGAAATTGCATTCCGGGACTTTCTTGCATCCAGGGAGCCAGATTTCTTCTTGACTTGCATTGAATCACTTGTCACTCGCTGGCAGAGGTGTGTAGCTGTTGAAGGCCGAAATTGCATTCCGGGACTTTCTTGCATCCAGGGAGCCAGATTTCTTCCTGACTTGCATTGAATCACTTGTCACTCGCTGGCAGAGGTGTGTAGCTGTTGAAGGCCGAAATTGCATTCCGGGACTTTCTTGCATCCAGGGAGCCAGATTTCTTCTTGACTTGCATTGAATCACTTGTCACTCGCTGGCAGAGGTGTGTAGCTGTTGAAGGCCGAAATTGCATTCCGGGACTTTCTTGCATCCAGGGAGCCAGATTTCTTCTTGACTTCCATTGAATCACTTGTCACTCGCTGGCAGAGGTGTGTAGCTGTTGAAGGCCGAAATTGCATTCCGGGACTTTCTTGCATCCAGGGAGCCAGATTTCTTCTTGACTTGCATTGAATCACTTGTCACTCGCTGGCAGAGGTGTGTAGCTGTTGAAGGCCGAAATTGCATTCCGGGACTTTCTTGCATCCAGGGAGCCAGATTTCTTCCTGACTTGCATTGAATCACTTGTCACTCGCTGGCAGAGGTGTGTAGCTGTTGAAGGCCGAAATTGCATTCCGGGACTTTCTTGCATCCAGGGAGCCAGATTTCTTCTTGACTTGCATTGAATCACTTGTGACTTGCTGGTAGAGGTGTGTGTAGCTGCTAAAGTCGCCTATTTCGAATAAATCAAGTTTGTGTGCTATGAGGTATGTCTTCTTCATTTTCCCCTCGAAATCGTTCATTATTTTCCCAACGACCTGGTATTAATCAGCCTACGTATGTAATATATGTAATACGTGTATAAGAGGTTATTTGAATGCGGTAAAGAATGATTGCAGATGGCTCTGTGGTTATCGCAGCTGGCTTCTAGTCATATGATTGGGGTTCGATTTCAGCCTGACTGCCTAGCTAAAAATATTTTGGTTGGTTGGTTGATTTTTATGGCGCAAGAGCCATATTCTGCCAAAATGCGCCTAAAAATATCCTGTGTCTTGGAGAGTAGGTTAATGGAGGTCCCGGGATATTGAACCCCCTTTCGGAGTAAGGTCATCGGTTGCTATTGACTTTCTACCTCATTTCAATGCGATATATCTGTCGGCCACCCTACCCAATTTTCCTAGCTACATACTTCTAAGGACTGCTTAAGACCTGTGGCCAAGCACCCCCTTCATAGAGACTCACTTCAATCTCAACTCACAGTAATGCAAAAAACTTTGTAGTTATATTCGTTTTTTTATTGGAGGTTTAACGACCACAGTGAGCAACTCAATGGGCTATAAGCAGTCGCCCGTCCCTAATTTAGGGTCACTGGTTCCAGAGAAGGGAGAGAGCCAGTGCCGTAAGACAAACACAACATCCATGCCTGACCGGGATTCGAACCCGGACCCCTTACGGACGAATGATCAGAGGCCAACGCCTTAGACCACTGCGCCACCGGGGCAGCTGTTATATTCGTAACTACAATGTTAAATGTAAGCATCGTCTAGTCGAAGAACAAATTTAATAAGAAGAGTTGAAACAACAGAAAAGCGTTTTGGACCGAATGATCTCTTACAGACACCCAAGAGGAACAAGGTGAAGGACAATAGAAGACACCCTGACGTCAAGGTGAGCCAGTATTTATGAAACAACTAGTGCCAGTACAAAAACAAAAGGTAAGTTGTACAGCTTCACACAAAAATAGCTTCACTCTGTCACGAAATAAACTGTTGTATAGCTTACTCTATCAAGAAATAAAGAGCTTCACTTTATCACGAAATAAATTGTTGTATAGCTTCACTTTATCACACAATAAATTGTTGTATAGCTTCACTTTATCACGAAATAAATTGAGTAGTTTCATGTACACATAATTCACCACGATGCGAGCATTTTTTACGCTTTTCAACCGTAGGTTGAAGAAGCGTATATGCTCCAGCTTTTTCCGTCTGTCTGTCCGCACGATAACTCGCGCAAAAATGGTTCGATTTCGATGAAATTTTAGTATGTGGTAGGGGCCCGCCAGGGGACGAACACTATTGAAAATGGACGAAATGGGGTCAAAGGTCACGACACATGAGCGGGATCCATTCCATTGCCATCATGCGTCATAACTTACGTAAAAATGGTTCGATTTCGATGAAATTTAGTATCGGGTAGAGGACCACCCGGGTACGAACCCTATTCAAAATTGACGAAATGGGATCTAAGGTCACGACATAGCAGCGGTATCCATTCCATTGCTCTTATGCATCATAACTCGCGTAAAAATGGTTCAGTTTCGATGAAATGTCAGTATGTAGTAAGGGATTACCCGGGGACGAACCCTGTTGAAAAATGGGAGAAATGGGGTCAAAGGTAACGGCATAGGAGCGGGATCCATTCCATTGCCATTATGCGTCATAACTTACGTGAAAATGGTTCGATTTCAATGAATGTTTAGTGCGTGGTAGGTGACCACCTGGGGACGAATCCTAGTGAAAACGGACAATATGGGGTCAAAGGTCAGGACATAGGAGCGGGATCCATTCCATCGCTCTTATGCGCCATAACGTACGTAAAAATACTTCTACTGCGACAAAACTTTAGTATGGAGTGATATCATGAAGCACCGCATGGCATCGTCTGTAAACCTTTCAGATCTTGTGCAGGTGCTCAGCGATGGTAGATTTAGAAATTCCCTGTTCTGTTGACAATTTGTGAGTGCTTGCTCATAAATTGTCTTCCACTGCCTCTTGCAGGACGGTAGAATCAATAGCAGACGACCTACCCGAACCTTCCTTACTTTTCAAGCTCGAGAAACCAGCCGCAAATTTCTTGAATCATGTTTGCGCAGTCCAAATAATACTTTCAGCTCCTTCACTTTTTATTTTGCTTCGGCAGATGCTAACCTCTGTTCCCAGTAATATCGCAATAGAACCAGTATTTCGAACTTTGTAGCCATTGTAACTGACCGCGGTACAAATTCAACTCGCGGGTCGCGACATGTCCTGCACATCTCGTTTAATTTCGCCCAGGGCGCGCTTTCAGTCGTCCGGAGCACAAGAAAACTGTCCGGCAGAAAATATGCATATTTGCGTCGTGAAACTGTCCTATGCAAAAAAGCCGTATTTTACCGCACACCCCTAAATCATAGAACTGTGTTAGTTATCGACGAGAGCACATACAACCCCAGTAACATACACACTATATTGACAAAAGTCACCGGACACTCCTTCAAAAGAAAGTGCACGGATCCGCTGTGTTGTTAAGATGCCCGGTACAGCTGCAAGCGGTATAAAAACAAACCTGCAGCTTACCTCAATCATATCGCACTGTGAGGTTGAGCGAAAATGTTGCGGCAGGAGAGAACCAACTTTGAGAAAGGAAAGATTGTTGGGTGTTATATTAGTGAATTGTCCATAAGAGAAACCGAGAGGCGTGCCTGAAACAGCAAAAGATACCGGCAGACCAAAGGAAATGAGTGATAGAGAATGTCGAAGCCTCAGGAGAGTTGTTGCAGCTAATCGACAGAATACTGCCCAAGACGTCAGTGTACAGGTGAGTAAAAGTGCTGGAACCTCGGTATGTACACGTACGATTCACACAGAACTTCATTCCATGGGTTTCCGTGGTCGTACGGCTCCTCATAAGCCTTTCATCTCCCGTCGGAATACTACTCGTCGTTTAGCATGGTGTAAAGAACATTTATCGTGGACCGTAGATCAATGGAAACGGGTTCTATGGACTGAGGAATCCAGATACACGATCCATCAGTCTGATGGCCGTGTGTGGGTACGGTGGCAGCCAGGGGAACGCTATTTAACACAGTGTACTGTTTCTACGGTCAAGTTTGGAGCTAGCAGTGTACTCGTGTGGGGATATTTTTCGTGGTATGGTCCCGGCCCATTGGTTATCGTGAACAAACCTGTTAACCAGTACGTCTACCTCGATATTCTGGACAGTTATGCCGTATCAACTCTGTGGGAATACTATGGATCCGAGCCTTGTTGGTATCAGCAGGATAATGCACCGAGCCATAAAGCAAGGACTGTTACTGCGTGGTTTGACGGTAATTCCGTATCGTGTGTGAAATGGCCAGCACAGGGCCTTGACCCTAATCCCATAGAGCACTTATGGGATAAACTAGAGCGCCAAATAAGAAGTTTGGGACCAAGGCCTACTACTTAGCAACAGTTAGCGGCAGCATTGTGTACTGAATGGAAGCGCGTACCTATCGCTGTGTTCCAAAACTTTGAAGAAGGCATGTCTTGAAGGGTCAGTGCATGCATTAAGGCCTAAGGTGGACCGACACCGTAATAATGTATGTCAATAAATGCAATGTTGTGTTTCTCTTCTAGGTGTTCGGTGACTTTTGTCAATATAGTGTATATACTGCCTCGACAAAGACGTATGCACGAGATCTCAGGTCTCGTGTCCGCCGACAAACAATGCTTCAATGGGCTCACTGTAGAAGAATGAATTCAATTCAATTCAATTCAACTCAGTTTTTTCAGCTGTTACATTAAAAGAAAAAATACAAATTAATATAACAACAGTATAGGTAATTATAACAGCAAGGGCTATCTGGGAGAAGGCCACAAAAGTCCTGACAAGACCCTGAGGTCTCTGTACAAATACTGGCAAATCAGAGTTACACCTGAAAGGGGGCCGCGGGTGGCATAGTTTGCAACGTTCGTGACTGCTGCGGAAAGGACCTCAGGTTCGATCCCAGCAGGTGCGAACACTCGGTCCACTAAATACCCGCCGTGTGACGGATGGGCACGTTAAGCTGTCGGACCCTGTGTACTGGCTCCCCGGTAATAAATAAGGGCGCGTTCCTTCCCCTCCTACTTTGCTTCTGTGTCACTTTTCTATCGGGCACTCTAGCCCCAATCTCCTAGCTTCCTGTTTCTAAGGGTTGTTTGAGACCTGGGGTCAGACACTCCCTTCCTAAGATCCTCTACATATGATCATGATCATTTACACCTGAAAGCATGGCGCACAACATTTGAAGATAGTAGTAGAAATTAGTGATAGTAAAGTTATTCCCTCTCCCCTTTTCCTCCATCCTCCAGGCAACCTTACCCACTTCCCCACTGCTTCGGCCTTTATGAATCCGCTTTCCCATATTTTCCCTTTGATCTTTTTCCCCCTCACTTTTTTTTTTTACATTTTCCATTTCATTTCTCTCTCTCTCTCTCTCTCTCTCTCTTTCTTTCTCTCTCTCTCTCTCTCTCTCTCTCTCTCTCTCTCTCTCTCTCTCTCTCTCTCTCTCTCTTTCTTTCTCTCTCTCTCTCTCACTCTCTCCTTAGTTCCGTTTTCCCTTTTTTTTACATTCTCGTTACCCCAGAATATAAAGTTTTAATTTTTTTTAAATAGATTGAAATTATTTATTACTATAAGATCAGCAGGTTGAGAATTCCAAAATTGAGGCGCAGTATAACTTCGAGACTGTTTAACATACTAAGTTGTGGGAAAAATTGGTTTCAGTTGAGATCCACCTCCAGTATCAGAGACATGGGTAGGTAACGAAATTTCAACTAATGTATGAGCTGAGTAATTTTTTATTTTCCTGTACATGACTTTTCGCAAATTATAATTATATATTTGTTTTAATGTTAATATGTTATATTTATTTGGGTCAACGCGTGTGTATAGACGTGAGTTCATTAGTGAAAAATGATTCATATCAGAGTTATGTTTTAATTCCAAGAGTGTAATATATTTACTTTGTAATGTCTGAAGTTTGCTAAAATTAGAAGTTAGTTGTTTGTTCCCAAGATAGAATGCAATAATTTAAATGTGAGCGTACCAAAGAATAATATAGAAGCCTTTTTAGTGTTGAAACTGATAAGTTAGCAAGAATGTGACTAACTATCACAATACTGGAAGATACCTTATTCATACTTTAAGTTAATATGATTATTCCACTTTAAGTTAGACTGTAATTTTATCCTTGGATATGTGAAAGCAATTACTATTTCTTTTGTCTTATCTAAAAGTATAGAATTAAGATTTGGTAGATTTATTTGACGATTTGTAAATATTATTGCCTTGTTTTTTTTTTTTTTGTTTCTTTTTTGTATTTACCGCAAGCTCATTTAAGGTCAACCAATTAAAGTATTTTAATAACTCAGGATTACATCGGTTAATAATCTAAGAGATGTCTGAACCAGTAAAAAGAAAAGTAGTGTCATCAGCATGAAGAATTATATGTGCATTAGGTAAAACTGAAAGTATGTCATTAACATAAATATTTAATGAGATCGGACCCAAACTAGAGCCCTGTGGTATACCAGAATTCATATATTCTAATGGAAAACAAAATTGATCAATTTTTGTTAGTTCTTGTCTGTTAGATAAATAATATTTAAAGAGTGTCGGAGAAATACCTGTTATTCCAATGGTAAGTAACGTTTTTAACAAAATTTCATGATTTAATATATCGAAAGCTTTAGTGAGATCCAAAAATAATGCAAGTGGTATATTTTTTGCTCCATAGTTTTCTGTATTATATTTTGCATATGAAGTAAGGATGTGGAAGTTGATTTATCAGTTGAATTAATACACCCAACTGACGTGGATTAAAAACACTGAACAGAAGTCACCGCTCTTTCCACGTTTGTAAGTGAGTCATGGAAAAATTCTCATCGGCCGCAACCGGGAAACGAACCCAGGGTCTTCCAGTTACGCGCTGAATATGCTAATACTACACCGGACATGACATACTTCGTCTGACATGCTACGCGTGCAGTGGTAGCATGTCCGGCGCGTAACTGAAAGACCCTGAATTCGATTCCCGGTGGCGTCCAATGAGGATTTTTCCGTGACTCACTTATAAAGGTGGAAAGAGCGTTGACTTCTGTTTGATGTTATCAGTTGAAAACCAAATTGGTTAGGATTAATTGGGTTATGCTGTTATTGGCATATTTTTTCTGTATTCCATGTAACCACTTCCTTCAGAAAACTTGAAAATTTTCATCGTCCTGGAGAGGAAATCGAACCCGAACCTCTCGATTTCCGGTCGAGCATGCTAGTCATTACACAACCAAGGACAAGGAAATTTCAAGCATCTGAACGTAGATATTTAGGAGCCTAGAGATTTGCCCTAGTCGAAGCTATTCGTGACCCATCGTAGCGTCTCACGACCTTTTCTCACTTCCAAGGTCGGATGTAGGTCTCGAATTGCAGTGTGGGAAATTCGTTTCCCAATCGTGTATGACGTTAGTTATGTGATATTTTTGTTTATAAGATATAAATTCTACTGTAAATAAGCTTTTGTAAACATTTTGCAAAAATCGACATTTTTGCAATAGGTCTATAATTGGTTTCTTGGTTCTTCGAGCCTGATGCATTAGCCGTACAAATGCGTTTTAAAACATTTTAAGACAACGCAACATGTAATTTGAAAGAAAACAACAATACCTTTACGAATCAAAATATGCGCCGTCATTATCTATTACCTTCCACCATCGGTCGGGCAGATGATGGACTCCAGCCATGAAGGATACTTCGCCGATTAAGTCTTCAACCGATTTTTGCATTTCGTCACATGTCCGGAACCGTACAGCAAACAAACCATGTTGCATCGATCGGAAAAAATGACAGTCTGAAGGAGCTATGTCGTGACTATAAACCGGGTGCTCCAAAACTTCCCAGCCAAACGTCAATAACGTTTCCTTGATCGATTTCGCGACATGCGGCCTAGCGTTATCATGCAGTCATTTCATGGGACGTAATCCTTTGCCTGTGAATGCACGTTTCCGACAGATTTGAACCTGTTCCAATAGTCCATAATAGAGCACACCCTTAATATCCCTCCAGATGCACAGCAGAACTTTCTTGAAGTGAATATTGCGTTTCGGTGTTGAAGTCGTTGCTTCACCGGGGTCTACCCAGTGTTTTTTGCGTTTTGGAATATCATACCATATCTACTTTTCATCACCCGCAGCAATTTTCCACAGAAAAGACTTTCTGTGTTGTTTATTCAACAGATTCAAACATTTAATGACACTCTCATCCTTGTTCCTCTGGCTCAGGTCATGTGGCACCCATTTTCCTTCCTTCTGAATCTTTCCCATTGCGCGTAAACGATTGGAAATGGTTTGTTGAGTTACCCCCATTGTTCAGCTAGTTCTTTTGCGTTTGAGACACATCTTCATCCAGCAATGCTTGCAGTTCCTCATGTGCAACCTTCTACGGGGCGCCGCTACTTTCTCGATCGCTAACATCAAAATCACCTGCTTTAAACCGTCTAAACCAAAACTCACACGGGTTTGTCGATACAATATTGTCCCCCAGAACCGAAAAGATCGATGCACATGCTTTTGCAGCACGTTTTTCTTCATGAAATTCGTAACGAATGCAATGTCGAATAAATGCAGTATCGCTTGCTATCTTTCACCTACTGATGTGCAAGTGCGTTTGACTGTTGGGCAAACTTTTGTGTCACATTTTATACTCTGAACCAGTTACGGTCACGTGACAACAAGACTGGGGAATGTGGGATATGTAAATTAGCGGTACACGTCACACAAAAACGCTTTAAAACTTATTTGTGCACCTAATATATTTAGGAGAAAGTTTGACTATCTTCAGTGCATCTGGATAAATACCAGATGCACCTATTAATTCCACGCCACTTGTGGAAGGATCCTGGCAGTTTTCATTCGAAGCTCACGGCCAGGGGATTCCTATTTTACGTTTGGGCGCTAACATAGCGACATTTCTTTTCCTGAGGGTGGTGGTTTAGTACTCAGGTTTTCGTATTGCGGAGGGGAAATTCTCCCAACTGAACCCCGCACGCCGACCAGGCTTATCGCTGCAACTTCCCGTTTTGACTCATACGTTACCAAAGTAGTTCAACTATTTCCCCAGACGTTCCACAACATTCCACAGGAATCCAATTGCCTGTAGTTTAAGCAAGTTTGGAGCTATTCAAGATGTCTCGTGTCAGCGTCATGTTCGTCGAACCTTTCCTGCATGAAGCGGGCGAGATGACAAGGTGCGTTATCATCCTGGTAGAGCACAATCTGGAGGTACAACATTGTGGCGTGTACATACACAACAAGCAGTCCTTAGTAGTTGCAGCGTCATACGTTTGTCCATATGCACCAGAGATTTCCAGTTCCTGCAGGCTAAACATACCCTATATTACAGAAAGGCCAAAAATGGTATGTATACACCGATGAGCCATTATACACTGCTGGCCACCCAAAATGCAACACCAAGAAGGAAGCACCCGATTGGCCTGATATTCGCAGCATGCGTCGCCCGCGAGTGGACATGCAAACGATTAGCATTGCAGGACATATGCAAATCACGTGCGCCCGGCACGCCACCGAGAAGCACCATAAGAAGGATGCACAGAAGGCAGAGTGTAATTAGTGGAAGTGTGTTGTGCTGCCGGACCTGTGCGTGGGAAGAATCGTTGCAGAATACGGCAGTCATTCCAGCACGTTTAAGAGTTCGACAGAGGACGAATAGTGGGTTATCGCGACAGCAGTTTATCGTACCGAGACATCGGCGCCCGCGTGGGACGACATCCAGCCACAGTGAGGTGAGTATGGCTTCGGTGGGTGCAGGAGGAACGGATGGACCGACGTGAGCGATTGCCGAAGCCGCGGCACACTATCGAACGAGAGGGTCTGCATGTTGTGCGGTGGGGAATGACGGCTCGCATCGCCACATCACGAATGTTAGCACAGGAATTAGGGTGTTTTGCGCAACAACCTGTGTCAGCTCGTGCCGTTGGACGTCGTCTGCAAGAGCGGGGACTTGTCGCACGGCGACCATTGCTCCGATTACCATTGACGTTACACCACCGGCGAGTGCGGCGGCAGTGGGCCGTTGAACGCCGCATCTGGACTACGGAATGGCACGACATTGTCTTCTCCGACGAATCCCGCTTCTGCCTGCAACACCACGATGTTCGGATCCGTGTGTGGTGGAAACGCGGCGAGAGACTGTATGACGCCTGCATTATGCATCGCCATACCGGTCCGTCGCCTGGCGTTATGGTTTGGGGCGCAATTGGATATGACACCCGCACACCTGTGGTACGCTTTCCTGCAGGACCTGACAGTGGCCACGTTTCAACAGGACAATGCGCGCCCACACGTGGCACGCATCGTGACACAATTCTTCAAGGCCCACCAGGTGTCACTGCTGCCGTGGTCCGCCTGTTCTCCCGATATTTCGCCCATCGAACACGTCTGGTCGCTGATCGGCAACCGAGTGGCCCAGCCTAGAGAAATGAGCTGGCCTGGAGAAGGAAAAGTGGCGCAGGGGAAGTTCACAGAGCAGTATATATACAACCCCAGGACCGGCTTTCGGTTAGTATAGTGTCCCCTACGACATTGCACAGATCCGTCCTGGGACAATTGTTTCCAAATGCAACCGACGGTTGTGGCATCACTTTGCGTTTCTCCTGCAATTCGACGCAAGGACCATCCGGCGGTACGAAGGCCTACGATGACACCTCTCATGAACTCATCCGTTAGACGAAATCGCGTACGACGGCATCTTAACGGCATTGCCATCCTTTGTTCGTTCTCCAGACACGGTTACAGCCAAGGTACTCACGTCTCGCGGTCGTGACGACGTCTCGACTGATGGCCTCACGGGATAGTTGTCTGCTTATATCCCGCACGTGGTTCGTGCGATTGATCTGCAAATGCAATCACTTGCATAACTTGTACGTGTACACCAACCCTGCAATTTGCAGGGCTCTGCGTTCATGTCTCCGTGGTGTGGCATTTTTCCTGTCAGGCAGTGCATATGAAAGGATGCAGGTGGGCTATCACGTAGAAGTGTCACAGTCGTAGGTGAAACAACTGTTGTGGAGTAACTGACGACAGCGTCTTATCTCACTGACCCCCAAAAAAGGCATGATCATAAGTGCGAATCTTATAGGAGTTTCAATAAATAGAAGCGTAGAAACAGGGGGTGTAATCTGAGTAACTGTATGAAACATTATGATTACGTATCAACAAGGACACTGCGTTGCTTCCAAATGAGCAAATGTTGGACGCTATACGACCATCACTTCGGTAGTTATGGCCGTTCTACAAGCCACAAACCTCCAATTACCAACATCAATGCAATAAAATGAATAAAGTGCAAAGCGCATAGAAACTGGGATGATAAAGACTGGCAACATGCCATCTGGTCTAATGAATCGTGCTTCGCCTTGTCTTCCACCATTGGTAGAGTGTCCGACTGGTAAAAACCTGCAGAAGAGAACCACCCGCCTTCCGGTTGAGAAGCATGTAGGTGGATCCTTGATGCTGTGGGGTGGAATATAATGGAGTTTCTCAGGATCATTGGCTACTCTGCACGGTTGTGTAATATCTTCAATGTACGAATCCATTCTTGGACCAAACGTTGTAAGCATTGTTCTCAAATGACTGCCCTGGTTTCAAGCAGATAATGCACCGGTGTATTTTGAGAAACTAGTCCAGTTCTGGTTTGCAGGGCTTGATAATCAGGTACAGCGGCCAACACTATTTCCAGATCTCAATATCGTTGAGCCTTTGTGGGAATATCTGGTGCGGAATGTCAGAAAGGTCAGGTCATAATTTCCTTCTCCAACGTCGCTGGCACAGTTGGGACATGTTTCACATGGAAAATGTTCCCGAATACCACGGTCGTATGCACGGGACTTTTATAAATGTATTCCAATTCGAATTGCTTCTGTTTTGAAAGCTCGACGTGGGACTACAGCTTTTAAATAGAAAGTTCCCCACAAACAGTAAGTATTATGTTATAACAAAAGTTCTTAGCGTTAGGCAGTAGGTGGCGTTCTGACTTGAACCCGTTGCACGTGTGGCAGGAGAATAGGACAGAGATAACAGAGCCTGAAAGGTAACATTGCAACGCGTGGTTCCCTGCAAGTTGTATGTGGATTTGCGCAGTTTAAGTGGGTTTAAATGAAATTTGAAAATGGAGGACAATAAGGCGCATTTTCGTCATTTGATGCTCTTTTGTTTTCGGAAAGGAGAAAACGCTGAAAAGACATCACAAAAGATATGGGCCGTTTATGGAGATGGTGCAGTAGCTGCATAAGTGGCTCGGTTCAGAAGTGGCTATTTTGATCTGGAAGACCGGAAATGTTCCGACAGGCCTGCAGTCGTTTATGATGACCAAATCATAACGGTCACTGGAAATCATCAATGACACACGACACGGGACATCGC
Source organism: Macrothele yani (assembly GCA_039090855.1). NCBI lineage: Eukaryota > Metazoa > Arthropoda > Arachnida > Araneae > Macrothelidae > Macrothele > Macrothele yani. Next base: position 87,995,930 of record CM076992.1, read on the forward strand.
AGCGTAATCAACATATCTCACATGGGCGTTGTAAGGCATTTGGAGACACTCGACTACGCGAAACGCTACCATGTTGGGATGCCGCACGCTTTAACGGACAAAGATTTAGTGGACCGCTTTTCATCTGTGATTCCCTGCTCAAACGCAACGCCAACGAACCCTTTCTGAAACGGACAATCGCGGGCGATGAAAAATGGATCGTGTCCAACAATATGGTGTGAAAATGGTTTTGAGGAAAACGAAAAAAGCTACCAATAACCACTCCAAAAGCCTGTCTGCATCCGAAAAAGGTGATGTGTGATTGGAACGGCGTCGTATATTACGAGTTCCCGCCAGTCAACCAGGCAGTCAATTCCTATATGTACTGCTCCTAGTTGGGCAGCAACCGAAAAAAAGATTCCGGAATCGGCCAGTCGGAAGGGTGTTGTCTTTTATACGGACAACGCCAGACCACACGTCACTTTGCAGAGCCAGCAGAAATTGGTGCAGCTAGTCTTGGATGTCCCAAGTCATTCGTCATATTTCCCGGATCTCGCACCTTCAGACTACCATCTATTCCGGCCCCCCACAGAATTCCTTCAATGGGGATAACTTCAATTACCTGGAAGACTCTGAAAACCACCTGGAATAGTTAATCGCCCAGTAAGATGTCTATTTCTGGGAGGATGGAATCCTGCAGCAGCCCAACAGATAGCGACAGACTGTGGAACAAAATGGCATATACACTGAAAAGCAATTGAATTAGAGACAGCTGGCGTTATGCAAATGTGGCGCTGTAGCCGGCCCTGCAAACGGAAACGACATGACGTATGCAGCGATCCGACAATATAAGGAGTGATGCGACGGGAATCAGTAAGTGTCGGACGCAGTATGGGTAAGACTCTAAGCGCATTTCATCGTGGGCAAATTGTCGGGGCCCGACAAATGGGTCACTCCATCTCGGAAGTCGTGCAGGCATTGGGATTCCCACGAGCCACTGTGTCACGGGTGCACCGTGAGTACATCGAATCCGGTAAAACCATCCCTGCAAGGGCCAGCTGCCGTGGACAACAGCGTGTGGATGAGCGGGTTATCGTCGGCCAGCTCGCATTTTAACAGCGAAAAGGCGGACCACCGTGCAAGAAATCACTCGATAATTTAACGCTGGTGCACAAAAGCGTGTACGCAGCCACACCATCCAGAACCATCTCCTCGCTATGTGGTACACAAGCCGTCGTCCCACGAGGGTACCACGTCTGACCGCACATCACAGGGTGCAAAGATTAGCATGGGCGCGGGAACATCGCCACTGGACACTAGACATGTGGAAAAATGTTGCCTGGACTGATGAGTCGAGATTCACGTTGGTACATGCGGATGGCAGGAATCGAGTGCGGCGCAAACCACATGAAGCGATGAATCCTTCTTGTCAGCAGGGTACTCTTCAAGCTGGTGGGGGTGGCATTCTTGTGTGGGGATTGTTTACGTGGACTGAAATGGGACCCCTGGTACGTGTGACATCGTCCCTCACAAGTCAACGTTACCGGGATATCCTGGACGACCATTTGCTCCCGTTTGTGCGTCTTCAACATCCCACTGGGGACCTCATCCTACAACAATACAATGCACTGTGTCATCGCTCCCGAACTGTATCCGAATGGTTGGTTGAACACTCCACCGGCGTGACCTTGCTTCCTTGGCCTGCTAGGTCACATCTGGGAGGCCATCGAGAGAGAGAGATGTTCGAGGCTCTGACACCCCTCCATCAAATCTTCGTGAACTGCGTGAGCTTCTTCAGGGGTCGTGGATCCGTATGGCTTCCCAACGCTTCCGGTGTCTTGTCGAGTCCATGCCGAGACGAATCGCCGCCGTCATCAGGCTAAAAGGTGGTGCTACACGTTACAAGACAGGTATCTCTAATTCAATTGCTCTTCAGTGTATGTGGTTCAAAATATCTATGCACAGGTATGTCAACAGTGTCTTTCAATTTCCCCTAACTTACTCTACGAACTTTTGCTACATCCCAATATTTCCGTTATTTTGATGAATCCCGGCACATAAATATGTAAATGCACAAAACAAGTAATCTGAGTGGTAAAAATGTATTGTTTTCAGAAAATCTAGTATTCAGGAAAATCAGAAGAAATTTTATTATCAGGCAATCCAATGCACGTGTGTCCATGAAAATTTATAAAATCGATTGGCAAGTACACATAAATATACATAAATTGCCTCAAGTGCCATCGTGCTGAGGCTCACAATTTTCACCATATCTACCTATAGAATTCAGTTCCTTTGGATTTTGGTTACTGGGATAAGCCATTCACATCACAGTAGTTGGCTATTATTTAACTCCGTCAAGATGAAATTTTTTATTTTCAAGCTCACTCTTGTTGAGGAGAATCGCGGCTCATAATAGAAGCTAATATGCGGCATTTTTCAAAATAGGTTCATAATTATATTATACATCAAGGAAATTATTTTCATACATTTAGACATTTTTCTTTCTCTTCTCACCATACACACTTTGCGTGGAGGGACTATTAGTCAACAGTCTTCTTCGTCTTCTGTCCTATAGTACCTCAAGGAGCTAGGACGTCCGTTATGTTGAGCCGTTTTGTAATCTGAAGATGAGGAATATGTGGGCGAATAGGGCGGACGACAAAAGGGCGGACTTTGGGCGCTCTCTTTCTGATCGATTGTGACCTGTAGAAACATGGAGAATAACGGAGTCAATTATTTTTGCATTGCATTTTCAGAAAAACATTATAGGTTGAAGGAACTATAGAGATATTCAAATTCTTTGTAGCTTTAGCCAATACAAAAATTTGTTCTGATTTAAGTTGAAATATTGGATGTGCGAACATTTCCCTTCCAATTTTCGACGATAAATCAAGAATGTATTGCAATTTCTTGCTATAAGGATTTCAGAGACCTTTAGAGATCGTCTAACTGTTGGGCTAAGGATATGCATCGATGAGCCATTATATTATGACCACCCTTAGCCTTGAGAAATCAGAGCACCTGGAGACCGAACGGTGGCGCAGTTGAATTTCACAGAGCACTATATATACATCCCAAGGACCGGCTTTCGGTTAGTAGAGTGTTCAGAGTCAGATTGGGAAAAAGTTGCCGATTTATCGGAGTTTGATAAAGGACAAATTGTGATGGCACGAGGACTCGGAACTACGATCTCGGAAACAGCGCGGCTTGTGGGGTTGTTTACGTGCCGCTGTAGTGAGTGCGTATCAAAAGTGGCGCACAGATGGCCAAATGACGAACCGTTGTCCAGCCGTCCGCAGCTCACTGATGCCAGAGGGGAGCGGAGACTGTCCCACCTTGTTCACAACGACCGCAGCGCCGCATTGCAACAAATCACCCACATCTACAGAAGTGTTGATCTGGGGAATGTGTCACAGCACGCAGTTCATCGCAGCCTTTTGCGCATGGGCCTGCGTAGCCGAAGACCCAGCCGGGTCCCCATGCTCACAGCACGTCATTCCCAACTACGCATGAAATGGGCCCAAGATCGAGAATGGACCGTTGGAGATGGTAAGAAAGTGGCCTGGTTTGACGAATCAAGATTTCTGGTGCATCACGTAGACGTCCAGGACCGGATACGCCGATTACCAACGGTGGCTATGGCACCTGGATGCACTGTTGGGCGGAAACAGGCCCGCGGCGGCGGTGTCATGCTGTGGGCGATACTTTCTTGGGACAATTTAGGCCAAATTATTCCAGTAGAGCACAATCCCTGACAGCTGTCAGGTATCTGAACATCGTTGCGGACCAAGTTCACCCAGTCATGGCGAGTGTGTTCCCTGCTGGTGATAGCCATTACCAACAGAACAATGCGCCATAATCGTCAAGGAGTGGTTCGAGGAACAAGCTGGTGACATTCTGTTAATGCCTTGACCTCCAAATTTACCTGACATGAACCCAATCGAACATTTGTGGTTCGACTTGAAAAATCGGGTTTGAGCTAAATCACCCTTACCCAGAAATGCACGGGAACTGGAGGAGCTACTGTTGACATTATGGTACCAGATACCCCAGAATACCTATCGCCACCTCATTGAATCGATGCCTCGCCGAGTGGGCGCTGTTTTGCCCGCTGAAGGGGGTCCTACAGCTTATTATGTAGGTGGTCATAATGTAATGCCTCAACAGCGTACCAGTATGAGTCAAAGGTTTGCCCCAGTTTGCAGCTAAAATGGAGTGTTCTTCCGACGCGCATAACATCGCTACCATTTCCATTACGTGCCACTACACCCATGCTGTAAATCGTATCGTCAGCAAACGATGTATATATAGAGGCAGATATATCAGCAAGCTCAAGTAGTATCATTCGCGCTTCAGATGGAAGCTTATCAGGATTTAAGGGATTTCGGCGCCTAGGATCAAGGAAATTATAATTCTATCTCGGAAATTACCACGAAATTTGGATTTACGGGCAACAATTTCAATGGTGTACCTGGACTACACAAACTGAGGAAAAATATCCAGCTAGCAAGACCGTTGGGGCCGTAGAAAAACTCCGGACGTTCGTGGACTGCGCCTTTTGGCACGCATCGTAACACCCGCCGGGCGTGCAACATTGCCGCATATCACAGTGCAATTGAGCGCTGGTGCCAGTAGTAGCATTAACATTCGGACAGTGCAACATTCCCTGTATTCCAAGGGGTACCGGAGACGACGGCAAAAACCCATGCTATTGCTGACCCGGCGATACAAGGTTATGCGATTCGCCTGGGCTCGGGAATACCGCCATTCAACGCAAGATGATTGCAAACTTGTAGCCTGGTCCGACCAATCATGGTACCAACTGATTTGGGCAGATGGCAGACTCCGGGTGAGGCGAAAACCCCACTAGGCATTGGATCATTCATGCCTTCAAGTGATTGTGCAGGTTGGGGGTGGCTCTGTTATAGTCTGGGGTGTTTTCACCTGGCACGAATTAGGACTCTTCATATATCTGCAAACTGCTCTGATCGGTGGAAGCTACGTAACTATCCTTGGGGATAATTTGCGCCCGTTCATGTCATGCAACCGCTCCGACAGGTGCAACCTCTTTCAAAACGAGAATGCGCCACCGCATACGTCCACAGTCACCCAATTATGGCTGGAGGAATATTCCATGGAGTTTGGCATCCTGACATGGCCCCTTCGTTCTCCAGATCTGAACGTTGTCGAAGACATTTGGGATGCTGTTCAATGTCAAGCTTAGTAGAAGAGAAGGTTGCCTCGATCCCTATACTTCCCTGCAGTCACATTTTGGGTGGGGGAGTGATGTGAATGACAGACCCGCGGTCAAGGTCAACCCTCACCCATCCTTTCCCGAAAGAGCTGAATCCTATGAAATTTCAATTTAATCTCACTTTGAGCTCAGGAGGTTTTTTGTGTAGCAACACTTTTCTGAGTGATCTATGAACTACTACCTAATAACATTCATAGCTACTATTTTATGTGACTGACTATCAGTAATGCCAGGAATGAGATGCACTGTTGCAATTTGCAACAACAGTTTGCCGAAAACTAAAAAAGATCCTGATAAAAATAACGTAATGTATCATTCTTTTCCATAAGATCCAGAGCTCAGGAAAAAGTTGATTCATCTTGGTCGCAGAGATGGGAAATGGAACCCAGCATATCCTGTACTCTGTGTTCAGAAGATTTTGAAACCGAAGATTATGAGTGGTATTTGAAATTCGAACTTTTAAATTTGCCACCTCTTCAAAAAATTTGCTGAAAAGTTCCGAGGTTATAAAACACGTGGATTCCTGCAATAAAAATCGCATTGAAAGACTTACTTAAAGAGAAACTAAAAATATGATATCTGATTTGTTACAAGTAAACCATTCATATAACAGTTCTGAGAAGCAAAATGCAGTGGAATCCGATGGAGTAACAGAAATCAGAGATATGGCGCATTAATGTGCAAATATAGGCAGTTGCTGACTAAACATTTTGTGTTACGTGAAAAGGTGTGAAATCAACAAAAGGAAATAAGGGATTCAGCTCTGAAAATACGCAGATTGAAATATGAAATTGTTGCAATGAAAAGGAAAAATATTTGCAAAAAACATGTTGAACTTCAAGTTCGTTCAATACTACTCAAGGTGTTTACAAGGGGTCAAGTAAATACGCTTTTGAATAAAAAAAAAAAGATAATTTGGTCCAATGAGGATATATCGATCGCTTTGACGCTGCGATACCTGAGTAAGAGGTCATACATTTATTTAAGAAATGAACTGAATTATCCCTTGCCTGGATTATTAACTTTGCAGAAATGTGCGTCCAAGATTAATCGCCAACAAGGTACCATGACAGACGTACTAAAAATTATGAAAACCGGGCATAATACAGAAAAACACCAATACCCAGACTGATAAATCACACTCGAAAGAATTCATAGTTGCAAAAGTGCTGTTCCACGTTGGAGTCAAAAGTGATGAAAAAATGTCCAAAGATTTATACGATGTTTATTATATGCAAACAACAACGATAATATGTTAAACACACAACAATGCCTTACCACAGTAACAGAAGATGACAGGCCAAGAGTATCTTGCTGACTGGGCGGCCAAAAAATATAAAGAAAAATACCCACATCTGGGAGATTACACATAAAAATAACACTGTACATATTAAGGAATCATGGCTACATCATCTGTCATTTGGAGGATTCATTCGACCATCCCTTGAGGTCTTTCGCTAAAAAATTGGAATATGAATTTCTTAAACTAAACATAAATTACACTATAAGTAAAGAGCCTTATATCGTAAAAACGTTAACTGAAAAAGCATCTCTGTTGTTTCCTCGATTTCCCACAGCGGACATATTATCAGGTAAGAATTATAATTAGGATTAAATATTTGAATGAGAAGCTGCAGTCCACCCTAACTACCAAAAAGAAAAACCAGAAATGAAGATGACATTCGCTCAAAGAAGTGAAAACCTATGAAAATAGTAAATTAGGAAAAAAAAATCTTAGACCTACCCATTTAGAAATAACCTCTAGTTATGCGGATTGGTGCTACTAAATCAATTATAAGTATATTAACTGGATTATAACTCATGTTTCTAAATCATGAAAAGCCAAAGAAACAGAACTGCAACTACAGTAAACGTAAGTACAAAATACACTGCCGGACAATTGCTAAGGACGGATGACAATAGCAATGATAGCAACCATAAAATGGAAGGCAGGAAAATGTGGAAATTAGCATAAGTGCGGGATACAGTAAGACGTGTTGTGCGTATGCAAATTTTGGCTTGCCGAACTTGTTCGTGACGTCATAGCGCTGATAAGAGATATAAAGGATTTGACGCGTATTGACCGTTATTGTTCAAACGCAAAGTTGAAAGGGAAAGAATCAATTGACGAACTTACAATTTTCAGTATGTCTTCCCGACATCACCAAGATGATTTTACGCGTGGCCGTATTATTGGCAAGATTAAAGAAGGGCGAAAAATAACAGATGTTGCGAGGGAGTTCGACGTCAGCCACAGTATTATTTCAAGGCTTTGGAAATCATTTCAAACAAATGGAGAGTGTAGCAAACGTCACGGGGAAGGTCATGTTCGCAGTACGACACCTGCAGAAGATCGGTACATAGTGCTATCAACAAAAAGACACCGGCGCAGCACAGCTAGTCAGGTAGCAAATCAGTTTAGGGCTGCTACTGGCAAGCGGATCTCCCGAAAAACTGTCGCCAGACGATTGCATGAAGGAGGACTATACGCCCGGCGTCCTGTTGTGTGCATCCCATTGTCCAGAAGTCACCGTACCGCCCGTTTGCAATGGTGCCATCAACATCGCAATTGGACTGATAACGACTGGTCTGCTGTCCTCTTCTCAGATGAGAGTAGATACAGTCTATCATCTGATTGTCGACGACAACTGATCTGGCGTGATAGTGGTATTGCATATTGTCCAGCAAACATACAGGAAAGGGACCGATATCCGACATGTACTGTCATGGTATGGGCTGGCATCATGATCAATGGCCGCACGTCATTCTATGTGCTTCCAATTGGGACTATGACTGGCCAACGATACATTAATGATGTTCTGCTACCTCATGTTCGCATGTTCCGTGGTGCTGTCGGTGATAGATTCATTTTCATGGACGACAACGCAAATCATGTCATTGAACAGTCGCTGTCCAGGAGTGTCTTGAGAGCGAGGATATTCAACGCCTCGTATGGCCAGCACGTTCTCCAGATCGGAATCCCATTGAAAATGTGTGGGATGCTTTGGGGAGGAGTCTTGCTGGTCGCCAATGCCCTCCAATAAACAAGGACACCCTCATCCGTGCACTGACAGAGGAATGGGATAAATTACCCCAACAGCTGCTTGATAATGTTGTGCAAAGCATGACACGACGTGTGGAATCTTACATCGCCCTCCATGGTGGCCATATCCCGTATTGACATCTTACGCCGGAACGCCTGCGGACGGTAATTGCATTTTTTTCACGTTTACGTATTCTGCACAAAATGGCCTGTTTGTCCCTTGAACATGTTCCAAAGCCTTCTGGATTTCAGAGCACAATAAATTGTCTTTCTTGTAATGTCCTGTCATTCTGACATTATTTTATTTCACTTGGCATCCAACCACACTTACTTTTTTATGCCCTATATAGACGTTTATGATCCGTCCTTAGCAATTGTCCAGCTGTAACGTACCAGGAGATGTGACGTACCTGCCAGAAAGACGCACACGACATAAAGGCAGATAGGAATCAGAATAAAACGTCCGCGTAGCTCAATTGGTAGAGTGACTTATTCCGGAATGAGGGGATCCGGGTTCGAATCCTGGCGTGGACAGAAATGACGGAGAAATTAACTTCGTTATAATGGCGCCCGAACTATCCGGATGACCCGACCGTTCAAAATCTCGCATTGGTGTGATGTTCTTTCAACACCGCGAGATAGGAAAAATAAGAGAATCCCTTCTCCAGCACTTCGAAAAAAAAAAAAAATAAGGGGGAGATGATGTAACGTACCAGGAGATGTGACGTACCTGCCAGAAGGACGCACACGACATAAAGGCAGATAGGAATCAGAATAAAACGTCCGCGAAGCTCAATTGGTAGAGTGACTTATTCCGGAATGACGGGATCCGGGTTCAAATCCTGGCGTGGACAGAAATGACGGATAAATTTACTTCGTTATACAGCAGTGTAATACACTTTATGCTTCACTCGGAAATTTTCAGTTTTTATAATGCATATGCATGATTTTCTTTCTTTTTTCTAACCTTTCAAATTTCTTTTATCTAAAGCAGGTTATGGCTATACCTTTTGTAAGGGTCCTAAACGTTTTCAAAATAAACAGGCCTTAAAAAAGAAGAAAAAACTCAATTGATTCCACACTCCGGACGGACCGGCGAGACCTGGAGTCAAACCCTACGATGGGTCTGTCAGTGACGTTACGCGCCTCTCCCTGTGCGCTCCAAGATTTTCCGCGATCGAGGCAACCTTCTTTTCTACTAACCCAAGGTTATTACCTTGTAGTAACCTCAATACCAGGAATCATTTACCGGCGAATATTACGGAATTGTGGGACGCTCTTCAGGAAGAATGGTGTGCAAAGTCTCTACAGTACTACAGAGAGTCCATGCCCGTCGCGTTGCTGCCGTTATCCGATTGCGAGGAGAACCAACGCGATATTAGAGAGGTATTCCAGTTTCTTTGGCATTTCAGTGTATGTGTAGCTCAAAAGGGGACGAACGTCTGACTCACACTAGTAGTTAACAAGTGTAAGTTATTTTAGGAAATAATCTGGAGAAGCAAACGTGTTGCAGCGCTCGTGAGCGAGCGTGCACCTATTCCCTGTATTGGAAGTTGATAATTAATCGGAGAAGCGAAAAACAAATGGGGTTTTAAAATTAATCAAATGAATGGCAGAGATTTTGGGGAGCTGGTGTAAGAATTAATAAATTTAGGATTTTATAAACTTCACGCTCCTCAGGTGCTCTACATTTCGCGATTTAATTTTCCCCTTAGATTTTCTTCCGTGGATTCGCGCCGAGGCAGGTTCGGGATAGTACCGCTCTTCCCCCCCCACTCTCTCTCTCTCTCTCTCTCCGAGTCGAAGGGGTTCCAGTCGGCCGCTTGCTGTGGCGTGGGACCGCGGGGCATCCCTTCCCATCGGCTACGAGCCAGAAATATTGGGTAAGGTGAAGTAATTCTACAGGAGGATGTATAGCGGGTAGACGTTTTATGGGAGCTTGGCGCCGGTCGTCTTCAGAATTGCTGCACCAAGTCTGGTAGAAAGAATAGCGTGGCGCCAGGCAAAGGAAAAACCATAGCAGTTTTATGATAGGAAAATTTACGACCCAGAAGATCCACTGGCACGGAATTTCCTAGAATTCAGGGGCGGGCGCAGATTTTGGACGGGGCGAAGGATGGCAAGTCAGAGTATTGGCGGGAAACCCAGAGCAAATCAGATCGGGAAATGATAATTATTTGACCAATCTGAAAATTGGTGGGAGGATCCGGGAAGAACAATTTTTCGTAGGTATGGAAGAGGAGCGACAAAAATAAAAGACAGCATGGTGAAAAAAAGTTCAGGAAGAACTACCGATACGAGGATCGGGGTATTAAGAAAAAAAAGACGAGTGACACGGGAGGTCGTATCCAGCCTCGCTCTTACTAGCGGGAGATAGAACTATCCCCGAGGATCGAGCATGTGCCCAACAGGGAGAGATGTTCTACATTAAGGAACAAAGTGGACTCTGAAATCGTGACGGTGATATACAAGATCCAGGACGGCAGGCTATGTACAAATAAGGAATCTGCATGAAAACTTCGGGAGGAGAATGATACGCCAGCCCTTATCGTGGGATAGAAGGTAGGACATTTCCGACCTAAACGTATAACGAAGGAAATTTCTCCGTCATTTTTGGTCTACGCCGGGATTCGAACCCGGGTCCACTCATTCCGGAATAAGTTGCTCTACCAGTTGAGCTACGAGGACATTTTATTCTGATTCCTATTTGCCTTTATGTCGTGTGCGTCCTTCTGGCAGGTACGTCACATCATCTCCCCCTTATTATTATTTTCGAAGTGCTGCTCTTATTTTTCCTATCTCACGGTGTGGAAATAACATCACACCATTGCGAGATTGTGAACGGTCGGGTCATCCGGATAGTTCGGGCGCCATTATAACGAAGTGAATTTCTCCGTCATTTTTGGTCTACGCCGGGATTCGAACCCGGGTCCACTCATTCCGGAATAAGTTGCTCTACCAGTTGAGCTACGCGGACATTTTATTCTGATTCCTATTTGCCTTTATGTCGTGTGCGTCCTTCTGGCAGGTACGTCACAAACGGTTTCCTCTTGTTTATATAGTTCGTATGTTGAACCGAGAGTAAGGAAGAGCATAGTAGAATAAAATCAATGTTGAAAATAAAACCAGCTCTAAATTAATGCTGAGAAAAGTAGGGCAGAAATAAAAGAAATGAAATGGTTGAGTAAAGTAAATACATTGATCAGAGCAGGAAATTGTGTAGGATAGGGAATCATTTTAAGTAAATCATGTTTGGAAATTTTTCAGATTTATATTAAATTAAAATAAGAAATTAAAGTTAACCCTTTAAATAAATAATTTTGATAACAGGGTCTTCAAGAATATTCATATGACTGAGTGTACATTTTCTAAATTTCAAGCCTTCATCAGGCAAAATAAACATATTTTATTTTCAAGTTATATTGAGTCGGCAAAATTTCATTTGAGTGTACAATTTTGTAAAGTAAAAATGTTAATCACGATTGAGAGTTGGATGTGTGAGTAAATGATTTAGAATGAATGTTCAGAAAAGTCCTCCGGTTCAATACTGAGTAACTTTCAGATCAGTGCTAGTAAACAATTCAAAATTTGTAAGTTAACGAAGTATTCGCGAGAAATGAAAAGCTAGACGATTACTTTTAAACATTGCGGCACTCAGCGTACCCCGATACACGGAACGTCGGCTGGGTGAAACACAACGCCCATCCTCGAATAGCGAGCCTGTGTTTTCTCTAATACTGGGAAAACATAGTTTTTGAAATTCGAGTGATTACCCTTAATGCTAATAGTTATCGCCAGTGCACACACCAGGCGGCATTGGAGACCGATAACAAACGGACTTGAAACCTTTGAAACATTATCAAACAAAAACTTTGAAACATTATGTAACATAAATTAACAATTTCGGTCGACGTTCGTTTACAACATTTATACTCTTTCCCTCGGTGAAAACACAGATTTTGGCTTTTGCGGTACAAAAGAGCTTTATCGCCATTTCATTTTTTGTTTTTTCTGCGCAAAAAGAGCGTGAAAGATTGGATTACATTTTTACGATGTATGTTTATCGTACGCGGTTGACTTTGTCTTCTCGCAAAGTTCTCTGTATGTGTCTGCACACGCTATTCATTTCCCGAAATATCTTTTGCGACTTATAGGTCAAAAAATCCTCCTTTCTTTTAGGGTATGTCTCTGAGTAAGACTCAGACAAAACGCTTCAGCAAAGGTATCTTTCCAATGCTGAAACGGTCTTTGTCAGCAAAACATGTCAACTGCTTATGAATAGAAGCAATGTTAGGACTTGGGCGACAAATACACTGAAGAGCAATTGAATTACAAATACCTGTCTAGTAACGTGTAGCACCAGCTTTCGCCCTGATGACGGCGGCGATTCGTCTCGGCAAGGACTCGACAAGACACCGGAAGCGTTGGGTAGCCATACGGATCCACGACCCCTGAACTAGCTCCCACAGTACACGAAGATTTGATAGAGGGGGTTCATTTCTCTTGATGGCATCACAGATGTGCTCGATGGGATTGAGGTCAGGAGACCTATCTGGCCAAAGAAGCGAGGTCACGTCGGTGGAGTGTTCGTCCAACCATTCGGATACAATTCGGAAGCGATGGCACGGTGCATTGTCTTGTTGCAGGATGAGGTCCCCAGTGGGATTGTGAAGACGCACAAACGGGAGCAAATGCTCGTCCAGGATATCCCGGTAACGTTGACCTGTGAGGGACGATGTCACACGTACCAGGGGTCCCATTTCAGTTCACGTAAACAGTCCCCAGACGAGAATGCCACCCCCACCAGCTTGAAGAGCACCCTGCTGGCAAGAAGGATCCATCGCTTCATGTGGTTTGCGTCGTACTAGTATCCTGCCATTCACATGTACCAACGTGAATCTCGACTCATCAGTCCAGGCAACATTTTTCCACATGTCTAGGGTTCAGTGGCGATGTTCCCGCGCCCATGCTAATCTTTGCACCCTGTGATGTGCGGTCAGCAGCGGTACCCTCGTGGGACGATGGCTTCTCTACCCCATAGCGAGCAGATGGTTCTGGATGGTGTGGCTGCTCACACGTTTTTGTGCACCAGCGTTAAATTGCCGAGTGATTTTATGCACTGGGGCCCGTCTATCCCCTGTTACAATGCGAGCTAGCCGACGATGACCCCGCTCATCCACACGCTGTTGTCCACGGCAGTTAGCCCTTGCAGGGATGGTTTTACCGGATTCGATGTACTCACGGTGCACCCGTGACATAGTAGCCCGTGAAAATCCCAGTACCTGCACGACTTCCGAGATGGAGTGACCCATTCGTCGGGCCCCAACAATTTGCCCACGAATAAATGCGCTTAGATATTTCGTCTTACCCATACTGCGTCCGACTCTTACTGATTCCCGTCGCATCACTCCTTATATTGTGGGATCGCTGCATACGCCATGTCGTTTCCGTTTGCAGGGACGCCCCCAACGCTATATTTGCATAACGCCAGCTGTCCCTAATTCAATTGCTCTTCAGTGTAATATATGTGGCATTGCGGAAGCCGATGATCTTGTTTTTGCTTAATTGTCTCTTAATTGTTAGCGTGCTGTACAGGCTTCAAGCATCAGAACGCTCTTCTATTTATGATATCGCTGAGAGAAAGACCTTGTTCTGTTATCTATAACTACTAGGGTACTTTCAAAGCGAGAAAAATGATCGAAATGTCTCGCACATACTTTGCGTAATAACAAGAGATACTTCCAGATAAATCCTCTTCCGATAAAATGTGATCTAATTTATTTGATTAAATTGTTGTAGAAACAACGTTGATTTCTATTTATGAGTCGTGTTCAATAACTAATGCATCAGCACAAGTGTCTCTCTCCTGACTTGTTGCCTGCGACCAGTCAGACAGCAAACAATTTTTTGTGCGATTAGCTTCATTCTACTGCGTAATAGAAATCTGTATATCTATTCGTTCGAATTTAATTGTGTTTAAATTGGATGATTCTTTTCCAACTGTGTCGACGAGTGTCAAACAACGAACAGTTATAAAATTTTTAACTCATGAAATTGTACCTCCCAAAGAAATTCATGCCAGATTAGTGGCAGTTTATGGTTCTTGAATTTTTGGACATGCCTCCCCGGTGGCGCAATGGTCTAAGCCATGGCTTTTAATCATCCGTCCGTACGGGGTCCGGGTTGAAATCCGGTGAGGCATGGATGTTGTGTTTGTCTTACGGCACTGGCTCTCTCCCTTTCCTGGAACCAGTTACCCAAAATTAGAAACGGGTGACTGCTTATAACCCATTGAGTTGCTCACGGTGGTCGTTAAACCTCCAATAAAAAAAATGCTTGGCATACTACTAAATGCGATTTAGACGTTTTGCCGCCCCGTTGGCGCAGTGGTTCTTCGCCACCTGATTCTTCGCCCAAAGGAGGGGTCTGGGTTCGAATCCCGAGTAAGGCATGTATGTTTTTTTTTTTTTTTTTGATTGGAGGTCTAATGACCACGGTGAGCAACTCAATGGGCTATAAGCAGTAGCCCGTCACTAATTCAGGGTCACTGGTTCCAGGGAAGGGAGAGAGCCAGTGCCGTAAGACAAACGCAACATCCATGCCTGACCGAGATTCGAACCCGGACCCCTTACGGACGAATGATCAGAGGCCAGCGCCTTAGACCACTGCGCCACCGGGGCGGCAAAGCATGTATGTCTGTGTTTGTCTTTCGGCACTGGCTCTCTGTTATTTGCAAATCTGGCATACTGTATCACATGTTCGATCTGTACTTTGATGATTTTGATGTATCGCATAATATTCGTCCCTTCTGACGCACAATACTGTATTTGTCCGAATTCGATATGTATGTGTTACCTGGGACCAATAAATAATTTAATGAAAAATCTTCAATAAAAAAAAACTTTTGACATAAGCACTAATCGTCGTTGGGTAAGAAAACCAAACGAGTGTATACCTACTTGGAATTATTAAGAGTATATACCTTCTTGGGTTTATTAGGCAAGAGTTTCACCTTCACAAAGGAGGTAGTCAATCTGATAGAAACAAAGAGAAGAGTCGGTAAAGATCCAAAATCCAATCAAAGGATGAATTAGAATGTCAAAAACCAACGTTAAATTTAAAATCCAAGGCTCGACATTAAACTTCAGTCCAAAATGAAAAGTTTTCTTATTTGAATGAATCGGTGAATACGGTTCTGTTTTGGTTAATCTAAAATTTGATATAAGATTGGAGAATTTCGTTTAGACATTAAACTGAAACCTTTGACACAAACTGAACTTTTGATACGCAACATTTTGATTGCATATTTTCCATTACTAGTTTCCCTAGTTTAGCTTTAGAAGAAATTTCGAAAAGGATTTCTTTGTCAAAACACAAAACTGAAGAGTCAATTTCGAAATATGGTCATAAGGTTTTGTCATTTTCAAAGAGTAAAGCTGCGCACATATAGCATCAATTTATTTTGTTTTTGTTATAGTGCATCGCCAAACAAAAACTGCATTTAAATGAAATCTAACTGGAAAGTTCCTACGATTAATTTCTAAAGTTTTCGTCGATCCCTGCCTGTTCTTTAAACCAAAGCATGTACATGGTCGCTAGTAGTTAATTCTCTTTAACAGCGGTATTTCGTAATTACCTACAGCACGTGGAGAAATATCATTCGGTTATGTCAAGTATACCAGCTATTGAAGTCAATTCCAAATGTTTTTCGTATTTAATAATTTTTGAAATTATAGTTTTGTGATTCCACTCAAACAGTCAGTTCAAATGACAGTCAGCAATCGCGTGCTCCACATATCCTTCGCTGGAAAAAGGTTTGTTTTAAAGCTTCCATCAAAGAAGCTGTCGAGGCCAGATGGCAGATCTCTTTCATCCCGTACTTCGCTTCTGTTTAGCAAAGCTAATTTAAGGGTCGTTGAAAAGATGAATATACCACATCTGCGTCTTCTACCTAAACTCTCAGAACAAATTGACACAGACGATTTCAGCACAGCAGTTGGTTTCCAATTTGTTTCTTAAGCCCAGAAGTTGGAAATCTATCTTCACCCCAGGTAAAGTGATCTTGCTGTGTTTACCATCACAAACATGGATGCGATGCTTTTCATTTCTTCGGGGTGTTGTTTTTGTACGAAGGAGACGATGTGTACTTTTAAAGCGAAGTTTTCAATTTAACATACCTGCGCATTTAGAGTACACTATGTAGACAAAAGTCTGCTGACAACAGTGCTTATTTTACAACACCGCATTTATGGCAAAATCAATAAAGCGTTGGGCAACGTTTTGCCACAATTACCTTGTGAACTCTCCTAGGCACACTTTCATTGAGATTCAGTAGTCGCAGGTATATTGTTCCATTCCTAACGCAAAGCAGTGCTCAGTTCAGACACAGAATTTGGACGTGTCGTTCTAGCTTGAATCCGACGTTCATTTTCATACCAAAGAGCTTCTATAGGATTGATGTCGGGCCTTTGAGCTGGGCACTCCAAATTATACTCAATCATATCCTCAAAACCATGTGCCGCCCCGGTGGCGCAGTGGTCTAAGCGATGGCTTCTGATCATTCGTCCGAGAAGGGTCCGGGTTCGAATCCCGGTGAGGCATGGATCTTATGTTTGTTTTACGGCGCTGGCTCTGATTGGGGACGGGTGACTGCTTATAGCCATTGAGTTGTTGCTCACGGTGGTCGTTAACCCTCAAATCAAAATCAAAATAAAATAAAATCAAAACCATATCAAAAGGAAGTGGGCTTAATTCTACTCAACCATATCCTCAAAACCATGTGCCACCCCGGTGGCGCAGTGGTCTAAGCGATGGCTTCTGATCATTCGTCCGAGCTGGGTCCGGGTTCGAATCCCGGTGAGGCATGGGTCTTGTGTTTGTCTTACGGCACTGATTCTAATTGGGGACGGCCGACTGCTTATAGCCATTGAGTTGTTGCTCACGGTAATCGTTAAACCTCAAATCAAAATCAAATCAAATCAAAACCATATCAAAAGGGAAGTGGGCTTTATGGCACGGCGTTGTGACGTGTCTGCCCCGCAGAACGCACATGAGATAAAGGCAGATGGCAGTGAGAACACATGCCAGTGTAGTATAGTGGATAACACTCGGAGTTCCCAAGCCGAGAGTTGCGGATTAGAATTCCGGCCTTGGCATAAATGATGGAGAAATTTACTTAGTCATACTGGCGCCCGAACTTCAAAGATGACCTGGCTGATAGGTTTCTCGCAATGGTGTGATGTTCTTTAAACACCGCGAGATAGGAAAAATGAGAATCCTTTCTTCAGTGTTTCAAAAAATAAATCAGTGTGATGTTACGTTCCACACACCAAATTGTCTGCGATTTCTCAAATGCACGTTCTTCATGGGATGACTGCCTACAGCGACACATGGTGCCGGCTGACCCGTGGGCCATGCGACCCCCGCCCTCTTTCTGGGAGCCAGTGCCCTAAGACAAACACAACGTCCATGTCTCACCGGGGATTCGAACCCGGACCCCTTTCAGACGAATGATCAGAGGCCATCGCTTAGACCACTGCGCCACCGGGGCTTCTCAGACCGTTACGTACGCATACCAAGACTACGTGAAATAAGGGGAAACCTCCAACTAACAGGAGAATTGTAGCCATAAACGTGCAATTAACTCTCGAGGTGATCTCAGACTGTCCTGCTTTGCTACCATGGCTACAGTGAAGCAGATAATGTTGGAATTTAATAAGGGCGTGTCCACATGGTTTTATGGACTGCGTCCGGCACGTATCGTAACATACTCCCGGGAGCAAATACCATCGGTCGCATTATATAAAAAATAAGTTATGGCAGTCGACATTCACATTGTTTCCTCTTGTTGACTGCAAGACACCGAACTGCACTGAGCCCCCCCTAAAAAAACTGGGAAGGGAGCTACCAGTTCCATTACATGTCACCACACACTTGCGGTAAATTGTATCATCCAAAAACGACGCATATACACTGAGTGGCCACTTTAGTATGACCACTTGACAGGTTTAAGCAAATGAGCTACGGCTGCACGCTGTTGCCACCAGAATGCGAGACTAGTATAAAAAGGGAAAGCTTAGTGCTTGCGACAGTAGTAGAAGTGATTTTTGGGTGACGAGATGGGTAAAAAATGCGATTTGACGGACTTTCAACATGGGATGATTGTAGGAGCTTGGAGCTATGGAGCGAGTATCACCGAAACCGCCGCATTCGTGAAATGTTCGAGAGCAGCTGTTGTTAAAATGTTTAAAGACTGGACTGTCAGCCAAAAAACTGGCTTTCTACGTGCAACGTGTGGTCGTCATCGACTAGAGACTGTTCGGGCGGAACGGAGAGTCTCCATACTGGTAACAGAAAACAGAAGGGCAAGAGCGCAGCAAATTACAGTCCATCTTAATCAAGGATCCCCTCAAATGATCTCTGCTTGCACTGTTCGCCGTACACTACATCGGATGGGATATGGCGGTCGAAGGCCTGTTCGAACACCTATGCTGTCTGCAGTTAACAAGAGAAAACGTCTCCAGTTCGCACAGGAACACAAGGATTGAACAGTCGATAATTGGAAACACATTATGTGGTCCGATGAATCACGTTTTCAGTTGCACCATGCCGATGGCCGAGTGAGAATTTGGCGGAAACAGCACGAAAGCATGGACCCCAAATGCATTGCTACAACCCTTCAAGCTGTGGAGGCAACGTTATGGTTTGGGGGATGTTTTCCTGGCATGCTTTGGGGAATGTTTCCCTGCCATGCTTTGGGCCCTTTAATTCGTGTTGATCAACGTCTGACTGGCACATCATATCTAAACATCGTTGCGTACCAAGTGCATCCTGTCATGTGGATGTTTATCCCAATGACTTTCAACAAGATAATGCGTCCTGCCATAGTGCTTTTATTGTACAGGATTGGTTTCAGGAACATGCCGGAGAGTTTAATTTGCTTAGGTGGCCCCCAGAATCTCCAGATCTCAAACCCCATTGAGAATTTGGGGGATGAAGTTGAACGAGCCATCAGACACCTGGATACACAACCCTGCAATCTCACACTCCTGGAAAGTGCTATTCATCAAGCATGGTCTCAGATCCAACAAACCACCTATCAACATCTTGTGGAGGCCATGCCACGGAGAATCGATGCAGTATTAAAGGCAAAAGGTGGCCCAACAAAGTACGGAGGAGGTGGTCATAATAAAGTGGCCACTCAGTACATAAAGGCAGATATCTCCGCAAGCTCAAGTAGTAGCATTTGCAGTTCAGATGGAATCTTATCAGGATTTAAGCGATTTCGAACGTGTTATAATAGTCGACGCCCGGGAGATGGGTCATTCCATCTCGGAAATTACCACGAAATTTGAATTTACGTGGTCAACAATTTCTAGAGTGTACCTGGTCTACACAAACTCAGGTAAAATATCGAGATTGCGAGACCGGTGTGGCCGTAGAAAAGCCTTGGACCATGGTGGACAGCTGCGTCCAGCACGCATCGTAACATACTCCCGGCGTGCAACATTTCCGTCGGGAGTATGTGGCCAGTTGTAGCATCAGAGTTCAGACAGTGCAGCGTTCCTTGTGTTCTGTGGGGTTCTGGAGCTGACGGCCAACCCGAGTGCCATTGTTGACCCGACGTCACCAGGCTGTGAGACTCGCCCTGGTTCGGGAACGTCGCCATTGGACGCAAGATGATCGGAAACGTTTTGCCTAGTCCGACGTGTAGCGTTACTAATAGTTTCGGGAAGATGGCTTACTCTGGGTGTGGGAACAAACTCTGCGGTGGCTCTGTTATGGTGTGGGGTGTTTTCATCTGGCACGCATTAGAACCCCAATGTGTTAGATGGCCTTTAAATCTGGAGAACGAAGGGACCAAGTCAGGATGCCAAACTCCGTGGAATGTTCCTCCAGCTATAATAATTAAGACTACAATGACCGACCGGTGGAGGCCAATTAACCGTCCTTGAAGATCATGTCCTCCCGTTCATGTCATGCCACCACTGCCAGCTCTTTCAACACGACAATTCGCCACCGCACACGTCCACATTTACGCGATTATAGCTGGAGGAACATTCAACCGAGTTTGGCATCCTGACTTGGCCCCTTCGTTCTCCAGATTTGAAGACCGTGGAACACATTTGGTATGCTGTTGAACTCGCCGTCAACGACAGGAGTCTTTCACCGGCGAATATTACGGAATTGTGGGACGCGCTTGAGGAAGTATGGTGCGCACTGTCTCCACAGTAGTACAGAGAGCTCGAGGAGACCGTGTCTCGTTACGTTGCTGCCGTTATTTAATCGCGAGGAGCACCAACGCGGTATTAGAGAGTAGCATCAACGCGGTATTAGCGAATTGCACCAACGCGGTATTAAAGAAAAACACCAACGCGGTATTAAAGAGAAACACCAACGCGGTATTAAAGAGAAACACCAACGCGGTATTATATGGAGTGCATAGGACTCGAAACACGTCTTCTGGTCTGACAAATACCGTTTTATATTCTATAACGAAGTAAATTTCTCCGTCATTTCTGGTCTACGCCGGGATTCGAACCCGAGGCCGCTTATTCCGGAACAAGTCGCTCTACCAACTGAGCTACGCAGACATTTATTCTGATTCCTATCTGCCTTTATGTCGTGTGCGTCCTGCTGGCAGGTACGTCACATCTCCCCTCGAAAGAGGGCCGGGGGCATGGCCCACGGGTCAGCCGTGACCATGAATCGTTGCAGGTAGCCATCCACTGTAGAACGTGCACTTGAGAACTCCCAGTCAATCTGCTGTGTGGAATGCAACATCACACATTTTTATTTTTCGAAGCGCTGGAGAAGGAATTCTCTGATTTTTCCTGTCTCGCGGTGTGGAAATAACATCACACCAATGCGAGATTTTGAACGGCCGGGTCATCCGGATAGTTCGGGCGCCATTATAACGAAGTAAATTTCCCCGTCATTTTTAGTCTACGCCGGGATAAGAACCCGAGGCCGCTTATTCCGGAACAAGTCGCTCTACCAACTGAGCTACGCAGACATTTATTCTGATTCCTATCTGCCTTTATGTCGTGTGCGTCCTGCTGGCAGGTACGTCACAATTCTATCACGCCAATGGGAGGGTGCATTAGCGGCGTAAAAACCACGAAGCGATTCTACTTCTATAAGTTTACGGTAAAACAAAATTGTGGTAGCGGTGTAACAGTTTGTGATGTTTTTATATGGGCTTTTTCGGAAACTCTTGTACCCGTGGAGACCTCTGTCACCGGCACAATGTAAGCGAATGTCCTCGCCGAACATCTGCACGCATTCATGACGATTCTCTTTCAGTACAATGACGCCATCTTTCACAGCACAATGCAGCACCGAATATTTTCCAGAGTGGCGACCAGTTGGCTCGAGGAAAAGTGGTGTCAGGCCCGATCAACTTCGGATAGTGTCCAGTGGCGTCGTGTTGTCGTCAGTGATGAGTCATGGTTCGTCACTTGGTGCCGATGACAAGAATAGACGTGTCAGGAAACGAGCCGGCCAGCGCAGGGATCCTGCCTTTACCGTGGATCGGGACACGGCTCACACAACGGGACTGACTATCTGGTGAGCCATTTTCTACGATAGCATGACGCTCTTGGTAGTCTGCCGTACTACCCTCACGGCCGAACGGTACGTCGACGACATTCTAGGACCTGTTGTGTTGCCGTACCTGATGTAGCATCATTGAGCATTTTTTTCAACAAATAATGCCCAGCCGCACACACGACACGGCTCTCCCAGGCCTGCCTCCGTAATGTCGACACCCTTCCATCGCCAGCTTGATTGCCTCCGACCAATGGGATATGTTTGGGCCATATGATGCGTCGCCACATACGCCGTCCCGGAATGTCGGTGAACTGGCCCACAATTTGGACATCATCTGGAATGCTATACCTCAGGACAGTGTCAGTGAACTATATACGTCTGTGGCACGCCAGGTAACCGTTTGTATCCGAGTCAGAGGTGGCACTACAACGTGTTTGTTTTTGTTCCACTCGTGTAACAGTTTTATCTGAATAATTGTCCAACTGCTCTGGAATTGCAATAATTTTCTTTCGTATACGTGCACATCGCACATACCAATTTTCATCTCGATTATACGAGGGAGGGTCGAAAATTAACGCACAGCAATTTTATTCTCTTTGCAGGTTGCAACTACCAGGATGCAGTTTGGCAGACAACGAGTTTGAATTACATGCTACAGACAGGTTTGTCTGGATCAGGTGTCGCCGTGGCGGAAGGCAGTGTGAACGACGGCACAAAGATGTCGCGTTTATTAGCGTCGTCTACGAATGAAGGGCAACGAGCTGTAGTCCGGTTTTTGTAGGCTAAACGGAAAATGTCGACGGAAATTCTCAAAGAAGGGGTCGAAGTGTATGGTGGTGATTGCCTGGACCGCAGCAACATCTCCAGATGGTGAAATTTCTTTGCAGTGGGGCATATTAACCCTACCGATTCGGCACGTTGCGGTCGACCTGTAACTGCGTGAGATGCATTGAACAAGCAATTTTAAGTCACCAGCGAATCCATCTCCGCACATTGGCACCGAAGTTTAACATTTCGTGCGGTATAGCGTACGATACTGTGCACGACAAATTGCAATTTTGCAAGGTCAGTTTGCGATGGGTACCCAAGAACTTGACATACGACCAGAAGGAACAGCGAATGACGTCAACCTTGGACCACTTGATGCGTTACGCAGAAGAAGAACATGAGTTTCTGGCAGGTGTAGTGACGAGGGACGAGTCCTGGGAGTACCAGTACACTCCCGAAACAAAGAAGGCCAGTATAGTGTGGAAACATTCCGACTCCCCGCCACCAAAAAAATTTAGAGTTACCCAATCTTCACAAAAAGGCTTAATGATGGTGTTCTGGAAAATGCATGGCGTTGTCCTGGTGGAGTTTTATTTAACGGTGACCTCTGTGAATGCCAAAAAACCTTCGCTAACACATTGACAAATTTGCGTCGTGCCCTTCGTGACGAAAGACCCAACAGAGACCCTACAAATGTCAGACTGCTTCATGACAACCATTGCCCACTTGTTGCACAACACGATCGCGACAATGTTGCGCAATTTGGCTGGGAAGTGTTCCAGCACCCATCTTACAGTCCGTCT
This sequence comes from Macrothele yani, assembly GCA_039090855.1. Lineage (NCBI taxonomy): Eukaryota > Metazoa > Arthropoda > Arachnida > Araneae > Macrothelidae > Macrothele > Macrothele yani. The sequence goes on from CM076992.1 coordinate 88,019,331, forward strand.
CTGGCTCCTTTGGACTTTCATCCGTTTGGTCGCTTGAAAAGATTCTGGGCGGATAACGCTTCGATTCGGGTGACGAAGACAAATCGGTTGTCCGCATGTACGCCCAGAAAACGGCCTTTTATGAGCAAGGTATGCTAAAGCTGTTACGGCGCTGGGATAAATGTCTCGAACGTCTCGGTTTTTTTGTTGAAAAATAGCTAAGAAATGTTGTTTCACTGTGTATATGTTTTGTTTTGCCTATCTATTAAAGCGTTGGCAAAAAAAAATAGTGTGCGTTATTTTTTGATCTACCCTCGTATGATTCCTTATTGGTGCTCTCTTTTTTTTGCAAATAATGTATTTGCTATACAAGAAGGTGGACAAAACCGTCACCCCCTTATGGTTTACAGGCCCGCGCACCGGATTGTGGCGTCACTAGGGTAGTCCGTAGTCGGCGAGAGCGAGATGCTAGGAGCGGTAGGGCGATGTGCGAAGTGAACGCGTCTTTACGTACACCAAGTAAACAAGTCACGCGTTCTTTAGAGTTTCACTGTATTTAAATAAGGACTTCTGTGCTACTTTTTTACGCTTTCCAACCGTAGGCTGAAGAAGCGTACATGCTCCAGCTTTGTCCGTCTGTCCGTCTGCCTGTCCGCACGATAATTCGCGTAAACATTGTTCGGTTTCCATGAAATTTTAGTATGTGGTAGGGGACTACCAGGGGACGAATCCAATTGAAAATGGGCGAAATGGGTCAAAGGTAAGGAGACAGGAGCGGGATCCATTCCATTCTATTGCCCTTATGCGTCATAACGTTGGTAAAAATTGTTAGATTTCGACGAAATTTTATTATGTGGTAGGGGACTACCTGGGGACGAAACCTATTGAAAATAGTCGAAATGGGGTGAAAGGTCAGAACATAGGAGAGAGATCCATTCCATTCTATTGCGTTTTTGCGTCATAACTTGTTTAAAAATAGTTCGATTTCGATGAACTTTTAGTATGTGATAGGGAGCCACCTGGGGACGATCCCTGCTCAAATTGGAAGAAAGAGGGTCAAAGATCAGGGCACAATAGCGAAATTTATTCCACAGTCATTATCCTCATAACTTGACTGAAAATGCTTCTAATGCGACAAAACGTTAGTTGTTCCGGAGGTATACTGAACCGGTTCTGTTGAATAACATCAAAATGGGGTGGAGGTATACTGAACCGGTTCGGTTGAATATAATCGAAATGGAGCACAGGAGCGAGATTTATTCCACAGCCATTATCCTCATAACTTGTGTAATAACTGGAGTAATGATCTCTGGTATCTTTATTTTAAATACACCAGAGCTGTATTATAAAGAAACGCATATAGCGTATGAAATCCGTTTAGTTTTGTGGTGTAGTCAGCACAAATATTCGCCAAGCTTTCGCACTTCACTGTGAGGCTTTTTCAAGGCAATGGTAGACACAAAAATGCCATTTTGTAAAAAGCCTCCCAGTGGAGTAAAAAAGCTTGGCGAATCTCTGTGCTGACTACACCACAAAAATGAACGGATTTAATACGCTATGTGTGTATGCATTGCATGATTTTACGAACTTGTTTTAAATAACTGAAGCGTTTATACGTTTGTTTTATAATCTTTTAAAATACAGAAGAAAAATAAATTACAGCATAAAATCTCGCGTAGCAATAATTTCGACGTAAAAGTGTAAGCAAGACAGATTCGTCAACTAAATGAAGCATCGCTGTCATTTCACTGGAAGTGATGAACCGTTCCTGTAATCGAAATTATAAACTGTCGTCATAGTTTCACTTGAAGTTATAATGTCGTCATACTTCACCGAATCATTCTTGTACTTGTGAACAAATCATTCTCGTACTTGAAAGATTAGTTTGAGAGCCCATTATAAAGTACCGCCGTCGTTCGAAAAGATGTCAATTGACCAATTTAAGGAATTAGATTTTTCATTCACTGCGAGCTTACGATTACGAAATATTGAGTTGTGAAATAATTCCTTTAGTGAAAATGTATTTTCATATCAGACAGTGACTAGCAATTTATATACAATCCACGTTCACTAATATACAGTATAAAAAAAAAGTCAAGAAGAAAAACTTAATTTTTTCTTGTGTTTTTTAATTATTACCAAAGGCTCAATTAAACACTTTTTAACATACATACAGTGAATTGCTGCTTGATCCACTAATTACATCAAATAAATTCTGATTTTATGAAAATTACGCAACTGTTACAATGTACAATAACGACATTTTAATACGTAAGAAGTTTTCTTAATTTTAGTACCATCTAGTTACGCGTTTGGACAACTTTATTTTGCTAAGCAAAAATAAAAGTTTTTAATTTTTGTCTTCCGGAGTACTATTCAAAAAAGGTTACCTTGTCAAAGTTTAAAACATCTGTAATAAGTATATTAGTAGCATTAAACAAAACTATTTGGATCCAGAATATAAATATATTTTTTTTATCTTGAAAAATGCGAGTACTTACTGGCATAAATTTCTTGAAATTTGATTTTCAAGAAGTATTCAGGAAAACTGCCAATGTACAAATAATTATGTTTGTGTAATTCTTTGTGTATCACAAACACAATTTAATTATTTGTGCGTTAGCTGTTAATCTTCGAGCAAGCTCGACCACCCGCCACGAATGACCAGACTACCCTCTCCTACGTCACCCAGCTTCCGGTATTCGGTGCGCGGGCCTGTACCTATAAGGGGGTGATGGCCGAAGGCGGCTAGAACAAGTGAATTTGAACTTCAGAATGCGTTACTTTCTGCTTAGCTTTGCTATTCAAGGTGGAATGATTAACACTAATCATTTTTAACTGACTGCCTCATAAAAGGGTTTTCAAAATGGAGCCCAACCAAAAAATTGATGAAGAAGATGTTTGAATCCTTTGTTCTTACCCGGTGGCATGATGATGATAACAGTAGGATTAGCCATTCCCCATCATATCTTGGGTGATGGAGCAGGGAATAGGGGACTGAAAGGGAGCACTTAGCACCCATTACAGGTTTATGGTCGGTACCGCTGAGATGAGTGGGGAAAGGACTTGTTTTGTCGTATCTTTTGTAAATCCCGGCCGCAATTTAAACATTTTCGTTTGAACAGCGCAGACAATTTTGAGTATTGGTTCAGGCACATCAGCCACTTAAAGGGAGCTTCATTATCTTACAGTAGACTCTCGCTAATCCAGCCTCTCCATAATCCGGCTTCCTTCTCCTTGCGTGGTTTTTGGTTGCAGAAATCGTGTTAATATGAGACCGGAATGAATTATACTTCATACACGAGTGAAGTTTGTGGCCGAGTGGGCAACGTTCGTGACTGCCACGGGAAGGGCCTCAGGTTCGGTCCCAGCAGGTACGAACACTCGATCCACTAAATACCCGCCGTGCGTCGGATGGGCACGTTAAGCTGTCGGACCCCCGGGTACTGGCTCCCCGGTAATAAATAAGGGCGTCTTCCTCCCTTTTCTACTTCGCTTCCGTGTCACTTTCCTATCGGGCGCTCTAGCCCAAATCTCCTAGCTTCCTGTTTCTAAGGGTTGCTTAAGACCAGAGGTCAGACACTCCCTTCCTAAAATCCTCTACATATGATCATGATCATGGATTTTCAATTTTAACGTTATGGTTTGTTTTGAATTGGCACTAACGTTCATGTAATTCAATTTAAAATGAAAGCAGGAAGGATCCTAAAAAAATTATTACAAAAAGCATCTTCATTAAAGTAGACAAATATCTGTGATATGTTTCGAAGTGACCACACTGAATAGAAAATGCAAGATTTCATCTGTGCTGTATAACTGTGTATAGTACGTACACATACACATTGTGCTTACTGTGCTCATGATATTATTATAATTTACTACACTTTTAAATGAGACAGTGAGATATAAATATAATTTATTATACTTGTAAGTGAGATAGTATAGTACGTACTGATCGTGTTCCTTTACTATTATCATTTGCTTGTCTCTTATTTGTTTTTTTTTTTAAATACTTATGTACTGTCCATAGTAAGCTTGTAATTGTAACATTAAATTTAAAGAAGAATTAAAATGAATTTTTATGTACTTTCTGTAATCCGGCACTCTCGCTAATCCGGCACCCCTCTGTGCAAGGAATGTCCGGATTAGCGAGAGTCTGACTGTATTTTCAGAATGGAAAAAAAGGATGGGTTTTTTTAAAGTTCCCTTACCGTAAGTTATATTTCAAAATAGTTTAGTGAGTAATATCCCTTCATCACAAAACGCTTATTTTATAATTTGCATCATTTGCTAGGGATGCTAATTATTTCCACGCAAAAATAATTTTCCAAATGAGTTACCGAATGTTAAGAACCAGATTAGTACATCAACTATCGTTCCGTAAAAGTTGAACCCGATCTAAACTGTTTTAGTTGTCTTGATAGACAATAAATGTAGTGTAATAACGGCAGGTCGTGCTATAATTTGTGGAAAAAGTCATTGTACCTGTTTCCATACTTCCCTTTTGAAGATCTTGGAAATCACTGTTAGAGTCATAAGTGATGAAATTCACAGAAGGATGTGAAGGCAAACCTGCGAAAAATAAAAGAATGGGTTGTAATAGGATTTACACTGAAATGCCAGTTGATTTGGTGCACCTGCCCACGTCACACAAATAGCTCACTGTAACGCGTCAGAATGGGCAGAACGAGTTATCTGAGTGACTTTGAGCGTGGCACGATAGTTGTTTTCAGACGTGTGGGTTCGACCCTCAGTTAGCGCTTGGTTGAATGTCAGAATAGGCAAAACGAGTTACCTGCGCAACGTTTAACGTGGCATGATATATTTTTTCCAGACGTGCTGGTTCGATCATCAGTTAGTGTTTGGTTGAAAGTCAGATGGGCAAAACGAGTTATCTGAGCGACTTTGAATGCAGCATGACAGTTATTTTCAGACGTGCCCGTTCGAGCATCTCCCAAAGGCTGTCTTTCGGAGCTTTAAACGCAGAGACGTAGCAAAGGTTTACCTTAAATAGTACTCTAACGTACAGTCTAAATAAACTATCCTTTTGGTTCCTGTACTGTCATGTAAATGTTCGATTATGTTTTTTTTTTTTTTATTGAAGGTTTAACGACCACCGTGAGCAACGCAATGGGCTATAAGCAGTCGCCCGTCCCTAATTTATGTTCACTTGTTCCAGGGAAGGGAAAGAGACAGTGCCGTAAGACAAACACAACATCCATGCCTCACGGGATACGAACCCGGACCCCTTCACGGATGAATAATCATAAGCCAGCGCTTAGACCACTGCGCCACCGGGGTGGCTCGATTATGTTCGTTAAGCATTTTCTAATCTTAGTGCTGCATTTTCGCTCTCTGCGAATATCGTTGTAGAACAAAATATAGCGTAAAAGCTTTTTGCTGGTGGCGGAACTTCGAACCCGTATTCCTCTGTCTCGAAACCGAATGCTTCCCTATTTAAGCTACACGGACGAAGTTTGTTGTTGCAACTTTCCCGTCTGGACATGCATGTCACCTCTAAGGTGTGTAAGTCAAATATATCCCTCCTTCTTTCGAGAAAGTGCTGGAACAGGATCGTAGGTTTGCGAGTTAGCCGACAAACCACGCTTGAAGGAGAGCTCACTGTAGAAGAATTAATTATGGTCAATTTCATACGATGGGTGGGATGAAGATCATACATCGTTTGAACAACCTAACAGGCAGGTGATTCAATTTACGTTTGGACTCCAATATAGTGTAGAAGTAATTTGCAGGTGGAGAAAATCTAATCCATCTACCTCAGAGCTGAATGATTTTCCAATTGAGCTATGATGACGGAGTTTGTCGCTGCGACTTTGTCATCCTGACTGAGGTAGGAAAGTCACAAAAAAGTGAATGACGTATATGAACGAGAGTGATAGGAATGCTGCTTACAATTGTATCGAGAAAGAGAGGCAGAGTGAGAGAGAGGGAGAGGCAGAGAGAGAGAGAGAGGCAGACAGAGAGAGATGGAGAGAGAGCAGGGAAAGAAAGGCAGAGAGAGAGAGAGAGGTTGATAGTTAGGAAAGATTTGTTATGAGAGTGATTGGTGAAGATTGATGCTGTACGATTAGTATTTGATGTTTTACGAGCTTTATTGAATCGTTTACGTTGAATGTTATGCTTCTTTAGGCATTGAAGTCTCAAACTGAGTCGAGTTAATGAGAATTGGTTATTATTTTGCGTTCCGAGTTTTTGCTCATTCACCTATTGATGCAACCATTGATTGGCTACGAATCGGATTTATATTCCATTGTGGATGCTGCGCTAACCTATATAAATACACACGTCAATGTCAATTTAGGAACAAATAAACATGATTGGATATAATAAGTACTAGAAAACTTTCATTGAAAACCGACCATTAACCCTACTCAGTGCTTAGTTACTTCTGTGTTGAGAGTGATATGCTGCTCACAACTGCCTACAACTGGTCAAACACTAAAACTTTACAGGTGAAACGCTGCCAACATCCGGCTATCCTGTTGGCGAAAATAGCTTGTGGGTAAGAGATCTCAATGGAGGCATGGCCATCGGCAGTTGCAGCCAATTCGCGACGTAATCTGAAACGTGATCTTTTCGAAGATGACCCTCGACACACAAATGTTGATTTCTGCAGTGATTTCCCAGGTTACGGCGCGTCTGATCTCTTGCACGAATCTACCAAGGCTCCTTTGACACCTAAGCTGTTTTCGTCAATAGAATCACCAATTTCTGAAGGTTCTAAGCGTATCGCACCATTTACTGTAAACTCCTGCTACCTTTGTGCATGAACGCGGAGGACAGCCGTTAGGGAGGTCGTCGAACTGGTGCGATTGGGGAAAAATTTATGCCAAGTTCAAAATCGCTCAGATCATTTGTTTTGCGTGTTCTGTCCTTCAATTGACAGCAAAAGGATGCTCAATGGGCTGGTCCGTCTGGTTTATATCACACCCCTTCATCATTGCCCGTCTAACATGTTGAAGTAGGCCATTTTGGGACGAAGGTAGGTGCGCCTAATAAACTGGTATTTAAGAGTTGCTGTACAGGCAATTACAAGACAGGACAAGAAATAAAATCATTACAAAATGGCATGAACGAGTGGTTCTAAAAATAAGAAAAAATAATGAATACACTCTTTAACAACAACAACAACAACAACAAAAAGAAGCACACCGAGAAAAGCATTCGATCCTAATGAAACTCCGCATGCAAGTACCACAGGGCCAAATATACAAATGGCTAAAAATAACGACAAATCCCTAAATAGTGGCCATCCACAGCTCATGGAAACTGCGCATCGGGAAGGGTATAACCAGAGCAAACCTCGCACGCAGCGACAATTTTGAAAGCGGATTGCGGTTGCATTAATCTTCACGAACTGGGAGGATGCCTCGACGTCGGATCTATGCATGATACGAGCTGTTCGAGTTTGAAGAAGGGGGTATAATTGTACTCAGGAAGGCCAGTTGGTCAAGTTGTCTTATCGCTAGTCATTTGTGTCGGAGAGACGCAGCAATTGGACGAAGTTGGGCCCAATGGCTTGAGGTGGGCATAAACCAGCGGCACGCGGGCAGTGGACGCCTGAGGGTAACGATAGAACGCGAGGATTGAGCGATTGTGAAATCCGCATGAAGAACCGAATTCATCGCTTTTAACCATCCGTTACCATTCTGCGTCGTCTACAGGTACGGAAGTGGCAAACGACTTGCGACAAGGGTACTACTATATTCGAGGTCACTTCGCGGCCTGCCACTGACCGGCAAGCATCGCCGGTACCAGTTACAGTGGTGACGCACCCGATCAAAGTGGGAGATTGTCCAGAGACCTTGTGTTGTCTTCATTTTCGTGTTGTCACGGTTTCCACTTGACGCCGTTGACCAGGACATACGTGTATGGAAACGAGCCGGCCAGCGCACGGATCGCGCCTGTACCGTGGAACGGCCAACGGCTCGGTTGCCGAGAGTTACAGTCTGAGGAGCTATTTCCTACGATAGCTGCACACCTTTGGTAGTCCTCCGCACCACCCTCACGGCTCAACAAAATATTTTCATTCATTCAAACAGCTCAGAAAAAAATATTTTCATTCATTCAAACAGCTCAGTAGAAAATATTTTCGTTCATTCAACAGCTCAGTAGAAAATATTTGCATTCATTCAAACAGCTCAGTAGAAAATATTTTCATTCATTCAAACAGCTCAGTAGAAAATATTTTCATTCATTCCAACAGCTTAGTAGAAACTATTTTCATTCATTCGAAGAGCTCAGAAGAATACATTTCCAATCATTCAAACAGCTCAGTAAAAAAATATTTTCATTCATTCAAACAGCTCAGTAGAAAATACTTTCATTTATTCAAACAACCCAGTGGGAAATTTTTTCATTCATTCAAACAGCTCAGTAGAAAATATTTTCATTCATTCAAACAGCTCAGTAGAATATATTTCCAATCATTCAATCAGCTCAGTAAAAATTAGTTCCATTCATTCAAACAGCTGAGTAAAAAATATTTTTATTAATTCAATCAGCTGAGTAGAAAATAGTTTCATTCATCCAAACAGCTCAGTAGAAAATATTTTTATTCATTCAAACAGTTCAGCAGAAAATATTTTCATTCATTCGCGAGTTTCTGAATCGAAAAGTGTCTTTTTTATTATTTCAGGTAATAACAGAACGAGAACAAATAAATAACATTAGTGTTGCCAAACACTCAGCGAAGCTTTTAGCTATAAAAAGAAGTTTAATAGAACAGATGAAACCCGATTTGAAGTGTTCTAAAAACGTCTCTGTAAACAGGAGAGGTACGTACCGCACTGTAAGAACCTGCGAGCTATTTTCGGAAGAGCGGAGAAATGATCACGAAAGAGTGAAACGCATTCACATTTTCTTTCAGAGATAATTATTTCAAATCGGCGTGATCCATCATCCCTTGACGACTCCATGCGTAAGACTAAGAAAAACATAATTTTCCCATGTACCATGTGCTCCACGTATGATTAGCCAAGAAATACATGAGCCAAAGATTGCAAAGAGAGGAAGAAATATTCTCCTGTTCGAAATGTTTCGCCGAGCATGCGAAAGACTGATTCATGCAATTTAGTAGGCAATTACTGGCACTTTCTCTTCGAATGTAATCTCGTTTTTCAATGTAAATTACTTAAGGAAAATTTAAAGTGGGCAACACCACCTAAACTAAATTTAAACAGAATTTTTAATGGTGTGTATGTTATGTTGCAGATATCTTGTTTTCGATTTTTTAGCATGTCTTTTATACAAAAATGTACCTGCTTATACTGTAGTACCATATTGTCCGCCTGTGAGGACACCATATCTCTGAAGCAATTAGTCCAATTTGAGAAATTTATCCTGCATTGGAAAACTTAAAATTTGGAAACGATGTCCTTTACTTTCAGGTTTTTTAGATGAATGACCTCTCAGCTAGAGGGCATAAACGTAGATGCTATCGAGTTAAAATATATTTTATCCCATATATTCGATACAAAATATCCGATTGAAAAGATTCTTCCTTTCGATGCCATTTATAGCGAAGAATATTTTAGGTACAGTCTATTTTCCAAGTAATGTATATATTTCCCCTCTAGGGGGCGTAAAGGTAAATTGGTATTTCCCCATATCTCTGCTTCCAAATGTCCGATTTCAAAACTTCTTTCTGCATCGGATACAACTCCTGGTGGGAAATATTCTAAGTAAAATTTCTAGTTTTTGGTAGATAATAGTTTGGCCAGTAGTTGGGCGGAAGTGTTCATTTTTGTTTCTAACGTATTTGCAGCAAAATCTGGACTTCTGAAAAAACTCGATTGAAAACATTCTTTCGCCGACTAATACAGCTCACTTCGAAAAACCTTTTGAGAATACATTTTTCTTGAAGTAGTGCATAGTTTTTCCGCCAGGTGCGTAGATGTACATGATATTTTTGTTGATACCTTTGCTTTTAAGAGCTCGATTTGAAAACTTCTTTCTTTATCGGAGAGCGTTTCCGGAGCAAAATGGTCTGCATATAATTCACATTTTTCTTAAAAGACACTGTTGCCCCTGGAGCAGGTAAGTTCCCTTTTCCATTTACAATATATTTGCAGAAAAACCTACGGTACTAAAAACGCGTTTGAAAAGATATTACACAAAATACTATAACTACGGGCAGATACTATAAATACGAAAATATTTTGTGTATTTCTTATCCAAAGTAACGCACAAATTCCCAACTAGGATGCTCAGATGTTAAATTTGTTTTCCTCAATATTTCTGCTTCTGAATGTCCGATCTAAAATATTCTTTTAACAGCGGATAACATTTACCTTGTTGAACACTTTAGACTTGTACGTGCGGATTTTTTTACACTGCTGGATACCCAAAATGCAACACCAAGAAAGAAGCATCCGATTGGCCTGAAATTTGCAGCATGCGTCGCCAGCGAGAGGGCATGCAAACGATTATCATTGCAGGGCATATGCAAATCATGTGCGCCCGGCACGCAACCGAAAAGCACTGTAAGAAGGGTACACAGAAGGAGGGGTGTAAGTAGCGGAAGTGTGTTGTGCTGCCGGACTTGTGCGTGGGAAGCTTCCTGATGCCTCGTCGCAGAATACGGCAGTCATTCATGCACGTTTCGGAGTTCGACAGATAACGAATAGTGGCTTATCGCGACAGCGGTTTATCGTACCGAGACATCGGCGCCCGTATTGGACAACATCCAGCCACTGTGAGGCGAGTATAGATTCGGTGAGTGCAGAACGGACGGACGGACCGACGTGAGTGATTGCCGCAGCCGCGGCACACCACCGAACAAGAGAACCGGCATGTTGTGCGGCGGGCATTGACGGCTCGAACCGCCACATCACGAACGTTAGCGCAGGAATTAGGGTGTGTCGCGCAACAACCTGTGTCAGCACGTACCGTTCGACTTCGTCTGCAGGAGCGGGGACTTGTCACACGGTGCCCATTGCTCCGATTACCATTGACGTTACACCACCGGCGAGTGCGGCGGCAGTGGGCAGTTGAACGCCGCACCTGGACTACGGAAGGGCACGACATTAGCTTCTCCGACGAATCCCGCTTCTGCCTACAACACCACGATGGTCGGATCCGCGTGCGGCGGTACCGCGGCGAGATACTGTATGACGCCTGCATTATGCATCGCTATACCGGTCCGTCGCCTGGCGTTATAGTTTGGGGCGCAATTCGATATGACACCCGCACCCCTCTGGCACGTATCGCCGATACACTCAACAGCCACTGCTTCATCTGCGACGTTTTGGAGCATGTAGTCCTCCTTTACCTGCAGGACCTGTCAGCGGCCACGTTTCAACAGGACAATGCGCGCCTGCACGTAGCACGTATCGTGCAACAATTCTTCACGGGCCACCAGGTGTCACTGCTGCCGTGACCCGCCTGTTCTCCCGATATGTCGCCCATCGAACACGTCTGGTCGCTGATCGGCAACCGAGTGGCCCGGCAAGCACCACTTGCGGCTACGCCTGATGAACTGTGGCAACGTGTGGAAGCAGCCTGGACCGACATACCCCAAGCCCACATCCAAAGCCTCTTTCTTTCGATGCCGCGGCGTGTAGCGGCCGTTATTGCCAGCCATGGGGGCCACACGAACTATTGATGTCTGCGTGTTCCGCAAGTCGCACGGGCCTGTAAGCTCAATCGTTTCATTTTTGAATCTGTTGTTATGTGTCCAGTATATCTGGCTTTGCTATCTCGTGTCCTTCTTGGTGTTGCATTTTGGGTGGCCAGCAGAGTACTTCAAATTTTTTTTAGCCCATAAGTTTGCACCTAAAGGGCGTAAGTTCACGATTCCGTTTACAGGAATACATGCGGGATTAAAAGTCCGATTGAAAAACTTTTCTTCGGTCAGATAGTACGGTCTTCCATTCCGGTTCCATTGACTTGGAATAACTTTGATAAATTTAATTCGCGTCAGAACGGATTCAAAAGATCCAAAAATCACATCCGTAAATACGGTGTCATCTTTCTTATTTTTTTTTTTTTTTACTATTTTCTGTCTGACTGGTCCCCTGTGTTTTAGTTTGTATTACCAAATCCTTAACAATAAGCAATATTATTTGAATGAAATTAATGCAACTTTATCCGCTTTTCATTTCATCTACCGTTCACTTTGTCCGCGGTTCACTTTGACACATTCATTTCGCCCTCAGAGTGGATGGAATACCATGGAAAGTTTCTGAATTGATGAAACAAGAAAGAAGACACCGAAATTTCGGGTGTAATGTGCACGTCTTTTGAAACCGTTCTGACGCGAATTAAATTTATAAAGCTATTCAAAGTCAATGGAACCGGTATGGAAAGCAATAGTGTCCTACCGAAGAAAGAAGTATTTTTCAATCAGGTTTTTAATCCCGTAGATATTGATGTAAACAGAGTCGTGAACTTGCACCCTCTGGTTGCAGACTCGTGCATTAAGAGGAATTTGAAATTATATGAGAAACATTTCGCAGCGGAAACGCTCTCCAACAAAGAAAAAAATATCAAATCGGACACTTAGAAGCAGAGGTATGGGCAAATATGAGATATGCATCTATGCCCCCTGGTGGGAAAACCATGCATTATTTTAGAAAGAAAGCTATTCTCAAAAGTTTTTTTCTGCTTTTCGATATGGTCAGTATCGGTCCAGGAAAAAGGTTTTTTAGTCGAGTTTTCAGGAGCTCAGATTTTGCTGCAAATACATTAGAAGCAGAAAATAACGCTTATGCTCCTGGTGGCCAAAACAATTCTTTACCAAATATTAGAAATTATATGCAAGAGACATCTCAACATGAGTTGTATGCAATACAGGAAGAATTTTTCAAATCAGAGTTTTGGAAGCAGAAATATCAGGGAAAACGCAATTTACTTTTGCGCCCCCTTGCAGAAAGTCTGTGATCCTTTTGAAAATTTTGAAATTATATGAAACACATTTCGCACCGGACCCGCTATCCAACAAAGAAGGCATTTTTCAAATATGAGTTTTTGAAGCAGAGCTATTGAGAAAAATAGAATATATATATACGCCCCCTGGCGTAGAAACCATGCATTATTTTAAGAAGAAAATATTCCTAAAAGGTTTGTCGACGTGAGCAGTATCGCGCCACAAACGAATTTTGTTCAGTCGAGATTTTAGAAGCTCAGATTTTGCTGTAAATTTATCAGAAGCAGATTATAAGACTTACGCCCCTGGTGGCCTAACCATTTTTTACCAAAATTGGAAGTTACACGTAAAGGATTTCTCATCAGGAGCTGTATCTGGTGCAGGAAGAATTTTTCAAATCGGAGTATTAGAAGCAGAGATATCTGAAGAAACGCAATTTAATTTTACGCCTCCCCCTAACGGAAAATCTATGCATAGCTTGAAAAAGTGACTATACTCTGCGACCTAAATGGAATCGAAAGATGAAGGATTTTTTCAATCAGATGTTTAGAAGCAGAGATATCAGAGGAAACGCAATTTAACTTTACGCCCCCCTAACGGAAAATCTATGCATAGCTTGAAAAAGTGACTATATCTAAAATACTCTGCGACATAAATGGAATCAAAAGATGGAGGAATTTTTTCAATCAGATGTTTGGAAGCAAATATATGCAATAAAATGTATTTTGAATTCGATATCATCTGCACTTACGCCCTCTAGTGGCGAAATTGTACATCGTAAAAAAACAAAAAACAAAATGAAGGATCATCATTCGCATATTTCGAGCTTCCCAACGCAAAAATAATTTTTCAAATCGGACTAATAATTTCAGAGATATGGTATCTACAGACGGACGGACGGACAAACCGACAACATAAGCACGATCTTTTTTTACAAAAGACGTGCTAAAAAAAGGTCAGCGGACATTGGACATATGCGATTGTTTTTCCTGATTAAGTTTTTTGATTAAAATGTAACGACTTTAATGTCATTTAAAGTAAAACGAGGAACTGAACTTTGATGAGCTTTTTAACTGTTTTGTGTGATATGATGTCAATCGCTATGATATAAATCAAAGTTTATTTCAATGGACATAAATTTATTGGATTGAATATGCAAATTTTAGACCCCTTTCTCCTTTATATAAAAGTCTCTATTTTCCTTCTCTCTCACACCGCAAATTCACAGTAATTATCAATCTTAACTTTTTTCCACCATTATTATTTAATGGATCTTTTTCACAAGTTAAATAGCTGTGGAACATATACAGGTCATTATAGTTCATCGTATATAAATTAGTAATTGGGAAATTATAAACAGTTAATAATCAAAGCAAAAAATAAGTATAACTAAATGGAAACAATATAAAAGAGTTAGTTCAAAATACAAAGGCCGTTCAATAAAAACTGAGAGTAATTTTTTTTTGATTTGCCAACAGTCCGAAGAGGATAAATAACCACTCCGACGACTAACTTAATAAAGGAAGTATCTATGGCAACAGTTATTAGTCGTGGCAGACGATTCTAGTTTTGTTATTGCGCAGTTGTTTAAGGTACGTCTGCATTTCGCCATACATATATGGAAGTGAGTGATTCAGATTTAAGAAGTGAAATGCGTTGTGCGATAAGATTTTGCTATCATTTGAGTAAAACGGCTCCAGAAACAGTTGATTTATTGAAAAAGCTTACAAAAATAAATATTTGGGTGAGTCGACGTTTTTTAGATACCACCATGATTTCAAAAAAGGGTGTTTGTTGGCAGAACTCGCTCCTAGGCCTGGTCGACCTGAAAGTGTTGTAACGGAGCGTATTGTTAACACTGTTTGGGCAATCCTGCAGGAAGATCGACGAATGACGTATGAAGACATAGCGGCGTCAACTAATATTTCAAAAAGTTGGCATTCTAGCATTCTACGCGACAAATTACTGCTGCATTATATTTATTTCAGATGGGTACTTCATCACCTGACGAGAGAACAATTGTTGGCCGAAGTTCAGCTGTGTCATGAGCGGAAACAAATGATTGGAAAAGATCCGAACTTTCTAAACACAATAATAACTGCCGATGAAACATTGGTACACTTATTTTAACCTCCCACAAGAAGCGCTCAACGAGTGTCTGGAAACACACAGGCTCGCATCCTTCGAAAAAAGTCCGCGAAACCAAATCAGCTGGGAAGGTGATGATAGTTTTCTTTGATCATAAAAGTGTAGTCTACCAGCATACCGTTCCTCCACAAATTACTGTCAATGCTGAGTATTACATTTCAGTCTTGAAGCGTCTGCGATTACACTTATCGATTAAGCGACCGGAACTGGTGGGCAAGTGGACCCCACACCATGATAACGCCCGCCCATATGTGGCTGCTTGTGTTCAACAGTTTCTTACGAAATGCAGTAATGAAATCATGTCACAGGCTTCCTACAGTCCTGATGTCTCTCCGTGCGATTTCTGGTTGTTTCCAACAATGAAAGAGAAGTTCCGTGGTGCAACATTCAACACAGATGCTGACGTTATTCAAGCTGTACAGAGGTCGCAAAAGCAGCTTCCACAAAATACCTTCGCCACGTGCTTTGAAAAGTGGACTGAACGATGGGATCTTTGCTTATCATCCGAGGAAGAATGTATTTTGCTGTACCTATATTTCTTTATTTTGTGTGATTTTACTCTCGGTTTTTATGGAAGATACGTTGTTTTAAAATGTCTTTGTAACATTTGATTTATGCCATAATGATTAACATCGTACCACAGGAAAGAGTTAAAAAGCTCGTCAAAGTTCAGTTCCTCTTAATACTTGAAAAAACATCTAGAATCGTTATATTTTAATCGAAAAACTTTAACAGGAAAAACATCGCATGTATGTATTGTCCGCTAAACCGTTTTTTCTGCTTAGAAACAGAAAATTCATCAAAACAGAAAATTTCCACGGTATTCCATTCATTCTGAGGATGAAATGAATGTGGACAAAGTGAATGGTAGACGAACTGAACAGTGGACTAAATGAACAGCCGACAAACTGAATGGTGGACTAAATCAACAGTGGACAAACTGAACGGTGGACAAAGTAAACTCTGGACAAAATGAACTGGACCAAGTGAATGAGGATAAAATGAATGTGGACAAAGTGAATGGTAGACGAACTGAACAGTGAACTAAATGAACAGCCGACAAACTGAATGGTGGACTAAATGAACAGTGGACAAACTGAACGGTGGACAAAGTGAACTCTGGACGAAATGAACTGGACCAAGTGAATGTGGACGAAATGAACACGCACAAAGTGTTCCGTCACCGGTGCCCACAGACGGATGGACTAACGATACTATAAGCTCGTACCTTTTTTACAAAACACGTGTTTAAAAGGGACTCATAACGACACAGCGTTTCTGCATATGGTAGAATGCGAACGTTTTTGAAAGATCCCCGTACATCCTTAAGAACAAATCTCCATATATTTTCATAAGAATCGCTTTAATGCTTAATGAAGAGATTTTTCGTGATATGCAGAACGTATTCTTAATCCATTACGTTCTGAGATCACCCAGTAGTATCATAATAATATGACCACCAACCTAATAATGGAAAAAAAGCACCCTTGACAGCGGCGACACGGCGTGGCATGGACGTAATGAGCCTCTGGAAGGTTTCCCGAGGCACACGTGCCCATTCGGACGGCAGCACAGCGGAGGTCCCGAAAATTACGTGGTTGTGGGTCGGCACGTCGCACCTGTTGATTCAAATAGTCCCAGAAGTGCTCTATAGGTTTGAGGACGGGCTATTTCGCCAGCCAAGGGAGAACGGAGACATCGCTGTCATGTTCCTGGAACCAGTCACGCACCCCCTTAGCAACGTGGCACGACGCATTGTTCTGTTTATAGAGACCATCACCACCAGGGTAAACGTCCAACATGAAAGGACGTATGTGGTCAGCAAGGATAGACAGGTAGCCATTGGCATTCAGGGACGCATCCAGTGGGACCAGCAGTCCCAGGTCATACCAGAAAGGCATCCTCCACACATGCGCACTGCCACCGCCTGCCTGTACTTGACCGACAAGCGTGTCCGGGTGTTGGTTCTCGTGTGTCTGACGCCGTATTCGCCGCCTCCCATGACTTCTGCGGACGAGAAAGCACAATTTGTCAGAGAAGGCAGCCTTTTCCCACTCTTGCACTGTCCAATAATGGTAGTTCCATGCGAATTGCAGGCGTCGTTGTCGATGGACCTGGTTTAACACTGACGTTTTGACACAGCGTCTACTCTAGAGGCCCATGCGTAACATGTTTCGCTCTACCGTTATCGGGGACACGTATCTGGGTGCCTCGCGTTCATTTGCGGATCAACTGCTGCACTGTTGCGCGTCGATTGCCCTTTACCAGTCGACAGAGGCGACGTTCTCCTCTGGAGCCAATGGCCTTTGGGGCTTCACAGTTATGACGTTGGGAGTTACTCGGTGGGCCAGCGGTCCATTCTTGGTACACTCTTACTACAGCACCTCGCTAACAGCCCCACGAAGTCTGCTGTTTCTGAGATGCCCTTGGCGTGGTAGCCGATGATCTTTCCTTTTCAAACGTCCGTCAAATCACTACCTCTGGCCATTGTGCTCACGTTAAGCACTAGGGCGCATGTGTCCTGGCCGGCCGCTTATATCTTCGTGTGGTCGACCTTGTCACGTGCACTCTGTGACGCGTTTGGTCAGGTACACTGTGATTCCGGGTGTGGTCATATTATTTTGACACAACTGTGCATGTTGAGATATTTGGAAACCGTGAAACAGTTAAGATAGAAATGTAGTATCAGTCAAAGGATATTGGTCACAAAGTAAAATAAAACAAAAATGTTCTGTGTGTACCTTCGCTCTCACTTTCTACGATGGATACACCATTTGCGTTTTGCAGTTTCTCTGATCTGGCCTGGAACGGTTCAGATCCTTCTGTAGTTGGCTCAGACGATGGAGGAGGGATTTCTGAAAAACAAATTCACTTATTAGAACACAACTCATTTGATAAGTTTACTTACAGAAGCAGGACAAAAATATATCATTAGGCGTTGATATTGCAAATATAAGTGAAGTTAAATTAATATGTGTGACGCAAATTTCTGAAGGACTGGGGTTTAGGAGACAAAATATTAATGAGTTACGTTTTCAAGCTAATTTAATGGAATTAGAAATACTTGATCCCATTATTTTATCTGTTTTTTCACTCAAACTACTACATGAAAATGAAGAATTTGTAGACAAAAAGTCCTGTTAAAATTATCATTTAATAGAAAATGAAGAATTTGTAGACAAAAAGTCCTGTTAAAATTATCATGAGAATGAAGAATTTGTAGACAAAAAGTCCTGTTAAAATTATCATTTTGCATTTAATTAGCACGCATGAAAAATGTGTGTTTACATTAATATGATTTTACACATGCTATATTTTGAAATAAACGGTGAAGAATCAGAAGTATCACGTATTCTAATATTTTACGGTAGTAATGTTTACTTAAGTTTGAAGAATTAGCAACGTTAATTGCATTGAATTGTGAGGCTTCATAATGTAAAGGGAAGACAAGATTCATTTATAGTGAATTCTTGTATAAATAGTTGCTGTAAAATATTTAATGCACACAATTGACGTGGATTAGTTTCATCAAACAGAAGTCATCGCTCTTTCCACGTTTATAAGTGAGTCACGGCAAAATTCTCATCGGCCGCCACCGGGAATCGAATGCAAGGTCTTCCAGTTACGCGCCGGAGATGTTACCACTGCACCACAGTGGCCTCGAATACTCCAGACTCGCATACGTTAATAAAACTCACATACGTTAGTCAAACTCACATACGTTAGGCAGTTAGTCGTATGCGAGTTTGGAGAACTCGAGCAGCTGTGGTGCAGTGGTAGCATGTCCGGAGCGTAACTGGAAGATCCTGGGTTCGATTCCCGGTGGCGGCCGATGAAAATTTTTCCGTGACTCACTTATAAACGTGGAAAGAGCGATGACTTCTGTTTGATGTAAAATATTCAATTTAGTTGTAATGCCTTTATTATTTAGATACATTACCGAAACTCAACACAGCAATAATCCATAAGCAGTATTGTGGCGAATGTTTGTTCGGCATCGTAAACTGGAATTCCCAATGCAGTTTACTCTTTTGTATGATATTAAAAATAAAAGTTATTTTATGTTTCTCAATGTAGATAGATGCATGTTATATACTGAGTTGTGAGATACCATGGGACACCTACCTAGTAACGAGAAGGCCCAACTTTCGCCCGGAAAAGGGCAGTCACACACCAAATAATTCAGCCAACTAGGTCACGAAAGCATTCCACAGGTATATCTAACCATGCTTGCTGAACCGCTGTCCATAATTCTGTCCTGTTTCTGGCTTTAGGGTCGATAACTTGAAACGACCTATCCACCTATCCACAACATCAAAAAGATTTTCTACCGGGTTCATGTGCGGTGAACGGAGAGGCCATCCCTGGGTTTGAACTTCTGCGGAATGCATTTCTAACCATGTTCCAGTCACCACGGCTCTGTGGGGAAGAACACTGTTCTGCTGGAAGGGTCCATTGCGCTGTGCGCAATGGACTCTTCCAGCAGAACCATCTGTACCCGTTCATGATCTTTATTCCCTGCGGGTGCCTGATGATCATGGACTGATGCAGATGGTGTGTAACAAGGGATACGTAGCGTCGACAATTCAGAGGTGTATCCAGACGTAACAGAGGTTCCAACGTGTGCCATTTGAACCCACCCCAGACCATAAGCGAATGTTTAATGACATAAAACTATTCGCTAACCCTTAAGTTTTAACTTGCTGCTCGTGGAAGCTGCAAACTTAACTAAGCATTTGTAAGGCTTCTAATTAAACACTTTAAAAGAACTGTCCAAAGAAAAGGACCAGCAGAATCAGCACTTACATATTCAATGTTTATTGTTCATTTCTTATTTAGTCATGTCAAGATGAACAACGTTGAATATTGTATACTCCGCAATAACAAGATAACAAACCAATATGGCTATAACAAGCGTAATCCATATATATTTGCACGTACAATATTTATCGCTGTTATCGCACTCTGACAATCTCTTATTCCTCTTCACCTAACACATAGCACATTGTACACAGCACGTATATTCACGAGCACAACACACCAAACCCTTTTAACTGCCCTCCGTTGTACACTCAATAGACACAGAATTAGATATACCTACCTATTAGCGTGTTGGTCCTCCACTGAAGCGAAAAACAGCCTGTACATGCCGAGGCATTGACTCTGCCAGATGCCGGACGGTACCGAAGGTAATGCCAGCCATGCATGTTACAGCATTTTCCACAACTCCGCCACACATGTTTGTCCAGGATCCATAGATCTGATCTCCCGCTGCACTGCAACCCAGAGGGCTCCCACAGGGTTTAAATACGAGGTCCCTGGGGGCCACTGGATTGTTCCAAACTAAGAGGAGTGTTCTTCGAGCCCTGTCTGGTTGGTTGAGGCCCGGTGGGGTGGCGCATTGTCCGGCTGGAACAGATCTTCTGGCGAAGGATGAGTGTAGGCGATCATCCAACATATGTTGGTAACGCGAGCTGCTAAGAACCTCTCCAGACACACTAAGGGATCTAGTGTGTCCCATGAGAAGTCTCCCCAAACCAGCACAGGGACACCAACGCCTTGAACACAGACAACCTAACACAACGGGGCCATGGCCTCACGCTGCTGACGCCACATCCACACCCTCTCGTCACCTCGGTACAACTTAAAACGAGATTCATCTGAACATACGACCTGTTGCTACCCTGCAGAAGTCCAATTTTGATGTTCCCGAGACCAGGCAAGGCGTAATTTCCTATGACGAGCAGTCACCAGTGGCATCCGTATCCCAGGGTGCACTGCGTACGCCGTACCGTTCACTTTCTACCGCTGCTTGGGCCTGCGACATTTAAGCTAGATGCGATTTGAGCCGCCGTTGCCAAGCTGTCGGTCATTATGAACCTGAATAATCTGCGTCGACCCTGGTCATCAATGGCGTGTGGTCGGCTACCGCTTGCTCTCTTGGCGCTGGTGCGGCTGTCGATGGGATAATAGTGGTACACCCGTGATACATTTGCCCTCGGGAAACCTCCCCAGGTAGCACAGAACTGCAATTTAACGTAGGCCCAACACTGAGCGACCGTCTTCTACTCCTAAAAGACGGTGACTCAGTTTTGGGTGTACGTTAAATTGTAAAGCTGTGCTACAGGGCTAGGAGGTGTCTTATCATTTGGGCGAAAAAATTATCTATCCGTCTCGTGCCGATAATGCGTTCACGATTAAAGTCGCTCAGATCACCACGTTTATCCATGTTTGTCTATTGCAATATATTGTTTGGAAGCCCTGCTATCCGCCTATTTATAGCCTGCGTTCGGTTTGCTCTTTTCCACTCTGAGAGCAAGATGCCCATGTCAACTGCCCATTACCCCTATCTCTGATGTTTTTTTACTTAGTGAATATCATCGAAGCATTACATTATGACCACCTACCTACTTAGCTGTAGCAGCCCATTTAGCCTCCAAAACAACCGCCACTCGGCAAGGAATCGATTCGATGAGGTGGTGATAGGTATCCTGGGGTATCTGGTACCATAATGTCAACAGCAGGTCCACAAGTTCCCGTACATTTCGGGGTGGTGGTGATTTAGCGAGAACCCGCTTTTCCAAGTCGAACTACAAATGTTCGATTGGCTTCGTGTCAGGTGAACGTGGAGGCCAGAGAATTAACTGAAAGTTCCCAGCATGTTCCTCAAACCACTCCTTGACGATTCTGGCAGTGTGGCACGGCGCATAATCCTATTGGTAATAGCCATCACCAGCAAGGAATACAGTTGCCATGAATGGGTGAACTTGGTCCGCAACGATGTTCAGATACCTTACAGCTGTCAGAGATTGTGCTATTAGGATAATGGGGCCTAACATGTCCCAAGAAAACTTCGCCCAGAGCATAACACAGCCGCCGCCGGCCTGTTTCCGCCCTACAGTGTATCCAGGTACCATAGCCTCTGTTGGTAATCCGGGTATCCCCGCTCTGCCGTCTACGTGATGTACCAGGAATCCTGATTCGTCAGACCAGGGAACTTTCTTCCAATCATCCGCGGTCCAATCTCGATGATCTTGTGCCTATTTCATGCGCTGTTGGCGATGACATGCAGTGAGCATGGGGGTCTTCCGCTACGCAGGCCCATGCGCAGAAGGCTTCGATGAACTGTGTGCTGTGACACATTTCCCTGATCACCACTGTTGTAGCTGCGGGTGATTTGCCGCACTGTGACTCTGCGGTCGCTGTGAACAATGCACGACAGTCTCCGCTCACCTCTGGCTTCAATGAGCTGCGGACGACACACGGCTGGACAACGGTTCGTCGTTTGGCGATCTGTGCACCACTTTTGATACGTTTACACCACAGCGGCACGTGAAAAACCTACAAGAAGAGCCGTTTCAGAAATCGTAGTTCCGAGTCACCGTGACATCAGAATTTGTCTTTTATGAAACTCCGATAAATCAGAAGTTTTTACCATTCTGACTCCGAACATTGTACTAACCGAAACCGGTCCTTGAGATGTATATATGCTATTCTGTGAAGTTCACCTGCGCCACCGTTCGGTGTTCAGGCGCGCTCATTTCTCTACGCTGTGGGTGGTCGTAATGTAAGGCCTCATCGTGTATAATCCCGATAGATACGGAAGATGACCAAAATGCAGTGAAGAAGACGCACATCATCCGCTGGATAAAAGAGAGTAAAGGTCACGTTTTGAATGTTAAACGGAATATATACATACAAGCTACATGCGCAACATATGGGGTCTAGCTCCACATCTTCAAAGAAAACCCATGACTGTCTTTGTAGATAGCTCATGGGATTACCAAATTAAGATAGAGAAAAGCTGTAGTGCTTTGACTTGAATGGGCTCCTGTTTGCCTTGCGCCACTGCTTCTCTCCTTTGCCTTGAGCCAGTTGTCCTAAATTAAAAACGGGAAACTGTTTATAATTCGTGGAGTTGCTGACGGTAAGCGTTAAACTCCCAATAAAAAAATACTGTTTGGGGAATTGTCATAAGTCGGTCAGCATCTACCTGAGAACAGTATTATTATATTGCACGTATTGTGGCGGCCCCGTTGACGCAGTGGTCTAAGCGCTGACTTCTGATCACTCGTCCGAGATGGGTCCGGGCTTGAATCCCGCTCAGCAGGCATGAATGCCATGTTTGTCTTACAGCACTGGCTCTCTCCCTTCCCTGGAACCAGTAATCCTAATTTAGGCACGGGCGAATGCATATAGCACATCGAGTTGCTCATGGAGGTCGTTAACCTCCCCTCCCCCCACGCCAATAAAAAAATTGTATTGTGAAAGTTTATTCAAAGCAAATTTAATTTCGCATCAAATACGCTTAAAGCGTTAACTTTAACCTACACTATTAAAAATTTTGGACTAGGTTGCACCAAAACGTGGTACTACACCAGCTGCACCACTTTCTGAGAGAAGGTACACCATTGTGTGGTGCAAACGAAAGTCATAAACATGGTGAAACCTTGTACCATAATGTGGTGCAAAGTTTCAATACGTTGTAGGCTTTTGTTCGCACCACACAATGGTGTATCTTTTCTCAGAAAATGGTGCAGTTATTGTAGCATCACGTTTGGTGCAACCTACCACAAAATTTTGAACAGAGTAGAATAGATCTTCAGATCTTCAGTTGAGGATTTTAAGAAGGAAGTGTCTTACCCCAGGTCTTAAACAACTCTTAGAAATAGGAAGCTAGGAGATTTGGGCTAGAGTGCCCGATAGGAAAATGACACCGAAGCGAGCTAGAAGACGCCCTTATTTACTACCGGTGGGCCAGTACCCGGCGCCCGACGGTCACAGCGTAGAATAGGTAGCCACAAATGCTTAAATATTGTAAGTCAATGTCGCGTCGAGTCACGGAATGCCGAAAGTGCATAGTACCTAAGGAAATGAAAAAAAACCCCACCCCAAAACTAGGAAAATTACCGCATATCGCAGCCCCAGTGGTCGAGTAATTTGCAACTCTGCCTTCTGTCCACGTGTGCGATATTGAGTCTGGTTTCGACCAACGGGTGAAGCACAGGTGGTGTGGTTGTCTTATAGCGTAGGAGCTTTCTTTTTCTGGCATAAGTGAACACTAAATTACAGACGGGCGATGTGTATATGGTCTTTAGGAGTTGCTCATTGCGGCCGTTAAAACCCAAAACAGAACATAAACCAAAAAAAAAAAAGGGAACAGTAACAATTTATTTTTTGGGGAAGAAGGGGTGTACGACCACAGTGAGCAACTGATGTGCTAAAAGCAGTCGTTCACCCCTAATCGTGGCCTAATTCACCCCTAATCGTAGCCGCGGGTGGCTTAGCGATCAACGTTCGTGACTGCAACGGAGAAGACTTCGGGTTCGATCCAAGGCAGGTATGAACGCTCGTACCACTAAATATCCGTCGTGCGTCGGATGCGGACGTTAAGACGTCGGACCCCGGGTACTGGCCCCCAGGTAATAAATAAGGGCGTCTTCTTCCCCTTTTCTACCTCGCTTCCGTGTCACTTTCCTATCGGGCACTCTAGCTCAAATCTCTTAGGTTTCTGTTTCTAAGGATTGTTTAAGACATGGGTTCCAACACTCCCTTCCTAAAATCCTCTACATATGATCTGATCTGATCTGATCTGAATTGTGGACCTCTGGCTCAAGGAAAGAGAGAGAGAGCCAGTTCCGTAAGACAAACACATTATCCATGCCTCATCGGATTTCGAACCCGGACCTGTCTCGGAAGAATGGTCAGAAGCCGGAGTTTAGGCGACTGCTTCACCGGGCGACGAAGAATTCAATTGCCAGGAAGTTTTCTTCTTGGGAAAAGTGTATGTTTCGATACTAAACAAATTTCTTGCCGTATCGGATTTCTAAATTTAACAGCAAAATCATTTCAATTTGTTCCGAGTCCGCATAGTCTAGCGCTGGGTGCAACGTGTAGCTTCCCCGTCACTACGGATCAGCTTTTAGTATGATTGTGGTAATGCTAATGAAATTGTACCATCGTAGTATAGAATATAAATTTAAACTTTGGTAAATGTACTATAATATACCGTGAGTTGGGGTAACTTTTTGGCCCAAAACCGGAAATTTTTTTTACTTTGTATGTTGCAATCCTGCATTCGCCTGATTCAGGTAATTTTGACGCAAAAAGTAAGTTGCAGCATTAGTTACAGATGACCCACAGTTAACTGTTATTCGTTCTTCCGGGACGCCATACAGTGTCTCTGGTGTAGATTAGCAAATACATACCTTCCTAATTTCTATCTGTGTGACTCAAACTCGAAGTTTTTACGTTTTGGTAAGTACATTTTTTTATACTTATACATGTATAGAAGGAGTCAGTAATGTTAAAAATTAAAGTTATTTCATATTATTTTTTTGTTGACTTTTGTATGCCTTGGGGTTACTTTGGCCCAAGATTTGGGGTAACATTGGCGCAACGGCTATTTTTAACTTTTTTGGCGCATCTATCATAACGATACACATAAACTCTTTCCAAAAGCATTTTTATTGCTTTCAGGAACTGAAGGGCCGAAGAAAACAAGAAAGAAATTGCAAATACCAGATGGCAAAATCATTTGTCTAACGGATGTCGTACTGTCAGATGCTGGTTCTTCAAAACCAAAACCCCAGCTCCATCGAAAAGACAAAAGTTTCCATCTACGAGTATTTCCTCAAGCGAACATTCAGATGAGAGGAATCTTGATGTTGGAGTCTGACACAGAGTGTGAAACATTTTCTGATTTACAATAGCATGCAAATGATGCATCTATCACATCACCAAAATCTACGCTTGAGGATTATGCTGTTGATGATTTTGCAATTGTTTTATTCAACGGTCAAAAATACCCCGGAAGGATCGTCAGCATCTCAGAAGGACCAACAGTTGATTGTATGGAAAATGGCTTCAAATTCTGGAGATGGTCTCAAAATAAGGATTGTATTCCATACGAATGGCAAGATGTTTTTTGTAAAATATGTCCCCCACAAGTGATTTGAAAGACGAATCAGTTTTTTTTTCCTGAGATGAACAACATGATGAGTATGATATATCATGATGTGAATAAAAATCCCAATGATATTTTACTCTCAAATCAGCGTAATATCACATCAGGGGCAAAGTTACCCCAAGTATGGCAACTTTGTCCCAAAATTTCAATAATTCTTGGGGGGGGGGGCTGTAAAAACTCGAAAAAAATAATACGACGCACTTAACTGTATCCTTTTTCCATGCTGCATGCGAAAAAAATATTGCCCCACGTAATAATCGAATATTTGAAATGTTGCCCTTTAGTTAGACAAACAATGAAATTTTGGGCCAAAGTTACCCCATCTTACGGTACCTTTCGTAAAAATCTCATTTTAGAAATCCCTAATTTACCAATGTGGTAGTATGTGAAAGAAATCGTTTGCTTTATTCTGCAAACTGAATCAATCTCTACCTTACAGAATATAAAAGGGAAATTTTGTAAATGTATTGTAATACAGTTCTAGTAGTAATGGTAATTGTGCAAATGTATTGTAGTATTTCACTATTAGTTAATTTAATATTGTAACTTCGATACTAATGCGCACGAAATTGTTTGTTTATCACTGGGGATGAAAAACTTGTTTTGGCATGGGATAAAAATGTAAAATGTTAGCCAATGAATTGCACTGGAGCCATTAAGTAATAATAACTCTAAACAGAAATTTCAAGTTGCATTGTAAATAGAATTTTCTCTGTAGTCGGGTTCAAAATGTACATAGCAAGTGTTCATATCTTAATTTATTAAATAATTAGTATTAATTGGAAAACCTGTTCTTTACAAGAAATAAAGTACTGAGTTCCACGGAAAAGAGTTTCTTGTGAATAGTGGTTGGTGACATTTCTCAGTCAACTGGGAAAAGCGGTTGGTGACATTTCGGTTGGTGACATTTATCTCAGCCAACCTGTATTTCGAAATGCTGGAAAGTTTTCGTCTTAGTAGAGTTATGAAAACACTACCGCTAATCTCCAGCTAATCTCCTCCCTGTTTGTGAATGAATGGTTTGGCGAATATCACGCAGACTTTACCTATTGCCAGTCTTAAAATGATTCTACTCGATCTCACCCGGAACTTTAATTCGTGTTAACCATGAGCAACTGTAAGGCATACAAGCCGTCTCCCATCCCTAATTTGAAGTCACTAATTCCAGGTAATAGAAAGAGCCAACATCGTCAGCTAAACGCAACACACATACCGCATACGGGTCTCAAGCTTGGAATTATCTTGGCTGACCAGCCAGCAGGGCGGCTTTCAATAATGTGAAGCGATTCCATTTAAACATGCTCTACTGGTCATGAAGTGGGAAACTGCAAATTTGGGAAGTGTTTTCCACAAGGCGGAGCTTTAATAAAGAATGCTGAAACAGATACGAAAAATGCATTTTTTGGGGTAATCTGTTCAGATGGTGATCATTTAAATTTAAATTATTTTAACTCACATTTTGATTACAGTTACAGTGGGTGAACAAATTTCTTTAACTGAAGAACGATTCTGTTCTTACTGGACATGAGTTTAAATTAGCGTTAGAAAATGAATAATTAGGAAGAAAGGGAATTTATTCAGTTGTAATCGATATACAGCTATGGAACGAAGCGGTTTAAGTCAAGAAAAGGCTTCATGCCATTAAATGGTATTCCTTGTACGTTTGTGTTTAAATGGAATCATGCAACTTTTTCTCGTCCGAATTCCTTTGCTTGCTTATTTTCGTTTCAGTTTTATTTACAGATTTTCCTTCTCTTGAAATCCCCCTTTCAGAAAAGCACCGAAAAAAAATCTCTGTCAGCACCTTTTCATTGCCACAGCTGAAGAGAATTTTCAGAAATGGCAGAAATGGACGCAAATCAATAATAAAAAAGGAAGAAAAGGAAAATAAAAAGATAGGGTCTAACTCTCGATTGCCCCATCAGAGTATATATTCTTTTTCCATCAAAGAATGTTCAGCTTCCGAAGGATAAAGAGATAATTCCTTTCAGAAAACTTTTATTACTGCATTTTTGGTGCAATTTGCATCGACGACTTAAAAGCACTTTTATAAAAAGGGAGGACATCGTTTACCAATTATAGTCTTTCTGTGCAGCGGGGTGATCTAAATCAACTACGCTGAGATCCCTCTTTGGAAGGAAAATGCAAATTAACTGACATTCCTGAGTCAGTTTTAAAAACATACCAGCTGCGGAGGGAACCGCAGAAATGGCTCTTATGCTAATGTCTCCTCGGGGTTTTACGGTAAACGCATCTAAATTAAGGATGCGGCTGGGAAGGGCCAACGTTTCTGTTCTAATTAACACTGATTAAAACATATGCTTTGCCTCTCGTGGCTTTCCTCTTGAATTTGTTTCTAAAACATGACCTGACAGCTTCACATAAGAATGCAGAAGATTTACCTGAGGAGATGTTTGTCATGCATCGAGATGCGCACATTTAAATTTCTGAAGTTAACGAACAGACTTCGACATATATCATCATGTCGCCCGAGCTCGCACGATAAACTTGAGAAAAATCCGAAACTTGATGCGTTGCAGAAATATTTTATTTCCTCTGAAGTGTATACTATTATACTATTGGTCGAAAGATAATGCAGCCTCACTCTCTTATTACAAGACTGACTTCCAAGACTTCGTATTTCCATCCGATCGCTGCCATTGTAATGTTTTAACTCCCTTGTGAAGTTTTAAGGTCACGCTTTACCCTTGTAGGACCGTAGAACTCTCTTATAAATAGGAGTTCGGGATAGACAGAAATCCTCGCTAAAACCATTTTGAGGTAAATACACTATATTGACAAAAGTCACCAGACACCTAGAAGAGAAACACAACATAGCATTTATTGGCATACATTAGTACGGTGTCGGTCCACCTTTGGCCTTAATGCATACACTGACCCTTCGAGACATGCTTTCCACAAGGTTTGAGACGTAGCGACCGGTATGTGCTTCCATTCAGTACATAACGCTGCCGCTTACTGTTGCTTAGTAATAGGCCTTTGTTCCAAACTTCTTATGCGGCGCTCTAATTCATCCCATAGGTGCCCTATGTGATTAAGGTCAGGACTCTGTGCTAGCCAGTCCACACACGATCCGGAAATATCGTCAAACGACGGTGTAACAGTCCTTGCTTTATGGTTCGGTGCATTATCCTGCTGGTACCAACAAGGCACGGTTCCATAGTATTGCCACAGAGTTGGTAGGGCATAATTGTCCAGAATATCGAGATAGACGTGCTGGTTAACAGGTTTGTCTACGATAACCCATGGGCCGGAACCATACTACAAAACACATCCCACACAAGTACAATGCCAGTTCCAAACTTGACCGTAGGAAAAGTACACTGTGGTAAATAGCATTTCCCCGGTTGCCGCTATAACCACATACGGTCATCAGACTGATGTATCGTGTATCTGAATTCATCATTCCATAGGAGCCGTTACCATTGATCAATGGTCCATGATAAATGCTCTTTACAACATGCTGAACGACGAGTAGCATTCCGAGTGTTCAAATGAAAGGCTTATGAGCAGCCGCACGACCACGGTAACCCATGGAATGAAGTTCTCTGCGAATGGTATGTGTGCATACCGAGGTTCCAGCATTTTTACTCACCTGTGCACTGAGGTCTCGTGCAGTACTCCGTCGATTAGCTGTAACGACTCTCCCCAGGCTTCGACGTCCTCTATCACTGGTTTTCTTTAGTCTGCCGGTACGTTTTGCTGCCTCAGGCACGCCATGTGTTTTCCACTTATTCAGTACATCCAACACAGTCGACTTTTGTATGTTTAAACGCCTCTTTGTTTTTATTATGGACAACCCACTAATATAACACCCAACAATTTTTCCTTTCTCAAAGTCAGTTCTTCACGCCGCGACATTTTCACTCAACCTCACAGTGCGATATGTATCGTGGTCCATCACAGGCTTGTTGTTATACCGTTTGCAGCTGTACCACGCATCTTAACAACGCAGCGGATCCGTTCATTTGCCTTTGAATGAGTGTCCGATGACCTTTGTCTATATAGTGTATTTCTGCCATGTAAAGATGTGCATGCGTGATAATTATATTCATTGAGCTAACGTTGCATTCGGAACAGCTCCCGTTTTTAATATTTGGAGTGATGACGACGTACCACGTGATATCAACCTCCCGTGCGGCTACTATAAATTGTGTATAGCTATCCCCTTTACGTAATAAGTAAATGTTTGCCACTAATGGGGAAACGTGGCGACTTAAGACAATTTGACCGCGGCCAGATTGTTGGGACAACCCAGGGAAGGTGCCAACACTTTGGAAACAGCCGCACTTGTTGACTGCTCCCGTACTCGTGTATCAAGTGCGTACCAGGACTGGATTAAACATGCAGAGAAGAAGGGCTTGCATTGCTTAGCCACGTGAAGGTGATCCTATAGGTGAACGTCGGGTGTCACGATTGGTATCTCAGCAACGACGCGTAACAGCTACCCAGCTCACCTACCAGTACAACAGCGTTGCAGTTCGACTAATTTCCACACGAGGGCCGTATCTGGCTTCGCCTGCGGTTCCCTATCAACGGGGTACCCATTATGAAGCCCAGAAGGAAAGTCGGCAATGGACCCTCGACAAATGGAAGAAAGTCATCTGGAGTGATGAGTCCCATTTCCTGCTGCAGCATGTTGATGGCCAGGTTCGCATATGGCGGAAAGAGCAGGAATCCCAATCCCATGGTTCCACAGTTAGGGTTCAACAGGCCGGTGGAGGTGGAGTTCTAATCTAGGGAGCTTCTCCAGGCAAGTCATTTGGTTACCATCCTACAGACACTAAATGATGCACGCTACAGGAACCTGGTAGCCGACCATTTCCTTCCGTATATGCAGGAGGTTTACCCGAACCACACAGTGCCATATTTCAACAGGAGCACCGTGTCATCCGGCTCGTATAACTACTACATGGTTAGAGAAACGCGACAACGAATTCGCCACATTGCCTTGTGTGACGTGCCTGCAATGCAGGTCGCCCACGAGATAAAGGCAGATCGCAGCGAGAAAATACGTCCGCGTAGCTCAGTTGGGAGAGCGACTTATTCCGGAATAAGAGGACCCGGGTTCGATGCCCTGCGTGGACAAAAATGACGGAGAAATTTACTTCGTTATACTTGGCTCCCAAGTTTCCCTGAATGTAATCCAATTGAACACTTGTAGGATATGCTAGAACGGGGTGTGAGAATTGCTGATCCTCCTCTACGGAATGAGCGTGAACGGACTGAGCTGCTGCGTTGGTCAAGTTAAGCTTGGAGAATGTTCGACACCTTGTTGAATCTGTTCCTAGGCATCTGCGAGCCGCAATTGCACAGAGAGGTGGACCAACGCGTTATTAGGTAGATATTCCTAATGAAAAGCTAACTCAACCCATACTATTAGCAGCTGGACTTGAAAGATTTAATTAGTTAACTATAGTAGTAAAAATTAAAACAAAATATGCACTTACATAGCTGCAACGAATGCTGAAGCCAACATCTTGTGGAAACTTTAAAAATATTATCTCAATCTTTTTTTACGCTTTCCAACCACAGGTTGAAGAAGCGTATATGCTACAGCTTTGCCCGTCCGTCTGTCGGCACGATACCTCGCGTAAAAATGGTTCGATTTCGATGAAAGTTTAGTATGTGGTAGGGAACCACCTGGGGACGAACCCTATTGAAAATGGACGAAATTGGGTCAAAGGTCACGGCATAGGAGCGGAATCCATTCCATTGCCCTTATGCGTCATAACTTGCGCAAATATGATTCGATGTCGATGAAAGTTTAGCATATTGTAGGGGACCACCTGGGAATCAACCCTTTTTAAAATGGGTGAAGTGGGGTCAAAGGTCACGGCATAGGAGCGGGATCCATTCCGTTGACCTTATGCGTCTTAACTTGCGTAAATATGGTTCGATATCGATGAAATTTTAGCATATTGTAGGGGACCACCTGGGAATGAACCCTATTGAAAACGGATGAAGTGAGGTCAAAGGTCAGAACATATGAGTGGGATGCATTCCATTGCCCTTATGCGTCTTAACGTGCGTAAATATGGTTCGATTTCGATGAAATTTTAGTATGTGGTAGGAGACCTCCTGGGGACATACCCTATTGAAAATGGACGTAATGGGGTCAAAGGTCAGGACATAGGAGCGGAATCACATCCATCGCCATTATGCGTAATAACTTACGTAAAAATTCTTCGATTTGGATGACATGTTAGTATGTTGTAGGGGCCTGGCTATAAAATGAGCGAAATGGGGGTCAACGAATCCCATTGAAAATGGGCGAAACTGGGTCAAAAGTTAGGACACAGGAGCGGAATCTCTCCCATAGCCCTTATGCATCATAACTTACGTAAAAATGCCTCGATTGCGACAAAACTTTATCATGTTATTTCGGAAGTATACTGAACCGGTTCTGTAGAATATCACCGAAATGGGATCAAAGTTCAGGGCACAGGATCGAGATTTATTCTACAGCCATTATCCTCATAACTTGAGTAATGATTTCTGGCATGTTGGAAAGCGTATTATAATCAATGCATTGCATGATTTTACTAACTTGTTTTAATGTTTGGGAGAGATGGTCTCTTGCACAACTCATTTGTTGAGAATTTGATGTATTCTCGCCCCATTGCTTTTCTGTCAAAATTCTTCCACTAGCATACAAAAATTACCTGAAGCTGTTACTATTTCGTGTTGTATGCCACTAATTCTGTTCTTCCATTCCGAAACAGTGTCAGCAGATTTTCTTTCCCTCGTTAGATATGGATTTCCAGCAAATTTTATTACTTCTCTTGTTAAGCCTTTAAGCTGCCGATGTACCTGATCAAGATGTCCGCCTGGAAGTCGGACGGAGCGGTGTCATTTTAAACTCCATTTCTTGCGATGCCCTCTGTGCTCTGTGTTGTTGTTAAATGTTTTATTCCATAAACGTTCGTATTTCAGCTTGAAAAGGAAAGGAAAGTTTCCGAAAACGGAGTCGGACGGAAAGGAGATTTCACCCGTAATCGTAATTTGTTTTTTCCGATGTTTCCTTTGTCTAAGTATTGTTGCTACATATATTTTTGTTGCAGATGTGTGTTGCAGCTTTAAAAATGGAGGCAGAAAGTATTATTGAGAAGGGAAGCTAAATGAAGAAAGCGAAATTTTTTCCCGTGGTCGAATTTATGTTTTCGCGGTGTTTCCTTTTCCTTACATTGTTGTTAAATACCATTTAATTAGAAAAACGTTTGTATTTAAAACTAAAAACAAAGGTGAATTTTTTCCGAAAACGGAAGTCGACGGAGCGAAGATTTCTTCGGTAATAATTTTCCTTTAGCGCGATGTTCGCTTTAGCCTGTACTGTTTTAAAATATGACTTTATTTCATAAATCTCTGTCATTCAGCTTTAAATGGATGCAATAATTTCCGACAACGAAGGTTGGACGCAACGATAATTTCTCCCAAAATCGTTTTTTTTTTATCGCAATGTTTCCTCTGTCGTATATTCTTGCCAAATATTATTTTATTTTAAATTAGTAGGTATCCTAGCATGAGCGTAAGTCGAAAGATCTTACTTTGTACTTAAAGCTTCGAAAAGTGTACCAAGGAATGCATGCTCTAAGATACATGCCGCTGTGAGTTATTGTTTAGCTTTACTGAAATCAATAAGCATCGACTTTCGTGGAGTGTTGTAAAATTAGCAGTGATAATGAACACATTGTTAAATATAAATCAAATACGTGGAGATAATGTAAATGGACGATGTTATCGCTCTGTCCACGTTATTTTATACACAACGCATAGCGACTGAAAAATTGTGTTCCGACGCCGCTGGGATCGAACCCCAGATCTGTCGATAACTAGTCGAGTGCGTTCGCATTTACGCACAGCGTCAACAATTCTCAGCGCTATGCGTGGTTTATCATTTACGCCGTAGCGTAAATGCGAACGCACTCGGCTAGTTATCGATAGATCTGGGGTTCGATCCCAGCGGTGTCGGAACACAATTTTTCAGTCGCTATGCGTTGTGTGTAAAATAACGTGGACAGAGCGATGACATCGTCCATTTACATTATCTCCACGTATTTGATTTATATTAACCATTTCTATCGCCCTTTGAATTTATCAGCTAGAATTAAATAGCTGTTGTGATAAATGCCACCAGATGACGACATCTCAGTTGCTGAGACCATCAATACGGATTCGTGTAGTCAGATGCTGACTGATAAACCACGCATAGCGCTGATAATTGTTGACGCCGTAGCGTAAATGCGAACGCACTCGACTAGTTATCGAGAGATCTGGGGTTCGATCCCAGCGGTGTCGGAACACAATTTTTCAGTCACTATGCGTTGTGTATAAAATAACGTGGACAGAGCGATGACATCGTCCATTTACACATTGTTAAAATTTGATGGTTCTGTGAAACTTTAAAACATTTCTCGAGTGGATTGAAATTTTTCACATTTGTATACGTTATGGTAAGGAACACATTCAGGGGGTAAAATCTGAAATAAAAAATGGAAAAAGTCCTTATAATAGAGTGACACTCTGATATGAAGTGTATATATATCATCATCATCATCATCATTGTCAACCATTATCAATCCACTGCTGGACGAAGGTCTCCCCAAGTTTCCTCCACAACGGTTTGTCTTGTGCCAGTCTCCTCCATGTCACCCCTGCATACTTTCGAATTTCATCCACCCATCTCCCATGTGGTCTTCTTTTGGGTCTTTTCCTGTCCCTTGGAAATCCAATCTAAAATTTCGGCTGTCCATCGATGATCTGTCCTTCTGGCAGTATGTCCAGCCCATTGCCATTTCAGGGATTTAACTATGATCATGATGTCTTCCACTCTTGTCATTTTTCGGATCCACGAGTTCCTCTTCTTATCTCTCTTGGTTACACCAAGTATGCACCTCTCCAGGCTGCTTTGAGTTGTCTGCAGCCTTTGTATGTCTCTTTTAGTTAAGGTCCACGTCTCTGCACCATACGTAAGCACTGGAAGAATGCATTGATCAAACACTTTTCTTTTAAGACATAATGGCATATTGCTCTTGAAAATTATGCTGTTTCTTCCAAAAGCTCTCCAGGCAAGTTTTGTACGCCGATTAATTTCTTCATCAATGTGACCCTCACTTGATATCTGCTGTCCAAGATAAACGTACGTGTCTGTTATCTCCAGCTTTTCTCCATCAATCGATAAATCTTCATTTCTTGTAAAAGCATTGAACATCACTTTTGTCTTCTGAAAGTTCATTTGTAATCCCACTTCTTTACTCTTGTCAGCAAGTTCCTGGATCATACTCTGCAGTTCTGATGGGGTAGTTGCAAAAATGACTACGTCATCAGCAAAACGAAGGTGGGTTAGATAATCTCCATTAATCTTTATCCCCTTGTTTTCCCAGCTCAGTGACTGAAAAACACCCTCCAATGTGGCATTAAAGAGCTTCGGAGATATGGTGTCACCTTGTCTCACTCCCTTTCCAATTTTTACGTGTGTTGTATTTTCAAACAGCCTAATCTTTGCACTTGCATTTTCATAGATGTTATTAATAATATTAATGTATGCATCTTCAATACCGCAGGTTTTCAGAGCCATTGTAACTGCTGATGGTTTCACCGAATCAAAGGCTTTTTCATAATCGATAAAAGCCATGCACAATGGAAGTTCATATTCCCTCGCTTTTTCAATTAGTTCTCTCAGCACGTGGATATGATCTATTGTGCTGTAGCCACTCCTGAATCCAGCTTGTTCTCTCGGTTCAGCCATGTCCAGTGTTACCTTCAAGCGGTGTGAAATAACTTTAGTGAAGATTTTATAAACTACTGATAGGAGGCTGATAGGTCTGTAGTTTCCGAGATCCTCAATGTCCCCTTTCTTATGTAGCAGGATAATTGTAGCGGTGTTCCAATCCTCAGGAATCTTTCCTTCATTAAGGCATTGAGTGAAAATTTGGGCGAGTACTGTTTCGATTTCTCCACTTGCTTCTTGTATGATGTCTACAGTAATTCCATCTTCTCCTGGAGCTTTTCCCCGCTTCATGTTCTTGATTGCATGTGCAACTTCTGCTGGAAGGACTGGAGGAACTCTGGTACTGGTATCTTTCATGATGTCTGGAGTGCATGCATCATCCCTTTCATATAATTTGGAGTAGAAATCTTTCACTCTTGTCAAAATTTCGCCTCTATTTCTTGTTACAGAACCATCTTCTTTTCTCAGTGCCATAATCTGTTTTTTCCCCCTTACGGAGATGTCCCTGTGCTATCTTTAGGCTTTGGTTGTTTTCAATTGCTTTCCTCACTAGTTCACAGTTGAATTTTCTTACGTCTTCAGTGATACGTTTTCGTACTGTCTTGCATAGCTCTATATATTCCACTTTGGAAGTCACATCTTCTTTAGTTGTCCTTATCTCTCTTCTTTTTTGCATCAACATTTTCGTTTTTCCTGATAATTTATTTACATGCAACTTGTTCTTAGACCCAGCTAATTTTGTTGCTGTTTCCATAAGAGCTTTGGTTACTTTTCTGTTAACTTCAGGGATGTCCACTTCTTCTGATGTTAGGCCTTCTAAAGCAGAGAACCTGTTCTTCAGTTCCAACTTGAAGGTATTATGGTGTTTTTTAAGGTTGGTTATGTCAATAGATTTTGTTTGTCTTATGAGCTTGCCACGTTCAAGTTTAGAGTTGAGGTGCATCTTACATCTCACCAATCTATGGTCACTACCTGTGTTGAACTTGTTTAGCACACTGCAGTCTTCTGTGACGAATTTTTTGTTACACATAATAAAATCAATTTCACTTGTCGTCCCATTTGGATGTCTCCATGTCCATTTCCTGTGTGGCTTTTTCTTGAAGAAGGAGTTCAAGATGAAAAACCCTTCTGCCTCTGCAAACACAACGAGAGTATTTCCACGCTGGTTTCTGTTGCCGTGACCGAATTTATCTGCTGAAGTTTCATTCTGTTGCCGTTGCCCTATTTTTGCATTGAAATCTCCCATAAATATTTTCAAGTGCTGCTTACCTTTATTATTTAGATGACAATTTTCCTCATAAAATTCTTCAATTTCTTCTTCAGCATGACTTGTGGTGAGTGCATAAGTTTGAATAATCTGAGCCTGGTATCTTTTCGAGAGTTGGATAACAAGTCGTGCAGCTCTGTCAGAGGAACTTTAAACTTCTACAACTTTATCCTTCAGTTTCTTGTTTATTATAAATCCAACACCACTAGTTCTGCCAGTATCTGTCCCACGATAGTAGAAGAGATGTCCACTTTTCAGTTCGATGAGATCTTCTCCTTTTCTCCTTACCTCAGTTAGCCCCACGATGTCCCACTTGATCCTTTGTAGTTCCTCTTCCAATTCAAGAAGCCTTGAATCAGAAGATAGGGAGCGTCCATTGTACGCAGCCAATGTCAGCATCAGATGGCAGCCTAGTCCGGTCCTCCGGGGATTCTTAGCACCCTCTGCCTTCATGTCGCACTGGCCGCTGCCTTGGCCAGGTACATTCCAGCTGCCGGAGACTGAGGGCCAAGATTTAAGTTGTGGAGTCATTCTGGAGGGGTTTGGCCATAACTCACCACGCTGGCCAAGCGGGTTGGTGAGTGTGGGATATAATTTCCTCTAATCCCGATGGTATAGTTATACCGCTATTGGCGGTCGTCAGAGCCCCTTTAGTGGGAACAGGATGCACCACGAGAATATATATATATACATACATAAATAATCACAATCAACACCTCTCGAACATGTACATGACAACAAATGAACTCCAGACGCACAGCAAAAGAAAAAGGAGAAAGATAAACGTTACCTAAAAATCACAGTGCAAAATTATAAAGATACTAATAAGGAAAAGAAAAACCCAAACAATATATTGTATCAAAGGAAACATTATTTATATATTTATATATATATATATATATATAGGGATGTATGGTCAGGTGATGCGCAACATCACAGCCTCTCCTTGACAAATGTCAACCTCGCCTTCTAGTGGTGCATCGTGTTCCCACTAAAGGGGCTCTGACGACCGCTAATAGCGGTATAACTATACCATCGGGATTAGACGAAATGCTATCCCTCACTCACCAACCCGCTTGGCCAGCGTGGTGAGTTATGGCCAAACCCCTCAAAAATGACTCCACAACTTAAATCTCGGCCCTCACTCTCCGGCAGCTGGAATGTACCTGGCCAAGGCAGCGGCCAGTGCGACATGAAGGCAGAGGGTGCTAAGAATCCCCGGAGGACCGGACTAGGCTTCCATCTGATGCTGACATTGGCTACGTATAATGGACGTTCCCTATCTTCTGATTCAAGGCTTCTTGAATTGGAAGAGGAACTACAAAGGATCAAGTGGTACATCGTCGTGCTAAGTGAGGTAAGGAGAAAAGGAGAAGATCTCATTGATCTGAAAAGTCGACATCTCTTCTACTATCGTGGGACAGATACTGGCAGAACTAGTGGTGTTGGATTTATAATAAGCAAGAAACTGAAGGATAAAGTTGTAGAAGTTGAAAGTTCCTCTGACAGAGCTGCACGACTCGTTATCCAAGTCTCGAGAAGATACCAGGCTCAGATTATTCAAACTCATGCACCCACCACAAGTCATCCTGAAGAAGAAATTGAAGAATTTTATGAGGAAATTCGTCATCTAAATAATAAAGGTAAGTAGCACTTGAAGATAATTATGGGAGATTTCAATGCAAAAATAGGGCAACGGCAACAGAATGAAACTTCAGTAGGTATATTCGGTCACGGCAACAGAAACCAGCGTGGAAATACTCTCGTTGAGTTTGCAGAGGCAGAAGGGTTTTTCATCTTGAACTCCTTTTTCAAGAAAAAGCCACACAGCAAATGGACATGGAGACATCCAAATGAGATGACAAGTGAAATTGATTTTATTATGTGTAACAAAAAATTCGTCATAGAAGACTGCAGTGTGCTAAACAAGTTCAACACAGGTAGTGCCCATAGATTGGTGAGATGTAAGATGCACCTCAACCCTAAACTCGAACGTGGCAAGTTCATAAGACAAGCAAAATGTGTTGACATAACCAACCTCAAAAACACCATAATACCTTCAAGTTACAACTGAAGAACAGATTCTCTGCTTTAGAAGGCCTAACATCAGAAGAAGTGGATATTTCTTTAGTTAACAGAGAAGTAACCAAAGCTCTTATGGAAACAGCAACAAAATTAGCTGGGTCTAAGAACAAGTTGGATGTGAACAAATTATCAGGAAAAGCCAAAATGTTGATGCAAAAAAGAAGAGAGATGAGGAAAACTAAAGAAGATGTGACTTCCATAGTGGAATATATAGAGCTATGCAAGACAGTACGAAAAAGTATCCCTGAAGACGTAAGGAAATTCAACTGCGAACTAGTGAGGAGAGCAATCGAAAACACCCAAAGCCTAAAGATAGCAAAGGGACATCTCAGTAAGTGAAGAAAACAGATTATGGCACTGAGAAAAGAAGATGGTTCTATAACAAGAAATAGAGGCGAAATTTTGACAAGATTGAAAGATTTCTACTCCAAATTATATAAAAGGGATGATACATGTACTCCAGATATCATGAAAGGTAATAGTACCAGAGTTCTTCCAGTCCTCGCAGCAGAAGTTGTACATGCAATCAAGAACATGAAGAGGGGAAAAGCTCCAGGAGAAGATTGGAATTACTGTAGACATCATACAAGAAGCAAGTGGAGAAATCGAAACAGTACTCGTTAAAATTTTTACTCGATGCCTTAATGAAGGGAAGATTCCTGAGGATTGGAACAACGCTACAATGATCTTGCTACATAAAAAGGTGACATTGAGGATCTCAAGAACTACAGACCTATCAGCCTCCTATGAGTGGTTTATAAAATCTTCACTAAAGTTCTTTCACACCGCTTGAAGGTAACACTGGACATGGCTCAACCGAGAGAACGAGCTGGATTCAGGAGTGGCAACAGCACAATAGATCATGTCCCACGTACTGAGAGAACTAATTGAAAGAGCTAGGGAATATGAACTTCCATTGTGCATGACTTTTATCGATTATGAAAAAGCCTTCGATTCGGTGAAACCATCAGCAATTACAATGGCTCTGAAATCCTGCGGTATTGAAGATGCATACATTAATATTATTAATAACATCTATGAAAATGCAAATGCAAAGATTCGGCTGTTTGAAAATACAACACACATAAAAATTGGAAAGGGAGTGAGACAAGGTGACACCATATCTCCGAAGCTCTTTAATGCCACATTGGAAAAGGTCTTGCAGTCACTGAACTGGGAAAACAAAGGGATAAAGATTAATGGAGTTTATCTAACCCACCTTCGTTTTGGTGATGACGTAGTCATTTTTGCAACTACCCCATCAGAGCTGCAGAGTATGATCCAGGAACTTGCTGACAAGAGTAAAGAAGTGGGATTAAAAATGAACTTTCAGAAGACAAAAGTGATGTTCAATGCTTTTACAAGAAATGAAGATTTATCGATTGATGGATAAAAGCTGGAGATAACAGACACGTACGTTTATCTTGGACAGCAGATATCAAGTGAGGGTCACATTGATGAAGAAATTAATCGGCGTACAAAACTTGCCTGGAGAGCTTTTGGAAGAAACAGCATAATTTTCAAGAGCAATATGCCATTATGTCTTAAAAGAAAAGTGTTTGATCAATGCATTCTTCCAGTGCTTACGTATGGTGCAGAGACGTGGCCCTTAACTAAAAGAGACATACAAAGGATGCAGACAACTCAAAGCAGCATGGAAAGGTGCATGCTTGGTGTAACCAGGAGAGATAAGAAGAAGAACTCGTGGATCCGAAAAATGACAAGAGTGGAAGACATCATGATCAGAGTTAAATCCCTGAAATGGTAATGGGCTGGACATACTGCCAGAAGGACAGACCATCGATGTACTGCCGAAATTTTAGATTGGATTCCAAGGGACAGGAAAAGACCCAGAAGAAGACCACATGGGAGATGGGTGGATGAAATTCGAAATTATGCGGGAGTGAGATGGATGAGACTGGCACAAGACAGACCGTTGTGGAGGAAACTTGGGGAGGCCTTCGTCCAGCAGTGGATTGTAATGGTTGACAATGATGATGATGATAATGTGATGATGATATTAATAAAATAAGAAACACAACCCAACACTCCTAATAAATAAAAACCTATATAATAAATGAAAACTGTAGAACTTTTCTCGAAAATTTTGTATGGGTGGCCCCTTGAACCCTGGCTCCGACCCCTTCCAAAAACTGTCTACGGTCTAAGTCAGAGTATTATGAGATACTATACCAAATTTGGTGGTTGTAAATTGAAAACTATAAAACTTTTTACGAAAATTTTGTATGGGGGCCCTTTGACCCCTGAGCTCCAACCCCTTCTAAAACTGTCTACGGTCTAAGTCAGAGTATCATGAGATAATATACCAAATTTGGTGGTTGTAAATTGAAAACTCTAGAACGTTTTACGAAAATTTTGTATGGGGGCGGTTTGACCCCCGCGCTCCGACCCCTTCCCAAAATCGTGTACGGTCTAAGCCAGAGAACCATGAGATAGTATACTAAATTTGGTGGTTATAAGTTGAAAACTGTAGATTTGGGGACAAACAAACAAACAAACATACAAACAAACAAATATACAAACTTTCACTTTTATATATATGTAGATTACCAGAATATCCCCGATGAGAAATTGTTACATGCTTCGATAATTTTATGATTCTAATGCCTCTAACTGCTATATGGTAATGGCGCTTCGACCAAAGACGAAGTAATAAAAAATGTAATAAAACTTTTTTGCGTGACCTTCGAAGATACTTACATTCAGCACATGGGGATCTTTTCCTTCAATCTCATAAATGTTTTCCCAATTACCGCATTTTGTAATCGAAAGTTAAGCTTTTAAAGTAAGAAACCATCATTTCAACGGAAACTGGTTGTTCTTCACTTGCGTTACTAAGGCTCGTTGCTATGATCATAGTCACGTGTCTGCTGCTCGTCATAGGCAGTGGAAGCCACGAAAGAATGCGAACGGCGTTTTTTTCTTTGACTTGTCACTAAAATCCTTACTGCTCGGTTCCTTTTGTCATAGATTAATGTTTCATACACCTAAACCTTCCTCGACAAATGCTCTATGGAATGGTGAAAACCGCATCAAAATCAGTCCAGCGATTCTCGAGATTAGCCAGAACAAACAGACAGACCCCTACCGGGGACTTTATTTTATACAATGTACAGTATATATAACAGGGGTCATTACACTCAAAAAAGGAGATAAAGGAGAGAGACATAGTACCTAATATTTAGTTAAGTAGGAGGGTGTTGTAAAGGAAAACAAATCCAGTCTGGGTAATGCCTTCTAGTTTTCAATGGCTATATCAAATATTGTTTCAAAATACAACAAAGAAATACTAGGTTCAGATGTCAGTATTTTTGATCCTAGTGGCAACTGCTGTAGTATTGAGGCTGGGACTTTCTTAGGTAAAATTAATACATACGCACCTCTCAATACGGGACACCCATGGTCCTTGACGTTCTGTCCCTTCAACAGAAGTATCCTTTATTTGGAGGTTCGTAACGAAGTACGTATTAAATGAATGCATAACAAACACTTAATTTCAGTAAGAAATGTAATTTTTTTATGTAAATAACAGTAAATCTTAAATACAAGAATATAAAATACATATTTGTAAAACTGAAATACAGTACATGTACAAAAGTACAGTAGCTGTACATCAAAAAAGGGAATGTTCATGTAGGCATATTTATTTGAAATAATTCGGCACAAGGGTTTGTTTTGAAGCTTTCAATTTACAGGCATTTTTCTTCACATGACTATTAAGTTTACTAATTAAAATGAGTCTTTTACTGTCATTGACATTTAAAAAGAACTTATGAAACTCTCCGGCGTATTTTTAGATTCCTTAAAGATTTTTATATCACAGCTTTCCTCCTTTTCTTACCCATCCCTTTTCGGATCCTGAAAGCACTTTTCTGTTATGCCTTCATTATCAACTGCAGGAATAAAATCTCTCATGCCTCCATTAGTATCATCGCTACGCAGCTGTTCATCGATCGCAATACATTCCTCTTTCGCAACATTACTGCCACTGTCTTTGGCAAGTTCACGGAATTCTATATTTTCTTCAGTGTACTCACTAAGTTCACTTACACTCTGAAATCATAATAGTGAAGTTTGCCTTTTTAAAAAAAAACTGTTTAACACGACTTAGAGGTATAAATTTAACAGCTGTAATTATCCACGTTATTGCATTCAATGCATTGACCGACTTGGCAAGCTGTTCGCTAATTTCCCAAAAACAACTTTTGAGATAGAACATGCCATAGAAACAATTTTCCGTAGGCAATTCTGAAACTTCTGATGATACTTTGGTCCATAGACTGTAGTACTGATGTATTAGGTGTAGGAAACACCGATTTCACAGATTTTAATTTTAAGTTTCTGAATTTTGTGCGGAGCCTTTTTTTCTAAATAAACTTTTGGGTTCTATAAGTGTTATTAAAGTAGGGTGTCCCTCATTCGGAGGTGAATACATTAGCATCCATATGCCAAGGGACTGGGACTAGGAGTCCCTTAAATACACTGCTGGCCACCCAAAATGCAACACCACGAAGACACGAGATAGCAAAGCCAGATTTACTCGACACATAACAACAGATACAAAGATGAAACGATTGAGCTTAGAGGCCCGTGCGACTTGCGGAACACGCAGACATCAATAGTTCGTGTGACCCCCTGGCTGGCAATAACGGCCGCTACATGCCGCGGCATCGAACGAAAGAGGCTTTGGATGTGGGCTTGAAGTATGTCGGTCCAGGCTGCTTCCCCACGTTACCACAGTTCATCAGGTGCAGCCGCGGGTGGTGCTTGCCGGGCCACTCGGTTGCCGATCAGCGACCAGACGTGTTCGATGGGCGACATATCGGGAGAACAGGAGGG
The DNA here is from genome assembly GCA_039090855.1 of Macrothele yani. Taxonomy (NCBI): domain Eukaryota; kingdom Metazoa; phylum Arthropoda; class Arachnida; order Araneae; family Macrothelidae; genus Macrothele; species Macrothele yani. Next base: position 88,063,279 of record CM076992.1, read on the forward strand.
CCACGGCAGCAGTGACACCTGGTGGGCCGTGAAGAATTGTTGCACGATGCGTGACACGTGCGGGTGCGCATTGTCCTTTTGAAACGTGGCCGCTGGCAGGTTCTGCAGGTAAGGGAGGCTCCAAAACGTCGGAGATGGTGCGATGGCTGTTGAGTGTTCCGGCGACACGTACCAAATGGATGCGGGTGTCATATCCAATTGCGCCCCCAACCATAACGCCAGGCGACGGACCGGTATGGCGATGCATAATGCAGGCGTCACACAGTCTCTCGCCGCGGTGCGGCCACACGCGGATCCGACCTTCGTTCTGTTGCAGGCAGAAGAGGGATTCGTCGATAAATCGTTCCTTTTATCAATGACAGAAACGAGTGATATGTTTTCAGAATGCCTACAGCACACCTCATATACCCTCCAAGCCAGCTCACGACACGTGCCTTCTTTCATTGGCTACGCGCTGTTGATATCAAAAGTAGGAGGTGGTCACATTAATGTGATTCGACTGTGTATACGGGACGGAACGAACTGTAGATGACGGAAAATTGCCACTGGTTCCGGGAAAGATACAGAACCAAGTCCACATCGAACAAACACCCCATTCAAGCTTATGCGGCTCTTGAACCCGGACCCGTCTCCGAGAAATGGTGAGTAGCCAGTGCCTCAACTCCTTCAGCTACCGAGGAGGGATAAAATTTTGTTATCATATTTAAACACCATAAGAGGGTAACTGCTTAAATCTCTATAGCAGAACCCACTTTCGTGTCGTTCTTACGTAAATGAACACGGTAGAGGTCTTTTATACGGAAAGCTTAATCCCATAATATTTTCACTAAGTAGCTGGAGTAATTAAGAGCAGGACAATAAAGATAGGAAAGACCAAAATAACAAGTTTAGGAATTTGACTCCTCGTGCTTAGATATTCACGAAATGTTAAATATTTACTGTCTTTAGAGAAATGGGAGCCAAACAGATGGCTGAGGACCACATTACCTAATTAGTTGTGTACCTTAATTAAATTAATCATGCATACCAGACGAATATAAAAATGGAGCAAAGGGCAGTGATTAAACTCAGCCTAATAATGTTTTCATTATATTTCTATGTATACTTGCGGATAGCTGATCTTCAGAAAATACTTTAGGAGTTACAGCATACCCCAAATAATTTGATATGGTGGGTGAAAAGAACTGAGTAAAGATCTCAGTCTGGGTTAATGAGGCGGTATTAAATTCAGGTTGAACAAGGAGGGTTTTCACTAAATCTTATCATGCAAAAATGGTTATGTCAGTTATCCATGAACGAGATTTTGGAGCATTTTTCAGTCACTTTTCATGATCGATAAAATTCATGTAGCAAGTTTTTTCTACTATAACCTAATAGGATAGATTAACCCGGGCTTTGCAAAAAATCAGCTCGATACGTTCGCTGTCTAAGAAGTGGACCAAACGCGGCTGACATGAGTAAACCTTCTCATCAGAAAGCGTTGCTTTCCTCTTAGCTTTGTTTTCAAAGTCTTCAAATACAAGGTTGATTGACATCAATTCTTTTTGACTGATTACCTACCAAAAGTGCTATAACTACGAGGGACATAACAAAAGTTCTGCACTCGTTAATATAAAACAGAAGCGGATGATGCAATCAAGAAAACGATTGCGTCATGTTAAGGTCAGTCTCAGCAACGCAGTGGTGTCAGAACGACGAGCTGTTGCCGTGTGGACGTGGGAGAGCTTGGAAATGCAAGCGTGCGGCTCCTCGGGTCGAGTCATGGCGTTAGACCAGCGCTCGTACGTGAAAATAGAAACTCTGCGGGTAAGAACTCAAACACAGATCCACACTCCCTTGCAAAAAGTTTGTGGGGAAGAAACTCTTGATTGAAGCACAATTTCTTTCTGAGGACAAAGTTGAAACCTAAAATTCGTCAAAATAGCCCCAACGTGTCGGAAGCGGGAGCGATAACAACACATCGTGCCTTGGTGCAGCATCGGTGCGGGGACGTTTGTCGAAATGTGGCTGGAAAACTTTATCCCAGAGACCATACAGCCCTGATCTCAGTCCACCTGACTTTTATCTTTTCCCAAATTTAAAAAATCGGGTTCCGTGGCATCCGCTACAAATCTCTGGACGAACTATCATTGGAAGTTAACCGAGTAATAGGACAGCTGAACAAAGATGGAGTACTACGGGGCATCCAGAACCTACCTTACGGCTGGGAAGCCGTCACTAGCAGCAGAGGGAAGTACATTGAACGGCAATAAGGTAAGTTTCCTCTGTTACTTCACACTGTTCTCAAAAATTGACAGTGTGCAGAATTTTCGTTATGACCCTCGTATGCGCCTAAGAAAAGAGAGGAAGGTGATTTGTTTCTACCAGTGGCATGCTTTCTGTGTCAGAGGGACTATTCCTTACCCATCATGCTTCGGGTCATGGAGCAGAGAATTAAGGACTAGGACAGGGGTTCTTTACCTACGGGTCGCGACCCAAAGTTGGGTTGCCGGGGTTTCCGAAATGGGTCGCCGTAGCTTCTTGGAAAAAAAAATAAAGTGTTAATTTTTTTCAAATTTTAAATTTTAAACCGGAATTCCTTGAGATGGACCACCAGCGTTGCTTCAGTCCAGAAGATATGGCCAAATATAATTGGGTGCGCAATCCATTTAACATTGATACTGAGGACTTGCCTGAACACTTTTCAGACATTGTAAGGTCTCCAGGAAGAGCTCATTGAACTCCAAAGTGAGGAACTTTACGTCAAAGTTTCCAAAAACAAACACTGTGTTTATTTTGGGGGAAAAAAATGAAAAAAAGAAAAATCCATTCTAGTCAACCAAGTTATGTAAGTTTTACTTCCGTTTTCGACTACCTACCAAAGTGAAGCTGGCTTTTCGACACTTTCTGTCATGAAAACTAAGATCAGAAGCCGACTACAACCACAGCTTGACTTGAGATGCTGCCTTTTTATTTTTTATTAAATGATTTATTGGACCTGGTCGTACAGAGACATGACAAACAGGCAGACATAGACAGGAGACACGTGTTACACATCAACAAGTACATATCAAACATGGTTTTAACAGTATGCTAAAAAATGCCCAATGTGCACAGAGAGCCAGTTTTTATCAAGTAACACATTGAGAGCCAGTGCCGAAAGACAAACATCCACGCCTCACTGGGATTCGAACCCAGCCCCCGTCCGGACGAATGATCAGAAGCCATCACTTAGACCACTGCGCCACCGGGGCAGCTTTGCTGCCTTTCAAAGACTCGACCAGGGTTTGAAGAGCTTTCAGCAGTACTGCAGGACCAAAAAGTCGTACTGAACTATTGTGAGTAATTATTATTAAAATCTGTTTTATAAAAGGTTTTAATTTCCAATTTTTCATATTATTTGTCTCATAATATGTTGTTATTCGTACCTTTAAACTATATACACTGACGGAAAAAAACATCCGAACACCACGAAAAAATAGTTGTAGAGGAATGAAATGGCGGCAATACATTTGTATAGGTAACATATTTTATCGATTAAGGTTTCAAGATCACAGCTTAATGTAAGCGCGAGTAGAGCTATTTTAAAAGTGAAATGCTGGTACATTCATAACCGCGGTAACCGCCAGAATGTTGAATGCAAGCACGCAAACGTTCATGCATTGTGTCGTACAGGTGCTGGATGTCAGTTTGTGGGTTGGAGTTCGATGCCTGTTGCACTTGGTTGGTCAATACAGGGACGGTTAATGCTAGTTGGGGGTGACGCTGGAGTTGTCGTCCAATGATGTCCCATACGTGCTCGATAGGTGAAAGATCTGGTGATCTAGCAGGCCACGGCAACATGTCAACACTCTGTAGAGCATGTTGGGTTACAACAGCGGTATGCGGGCGAGCGTTATCCTGTTGGAAAACACCCCCAGGAATGCTGTTCATGAATGGCAGCACAACAGGTTGAATCACCAGACCGACGTACAACTGTGCCGTCAGGGTGCGTGGGATAACCATGAGAGTGCTCCTGCTGTCATAAGAAATTGCTCCCCAGACCATAACTCTAGGTGTAGGTCCAGTGTGTCTCGGCCACAGACAGGTTGGTTGCAGGCGCTCACCTGGCCTCCTACTAACCAACACACGGCCATCACTGGTACCTAGGCAGAACCGGCTTTCATCAGAAAACACAACAGATCTCTACTCCGTCCTCCAATGAGCTCTAGCTTGACACCACTGACGTCGCAAACGGCAGTGGTTTAGAGTAAGTGGAATGCACGCTACAGTGCGTCTGGCTCGGAGCTGTCCTTCAAGTATCCGATTTGTAACAGTTAGTTGTGTCACTGTGGTGGCAACTGCAGCTCGAATTGCTGCCGCAGACGTGGTACGATGCGCCACGGCCATACGATGCGCCACGGCCATACCGTGCTCCACGGCCATACGATGCGCCACGGCCATACGCCGTACACGGCGGTCTTCCCTCTCAGTAGTGCCACGTGGCCGGCCGGAAACCGGTCCTCTGGAGGCAGTACCTTCCCTTGACCACCGCTGATAACAATCATGCACAGTGGCTACATTCCTGCCAAGTCGTTCTGCAATATTGCGGAAAGAAAATCCACCTTCTTGTAGCCCTATTACACTACCTCGTTCAAACTCCGTGAGCTATTGATAATGGCTTCTTCGTCTTCTTAAAGGCATTCTCGACTAACATCAACACACTACGTCGAATCTCAACGATAACTAACGCTCACGAACGTTACAGCGCGTATTTACAGCAAACCTGCTTTGCATGTTCCGAGGGGCACTACTAGCGCCACACGTATGCGCCGAGCGCGAAATTTGCATAGACGTCATCTTACAGATGTACTCTCACCGCCTACCAACTGTCGTTTATCTAACACAACCCCTTCTTGGTGTTGGGATTTTTTTTCCGTCAGTGGACATTCATAGGCGGATGATAACGACACCCCTATCTGAAAGCGTCCTACACCACACATACTTGACGTCACCGAGCGTGATGGATTATATAGTGAGACGATTAGTACAGAGCGTATTTGGTCGCCTGTACGAAGCTAGTGCAACCGGGAAATGGAAGGACGTCTCTGAGATTGAACGAGGAATGCCATTCAGCGCTAAGAACAGGTGACTAATATTTCAGAAACTGCAGGCAACAGTGGCTGTTCGACGGTCATAGCAATGAAAATGTAGCGGAAAAATCGCGAAGAGAGACACACATTCACATAACTTTCCGGAAACAGGAGGTACCTCCAAGTGGGGAAATCGTCCGAGCGGACAAAAACTCGCGTTTCGAACGACGCATGGGAGGTGCACATGCCTCATGCCGTTGCCCCTTTCCATGGGATCAGTGGCACCAATTTACTGGCGGGGAAAATGCATACCGCCTCTGCAGAAGCTCACGGTGGTCGTTACAACTCAAAAAGAAAAAAAAATAGAAAAATAAAGAAAACCCCTGAAACACAAGTTTGAGTGCTTTTAAATCTCTTTTGACATTTTAAATAAATACACTGCCTGACAGAGAAAATGCTACACCATGAAGACGTGAACGCAGCGCCATGAAAATTGCTGGGATGGTAGACACGTACATGTTATGCAAATGATTGCATTTGCAGGCCAATCGCAAGAACGGCGCGCGGGATATAAGCGGACAACCAGCCCGTGATTCTAGCAGTGGAGACGTCGTCACAGCCGCTGGAAGTGAGTGGTTCTGCTGCAACCGTGTCTGCAGAACGAACAAACGATGCCAATGCCGCTAATACGCCGTCGTACGCGATTTCGTCAAACGGAAGAGTTCACGAGAGGTGTCATCGTAGGCCTTTGTTTCGCCGGATGGTCGTTGCGTGGTATTGCGGAAGAAACGCAACGTGATGCCACAACCGTCGGTCGCATTTAGAGAGAGTGATCACAGAAAGGATGTGTGCAACGTCGTAGGGGAACCGGGGCACGTAGACGGTCGTCCGTGCGCATCGATCGTCTCATCCGACGTCATGCCGTGCGGACCCACAGGCCACTACGGGAGACATTTTGCGGAGTGCACGAGGAGGCTTGGATGACTCGATATCGAAGTGGACAGTGTCGCGCCGATTGGATGCCTCTGGTTTGCCTTACAGCCGTCCATTGCGAACGCTACCCTTAACAGCAGTGGCGTGGTGTCGCTCCACAGCTGTGTGGGGTGCCGAATGGAACAGTGTGGTGTACAGCGACGAATCGCGATTCTGTCTCAACACAGACGATCTCCGTGGGAGAGAATGGAAGCGACGTGGCCAACTGGCGGATTCATCCGCCATTTTGGCCACACGGCAACATGGCGGATGAATGTGGAGAGCCACACGGCCCGGCAACGTGGAATCATGGTATAGGGTGCTCACCACTGGCATGCATTATTTACACATTGACTGCATGCCGCTATGTTGATGAGGTGCTGCGGCCCGTGACACTACATTAATTGCATGGCCTCCCAAACGCCGTTTTTCAACAGGATAACTCCCGGTCGTTTATCGCTCGGATCAGCCGGAATGCTATCCACGGTGTGCGGATACTTCTGTGGCCAGCACGATCCCCCGACCTCTCGCCCATCGAGCATCTGTGGGGCACGATTGGACGTCGGTTGAGTACTCTGTCACCCACGCAAAATGAAGATGAACCGTGGACTCGGAGATCAACACTACATGCTCCTCGATACCCCAGGAATCTATTCGGACTCTCAATGCCTCCATACCACGTCGGATTTAACGCTGTATCGCCCAAAATGGGGACCACACTCCTTATTGATTATCCTGTATATTTGGCCACTGAAGCCTTGTCAGTAAAGTTAAATAATTTGTTCAGGACCTACTTGGCTATCTGTGTGTGCAGTTTGGTCTGTTTTCGAGCATTCCTTCATGGTGTGGCATTTTCTCTGTCAGGCAGTGTAACATAACAATAAAAAAGAGAACATTAAAACTTGTTGAGGGGGAGGGTAGGTTTTAACTTCCATCATGAGTAGCACGATGGCTATAAGCACCCGCCCATCCCTAATTTGCGGCCACTGGTACCAGGAAAGAGAAAGAGAGAGAGAGAGAGAGAGAGAAAGCCAGTGCCGTAAGACAAAGACAACATCCATGCCTCAACGGGATTCGAACCGGGTCCCATCTCGTACGAATGGTCAGAATCCAGTGATTAGACCACTGAGCCACCAGGGCTGCCGAGCTGTTATAAAAGTAAAGAAAATAATATTTAACAGAATTTAAATAATTCATGCAATAGGGTTAGATTGATTGTCTAAATTAATATATAAAACACTTGGTTATTCATTTTGACCTTTCGTAGTAAATTGAATTTTTCTTCGTTTGTGTGTAAAACCTAACATTTGTGAACAATTATTATCAAATTTACGTAAAACTTAAACTCTGCCACTACATAATAATACTGAAAACAAATATTATACATATATGTACAGTGATGTCCAAAACCTAAGGACGAACACTATTTCGAAATGTTACTACCACAAAATCAGACACAACAGCTTGTGGCAATTTGCATAACTAGGGACTTTCAACAGAAAGCCGGTGCACATGCAAAATGTCGAAATGGGCGCACAGGGGTTACGTGGCATCACTTAACTCTTTAACGACTTTAACCCAAAAATCTTGTATCATTCTAAACACCATAACACCCGAAACTGTCTATGTTGGTTCACTCCTTTGTTTAGTAACAACAAGAGTGACTGAAGGTGGTACCCGCTGATCCCTCATAGGTCGTGAAAATTTGAAGAGGAGGAAAGGGTAGGAAACCTGATCACCCTAGACAGGCGTTTCGGGAGGCTGTGGTCGTTTGTATGTACGTACGTTTTGGGCGTTATGGTCGTTAAAGGGAACGAATGAAAGAAAAAGGGCGCCGTAAGCAACTTAAAGGAAAATCTAGAGGTGTAGGTATAAAGCTACGAACATGAAATTCACATTATGGCTTAAAGACATCATACAGATTATTTCACTCGGGGAAGAATTACAGGGAAGCTAGAGGTAGGCCGCCGAATGAAAGATGTTACCAGGGAATTTGGAGTCTAGCACAGCGTGGTATCTAGGCTCTGGGCAGCGTTTCAAACTAATGGAATATGTTCCAGACGCAAGCAAGGAGGTAGCCCTTGTTCTACTATGACGCATGAAGACGGATTTTTAGTCCTAACCGAAAACGTTATCACCGCAACACGGGCGGTCGGCTTGCGAGTCGTCTCCGTTCCAGCAGAGGAACTCGGATATCACGAAAAACTGTAAACAAGACGTTTGCGACATAAAGAGATATATGCCTGAAGGCCTGTAGTCTGCTTTCCTCTGTCCAGACCTCAATGTAGCGCACGTTTTTAGTAGTGTCCTATCCACAGAAATTGGAGCCAATGTACTCTTCACAGATGAAAAATCATCAAGGAGCCAATGTACTCTTCACAGATGAAAGCAGTTTCAGTCTGTCTTCGGATTCTTGACGTCAGTTGATCTGGCGTTAAAGTTTTGCTACATACCAGCACGAAGTTGTGCAGGGAAGGAACAGATACGGATGTGCCCGGGTCATAGTATGGGGTGATATAATTATTAATGAAAGCACCGAGCAATATACTATGTTGACCAGTCACCGGACACCTGGAAGAGCAACAGAACTTAGCATTTATAGACATACATTAGTACGATGTCGGTCAACCTTTGGCTTTAAAGCAAGCACTGACCCTTCGAGACATGCTTTCGACAAGGTTTTGAAACACCGAGATTGGTTTGCGCTTCCATTCAGTACATAATGCTACCGCTAACTGCTGTTTAGCAGTACACCTTGGTCCCAAACTTCTTATGGAAAGCTCTAATTCATCTCATATGTGATTAAGATCAGGGCTGTGTGCTGGCCAGTCCACACACGATACGGAATTATCGTCAAACCACGCCGTAACACACCTTGCCTTATGGCTCGGTGCATTATCCTACTGGTGCCAACAAGACTGGGTTACACAGTATTACCACAGAGTTGGTAGGGCGTAATTGTCCAGAATATCGAGGTAGACGTGCTGGTTAACAGGTTTGTTCACGATAACCAATGGCCGGTACCATACCACGAAAAGCACCCCCACACAAGTACACTGCCAGCTCCAAACTTGAACGTAGGAACAGTACACTGTAGTAAATAGCGTTCCCCAGGCTTCCTCTATACGCACACACGGCCATCAGCCCGATGGATCGTGTATCTTGATTCATCAGTCTATAGAACCCATTTCCATTGATCTACGGTCCACGATAAATGTTCTTTACACCATGCTAAACGACAAGTAGCATTCCGAGTGGAAATGAAAGGCTTATGAGCAGCCGCACGACCACGGTAACTCATGGAATGAAGTTATCTGCGAATTGTACGTGTACATACCGATCTTTCAACATTTTTACTCACCTGTACACAGTACTCCGTTGATTAGCTGTAACGACTCTCCTGAGGGCTCGACGTCCTCTATCACTGATTTTCTTTTGTCTGCCGGTACGTTTTTCTGCTTCAGGTACGCCATGTGTCTTCCACTTATTTATTACATCCAAAACAGTTGACTTGGGTATGTTTAAACACCTCTCGGTTTCTCTTATGGACACCCTACTAGTACTATACCACACAACAATCTTTGCTTTCTCAAAGTCAGTTCTCTCTCACCGTGACATTTTCACTCAACCTCATAGTACGATATGATCGCGGTCAGCTGCAGGCTTGTTTGCATACCGTTTGCAGCTGTACCGCGCATCACAACAACGCAGCAGATCCGTTCATTTTCTTCTGAAGGGGTGTCCGGTGACTTTTGTCATTATAGTGCATATGCTGGAAAATGGGACAAAAACGGGCGAACGATATTGCTGTAGGCAAAGAATTCTATTCATCGATGACAACGCGACACCTCATCGTACGAGTGCAGTGCAAGCAGTTGTGGACCCTGAGGATATTGATCGCATCGAATGGATAGCGCGCTCTCCTGACCTCAACTCCGTAGTGGGAATATGCGTTGGTGCTTGAAACCTCCTCCAGAAAACAAGCAGGGTCTCATGCGTGCTGTGAGGGAGTAGTGGGCCAATTCGCATCAGAAACTCCTGTATCACTTGGTGCTCAGCATTCACAACGTTGTGAGAACTCCATCGCAGTTCAGGGTGGACATATTCCATACTAAAATGTCTCTTCGTCTGGTTGTCGGTAAGCACTGTACGTCCATTCTACAACAATGTAGTTCGAAAATTTGTAACTTTTGCGTAAACACTGATTAAAATGTAATTTGCGCGTCATTTAAAAAAATATTTTTTTCTGTTCTTTCATGTGTTCGTATGCTGTCAATACAGTTGTTTACGAATTTAACTGACGTAATGAACTGTTTACCATATACCGGTAAAAATATTCTCCGTCTTTAGGTTTTGGACACTAGCGTATATACGTTGTGATTACATATACACTATATTGACAAAGGTCACCAGACATCCTATCAAAACCAAATGCACGAATCCTCTGCGTTGTTAAGATGCGCTGTACAGCTTCAAACGGTATAAGAACAAGCCTCTAGCTGACCGAGATCATATCGCACTGTGAGATTGAGTGAAAATGTTGCGGCGGGAGAGAACTGACTTTGAGAAAGAAAATATTGTTGGGTGTAATATCAGTGGGTTGTCCATAAGAGAAATCGAGAGGCGTTTAAACATACCCACGTCAACTAATTTGGATGTACTTAATATGTGGAAGACACATAGCGTGCCTGAAGCAGCAAAACGTACCGGCACAACAAAGAAAATCAGTGATAGAGGACGTCGAAGCCTCAGGAGAGCCGATAGAGCTTATCGACGGAGTACTGCGCAAGACTTCAGTGCTCAGTGTACAGGTGAGTAACAATGCTGGAACTTCGGTATGTATATGTACCATTCGCAGACAACTTTATTCCATGGGTTACCGTGGTCATGCTGTTGCTCATAAGCCTTTCATGTCCACTCGAAATGCTACTTGTTGTTTAGCATGGTGTAAAAATCATTTATCCTGGACCGTAGATCAATGGAAACGGGTCCTATGGACTGATGGATGCAGATACACGATACACGCTATTTACCACAGTGTACGGTTCCTACGTTCAAGTTTGTAGCTGGCAGTATACTCGTGTAGGGGTGTTTTTAGTGGTATGATCCCGGCCCATTGGTTATCGTGGACAAACCTGTTAACGAGCACGTTTTCCTCGATAGACAATTATGCCCTACCAATTCTCTAGCGATACTATGGAACGGAGCCTTAGTATCGCTAGAGGACTGTTACAGCGTATAATTCCGTATCGTGTGTAGGCGGGCCAGTACAGAGCCCTGATTTCAATCTCATAGAGCACCTATGGGATGAATTAGAGCGCCGCATAAGAAGTTTGGAACCAAGGCCTACTACTAAGCAACAGTTAGCGGCAGCATTATATACTGAATAGAAGCGCATACCTATCGCTGTGTTCCAAAAATTTGTCGAAAGCATGTCTCGAAGGGTTAGTTTTCACACAGTATTTATTAGAAGAAAGATACAGGAGATGTGCTTGAATAAATCATCTCAAATGATGTATGACAAAAAAATATTTACAGATGCTTGTAGCTTACGCTACTGCTTATTTACACGGTTTTGTACATTGATGATAGTAAAAAAACAGTTAATTACACTCGAGTGTCTGGTGAGGCAACAAAAGTCTCTGACAAAACAAAGAATAGGAAACAATTCAGCTTGAAGAGCGTTATACAATATTAATTTTGCACAGTATTGAAGCAAGGAATAAAACAGAATTCGAGCTTGCAGACAGATTCAAAAGACAGGTGATGAGAAATTAACAGAATGTGCAGCTTGCGCTACGTTAATTACCCGGATTCGGTGCAACGTTTGCATGACAACAGTTAAGTGCAGTAGAAATCTGGCGAGGCAACATGAATCTCTGGTATTACTGAGAGTAAAATCAATCCAGAATGATGAGCACTATAGAGTATAAATTTTACACAATATTGATGAAAAAAAGTTCTGACCTAAGGTGATACATTGTGGGTGACCTGGAAAACCAGGAGGTTGCAGGTGATCAAGGAGACAAACATGAAATCAAAAGTTCGAAAGACAGATGATGAAAAATTTACAGATGAATGTGGCTCGCGGTACTACATGTTACATACAACGGTGATATGAAAAATAGTTATATACAATAATTTTTCTGAGAATGCAAAAGAAAAAATAATCTCTGCAAATACAGAGAGAAGACACAACTCATAACAGTGAGTATTGGAGAACACAAATTTACACAATTGAAAAGTAAAATTACACATTTGAATCAGGAATTGAAGATAAGAATATACTGTAAAAACGACAAAGTTTACAGATGTCTGTGGTTCGTGAAAAGACCTATATACATGATTCTGTACAATGAGAAGTTACAATTTATATATATTGGTTTGTCAGAGGTGGTGGAGGTACAGTTTGTTTCCTGCAGAAGTAATAAATCAGCATTCAGCGGAGCAAGATCCTCTCGTACCAGCGCATTCGCAAGAGGTGTCGCAAAACCACGACAATTAAGTGACACCACCTTGAATGTCTAGGTTAGTTGTGGGATGCAGTAGGAATTGACTGGCTGTAGTGATGGAGTGGAGTCGACGGAGAAAACAAGCACTCCACGGGACCTCGTCCGCAGTGCGCCGAAGAGTGTTTTCAAGTGAGTGTAATTGAACCAGCACTTGTGGAAGAGCTGCTTCATACTGCTGAATGGAAGTGCGTGCTGAGGAAGGGCTAGATGACCCTAAAAGGCAATCCAGCACGTCCTCGTATGGCAGAGGCTCAGCAGGGAAAGCATTTTCAGCAAGAAAAGTTGTGAATTCATCTAGTGAGGGAAAGGCACCCTCACATGCTGTCTCAGAGGAAGTGTGTAGAGGCGACCTGGAGAACGGTCGTCGAGAGCTGACGGATCGAGTGGATGAGCGGGTAGAAGAGCGAGATGATCTTCGGGACGCCAGAGTCTTTGACTTCTTCGTCTTGGGGTGAGTAGCACCACTGCGTTTTCCAGCAACCACAAAAGCTTCATGATCGTCTGGTGAGTCTGAACGTGAAGCGTTACCTGTGACTCGTGTCATGGAGCCAACGGTAAAAGCTGAGGAGTGGTCAGCATGTACATCAGCAGTGGTTGTAAAAGTACTAGGGAGAGTCGATTTTGGAAGCCTGGGAAAATTCTTAGGATCAGCAGGTGGTGGAGGCATCAAAGTCGTTTGTTGACCAATGGCAGTAAGCTGACTTTTGGAAGAATTTGATTCCGCGACTTTCCTCGAATAGGAAGAAGTCTGTGAAGCGTTGGTGGACAAAGTAGAAGAAGATGTAGTGTGTGGAGCTGTTTGCAGGGAGGCACGTGGGCACTGAGCCCTTATCTGACTTTCGCTCTGACAGATAGTGCAATACTGTGAAGTGATTATCTCAAATCTTCGGCGTTGCTGTCCACAGCGGATGTGCAAAACATTCGGAACCGCTTTCAGCTAAGCAACAGATGAAAAGAAGACTCGAGCAGTGCGGCAGAAACCCCGAATCGATTTGTCTTCAGGGTCTCTGGGAGCCGCACAGAGAGTAGTTATGGAGCCAACAACTCTGCCGTACCTGCTGAGCAAGGTGCAGAGTGCAGCGTCGGATACTTCTGGTGGTACGGGGTAGAAGGTCACCTTCACCTGGCGGTGCGCAACCGGTTGTGCTAACATATGCACGTCATTGATGGTCAGACCTTCCGTAAGGACCTGGTCAGCATGCGCTTTATCCTTAAAATAGACCAAGACAGAAATGGGTTTTTGAGCTACAAAGTCTATTGCATCCTTTTGTAAGATAGTTTTGAGGGCCCGGCTATATTGCCACAGCATAGTGTCGGGAAGCGCATCAAAATAGACGCCCCGTTCCAAAGTGGAGGATAAAAGGTGACCAGCTCGGGAATCCTCTGGTATGTCAATTGTAGCAGTAGAACCGACGACAGTGACATAGGATTCAGGAAAAGGCATAGCAGATGAAACTGGGGGTGTGAGGACCCCAGAAGTTGCAGAAGCATAGGACGCTTGGGCAGACATGGGTCAAGAATTCGATGAAGCGGCTCCTAGTAGTGAGGGCGGATCAGAAAGTTGATGAGAAGTAAAAGCTATGAGCTCAGTATTGCTGATAACGGATACGTCATCATCTGCTGAGATGTAGATAGGAGACTTGGCACCACCGCACTTGGTGGGAGTTATAGCTGGAGAAGAAGAGGTGTCCATGACGTCGCAATGACGCTCGGGAGCCACCTCATTAAGCTGAGCATGAGCTACCGCGGTAGAAGAAGAAGAGGAAGCTGGCTGATCTGCCAAGATAAGGATGTGGGCGTCACCCTTGTCTGCCTCCGCCATCGAAGCAATGGCCAGACTTTAACGAAAAAAGACCAGCTTGGTTGAAAAATAAAACAGTGAATAATGAGAAAATAGGGCACTCACCAACCTGGGAGATACACGAACGTAAAGTGTAGAACTTCAACTTGAAGATACACGCAACCACAGAAACTAAAGCACTCAATAAACACCTTATAGCAACGAAAATCACGGAGCTCAAAACCCAACCAGTTCGAGCTTCGAAGGGTCAGTTCATGCATTAAAGCCAAAGGTGGACCGACACCGTACTAATGTATGTCAATAAATGCTATGTTGTGTTTCTCTTCTAGGTGTCCGTTGACTTTTGTCAATATAGTGTACATCACAAGCACCCGCATTAGGGTGAGTGGCTCGAACTGTAATTGGCTTCCTTGGTAGACGTTTGCTCACAAGCACGGATTTCTGGCTAATATTCCTATTTTGGCCCTGCATCGGATTGTCTTCTGGGAAGCAGAAATCCATGACACTCTATTCGTGTCATCGCACTGTCCGTCGGATCTAGTCAATTATTTTTAAAATTCGTTTTTTAAAGTAAACAGCGATTACTGAAAAATGTTTTTATGTAGCTCAATAAATTGTTTGTAATTAAAACAGATTAAAAAGGAAAAGTCATGTAAATATCTGATTCCTAATCGATTTTTATTCAAAACAAATGATAATCAAGTTACGTTGACTGAAAACATTTTATAGTAACCACTACTTTTTGTGAAAAACAAATTTGAAATAAAGTGGTCTGGATTAGACGGATTCGTGCCCTTATAGAAAGAGTGTCATGACTTACTTGCCGGGAGTCAAAGCTAGGGTCATGAATCTACTTGCCAAGAGTCAAAGCTTGGGTCTTGAATCTAAGCCCTCTCTGAAGTCATTGACCCCAAATTAGGGATGAGTGACTTCTTGTAGCCTTATTGATCGCGCTGATTATTGATTCCCTACGAAAAGGCCAGAATTCGTGCTTTCAAGTCAGGAATATTGAACCTATTTAGGCAAGTCCTTGGCTGGAGAAATAGAATATGACGTAATACCTGGGACTTAAATCCAGGCTTGCCTCTAACCAATAAGCAACCGCGTAGACAAAGAAAGCAAAAGAGACTTTTTTATCACTCTTACTTCAGGAGCAAAATTCGTACACAAATTAAATGAAAAATGACGTTCTTGAAACATGGTAACTGCCACTGTAGAGACTTACCATATAGACGTATTGAACCTTCTGTTTCCCCAAGTGAGTTTTTGGCAACGCACGTATAAGATCCAAAGTCGTCGACATTGAGATTTCTTATTCTAAGACTCATTTGCACTTTGTAGTGCGCAGAAGACGTTATGATGCTATCGTACTTGTTATTGGACAGAATCATGATGCCACCTTCTCTCGT
This sequence comes from Macrothele yani, assembly GCA_039090855.1. NCBI lineage: Eukaryota > Metazoa > Arthropoda > Arachnida > Araneae > Macrothelidae > Macrothele > Macrothele yani. Next base: position 88,079,024 of record CM076992.1, read on the forward strand.
CCAGAATGTAACAGAACGCGGATGCGATTCTAAATTACAGTCCAAGACAACATCAGTACCTACTGCAGCCCCAACCAGCTGATTAGGAATCCAAACCATCGGCGGAACTGAAAAAAATTATAAAAGAGCGTGCATTGGATGCTATAAATGAATCATGTCCTGATCCAAATGTAAACATTTAAAAAAATATTACATTCACACATAACCTCTACATTGTGATGCAGAAGTAAATATAGCCAAAAATACATATTTATACACATTTTATGGGTACCAGGTATATTCAAATAAATCTGTGGCGGAATAAAGGAATCAGAAAAAGGTAAACTTTGTTATACCAGAGTGAGTAAAAGGTTCACCCCTGTTTGAACTACATACAGGGTGTCCCACTGGCTACCGAACCCGGCATTTCTTTAATAATATTAACACCAATGAAGATAATGCAACGAAATTCGAAGTGGGCTTACCTCATTTCGTGCGAAATGTGATGACATTACTACATGTGCTGCAAGTGGCCACCATTTGCGTCCAGACAGCATTGAACCCGGCGTTGTCCACCAGTCAGCCATAGTGCTCCTTAGTGGCAAACACATTCCTAAGTGTAAGTGACTCGGTGCTGCATTATTGGTCCCATCTTCTGCGCTAGAACTACCACAACAGCTGCACATATGGAAACATTCAACACTTTTGTAAATCAATTGGACGACGAAGAACTCTCCATTGGATATTACCAGCATGATGGAGCGACATCACACACATCATACACCAGTATAGCCGAAATTCAGTCCTTTTTCGGCGACCGCGTCATTTCGAAGGGTCTATGTCCAACGCGCTCCCCCGATCTGACGCCTCCTGATTGCTTTTTATGGGATATCTAAAAAGGAGAGTTTACCAAAAGAAACCGCGAACCATAGATGCCTTGAAAGCAAGCATCAAATTGGGACTGTGAAGGCGGATGTACTGGCAAGGACTTCCCACAATATGGTGCGCCGGGTTCAATGCTGTCTGGACGCAAATAGTGGCAAATTCCAACACGAAGGGGCCACTATTTCGCACGAAATGAGGCAAGTTCACATCAAATTTCGTTGCAGTATCTTCATGGGTGTTAATATTATTAAAGAAATGCCGGGTTCGGTAGCGAGTGGGACACCCGGTATAACGTTTGTCTTCCATTACTGTGAGATATGCACGCCAGTTGAGTACAGTGATGATATGCAAAAAACGAGTTTGATGACGTGCACTTGGCACAGACCCGCATGAGGTGAGCAGTGAATAGAGTTCCATACACGTGCTGTTTGGGTGCTCCCAGGACGTTATAGGAAAAATGAATTAAATACGGTACCAAGGGCAAGATAAATTTATGCAGTTGAAGTTGAGGAAACACTAAAGAGAAGCACTGCACGAAACTGGTTCCAGTGTTTCAATTCTCGGTTGACCAATCTCAAGGACATGCCGAGTTCAGATCATCCAATCACTAGCAAGACCCCGCAACCTGGTCGAGCTCCGTCAGTTCACACTTGTTGAGTGGAGTAGCATCAGCAGTTCTCCCATCCCATTCTAGCATATCCCACAAATGCTCAATTAGGTCATGGGAGTTTGGGGGCCACGGCAATGTGGCAAATTTGGTATCATGTTCCTCTAAAGTCTCAGTTGTTATATGAGCCCGATAACACGGGGCGTTGTCCTGTGGGAATATGGCGTTGTGGTCCGGGTAAACCTCCTGTAGATATATGGATGCAGATGGTCGGCCAACAGGTCCCTGTAGCGTCCACCATTCAGTGTTTGTGGACTAATAACCGACAGACCTAAGGCTTGCCAGTAAAATGCTACCCAGGCCAGAACACCAAATCTACCGGCTGTCGAACGCAAACTGTGCAGCCTGTGAATAGAGTTTAATGCTATGTACTCCATATGCGAACCCGGTCGTCAGCATGGTGTAGCAGGAAACGGAACTCTTCGCCACAGACCAGCTCAGCTTCTTCCATCTGTCGAGTGTCCATTGCCTACGTTCCTTGGCCCATGCGAGACGTTGTTTGAGATAACCAGGAGTCCTCATTAGTCTCTGGCTGTGGAACCCCAGGCGAAGCAAGGTGCGGCGCTTGGTGGATGTGTAAATAGGTCAAACCGCACCGCTTTTGTAGTGGCAGATGAGCTAGGTGGCTGTTGCACGTTGCTGCTGAAATACCACTCGCCGCCCCGGTGGCGCAGTGGTCTAAGGCGTTGGCCTCTGATCATTCGTCCGAAGGGGTCCGGGTTCGAATCCCGGTGAGGCATGGATGTTCTGTTTGTCTTACGGCACTGGCTCTCTCCCTTCCCTGGAACCAGTGACCCTAAATTAGGGACGGGAGACTGCTTATAGCCCATTGAGTTGCTCACGGTGGTCGTTAAACTTCCAATCAAAAAAAAAAAAAAAAAATACCACTCGTGAGCCGAACGCTCACCTCTGGGATCAACCGCGCGTGGCTCTATAACGAAGTAAATTTCTCCGTCATTTTTATCCGCGCCGGGGTTCGAACCCGGGTCCACTCATTCCGGAATAAGTTGCTCTACCAATTAAGCTACGCGGACATTGATTCTAATTGCAATCTGCCTTTATGTCGTGTGCGTCCTTCTGGCAGGTACGTCACATCTCCTGGTACGTTACATCATCTCCCCCTTATTTTTCTTTTTTTTTTTTTTTTTCTTTCGAAGTGCTGCTCATATTTTTCCTATCTCGCGGTGTGCAAATAACATCACACCAATGCGAGATTTTGAACGGTCGGGTCATCCGGATAGTTCGGGCGCCATTATAACGAAGTGAATTTCTCCGTCATTTTTATCCGCGCCGGGGTTCGAACCCGGGTCCACTCATTCCGGAATAAGTTGCTCTACCAATTAAGCTACGCGGACATTGATTCTAATTGCAATCTGCCTTTATGTCGTGTGCGTCCTTCTGGCAGGTACGTCACATCTCCTGGTACGTTACAGCTCACAAATGTCAGCCCTTGAGCTGGATGTCTGTGCATGGTTATTCAACTCCTGGAACACCCTTGTTACAGTAGTACGGGAGCAGGCAACTAACTTGGCTGTTTCCGAAATACTGGAAACTGCTCTCAGGGCGCCAACTATATGGTTTCGGTTAAATTGGCTTACGTAGCCACGTTTTCCGATTGCTGGCAAACGTTTTCTGATGAGGTACAGAGAATAGGTGTGCACATTTTATGGTAGCCTTACGTGATGTTGATATCACGTGTTACTTCGTTATCGCTCCGAATATGAAAAACGGGGGTGTTCCTAATGAAAAGTTAACTGAGTGCATTTATCACTGAGTTTGCTCTGCTTCATGTTACATGCTCTAAAGTAAACAAATTTTCGTAAAGTATGCCTTGTATGACAAACGGACATACTTGAGACTTGCTTAACAAGATACGGAATTCTATACATCTACCAAAAGTTTTGAAACGTCATTCCAGCATTTTAGAACATTGCAAAAATAATCTGAGAATTTTAAAATACGTTCCGGTGGAAGAGTGGTCAAAGGGACAAGTTCGCGTCTAGTTGTTCGAGCTGGGTCATAATTTGGGTCCCGGATAAGACATGGACGTTGCCTTTACCTTACGCCTGTGGATCGCTCCTTTTCCTGAAACAAGTGGCCCCAAATTAGGAAAGGATGACTGCGTGGAATCCTTCGAGTTGCTCGCGGATGGTGTTAAACAGCTCCCGCACAGGCATAAAAAAACAACAACGAATTTTTTAAAAGACAAGATGCATACACTTCACACAAAGAAACAACAATAATATCAAACTTAGGACACAATCTTTTTTAACAAAACTCTCAACCCGCAGCGAAAGAGAAAGGGTAAAAACTCATAACACTTTACAGCACAGGCGGACATACTACGTATCTCTTGTAATACTTGCTACCAAAATTGCTGTTAAAAACAACAAATGTAGCTAATTCTCTTATAGCAGCGGTACAAACCTTTTAGCTTCATTCTGATAATAGGAGAAATACACTGCTGTCCTAAAGTTAAGCATAACTGGCGAAACATACAAAATAAAGTGTTGATACCGATGAAACAGCGGGCATTGATATGTAGATCAGTCACACACCTAAACCAATCGCAGTGCACTGTCAAATAACGTCGGCTGACGCTGGATTTGCAAATATCTCTCAGTTCCATAAAAACAGATTATCCTACCTTGAGTGTCTTATCCCATTTTATTGCAATCCCAGTGAGAAGAGTTGGAACTGGTGATCAGGAACATAATATGAAACAAAGATACCAGGTTGACCATTTTCTGCAGAATAGAATATTCAATCGGAAGGCTCGAATCAGGACAGCCACAGACTGCGTTTCCAGAGCCCTGAATGTGCGGCAAAGTGTCATTTCCAGGCTCAGGAGAAGTTTCTAAGGCGTAGGATAGGTTAGACGCCAACCAGTACAAGATCGTCCAAGTGACACAACACCTTAGCAGGACCTGTATCTTGCATTAACTGCATGACGTCATAGGACAATGTCTGGCAGCTAACTCTCTGCAGAGCTTGCGGTCGCCTCAAGACCAAGACTTTCAAGGTAAGCTGTTTACAGGAAGCTCAGGACAATTAGTCTCTATGCCAGACCTGCAGTAGTTTGAGTCCTGCTCACCCCTGCGAACGCGAGTGCCCGTTTAAACTGGAGTTGGGAAAACCGAAACTGGATACTGAATAAGTGAAGCAATGTGCTTTTGACCGATGATTCCAGATTCAGTTTACAGATTGAGTCTCGTTGAGCTACTCTATGGAGAGAACGGGGAACACGTTACAATCCCAATAACATCAGGGAAAGGGACCAATCTGGAGTCGGTAGAGTCATAGCCTGAGCAGGCATCACATTGAATGGGCGCACAGAGCTCGACATCTTCGACAGAGGTACCGTTACTGCTCTGAGATACATAGACGAGATATTGGAACCTCATCTGAGACTTATCATAGGTGCTGTGGGTCCAGAGCTAATACTCATGGACGATAATGCACGTCCCACTAAGCTCAGCTGGTAGATGATTTTCTCCACAGTCAAGATATCCAGCACACTGAGCAGGCAGCAAAGTCTTCGGATATGAATCCGATAGAGAATACATAGAATGCACTAGGGAGGCGAAATGCATCCCGTCAGCCTCCACCAAGGACCATTTCGGAGCTCCGAACTGCTCTTCGTGAGGAGTGGGACATGTTGCCATAGAGCTTTTGGACAACCTGATAAACAGCATAAGAAGTCGATGCGAGAGGCGTTCACGGCTGCAAGAGCGTCACCACAACCCTCATTAATCATGGTGTACCAGCCTTTTCTCAATTTTATGTACTCTGCAGGAAATCAAAGTGTTGCTGATTTTGTAAATTTTGCATAAATAATGCAATAAACTTTGCTTCATAACTTGTTTTGTCTGCTGTTGTAAAGGGTGTTTCCCTCAAAGAATCAACTATTGTTTTCTTCCCACTCCACATAGAAACACGGCGTTTGGTTTACAAGTTACCTTGATCTTTGAGCAATGCGCGGGAATGATTTTCCTGATAAGGCGGTGATTCATTGTGACGTCATCCCACCAGATGGCCGTGCTCGCTAATTCTGTCCAGAGGCAATCTGCGTGTTTTACTGTATCGCTGAACGTCGTTCAGGATGGCTGTGTATATCGTTGCGAAGCGTACGTTTATTACGAAAAGTTATTTGATAACAAAATCTACGAAGGTAACACAGCATGACTTCCTAGAGAAGCTTAGGATAATTAAAAGTACCAGGCAAACGTTTTTGTACCGCAAGGTTAGCAAAGAAATTTGAAACCACGGGCAGTGTTTTGAACCTATACAGTGCCTGATGTTTACCTTTAGTGGAAGAAAATATCGAATAGGTAAAGCACAGGCTGCTGGCATCATAGAAAAAGTTACTACCACGTTTGTCACAATAAACTGAGTATTCTGTTTCCACCTGCCAAAGAGCCGCGAAGAAAGCTTTGTTTCATCCGTAGCGTGTGACAGCTGTGCAAGAGTTGCAAGAACCGGATTTTTAAAATGCGTGAGTATTATTGCTATAGGTTTCTGGCATTTTTACTCGCAAATCCGAACATTTTGAATTTCACATTGTTCACTGACGAAGCATGGTTTCATTTGGGTGGGTATATCAATTCCCAAAACTCCCTCATCTGGGCTAATGATAATCCACATGAATTTCACGAAACCACATTACATCCTGCAAAAGCCGCCGGTGTTTCGTGTCCCGAACCAGAATAATTGAACCCATTTTCTTCAGGAGTGTAGTAAACTCGGCGTCATATGTGAACATTCTCAGACAATTTGTAGACCAATTAACCGACATCGATTTGACAACGGGGTACTTTCAACAAGGTGGAGCGACATGCCACACATCCCGTGTGAGCATGAGTGAAATTACTTCTTTGTTCGATGACCGAGTGGTCTCCAAAGAACTGTGACCACCTTGTTCACCCGATTTGACTCCTCTTGATTTTTTTATGGGAATATTTGAAGTGTCGTGCTGACAGCGATAAGTCTCGCGCGGTAGAGTACTTGGAAAGCAATATCAGTGCAGCAATCCAAACTATATTTAATACAGACATTTAACGTGGACCAGGGACATCAAACAAAGATCTTCGCTCTTTCCACGTTTATAAGTGAGTCACAAAAAAATTCTCATTGGCCGCTACCGGGAGTCGAACCCAGGGTCTTTCAGTTACGCGCCGGATATGCTTCTGCTACACCACAGTTACCTCGAATTCCTCCAGACTCACGCACTGCATTGTGCGGGGCTCCAAGAAGCAACCTGCCAACTTGGCTTGGCAGTTAGCGTGTGTGAGTCTGGAGGAATTCGAGGCCACTGTGGTGTGGCGGAAGCATATCCGACGCGTAACTGGAAGACCCTGGGTTCGACTCCCGGTGGCGGCGAATGAGAATTTTTCCGTGTCTCACTTATAAACGGGGAAAGAACGAAGATCTGTGTTTGATGAATCCGAACTATTGATAAGGACATTCTGGTAAGGACCTTCAATAATACGTAGCGTCGGGTTTGAGTGTGTTTGGACGTCAGTGAAGGATATTTCCAGCATTTATTGTGTATAGTGCTACATTCCCATGCATTAAGGTACGTTGCAAACCGCATGTCATGTTTTTAAGTAGAATGTGTTGCAAAATATGACTGATTCTTTGGGGGGACTACCTAGGGAAACACCCTGTACTTGCAATATGTTATTACACACGCATACCCAGTATTGTGTCTTACCGACGATTGGTTCTCAAAATTTTCACATGTATATTGATTATGCTTAACGTTTAGACATGAATGCATATAACAAACTGATACATTCACTAAGATAACTATGAAACCAATACTTACAGTTAACGTTAAGGACAAGTCGTTTGCTAACAGAAGGCTGAACTCCATTAGAGGCAATGCACAAATAGGCTCCCATGTGAAGACGGCTAACTTTAGTGATATTCAAGTACATCCCATGAAAGGTGGTCACTGAAAAAAGTAAAATCCTGTTAAGATTACTTTGTTAGAAACAGGACAGTACCATTAGCAGAAACACGATATAGTAGATTCCGGTTAACTAGACCACCGGTTTAGCAGGGCAGCCTTTTATTTGGAACAATTCTTGAAAAAACATACCAAATTAGCTCTTTGGGATAAAGCTTCGCATAACTGGCACAGTGGCTTAATTGAGCCAAAGCGTTGAAGTCCAGATGTGACCCAATTAAACAGAATCTACTGTATATGAAGGAATTGTTAATTATTACTTAAATAAAATTATGTAAGACTAGCTATACCCGGCCACGCGTAGCTGTGGCACATTGTGGTTGCATGGATGAGAAATGAGGAACAAAACAAGGCATACGTTTCATAGAAGTTTAATTTTGCAATACTTGTGGGTATACAATATTTTTTGTTTTTCCATTCTCTGCGTAGATATAAAGGCTATCTGGTTTGCCGACACGGGAGCACGCAACATACAGTTGTCCATGTGAGAAGTAATCCGCATCTAAATCTAAACCACACAATTCAAAAGATTGACCTTGAGCTTTATTGATTGTGATTGCGAACGCCAATCGAATTGGGAATTGCAATCTTTTAAATTGAAATGGTGTATCGGTCGGGATCATGGGAATTCGAGGGATGAGGACATCTTCACCTTCGAAAGGCCCCGTTAAAATCGTTGCTTCCACTACATTTTTCATCAGTTTTTTAACTGCGAGTCGCGTGCCGTTGCAGAGTTTTGGCTGATTAATATTCCGCAACATGATAATTGGCACACCTATTTTCAATTTTAATATGTGAGGTGGCATCCCTGGCAGATCAAGTGAGTTAAAAAATTCCGTTGGATAATTAATTACTTCATCTGCTTCCACAACTGTATCTATCGACTTGTATGTAATTTCCTCACTTTGAATGCTGGATTGAATAACATTATTAATTTGATAGGCATCTTTATTCTTCGCGGCAAGGATAGCTCGTTCACTGAGCCAATCGTGATTCTTATAATTAATTTGAATATTGGGAAATACTTTTCCGATCAGTTCTTCTTTCGATGTTACTAAATTACAAAAATTATCAGGAAATGATATTCGTCTTGACGTCTCATCGACTGGCAGTCGTCCGTTCCCAATGTCCAGTAACTGTCGTGAGAATACCTCGGCTGATTGATCGTTCTGCAGCTGGACACGCATATTTGTAGTCAACTGCAATGTACGTACGTGTCGCCACAATGTTGAATATTTCAGGCAAGCATTTATTTCGTCCGCTGGTGTCGATCGAGAAATTACAGGCAATGTTTGCCTAAAATCTCCTGCGAGCAATATCAATGCATTCCCGAATGGTTGAACGTTTCCACGCAAATCTCGCAACGATCGATCAAGAGCTTCAAGCGATTTTTTATGTGCCATCGTGCATTCATCCCAAACAATGAGTTTACATTTTTGTAATACTTTTCCCATACCGGATGCTTTGGAAATATTGCACGTGGGAGTCTCGTTGATTCGCATGTTTAATGGCAACTTCAGAGCTGAATGAGCAGTCCTTCCACCTGGTGACAATGTCGCAGCTATTCCAGACGAAGCGAGAGCTAAGGCTATGTCATGTTTTGATTGAACAGTTGCCAGAATCAATCTGATAAGGAATGTTTTCCCAGTTCCTCCTGGCGCATCCAAGAAGAAGGCCCCTCCCAACTCCGTCATTTATCATTTGCATTATGCGATCATAAATGCCCTTCTGTTCACACGTTAATTTGGGAATGTTTGATTGGACATATGACTGGAGATCACCGGTGTTGTAACTCTGTTCACGGCGCAAATCCACATCAAATGAAGCAGTCGTAGTTCGGTTGGGTGCTGGCATTCCCAATTGACTAAGAACTTTATTTGCAATAGCTAAGCACTTGTCTTCAATATTTATCAATGTTTCGTTGTAAATGCCTTCTGTAAATTCCATGGTCATATTGGCATTTTCTAGGCGTACTCTATGCAAAATATCCTCAGCCATATGCGATCGATATCTTTCCCATAACTCTGTGGGAGATGAAGGGAAGCAGGCGGTCAATGTAATTGCGAATAGTGCTCGAATTTGGTTTGGATGTGCAGTGTTGCACGCGTCACTAATACATATATCCCACTGTTGGTCGTTTTCTAATAAATTAAGAGCTTGACACGCACTGCGGAAAGTGGCATATGTGACGCCGTCAACAATTTCCAATTGTTGGAAAGATCTAGGACCAGGCACATTTACTAACAGCATGCGAAGGAAAAACATTCATCTTGATTAGGATGCACTGTATAAAGTCTACCAATTGTATTTTCTCTGAAAATGCCAGGTTGACCGTCGACTGGCTCCCTCGTCTGCGTCGTACGAATGCTTTTTAGTTACATTCCACGTGTAATAAGAGGGCACTTCTGTGTACATCAGCGTTCTGGCGAAAGCGTCTTCCTGACATAAGGTGAAGAAAGCAGTCAGAGTTGTACCAGGTGGATTAAGGGCTCTTTGTTGCACATTTGCATCTGTGAAATAAACACGCTGTCCATTCTCTAAATGTACTGCTAAGTGAACCACAGCTGGATTGCGTTCATGCATGGGAAATGAAAAAATTCGCCATGCAGCCTCATTGCTGCTTATGTATCTTCCAGCCTGGTATTGTGCAATTTCATCGATAACTCGTACTGCATTTCTGTCACTATTATCTGGTTGCACACCAAAAACTGCCATATCGCTGCCTTTATTCACACACTTACAGATGTATTTAATCGATTTGACCGAATTGCAATATTCTACGTTTATGTGCGCTTTGTATGTTTTTGACAACAGAGGCGAATATGGGACCACCCAACGGTTGTCTACATCAATATCACCATTTCGCATGTGTACAGTTGCCGAATTCCCGCCATCTTCAGTTGATCGTCTCCTATACTGAGGATATCCATCGTCTCCTGTTACTGTGTTGGCTGCTAATGCTCGAGGATATTGCTTACAACATTTCCCGTCTACCATGCATGGTGAATTCGGATTTAGTGTACCGCATGGTCCATGCATCATGTTTTTGATAACAACTGCATGCAAATCCTATAATAAATAGAATTCTCCGGCTGGACATGTAGTGCAGGAAAGCTTTTATTAAGTTACTTTAGTGTTATTGAAAGGTTACATCACGTAGCTAAAGTGTGCTTAATCATCAAAGTGCTAGAGTTTGTTTAGGTAAGACACTCACGTGCAATAAATACCAAGAATATGGAATTATTCTTACTGAGCGTTCCTCATTATCTTGAATATCAGTAATATAACTTCGGTTTTAGTACATTAGTACCTTGAAGGCTCCTTATTAGAGCGGTAAACGCAATATCCCCTGAACTTAACGTAAACACTCAATGAAATAGACTTAACGGCCAGACAGAGGTCTGACAATAAAATGAACTAAGAAAACGTACTCACTTTTAACCTTTTATTGGGAGCTCCTGGTATTACTCCAATACACACTCCAAAATAACACAACTACTGTTAGACCGAACTTTCGTAGAATCTCATAACAATAATTAGAAAGAACCTATCATATATAAAAACGAACCTCTTTGGTATAGTTGAGCGCGCCTATATATACTGCATACCACCACGTCATGACTTACACTCGTTGCCACATATAATTCAGCGGGAGAAACAATATCTCGTTAAGTGAGAAGATAATTTGCATAGAAAATAAAATAACAAGAGATAGTAAAATCAAAAAGAAACTGAATCTAGAGTATACGTTACAATCCTTATCGACGTCGGCCCGTGGAATCTCAGCGCATACCACATCGTCGATTTCGTCTGAAGTTATTTTATCGTATAGCCAGATATGCGCATGTGGCAATCCTCTCTTTTGCCATTCTACTGAATACATCCAGCAGCGCACAGATCCAAACACTTCATGTTTCACAATGAAATCCATCAGCGACTTAAGTTTTTGTCTGAAAACACGTGCTGTGATGTCATGCCTATCCACGGGTGATTGCCCAGGAAGTAACAGCTGCTGTATCTCGTCCCAAGCTGGATTGCACGTGAAGGTGATAAATAAGTCTGGACGCCCGTAATGACGAACATATGCCATTGAATCTTGAGCATATTCCTGCATGTGACGTGGACTGCCTATCTATGAAGATGGCAAAATAGTAAGCTTTCCAACGTTGGTTGTATTACCGTCATTCACAACTGCATCTCGCAAATGAATGTATTCTTCGGAGCGGAGTTTGGTCTGATTCAAACGAAGAAATAGCAAACGTTCCGTTTCAATTTTTGCATACATATCCACAATGTACTGGTGAAACAACTGACGGCATTTCAAAATATAATTGTCCTCGTTCCTCCGAATCATTAAGCGGTAGGCGTAAAAGTTCATTGCGCTGCACTTTTTATTAATTTCTGCACCATTCACTGGGTTTATCATCTTCACATTAAAAAGATATCCATCGGCACCATCCCAGAAGATAACTGGATATTGCAAAGCATCGTAACAACGGTGAGTTTCTGCGACGTTTATCAATTGATCGTTTCTTCGATGGAGAACAATATCTCTAGGTTGGAACTGATCTCCGACTATGACAATTGCTACTTCGTCTATAGTTGGAGCATTATATCTTCGGACATGTTCTCCAGCGGGCGTTTTCTCGGCGTGAATGACAATCTTGTGGGTATCTGATGGCATCATATCCATTGCCGTTTTGAACAAACGCACCAAATTGTTCTTTTCGTGAAGGAGCTCCTGTAGTTGCGAAATGATGGATCTTCTTAGCGAGGTATGTATTCCACAACGTGCATCGACTTCATCTCTATCATCACCGATGAAGTACATTTGAAGGAATTTATGGTCACTATCTCGGAACGGGAGCAGAGAGCCAGCTTTGTGATATATTTGTCCTTTGATTTTAAAAGTAGGCATGAATTAAACAGTCACAATTTCCGCACCAAATGACGTCATTTGGAAACAAGAGTTATATTTCCTGATGTTCGATAGGAACTGCTTCGATTCAGCGGTAGATCCAGCAAGTAGAGTTTTCAACGGCTCTGGTGGTGCTTCAAGTTGAGGCAATTTAATTTTTTGCCAGCGCAACACATCCCATCGTTTCATTATTGAACTTTAGAGCCTGTCAGTAGGTACAGACATGACTCATCTGGCCAATGACAACATGCGGACTTGAACGATAATCAACAGCTGGATTGTACCGGGATGCAAGACGATTGTATTGCAGAATCAGATCTGCTGTTCTTTGGGTACGTGTTTTAGCTATCCTCGACGCCTCGCGTTCATTCCGTTGAGAACGAACCAAATCTGTTGCTGCAGAACGCGACTGCCATGCTCGCAATCGTGCATCCTCAAGCCTGGCTGCTCATCTTTCTGCTGGTTCCGTGTTACGCATCTGAATGGTGCTTAGTCTGTTCCTCTCTCGTACGTATGCCCGCTCTTTCTCAGTCATATTCGAAAGCCGTCTTCTCGATCCTTCTGTGTGGCGAGTGCGACGACCCAAATTCGTTTTTTTGCGAGGCATTATTTCAGTTTTCACTGGAACAGAAGGAAGGGACAAGATTATAACCTCTTATGGCTATCACAGCTCTAGGTTGAAAACCATGAGAGATAAGAGACAAAACATAACCTCTACTTACGATTTGGCGAACGGCGCAGCTCAATCACGACACGGTCACCTAGTATGGAGACTGTTCCCCTCGCTTCCAGCAGATGGCGCGTTTGCTGGTACACAGCTGACCGTTGAAAAAGCTGTTTTCTCGCGGTCGCAGGTATGTAACTGACGCAAAAAATAGATAAAAACAACACGATCACCTAGTATGGAGAGCGTTACCCTCGCTTCCGGCAGATGGCGCATTTGCTGGTACACAGCTGACCGTTGAAAAAGCCTTCGACCATATATACTGATAGACTGCGCATGGCATCAAAATTTCTGGCTCCAACATCGCAAGCCACGAAATCAGGTGACTTCGGGCAAAAAGATGGTTAACTCGTGCTGTGCTCATCATGAATTTTAGGAGTTTCTTTTTTAGAATTCCATTACGACTTTTCATTCGTGAATACATTTATTACGCTCTGATGCAGCTATTGCCAGTGCGCAGTCCATTAGTATATATGGTCGAAGGAAAAAGCTGTTTGCTCGCGATCGCGGGTATGTTACTGACGCGATAAATAGATAAAAACAATCTTTGAAGCGGGTTGTATATCGTGTTAAAATTTGAGCTCAATCGGTGCAGAACTTTTTGAGTTTTTGAAGCGTACACAAACCAACTTAACATTTTTATATATATAGATAGGCTAAACTGAAAATAGAGGATACTACCACCCACGGAGCTCTTATTCTCATCGTGAATGCAATGGATACTAATTAATAACGAGGAACTGTACACCAACAATACTTAGAATAGTGAAACTATACTATTAAACCAAATTTATTGACGTTAAATAGATACCCACATGGCTTTTCCAACGGGGTGACTTCACTTGGCAATAAACGACTAGATTGGAATGTGGGTAATTATTCATTCAAACATACGAGGCGTCATATTGGTTTAGCACGCGGTATCCTGGAAGGAAAACAAAAGGCATTCATTATTTGAAGAACTGGTTCCAAATTCGTGGCAACCCTAACGAGACGCTATCATTGCAGGACTCACTGTTGGTAATGATCTCTAACGGAAGTTAGTAACTATGTAGGCTCGACACGGAGAAGCTTGGGTATTCGTGTTCAGGAACATAAATATGATATTCGAACTTTCCGCAATAACACGGCACTATCTAGAAATGTCGTAAATGGAACTTTGCTACCAGACTGGGCGAACATTAGACTGCTGAACACTCCTGCTTACGTACACTTGCGGAAAGCCTGTATATTGAAGTCTTAGGGGACAGGTGCTGCAATGATAATACGCCAGTGGATATACCAAAAGTTTGGAAAAACCATGTCGCCGTTTTGAACTTTAAATTATAATTATTAAATAGATTTAATAAAAACAATAACATGTAAATTAGACATTTTAACTGTGCAACACAATCTGTATTATGTGTAACAAAAGTCTGAAATTGTGACTATTGCTCGGCTGCGATGGCTACACTTTAGCCTTGTGACGCCTGAGAACTATACCATGGTGCATTGCTGCGCTCCTATATATGTGTACGCAAGTACGGCATTAACCTCTCTGTTCCACCTGATGATGGGGTAAGTATTACCCCGAAAGTGCTAGTGGAGTTTTTTAATTTGTAAATAGATTTCACCTTTTAATTAAATATCGTACATAGACGGTAGTGTTTGTTTTTATTATGATCTCTAAGGTTTTGACATAACGTACGCGGTTTGCAATTGGATTTTGCAATTTACTCTGTTAGACCTGCGATGTGCTGCATGTATCCTTACCCGCAGTTGACGGCTTGTTTGTGTCCATTTAAAACGGGCGCTCTCCATGTGTTAGCACGCGCAGTAAATTTTTCCACTATTTAAAAAAAAAGGCAATAGTTCCGTGATTCTTTTGGAAAGGAAATACTGTATATTTCAATGAAATTCAAATTCAGTATAAACAAGAAAGTTGACACTGAATTTTCTGGTGTAATAAGCACGTCTTTTGAATCCGTTCTGACGCAAATTAAATTTATCAAAGCTATTCAAAGTCAATGGAACCGGTATGGAAAACAATAGATCTGACCAAAGAAAGAAGATTTTCAATCGGGTTTTTAATCCCTCAGATATTGCTGTAAACGGAATCGTGAGCTTACGAACTCTTAGAAACAGAGATATCGACAAAAATAAGATGTGACTTTACGTCCCTTGGTGGGAAAACCATGCATTATTTTAGGAAGAAAGTATTCTCAAAAGGTTTATCCGTATAAGCAGTATCGGCCAAAGAAAAAAAAATTAGCCGAGTTTTCAGGAGCCCAGATTTTGCAACAAATACTTCAGAAGCAGAAATTAACACATATGACCCCTAGTGGCTAAACCATTCTTTACCAAACATTAGAAATTATGTGAAAAATATTTTTCATCAGGTCTTGTATGCGATACAGGAAGAATTTTTCAAATCAGAGCTTTAGGAGCAGAAATAACGCAGAAAAGGCAATTTACCTTTGTGCGAAAGTGTATGATTTACTTGAGAATTTTGGAAAGTGTATGATTTACTTGAAAATTTTGGAAAGTGTATGATTTACTTGAAAATTTTGAATTTATGATTTACTTGAAAACTTTGAATTTATAGGAAAAACATTTCGCATTGGAAACACTATCCAACAAAGAAAGAATTTTTCAAATCGTACTCTTAGAAGTAGAGATATTGACAAAAATAAGATATACATCTACGTCCCCTGGCGTAGAAATCATGCATTTTTTTCAAGAAGAAAATTTTCCTAAAAGGTTTCTCGACATGAGTAGTATCGGTCAACAAACGACGTTTTTTTCAATCGAGAATTTAGAAGCTCATATTTTGCTGCAAATACAACAGAAGCGGAAATTAAGATTTACGCCCCCTGTTGGCCAAACTATTTTTTTACAAAAATTAGAAATTATGTGCAAACGATTATCCACCAGGAACTGTATCCGGCGCAGAAAGAATTTTTCAAATCGGAGATTTAGAAGCAGAGATATAGGGGAAAACGAATTTACCGCTACGCCCCCTAGCGGAAAGTCTATGAATTACTTGAAAATTTTGAAATTACATGAAAAACATGTCACACGGAAGACACTATCTAACAAAGAAGGAATTTTTCAAATCGGACTCCTAGAAGTAGAGATATTGACAAAAATAAGATGCACATCTACGCCCCCTGGCGGCGAAACTGTGGAATATTTTAAGAAGAAAATATTCCGAAAAGTTTTATCGATGTGAGCGGCATCAGTCCACGAAAGAATTTTTTAAGCGATATTTTAGAAGCTACGATTTTATGGCAAATACATCAGAAGCAAAAATTAATGCTTACGACCCCTGGTGACCAAAGTATTCTTTACCAAAAATTTGAAATTATATGCAAAAGATTTTCCATTAGGAGATGTATCCGCTGAAGAAAACATTTTTCAAATCCGAGTTTTAGAAGAAGAGTTATCGGGGAAAATGTAATTTACTTCTACGTCCCCTAGCGGACAATCTATGCCTAATTTGAAAAGTAACTATATCTAAAATACTCTTCGTCATAAATGGAATCGAAAGATATAATTTTTTTTCAATCGGATGTTTAGAAGCAAATATGTGGAATAAAACGTATTTTTGAATTCAACATCATCTGCATTTACGCCCTCTAACACCGAAATTGTACATCGTAAAAAAAAAAACGAAATAAAGGATCATCATTTCCATATTTCAAGCTTCCCAATGCAAAAAGGAATTTTCAAATCGGACTAATAGTTGCTGAGATATCGTGGGTACAGACGGACGGACGGACAAACCGATAACAGAAGCACGATTTTTTTTTACAAAAGACGTGCTAAAAATGATATGTGAGAAAAACCTAAATTCTGCAGCATTTCATTTCTTCGAATTTTAATACTGCTACTCCTCCGCTCGCGCATTCTCCCACATCATCTTAATGATTTATTTCTTTTATCGTGATGAAATCTGGATCCCACAGCACTCTGCAACCGTACACGTCTGAGTACCAAAAAATTCATTCAGCAGACCATCATTTTATTCCCAGCATTCCAATCGTCCCATGTGTCCTTCCATTTTAGTTTAAACGCCTACTGTTTCCTGCTCTTCTCAGTTAGCAGTAGCGTTTATTACTACACTTTTCTTGATTTAGTTAATAATTCAAGTATTAAATCAACGATTTGGTTTACTTTTTTTTTTCAATTAAAAATGCTTACTTTTTGAGACATGGATTTTTACAAATATAATAAAAGCAAGGTACTCTAAATCCTAAATAGCTGTTCAATGCTCTTCTTGGCTGTATAAATTGAGATACGACCCAAGCTCTGTTAGAACGTGATAGCTCTTCACATACACCATAGTGACAAAAGTCACCGGACACCTAGAAGAGAAACACAAAATAGCATTTAATGACATACATCAGTACGGTGTCGGTCCACCTTTTGCCTTAATGCATGCACCGACCCTTCGAGACACGCTTTCGACAAGGTTGTGGAACACAGTGATAGGCATGCGCTTCCATTCAGTACATAAGCTGCCGGTAACTGTTGCTTAGTAATATGCCTGGGTCCCAAACTTTTTATGTGGTGCTCTAATCCATCCCACAGGTGCTCTATGGGATTAAGATCAGGGCTCTAGGCTGGCTAATTCGCACACGATACAGAACTATCGTCAAATCACGCCGCAACAGCCCTTGTTTTATGGCTCGGTGCATTGCCCTGCTGGTACCAACAAGGCTCGGTTCCATAGTATTGCCACAGAGTTGGTATGGCATAATTGTCCAGAATATCTAGGTAGACGTGCTGCTTAACAGGTTTGTCCACGATAACCAATGGGCCGTGACCATACCACGAAAACACCCCCAGACGAGTACACTGCCAGCTCCAAACTTGACCGTAGGAACGGTACACTGTGGAAAATAGCGTACTCATACGCTGTAACGTATACTCTAGATTCAGTTTCTTTTTTATTTTACTATCTCTTGTTATTTTATTTTCCTATGCAAATTATCTTCTCACTTAACGAGATGTTGTTTCTCCCGCTGAATTATATGTGGCAACGAGTGTAAGTCATGACGTGGTGGTATGCAGTATATATAGGCGCGCTCAACTATACCAAGGAGCTTCGTTTTATATGTGATAGGTTCTTCCTAATTATTGTTATGCGATTCTACGATAGTACGAAAGTTTGGTCTAACAGTAGTTGTGTTATTTTGGAGTGTGTATTTGAGTAATACCAGGAGCTCCCCAATAAAAGGTTAAAAGTGAGTACGTTTTCTTAGTTCATTTTATTGTCAGACCTCTGTCTGGCCGTTAAGTCTATTTCATTGAGTGTTTACGTTAAGTTCATGGTACATTGTGTTTACCGCTCTAATAAGGACCCTTCAAGGTACTAATGCACTAAAACCGAAGTTATATTACTGATATTCAAGATAATGAGGAACGCTGAGTAAAAATAATTCCATATTCTTGGAATTTATTGCACGTGAGTGTCTTACCTAAACAAACTCTAGCACTTTGAAGATTAAGCACACTTTAGCTACGTCAAGTAACCTTTCAATAACCCTAACGTGACTTAACGTAAGCTTTCCTGCACTACAAGTCCAGGCGGAGACGTTTATTCATTATAACGCACACACGGCCATCAGACTGATGGATCGTGCATCTGGATTCATCAGTCCATAGAACCCGTTGCCACTGATCTCCGGTCCACGATAAATGTTCTTTACGCCATGCTAAAAGACGAGTAGCAATCCGAGTGGAGATTAAAGGCTTATGAGCAGCGGCACGACCGCGGTAACCCATGGAATGAAGTTCTCTGCAAATGGTACGTGCACATACCGAGGCTCCAGCATTGTTACTCACCTGTACAGTGAGGTCTTGTGCAGTAGTACACCGTCGATTAGCTGTAACGACTCTCCTGAGGCTTCTACGTCCTCTATCACTGATTTTCTTTGATCTGCCGGTACGATTTGCTGCTTCAGGCAAGCCATGTGTCTTCCACTTATTCAATACATCCAAAACAGTTGTCTTGGGTATGTGTAAACGCCACTTGGTTTCTCTTATGGACGACCCACTAATATAACACCCAACAATCTTTCCTTTCTCGAAGTCTGTCCAGCGACATTTTCACTCAACCTCACAGTGAGATATGATCGCGGTCAGCTGGAGGCTTGTTTTTATACCGTTTCCAGCTGTACCGCGCGTCTTAAGAACGCAGCGGAATCGTTCATTTGCTTTTGAAGGGTTGTCCGGTGACGTTTTCCAATATTGTGTATATTTTCTTATTCTTCTCAGAAAGCACTGCAATAAAGTTTCTGATCCTAGAGCCTGTATGTCTGACCAGAGTTCCTCTCATTCGGAAGAGCTATTCGCTGCCCAATATCGCTAGTAATTATATCTAAAGACAGCGACGTAAGTGGGTCTGATCAAGGCCGTCTAGAAAAC
This sequence comes from Macrothele yani, assembly GCA_039090855.1. Taxonomy (NCBI): domain Eukaryota; kingdom Metazoa; phylum Arthropoda; class Arachnida; order Araneae; family Macrothelidae; genus Macrothele; species Macrothele yani. The sequence continues at coordinate 88,098,579 of CM076992.1, forward strand.
ACAAGGCCATGAGATTAGAGAGATGAGATTCCTCCTTTTTTGACGTCACTCCCGTGTTACACGCACTGATACGTCCGTGCAGTGTTTGACCTCACACAAGACAGCGTTTTAAACTAATAGGAAGCTTTGAATTCAGCGCGACCGCACTGTAAGAGGGAACTCAGCTCTCTAATGACATGGCCTTGGTGTGACCGTGCGTATCTAGAGACTAGCTGCGAGGAAGGCCGGTCGTCCAATCACCTCAACAGCTGATTTCTTGGGATTTTCACTTTAGACCTTCGCACTTCTACCAGACAACAAAATTTCCAACCAACAGGAGAAATGAAGCCTTAAACGTCCAACTGACTCTCGAGGTGAGCTCAAACTGTCCTGCATCGTTAGAGAGAATCTTACTGCCACCGCGGAGCAGATAAGGTCGGAATTTAATGAGGACGCATCCACAAGGTTATTCACAGAGGCTGTCAGCTGTAACGTAGTAAAAATAGGCTATGACACATAACGTCCACATCAACGAGATAGAAATACGTAGAGCGCTTACGTCGGGGAACGGGTGAAGCCACCGGAAACAAGTGGCAGCCATGTTTGATGAGGTACAGAACGATTTCCGTTCCGTGTTAAGCAAGGGAGTTTTCGTAATATATGGTTTGATGTTAAATAAGGATATAACTCAGAAATGTTGTTATAAACACCTAGGGGTGAGACTAAAACTTTAACGTATCAAATAACGCTTTTCATTGTTAGTTGACGGCAATAGTGTTTTTAAAAAAAAATGATATTTTAATGGATGCAGCTTGCTGTCGTTGAATAAAATCTCATGCCGTAATTTTTTGACATTTAACAAATTTTTTGGAGGAAATTTTCAGAGAAATATAAGTCAGCGGTAATAGAGTAAATGAAAAAAAAAGGAATACAAAAATAAAAAATACAGTTGCAGTCAATCCGCAATTTCGGTAAAAATTTTAGATATTCGTGGGTCATCACCATGAGAATGCTGAATCATCCCACAGCTTATCACTCCAAATACATAGACGCCAAATATTTTATGAGAGTTTTAAATGAAAAAAAAAGTTCGAAGAAAAACGGAAAACAAACAATGAGTTTACACAGCCAAGAGGTACCAATATTAAAATACTTTTACCAACTGCCCCTATCTTATATAATCAGAAGAAAACTACTACTTACCTGGTTTTTATTTAATAAAAATTAAAAGTCCTTAGCACTGGGCATGTTTCTAATCTGTTTGTTAGTCTTGACATTCAACAACACAAATCTGTAAGCCTTATTCGTGGGTACGCAAGGCAATTGTGGTAACTTGACCATAATAAAGGTATCTCCCAGCACATACACTAAATACTTAACACAATATAATTCTCACTCTCTCTCTCTCTCTCTCTCTATGTATATATAACACCCAGAAGAATACCCCATGGGAGATGAATGGATGAAATTCAAAATCATGCAGGAGTGACACGAAGGAGACAGGCTCAAGACAGACAGCTGTGGAAGAAACTTGGGGAAGCCTTCATCCAGCAGTGGATTGATAATGGTTGATGTTATACATTTATCAGTAAAAAGAAGTAAAAAGCACACTCATGTAGTAATTAGTCCACGTCAACACTGCACCTTGCTGCAGGAATCAGACGTAGTAGAAATAAACATAGAATTAACCAGAAGTAACCCACTTTCATGGTTCTAAACAAAAATGACATGGAATAAAACAACTAAGGAACCCCAAACCACTCTTCAGGGAAAGACATCTGGAGCCCCGAAGTTAAATCATAGCTTAGGTGTTACCGAAAAACCCCAGAAGATCCCATGGGAGATGGGTGGATGAAATTCGAAAGCATGTCGGAGTAACATGGAGGAGATAGGCTCAAGACATACGATTGCGGAAGAAACTTGGGGAGACCTTCATCCAGTAGTGGATTGATAATGGTTGACAATGATGATAATGATATATATATTGATTATATACAGTATACATATATTGTAATGATAATAGTTGTCAATGATGATATATATATATATCATCATTGTCAACCATATATATATAGCATAATCATTGTCAACCATATATATATATATATATATCTATGGTTGACAATGAGGATATATATATACCATTATCAATCCACTGCTGAATGAAGGTCTCCCCAAGTTTCTTCCACAATTGTCTGTCTTGAGCCTGTCTCCTCCATATTACTCCGGCATGCTTTCGAATTCCATCCACCCATCTCCCATGAGTCTTCTGTCCCTCGAAAACCAGTTCAAAATTTCAGTCGTCCATCGGTGGTCTGTTCTTCTGGCAACATGTCCAGCCCATTGCTATTTCAGTGATGTCACTCTATCTCTCTCTGTATATATATTCTTTGAGTTGTCTGCATTCTTTGCATGTCTTTTTTTGGTATCAAAAGAAAAATATTTCTATATATCCTGCTTTTCTTTTTTAGTTAAGGTCATACATACAGTATATATATATATATCATCATCATCATCATCATTGTCAACCATTATCAATCCACTGCTGGACGAAGGTCTCCCCAAGTTTCCTCCACAACGGTCTGTCTTGTGCCAGTCTCCTCCATGTCACTCCCGCATACTTTCGAATTTCATCCACCCATCTTCCATTTGGTCTTCTTCTGGGTCTTTTCCTGTCCCTTGGAATCCAATTTTTTATGAATGAAATTTTTTTTATTTATGTATCTACATATGTTTATTTGCTATGTTTTATTTAACTATCTTCCAAGGCTTATCCGTAAGAAAAAGAATTGAAAATAATTATTCTTAAGTGCAGTTTAAATAAACTTGGTGACCTAATATATGTTGTAGTCAGATATATATATATATGTATATATCACTTCTGTAACTACCCTGTGACTTAGGTATAGACAGACATTGGGGCAATATGATGCTCCAAATGGTATTTACAGTTAGCAACACCAGTACCGAGTAGCTAAAAATAGTTTTATGTACTTTTTCAACCTAAAAAGACATAATTTTTGGTATAAAAAATCTTTCTACACATCCTGCTTTTAATATCTGGGCAGGTAAATTTTCTCTGGGCATGTATTATTTTAGATATTATTCAAGCTCTGGGCTGAGTGACCAAAAAATTCAGATTATGGACTTTAATTTTTTTATGGGACAAATAATTGTATTTTTTTTTGTTTCAGTATTAAGTATTTAATATTTTTTATTTGCACTTTCATATTTTACTTTTTTTTTAAGAAGCCTAGTTTTTTGTTGTCCCAAAGCTGAAATTTTGTAGTTTTCACCTGATATTTGGACACATTTTGGCAATTGTTAAGATGTACTGCACATAGTTTTTTTTTGTTTCAATTTTAAGGGCACAACCTCTTATTAATATGAAGTGAGAAATTAACAACTACTGATTTGCATTCATGATGTGCAAAAAGTTTGGCGAGCAAATGTTTATGTTTTGTGTTGTTATTTTGTGGGTTCCTTCAGCAGTCTTGCTGGAAATACAAGTGCGTCTGATTTGTATTTTAGAGAAATACAGGCACAACTTGTTCAATTCAAAGAAAGATTGATTTACGTGAGTGATATTTGTTCAATACTAACCTCTCATATATATGGTTGATGCAAAAGGAATAACTGGCAATTTATACATGGACATACTGACTGTACATTCATCATGAATCAGAGGTCACATTCTTCAAAAAAGAAAAAAACAAACCACCACCTATCACGCAAAAATCAAATGCAAGTAGTTATTACAAAATGTTGCTAGTCCCTTTCTTTTGTATTATTCCATAATTTTTTCAATTGTCATTTCATAATCGTTTGTGCCAGTTTTCATAAATATTTTATGTTGTTTGCATTTTTGAGGTACCATTGTACTTCCTGTTTCCTATTTTCAGTTTTAAATCAATATTGCCTGTATTTTTGCTACCCCAAAACCACACACATTGACTAACACATTCACAAATAAAGAGTATTCTGTCAAGAAATTTTCAAGCTCCCCACTCTCACTTTGTTGAAGTAATACTACAGATTAATCAGTAATCAGAGACAAATGCCTAGAACACAAGCTGGGTGACCCTGTGCTTTCAGATAAAATACTAGATTGTTTCCTGACAGGTGTCAGCAAGCAATAAATTTATATTACCAATCACAATTATTACTTCTGCAATTTAAGTAACCATAAATTGATTGCTTTACCAGTATTTGCTATCTAATGGGCATTAGCCACGGGTACATGATCTTTATCACATAAAAAGAAATTGCTGCTTCCTAAGATTTTGAAATATTTGTTGTCTTGTCAGACAAGTTGCATGTACACTGTACAGGTTCTAGAATATATATGCAAATGCTATTTGCAAGACATCCTCAGTATATTGAAAAAAACAAAACATTTACATAGGTAGAAATTGTACCCAAAAAGCCTCAAAGTTGGTAACATACAGTTAACCTCAGCTTCCCAGAGTAAACATCATTCAGTTTTCACATTGAGTACGACTGTTTACAAAATATAAGAAATAAAAAGTCTTAAGATAACACAGATATTGAAATGGCTTATCTGCTGGTTTAATCACCAGCTACACGGATTAGATGTTTTATTTTTTGTGTTTGATTAACTGAGCATTTACAGCCCAACCTTATTTTAAAATGCTTACTTGTGAAATGTAGTTCCACAATCCTTGTTCCTTTTATTCTTACAATCAAAAGCTGCGCAGTAATATGGCATTTTAAATATCAACAATGTGCTGATAATTGTGATTATTCACGAAACTGTAGCACTAAATTTGTAATGAAGCATAACACGATCGCCGAACAGCTGAAAGAACCGAGGTGACTTCTTGACACACGCAGAATTTGTACCTCATCAAAGATGGCGGGCTCTCCCCGCGTTGGCTTCAGCTGCCTCGGCAGAGAACCAATCACAGAAGCACTCTATGTATTTCTATCTCGTTGGTCCACATAGTGTTCATTTGTTGACTGCAAGGCTTCTAAAGATTTGGCTGCAGTTTGGAAAGGAGCGTCGCTAATGGAGCGCAAAAAACTGAAAAATATCAGCTGCTCTGACGAATGACGGTTTCATCTCTATCACGCCGATGGGAAAGTGCGTATGTAACGAACGCCACAAGAAGCGATGGACCCAGCTAGCAAAGTTGGGGTCATACATGTTGGTGGAGGCTGTGTAACAGTTTGGGGTGAGTTTACATGGGCTTCCATGCGGCTCCTCCAACCCGACGTGATCTCCGTCATCTGCAAAGGTATGTCAAGATCCTCGCTGATCATCTGAGCTCGCTCGTAACGATTTTCATGGCGACATCTTCCAACAGGACAACACCACACCGCATACTTCCCGAGTGGCCAGCAATTGGCTCCAGGAAAATTCAAGTGAGTTTGTAAGTGGGTTTACCTCAACAAACTCGAAAATTGCTTTATTTTGAACGGAATCGAACCCTCAAATAACGAACCAAAGTATTGGGTTGCTTTCCTTCCTAATTGTTGATTATGAATATCACGCTTCCACACAAAGTACTTAAACAGCCATTTTGCGCTATAATCCCTCATAGGATTTTAACAATACTACCTTTTTGATTTAAATAAAGATAAGCAGCGTCGTAATGCATAAATAACCTTTATAAAATGTTCGGTATAGTTAAGAAACAAAACAATGCAAATTGTCAGGAAGTTTTGCGGTTGTGTTTTGAAATCAGTTATTTTTCGTTTTTCATAAGATTCTTAGAGCAATAGAGAAAAATTGTATCATCATTTTTTGTGTTCTTTACGTTCTAGAAATATATGTCCCATTTTATGCTTTTTCCTGCTTTACCACATAGAACTGTCTCTTCTATGAAGGCTGTCAAGAGACACATTTTCTATGAAGAGAGACGACGATTACTGAACAAACATTCCATTCGATGTGTGTGTATATATATATATAGACAGCTTCCCTCTTTCCTCGCTCAAGAAGAATTCAACATGCTCAGGATCCCTCCCGTATTCCCTATGTCAATTTGATCTATCTCATTTTAGAGTACTGGGATGGGAAGAAAAAACGGCTTACCTCCGAACTTTTATTTCTTCGTAGGTACGAAGAAATCATTAGTGTTTGACTTGTTCTTGTTACTGGAACCCGTGTCTTATTTTTTTTATGGTCTGTTGCTCCAGGTGCATCATCGAGATGCGTTCTATAAGGCCTTCCGAAAAAGATGTTTTCCTCTAATGGAAAATACATTCCAGAATTTACTTTTCGTTATTGCATGCGTTGCAAAAAAGTTTGTATTTTATAAATCACGGTTTCATAACCGCCCAGAAGCCGTAATAAAATTGAAATAAGCAATAGTACAGTTACAGAAAAATTAATAGCAACCCTGGAATTTTTCTGACGTTTTTGGGTTTTAAATAAATATCCAAATATGCAGATAATACTCACAACATATACAGTATATACACTATATTGACAAATGTCACCGGACAACAAGAAAAGAAACACAACATGTCATTTATTGACATACATTAGTACGGTGTCGGTCCTTCTTTGGACTTAATGCATGCACTGACCATTCGAGACATGCTTTCGACAAAGATTTCAAACACAGCGATAGGTATGCGCTTCCATTCAGTACATAATGCGGCCGCTAACGTTTGCTTATTAGTAGACCTTGGTTCCAAACTTCTTATGCGGCGCTCTAATTCATCTCATAGGTGCTCTATGTGATTAAGGTCAGGGCTCTCTGTGGTGGCCAGTCCACACATGATACGGAATTATCGTCAAACCACGCAGTAACAGTCCTTGCTTTATGGTTCGGTGCATTCTCCTGCTGGTACAAACAAGGCTCCGTTCCATAGTATTTTCACAGAGTTGGAAGGGCATAATTGTCCAGAATATCAAGGTAGACGTGCTGGTTAACAGGTTTGTTCAGGATAACCAATGGGCCGGGATCATACCATGAAAAACACGCCCAAACGAGTACACTACCAGCTCCAAACGAGACCGTAGGAACAGTACACTGTGGTAAATAACGTTTCCCCGCCTGCCGCCACACCCACACACGGCCATCAGACTGATGGATCGTGTATCTGAATTCATCAGTCCATAGGACCTGTTTCAATTGATCTACGGTACATGATAAACGTTCTTTACACCATACTAAACGACGAGTAGCATTCCATGTGGAGGTGTAAGGTTTATGAGCAGCCACACGACCACGGTAACCCATGGAATGAAGTTCTATGCGAATGGTACATGTACATACCGAAGTTTCAGCATTGTTACTCAACTGTACACTGAGGTATTGTGCAGTACTCCGTCGATTAGGTGCAACGACTCTTTTGAGGTTTCGACGTCCTCTATCACTAATTTTCGGTGGTATGCCGGTACGTTTTGCTGCTTCAGGCACATTGTATGCAGAAGCCAAATCAGTTTACAGAATTGTTTTTTTTTTTTTTTGATTGGAGGTTTAACGACCACCGTGAGCAACTCAATGGGCTAGAAGCAGTCGCCGGTCCCCAATTTAGGGTCACTGGTTCCAGGGAAGGGAAAGAGCCAATGCCGTAAGACAAACACAACATTCATGTCTCACCGGGATTCGAACCCGGACCCCGTTCGGACGAATGATCAGAGGCCATCGCTTAGACCACTGCGCCACCGGGGCGGCGTTTACAGAATGGGAACATCTTTAACAGAACTCAAGTTATACACAGAAATGTGCGTCAGAAAGGATGCGCCCATAACGTTGGCCGCTCACAGACATTTGTAGACGTACCATGGGTCCCAGTGAAGTCCAGCTAAACACACCCTATACCATTACGGACACCCCACCAGACGGTGCAGTTCCCTGTTGACACGCGGGATCCATGGCTTCATGGGATTTGCGCCACGCACGAATTCTTCCAGCTGCCAGATACAGTTGATAACGCGACTCGTCAGACTAGGCTACTTGTTTCCAGTCATCGAGTGTCCAGTGGTGCTGTTGCCGTACACAAGCGAGGCGCATAGCCCTGTGTCGTGTACCCATCAAGGGGACTCGGGTTTGTTGAGGTTCCAGCATTGAATTCCGATGATACATGCGAGAGTGTTGTACGCCTATCGCGTGAAAGGATTCTTGACAGCCAACGATAGTCACGTTCACCCAATGTCTTTTTATGGCCACACTGGTATCGTAGGTTGGAAGTTTTGTCGGAATTCTTGTGGTCACGGTACGCCCTTGCAATGGTCGTCCGTGAAAATCCGAACTTCGTTTCTACCTCCGAAATACTATGGCCCATCTCACGAGCGCCAACTATGACACCGCGTTGAAAATCGCTTAAATCGTTATTACTTGTCATTCTCATGCCGTAAACAGCTCTGACAGCTGGCAAGGATGTCTATCGCTTTATATACGCACTGGCGGATGCAACCGAGTACGCGCATAGGTGACGTTGCTATGTATTTTGCATAAGCTCGTCTGTACCAGTTTTTCTGGCATATCAGCGCATATTGTGTGTGTTATCTGAATATTTACTTTTGTAGCAACTCTGAAAACCCCCAAACATCAAAAATTTCCAGAGTTGCTATGAAGTTTTACGTAACTGTATATTTAGTGAAAAATGACCAAATGCCGAATTGGATTTCTACGTTAAAAGATATAGGAGATAAAGTTTGCTTTTTTTCCTTTTTACTGGAGTTCAGCTACTGCTTTTGTTTGGTGCATATAATCTATATAAAATGTATCTTATCTAACCAAGTGTTTTACACGGTGTGAGCACTGAATAATGACCACCCGTATCAAAAGTGGATGCGGCCCGTGGACCACGTGATTTCCGAGATACCACGATTAGTCGACCGACTTAGCAATATAAAATTGTGAGCGGAGCAGTAGGTAGTAAAATTCAGGAGCATGATGAATAAACCGTAGGATTTATCGGACATTAAGAAAGGACAGATTGTAGGAGCACTGAGAGCGGGTGCCTCGGTTTCCCAAACAGCTGAACTGGTGCGTTGTGTACAAGCCACCGTATATAAAGTGCATCAGGACTAACGTGAAAAGGGTCAAACAGCAAGCCGGAGGAAAAACTGCACAGGGCAACAAAAGGTTGAAGTGAGGACGAGCGCCGGATCCGATGACTCATACAGGCTAACACTGTTCAACAGTTGACTACCCAATACACCAGAGGTGGACCCGGAACAGTGTCTGTTATCACCATGCGTCACGGTCTCTCATGTATGGGCTATAACAGCAGATGACTCCGAAGGCACCCTCTCCTAACAACGGTTCGTAGGGGCAAAAAACTCGCCTGGTGTTTTTACTCCCCTCCGAGGATGGTCGTGTACGTATTTGAAGCAAGCAACAGGAGGCAATCGATTCATCCTTCATGGTCTCCACGGTGTAGACCGGTGGAGGCTGTTGTATGGTGAGGGGCGTGTTTATCTGGGAGGAACTTGGACACCTGCTGCATGTGGAACGATATATGACTAGTGCCCACTATTGTTATTTCCTTGCTTACTCTGCACACCGAGCAATGCTGCACTTGTTCGCCAAATGGTGACTGTGTCTTCCAAGATGGCACTGCGCCTAGCCCCAGGTCCAATGTTGTGCAGGAATGATTTGAGGAACGCAGTTCAGATTTCCAGCATATCGATTGGCCTGGGAACTTCCCTGATATCAATCCCGGACAGCACTTGTGAGACACTATGGAACGACATTTCAGGCGTCTCGATATACCAATCACCTACATATCTGCATTGAAGGCCGCATTACACAGAGCTTGGTTGGCCATACTTCCGGCATCTTCTTGAATCAATGCCAGGTCGGATAAAGTTTGTCCACACCGGGTATCGAACCCGAGTCCCCTCATTCCGGAATAAGTTGCTGTTCCAACTGAGCTACGCGGACGTATGCTCTCATTGCTATCTGCCTTTATCTCATGTGCGTCCTGCGGTGCAGGCACGTCTCATCTCCCCCCCCCTCACCTCCCCGAAATAGGGCCAGAGACATGGCCCACGGGTGTGCCAGGACCATGTGTCGCTGTAGGCAGTCATCCGCTGAAGAATGTGCATTGGAGAAATCAGAGTCAATTTGGTGTGTAGAACGTAACATCACACACATTTTATTTTTCGAAGTGCTGAAGAAGGGATTCTCTTAATATTTTCCCTGTCTCGCGGTGTGGAAAGAACATCACACCATTGCGAGAACGTTATCGGCCAGGTCATTCTTGAAGTTCGAGCGTTAATATAAGGAAGTAAATTTCTCCGTCATTTTTGTCAACGCCGGGCAGCGAAGCCCAGTCCCCTCACTCCGGAGTAAGTCGCTCGCTCTCCCAACCGAGCTACACGGACGTATGCTCTCATTGCTATCTGCCTTTATCTCATGTGCGTCCTGCGGTGCAGGAACGTCACACCTGATACCCGACGAGGACACGTGTGGAGGAGATCCGGCACACGAATGCAACCACACTATGTGCCTTCCGTCCACCCTTACCAGATCAGGGAGTTCTGGTCTGGGCAGGAGTACGTTTTAACGGTCGTACTTCCTTGTATGTTTGTCAAGGAAATATAAATGCCTCAGTCTAGCGAAACGAGATCATTATGCCCACTGTGACACCGTTTCACGTTGCTCATGGCATTTTCTCGATGATAGTGCAACCAGTGATCGTGCCTGGAGCGTGCTTTTTGAGCTGCAAAATCATGGGATTGAATCGTTAGATCTACCTCCAAGGTCACCTGACCTTATTCTATTGATTTCATGTGAGACGCTGTACAGCGACGTCTGGATAACCAGGTTCCATATCCCAGTAAACTGGAAGATCTCTGTAACGTTTTGCCTGTAGTATGGTACGAGATTCCCCAGACATTCATCAATAATGCCATTGCAAGTGTACCTTGTAGGTGTTAAAAAGCTCTTCCACACATAGGTGGTGTCACCGGGTACTGAAATCCAGAGGTATAGACATTCTCCGAATTTACCATTTTGTCTATATTGCAGCGCTACTTTGTTGTGGGCAGAAATTGCACAATAAATTGTTTTTGTAAACGTAATCTTTATCGTTCTTCTTACGTAGTAACTTCACGGATCTTTTTTCAATGCGTATTAGTTGATGTCCTAGCTGAAATATAACTTTTGCATTTCGTACTTTTCATTTGTTGTTCCAAATTCATCTGAGTCTTGTGTCGACACCTGGCTTTTGTAGCGCTGCACAGGAAGAGCCAATATCTCACGCACTCACTAGAAGATTAAGCACTGTGGGTGCTTTGCCCATGAAAAGTAATTCATTCAGTTTAAGAAATGATGAATAGCGTTAGCTTATCTCATTAATTCGTTGGAGAAGGGAAACGGGAGCAATACGTTTTTGTTTGGATTCTCCGTCAAAATAAACTGGAAAGAGCTGCTGGTTATTTTTCTCCTTTTAAGAATTTCTGAGTGGGCGATCTGGTAAGGAAATATTTATTTTTCACAAGAAATGCGAAATGCAGCGAAATCCTCAGTTACTGTAAGTGAAAGAAGTTCACGGGTGAGAGATAGCTGTTCGATTTTGTTTTATGTCCACACAAAGCCTGCAGGACCCAACAGGTGCCACCACGAACTGGCATCATCGCAAAGTTTTACGAGCTTTCTTTACCAAGAATGGCCACAAATGGGGTCACAGGTCCCAGACTGCGTAGATCAGGGGTAGACAAGCACATCACCCATGTCTTAGACGGGGTTCGTGCCCGGGCCAAACGCGGATGTCTGATCTGAGGTACGTGCCTCTTATGAGTAGTTCATCGAGTCGACAAATGGTTTCATTCCACATTAAATTTGGGAATAATTTCTAGTTTTGAACGGATACCGTAATTCCTCAAAGATCTGTGAAATGTTACTTTGCGGGGATTAACAACCCTTATCAGCATCTAACGCTATCAAATTCCATCCACCCTTAACTTAGGGACACTAACTCCAAGTTTAGGACAATAAGCGCCTTAGAGCAAACACGCAACCTTTGATTCATCCTGATTTCGAGCACGTTACAAAATTCGATTAATGGCCAGAAATACCTTTACCACCCAACCACCAGGTCGGATGTGGTGTTCACAGATGAGTTCTGGTTCTAATTCCAAAGTAGTAATTCTTCATCCTGCCACCGTGGAGGTAATTAGATGTATGATGTTTTAAAAATATTTTGTTATTTACTTGATGTCAAACAGCCATTCAACTCGAATGTTCATTGTCTAGCACCGGAAAGAAAATTTTATTGGCCAGCCAACAAAAATGCTAATAAAATGACTAAAATTGCCGAACAGAGCTTAAAATAGTAACTGGACCATACGTATCCTAATAACAGCAGTATATAATATTTCATTGTTAATACAGAAACATTCCGTTTTACAGCCTACATTGTTGTTGTCTTACACATTTTACAGATTATATTGTTACATCCCTGTGGTAGCCAAACTAAACTAAAGAAACAATTTAATGATTTAAATGGTACAGATTCATGCATTGACCGACGTCCCGAAGTAAGCATTAGAATTTAGAAATAATGCAATGTTTTGGGAATTTGTAATCGCCGAAATCTTGTGTATCAAACGAGAGAATTCAGTCCGAAAATTATTAAACAATAAAAACCAAATTCCTTTGTTATTCCAAATAACTAACTCGACTTTATGGTTGGCAACGAACAACAGCCATTTTTAATTAATTCAGAAGAAGATAAATAAAATAAAGATGACGTCACTTAGGAATACACTTAAGAAATGGGCACTGAATAACGCCAATTTTTATATACAACCGTGAGGATTTTTATATACAAGCTGCTCATTTACGAACTGTCCGCATGAAGCTATTCTTATAAGATATAGTTTGATCAGAAAGTCATGCAGGTTTGTGTACTGCTGAATTCTAAGATATTTGACCTGCTTAGTGAAACTGTCATGACAATAATAAATGTTTCGTGCATTTAGTTTTCGTTGAAGTAGTAATCCTATATTTTTCAGGTTAATATCACGGTATCAGTTCTTACGAGATGCTCATTTACAGCGCATACTGACTAGATGCTCTTGCAGATCCGGTGGTTTACTGAACACACGCACGCACACACACACACACACACACACACACACACACACACACACACACACAAAGCACCAGCGTAAAGGTTGACGACACTGTACACAAATAAACACACACACATTCAGGATTTCCTCCTTCTCCTCAGCTGTTAGTAAACTGGCCTGGGGGAAAGAGAAGAACCTCCTCTGACCCGCTTACGCTTCTACGTTGGTGAATCGAAACCACCGTGTGTCTTTAGTAAATTTTATGGGCCAGACATGTGCTGGAAGACATTTGCTTCACTCTCCACGCAGTACTTGGGTTGGATGTCCGGCCCTGATATGTAATCCTACGCGTGACAGTAATCATTGTTCCTCCGTCCAGGTGTACACGTTGGCTTACCCCAGCCAGAACAGCAGTATAATGAGAATGACTTCAACAGGGAGCCCTCCCTACGTGCACCAGCCTTCATCCATCCATCAATCCATCCAGAACTTTTCAGAGAACTGCCTTTTCCCTCTAAGGTGCTCAGGCAGTGATACGTAATCTTACGCGTGACAGTAATCATTGTTCCTTCATCCAGGTGTACACGTTGACTTATCCGAGCCAGAACAGCAGTCTAATGAGACTGACTTCAACAGCGAGCCCTCCCTGCGTGCACCAGCTTTAATCCATCCATCAATCCATCCAGGACTTTCCAGAGAACTGTCTTTTCCCTCTAGGTTGCTCCGGGACTGATACGTAATCTTACGCGTGACAGTAATCATTGTTCCTCCGTTCAGGTGTACACGTTGGCTTACCCCAGCCAGAACAGCAGTCTAATGAGACTGACTTCAACAGCGAGCCCTCCCTGCGTGCACCAGCTTTAATCCATCCATGACTTTCCAGAGAACTGCCTTTTCCCTCTAGGTTGCTCCGGGACTGATACGTAATCTTACGCGTGACAGTAATCATTGTTACTCCGTTCAGGTGTACACGTTGGCTTACCCCAGCCAGAACAGCAGTCTAATGAGACTGACTTCAACAGCGAGCCCTCCTGCGTGCACCAGCTTTAATCCATCCATCAATCCATCCAGGACTTTCCAGAGAACTGCCTTTTTCCTCTAGGTTGATCCGGGACTGATACGTAATCTTACGCGTGACAGTAATCATTGTTCCTCCGTTCAGGTGTACACGTTGGCTTACCCCAGCCAGAACAGCAGTCTAATGAGACTGACTTCAACAGCGAGCCCTCCCTGCGTGCACCAACTTTAATCCATCCATCAATCCATCCAGGACTTTCCAGAGAACTGCCTTTTCCCTCTAGGTTGCTCCGGGACTGATACGTAATCTTACGCGTGACAGTAATCATTGTTCCTCCGTTCAGGTGTACACGTTGGCTTACCCCAGCCAGAACAGCAGTCTAATGAGACTGACTTCAACAGCGAGCCCTCCCTGCGTGCACCAGCTTTAATCCATCCATGACTTTCCAGAGAACTGCCTTTTCCCTCTAGGTTGCTCCGGGACTGATACGTAATCTTACGCGTGACAGTAATCATTGTTACTCCGTTCAGGTGTACACGTTGGCTTACCCCAGCCAGAACAGCAGTCTAATGAGACTGACTTCAACAGCGAGCCCTCCCTGCGTGCACCAACTTTAATCCATCCATCAATCCATCCAGGACTTTCCAGAGAACTGCCTTTTCCCTCTAGGTTGCTCCGGGACTGATACGTAATCTTACGCGTGACAGTAATCATTGTTCCTCCGTTCAGGTGTACACGTTGGCTTACCCCAGCCAGAACAGCAGTCTAATGAGACTGACTTCAACAGCGAGCCCTCCCTGCGTGCACCAGCTTTAATCCATCCATCAATCCATCCAGGACTTTCCAGAGAACTGCCTTTTCCCTCTAGCTTGCTTTAGTACAGTGTAAGTAAATCATATCACAGCACTTTTACTTGCCACCGGCGAGTCTTTTCACGTAGCTTCGGTTTCTGACCTAGCCGGCGATTCCACAGGCTTCAGAAATATTGGATCTGTTCATTTGGTTGCTTACAGCAGGACTGGCTCAAATTTTTTACTAGCACTTATAGCTCGCCTTTCACCTCACGCAGGTGTCATATTTATTACCTAAAGCTGTTAATAAAGATATATTATGTGCAACCAGTATAGAACGTATTTCCCTCTGACTTCTTTTAGCAGAATCTTCATAAACGCTGAGATTTCTCCTTTATTCTGCCATCTTTAAGTATCTTTGTCTCGGGAAAAGCGTGACGTTAATTGCCTTTACGCTGGTACCGCTTGCTACTACTGCTTGAGTGGTTCCAAAAATGTCTTTAATGGTTCGTTTTCTTTTCTTTTCCCCCGACTGGACGACGTTCTGCATCTCTACTTCAAATTCCTTTTTGTCTCACGATCTTTGTCTACGACAGGATTTTTTTCCCTCAGCCCCTGGCAAACAAACACTTTTCATCATTATTCTCACAATGCCCGAAATAATAGGCACGCAGTTTGCATGTTTAATTCAAACATCATTCAATTTATCTATTCACAATTATTTATATTCTCAGACCAGGTCTCCGCCTTCCGTCCAATTAATATAGCAACCCCCTAGTTATGCATTAATGCCATTGTCAATTCGTCTTCTCACTGAGATTACCGACTTCTATTTAGAACCTGACTAAGAGCTAGTTGTTGCCAAAACGTAAGGAGGAACTTGGAGGATCTGTTGTTACTTTCAGAATGAAAACGCAAATGAGAGGTAAGATAATTAAAATAAAATCAAAAACGAAGAATAAAATAGAAACATACGTCGTAGGTGTGAAAGAAATTGTTACAATATTTTATGTTTTCCTGGATTTCAGGATTCCCTTTGAGATCTTAAGGTTAAGGAATCGTCCATTCTTAATTTAGGAACAGGGTCGGTAGGACAAAAACAGCACTCATGTCTCACATCCGGATTCTAACATTCACCCTGCACTACGTTAAACCTTTGTTGCATAAGAAAGACAATGCAAATGTGAAAAAAAAAGAACGATCCGACTGGTCAAAGTCGGTAATAATGAAACCCTGGTTATGAGAATAAAATGTTGAACCTTCAAATTATTGTAATGCGCCTAATTCGAGATATCAGTTAAATAATTCCATAATGTTTAAAATAAATGGCGATCTCCACTTGCTTTAATACAATCGATGATTTTGGTGGGGATTAACTCTAGAAGGTTTGAGATGCCGTCTTACGAAATGACCTGGAATGCAATGTCGCAAGATGTCTCGGAAAAAGGATTGAATTTCATAGAAAACTGTGAGCACTACGTGAGCGGAAAGTAATTGCCAATTTGTTCGCTAAGTCATAAAGAAGGCTTAATGGAGATTGAGAATAATGAATAGCCGTTGGCAAAGTAGAGGCCGCCAATGAATAAAGGAGGTAGTACATTCTTTGGTGTCAACTATTTTGTGATCTTTAGGCTCCCAAACCAATTTCATTCCAACTGCAATAATCGTCCATAGACCTACTCTGGGAAGCACGGTGGCCGTGGGGTTCAGATGCGCTGGCTTTGGAGCACTCGCTCGAGATGGGACCGGGTTGGAGTCTGGGAAACGCATGGGTGGTATGTTTGTCTGACGGCTTTGGCTCTGTCTTTCTTCCCTTGAGAGAGTGTCTATAAATTAGGTCCGAGTGACTGCTTAATGCCCTCAGAGTTGCTCAAGGTGGTCGTTTAAACACGACAGGGACAAACATCTTCTCCGGACCATATAATTGTCGCAATCACTCAACACAACCGTTACATAGAATCACTGGGCACACGAAATCGAAAAGAAAGAACCCCAAGTCTAACGTCTAGACCGCACTGTAGCCGCAGGTAACCAGGCATAATTCTCCACAGTGACAAGATGGGTCCATAAATGTGGTCGACCGACTGTCGAGTTTTTATGTATTTTCTAACGTGCCACGCTTAAGATGATTTTACAATAATATCTGCAGAACTTAAAACAGTGGAATGTTGTCATATTCACGGAAATCGAGAAATCGGACCGCAGCTGTGCATTAGTCTCGCGAGAAGCTAAAACCCGGTACATGCACGGTATGTTCTTTGTTAGTTCTGTTTAATATGACTTCTCCTGCTGGTTTTCACTGCGGGGGACTTACCGACTTACATGTATTCTGGAAATGTATGTGACTCTCACAAATCAGATTCTCGACTAGGATGTGTACCGCTGCAATTCGCGTAAATTTCATACAAATGCATCGCACATCTCAACAGATCTAAAGTCTTCGGCGGTCAGCTTGCAGAACACAGTACGCTGAAGACTTCAGTGTACTTTGTTTAGTAAGTGCCAATGGATTAGATATACCTGCTTACTAACGAGTTGGGCCAGCTCTTGTCCCAATGACGAAGGCCACACGACGTAGCGTGGACTCTCCGAGCCTATAAAAATATTTTGCAAGTATCGCCAACCATGCTTCATCAAAAGCCATCCATAATTCGTTCAGGTTAGTAGCCGATTCGATACAGCTTGGTCGACGATATACCAAAAATATTCTATTGGGTTTAAATCCGGGACTCTGAATTGCTACTGAAGCCTTTAAAATTCACAACAATGCTCTGTAACCCTGAAGTATCCCGGTGGGACCTGTGGGATGAACAATGTTCTTGCTCGAATATGCCTGTGCCTCTGAGATGCATGGTGGACGTCAATGGGTGTAAATGGTCGGCTAGGATGACTACATATTAGGTCCAAAATCATTTAAGCTGAAGACAACCCAGACCAATACTGCGCCACCATGAACTTGTTCTTTTACGACTTGATATGAAGGGTCGATGGCCTCATGAGGTAGATGCCAGATCCGCACCCTCCATCGGCTCGATGAATTCGACTAAGTAACCAGTACATTACATCCAAATACACTCATTGTCAAAAAATAGTTGCACCCAGAAGCACCGGTCGGATTGCAATGCTGTTCGGGAGGAAGGTAAACGTTAGCAAAAACAATAAATAATTAAACATTGAGACTGATATGGGCAATATTTTTAAGCTACACGCCAATAAGTAGTGTCTCTCAGTAATGCATCGGGGAGCCAAGTTTGCTCTCACAGCATGCCAGACGTCTCGGCATGGAGTTGCACAGGTTCCTACTGGTGTCCTGCGGTAAGCCATCCCATGCAGCTTGAATCTTCTCACGCAGTTCCTGCAGATTGTGCGGTAGGAGCGGAATGTGGATAGCGCGTACAATAACATACCACACATTTTCAATTGGCGATAGGTCTGACGATGCGGCTGGCCAGGGCAGAGTGTCAGTGCCTTGAAGGAAAGCTCTCGAGACAGCAGCAGTATGCGGACGAACGTTGTTCGGTTGGAAAATCGCAAAGGAGTGATCGTTGAGAAGAGATAGGGCCAATGGTCGTAGGACGTCATTAACGTAACGTTGGGCTGTCAAAGTGCCTGTTATGAACACCAAAGGCGATCTGACATCTTAGGTAATTGCACCTCACACCATGACACGAGGCCTTCGGGACATGTGACGTTATACAACAAACCGTTCATCTTGGCGCTGACAACAGTGCCTTCGCACAAGCATTCGTTGGTCGTCTCCTCCAAGACAAAAGCAGGACTCGTCACTGAAGATCACCCGCTGTCATTTTGAGTGGCTTCTTGTAGTCTGGCACGACACCATTGCAGTCTTTGGCGATGATGCAATGGTGTTAAGGGCAGACGTCGTTACGGTCTGTATGTGTGTTATACTACGTCATGCAGCAGTCTGACAATGGTGCTGGAACTAATCGGGCGATGAATGGAGAGTACCACTGCTAGATGAATATCCGCAATCGTGGCTGGTGGGTCACTCTGCGCATGTCAGACAACCCGTCGATCCTCTCTCTCTCTCTCTCCGTGATTCGTCTAGGTCTCCCAGACCCTTCCTGTTGCTGCTGCGTGCCTTGTTCTATACACTACCGCCAACAGCGTGCTATGGTGATATCCACACAACCGGTATGACGCGAAATACGGCGATAAGACCATCCCGCTTCCCGAAGCCCGACGATGTGGCCCTTCTCGAACTCCTCCAGCTGCTCGAATTGCTTCCGAACTTTCTATCAGGCATACTTTACTTGCAAAGGATGGAATCAACACAACAGCGCGAGTAAGAATTTGAACCCGGCGCAACGGGACGACATTATGTAGCCGGTCAGGCACAGCGCTACGACCCCTCCTTGCTGGCGTCACATGCGCGGCCGAGCGTGATACATGAATCATTTGCATGTCTCACGATGTCAAACCTATACATTAAGTTTCATTCCTGTCGGTTGGTTCCTTCTGGGTGTAACTATTTTTTTGACGATGATTGTAATACTGGTTATTAATTGTTTGTCCGTCTGGGACATGTTCAATATGAATCACAACAAACTCTAAACAGTCACCATTTCCTAATTTAAAGTCACTGATTTCAGGAAACAGCTGCCTATGACGCATCGAGGACTCGAACTCAGCACACGTGGACGGACAAAAGCAGCTGCGCGACTCAGTTTATTCAGTTTACTCAACTCGTCTTCTTCGCAAAACAAGAATCGGTGACTTCACACAATGATGACGGTCAGAGCGCTGGATTCTGGCCATTCGTCCCAGTTGGGTCTGAGTTCGAATCTCTGTGAGGTATGGATGTTGTGTTTGTTTTACGGCACTGGCTCTGTCCCCTTCCTGGAACCAGTGGCCCTAAATTCAGGACATGCGACTGCTTAGAGCTCATGGATTTGCTAACGGTGGTCGTTAAACATTCAATCAGAAAGCAATTCTCTTAAAATTAAGGAATGTAAGTACTGTTAAAAACAAGTTTGTGCGCATCGGATCCGTGTCCCCTCACTCCGAAGTAAATCGCTCTCCCAACTGAGCTACGCGGACGGAATGTCTCGCTGCAGATTTGTCGTCTTGACACATGTTTTTGCTTTTGTAGTACGTCGCATCATCTCCCTCTTAATTTTTATTTTTTTGTCTTTGAAGTGAAGTAGGATTTTTATTAATTCCAAACAATGTGTGGAACAAATATCACACATCTCTCGAAGAGCCGAGCGGCTAGCGGATCCATTTTCCACATTCGGGCGCCAATGTGAAAACACAAGTTTGTCCGTGTCCCCTCACTCCAAAATAAGTCACTCTTCCAACTGAGCTATGCGTACAGAATGTCTCGCTGCAAATTTGTCGTTCTGACACATGTTTTCAGATCTGTAGTAGGTCACAGTACATATGGTTTTAAAATAATAATTCCGACACCTTTGACGCAGAGACAGCAATGCTGCCAGGTAATAGCGCTGTGATGATGATTGGCCATCTCAATTGAAGGGTGATCAGGGGCGTAGGTATCTAGGAAGGCGTCCGAGTGGCTCTAAATTAGGGTCAGCAGCCTTCTTACGTCCCTTAGTATTAATCATGGTGAACGTTATACTCCGAAGGAAAAATAAAAAGAGCAAACCGGCGACTAGGACTGTGGCATCATAACCTAGTCAACGGAAATACGGAATGCCACTCCAGCAGCGTAGTGGTCTAAGCGCTAGCTTCTGATCGCTCGTCGGAGTTTAGCCAGGGTTCGACTACCAGTGAGGCATGAATAGGGGGGGGTTCTGTCCTACGGCCTTGGCTCACTCCCTTCCCTCGAACCAGTGGCCCTAAATTAGGTACGGGCGACTGCTTATAGCCCAGTGAGTTGTTTCCGGTGGTCGTTAAACCTCCAAATAAAAAAAGCATACACGCAAAAAAAAAAAAAACGAAAAAAAAAACAACAGAATAGGCATATTTTCTTATCGATCACTTACCTTAACTCAAACTTTGTATATAATAAAGATATGAGTATTGTAGCGTTTGTGTGTGGCCGACTAACTGAAAAAGACAACATAAATCAAAATTTCACCTACAGTGAAATGCGAGTCACTCAAATAAAGTTTAAGAGATTTTTACTTACAGCTAATCTTTATTGCTGTCAATAGGTACTAGATCATTTTCACTTCAACACGGTGAGAATAACTAAACGCGGGTAAATATCCCCAGTAACAATTAATTATCAAACACAACACTCAAACTTGAGCAAATATCTACAATAATACTTACCTACGAAACACAAGACTTTCATTAAAGTAGAACTCGTAGCCTTGAACAATACTTTAATGGCAATTAAGCAGTCTCGTATCCAAAAAGTTCTGTAACATTCACATTCAAAATCCCCCTTTTAACAGATCAGATCATACGTAGAGGATTTTAGGAAGGGAGTGTTTGACCCCAGTTCTTAAACAACCCTTAGAAATAGGAATCTAGGAGATTTGGGCTGAAGTGCCTGATAGGAAAGTCACACGGAAGCGATGTAGAAAACTCCCTTATTTTCTACCGGGGTGAGGGGGACAGTACCCGGGGCCCGACGTTTTAACGTGCCTATCTGACACACGGCGGGTATTTAGTGGTTCGAACGTTCGAACCTGAGGTTATCTCCACGGCAGTCAAACGCTGACAACTAGGCCACCCGGGGCCCCAAAAGAGAACAAACTCCAATTTACACGGAAAAAGGAACTAAAAATTAAAAATAAAATAAAATATACGTCAGAGTATTATTACGTCCTTGAAATTTTTCGAACCCTTAGGATCGTGTCCTAAACGAGTTTCTAAACAAGTTAGTAAAATCATGCAATGCATTGATTATGATACGCTTTCCAACATACCAGAAATTATAACTCAAATTATTACCCAAGTTATGAATATAGTGGCTGTGGAATAAATCTCACTCTCTTCCCCGACCTTTGACCCCATTTCAATAATATTAAATAGAATTGGTTCAGTATACCTGCGGAACAACATACTAAAGTTTTGTCGCAATAGAAACATTTGTACGTCAAGTTATGAGGCATAATGTCTGTGGAATAAATCTGGCTCCTGTGTCCTGACTTTTTATCCCATTTCGCTGATATTCAACAGAACCAGTTCAGTATACCACCGGAACAACATAGTAAAGTTTTGTCGTAATCGAAGCATTTGTACATAAGTTATGACGCATAAGGTCGATGGAATGGATCCCGCAGCTATGTCCTGACCTTTGACCCCATTTCGCCCATTTTCAATATGGTTCGTCCCCAAGTGGTATCCTACCACATTCTAAAATTTCATGGAAAGCGAACCGTTTTTCCGCGAGTTATCGTATGGACAGGCAGACGGACAAAGCTGGAGCATACACGCTTCTTCAACCTACGGTTGGAAAGCGTAAAATATTGGGGCTGATAAATGATATGTGAAAGAAATTTGAGTCATCGCCAATTAAATGATATTTCTTTGTCAGTTACTGTTTTGTGCAAAGATCGTGAAGATTAAAATTGCAAAACAGTTTCGCTGCTTACTCGAGAATCAATACAATTTATTGTTTAAAGCCTTAGATAATTAATTTTCGTTTGAGCGCCGGAAGTGCACCAGGTACCAGAATAAGCCCGTCTCCCAAGTAACGGAAAAGTAATTTCAATAAACTCCTACACAAGGAAGATAAATTGAAATGGGAGTTCGTTGTCACAGCGTGTAGAAATTTTGGAAACTATGTAGTGTGTTTACCCCCACGAGAAACCAGACATTAAAAACAATATGTTTAACTGAACTGAAAATTGGGGGAATTCCTTTTTTTACTCTTTCCAACCGTAGGTTGAAGAAACGTATATGCTCCAGCTTTGTCCTTCTGTCTGTCTGTCTCTCTTTCCACACGATAACTCGCGTAAACAGGGTTCGATTTCGATGATATTTTAGTATGTGGTAGGGGGCATCCGCGGAATAACCCTATTGAAAATAGGCGAAATGGGGTTAAAGGTCAGGACATAGGAGGGGGATCCATTGCATCGCCCTAATTCGTCATAACTTACGAAAAAATGCTTCGATTGCGACAAAACTTTATTATTTTGTTCCGGAGGTATACTGAGCCGGTTCTGTTGAATATCATCAAAATGAGGTCAAAGGTCAGGATATAGGAGCGGGATCCATTCCATTGCACTTATGCGTCATAACTTGACTTAAAAATCTTCTATTGCGGCAAAACTTTAGTACGTTGTTCCGGAGGTACACTGAACCAATTGTATTTAATATAATCAAATTGGGGTCTAAGGTCAGGGTACAGGCGCGAGATTTATTCCACAGCCATTATCCTCATAACTTGACTGAAAATGCTTCTATTTCGACAAAACTTTAGTATGTTGTTCCGGAGGTATCCTGAACCCATTCTGTTGAATATCATTGAAGTGGGATTAAAGGTCAGGGCACAGGAGCGAGATTTATTCCACAGCCATTATCCTCATAACTTGAGTAATAACTTGAGTAATAACTTGAGTAATGATTTCTGGTATGCTGGAAAGCGAATCGTAATCAATGCATTGCATGATTTTCCTAACTTATCCTTTAAAGGGCGAATACAGAGTCATTTTAAGTGCTTTAAGCGCGTTTCTGTAAAGAATGTTTTGTTGAAATTCAAGCTTTGCAGTTGTTTACTGGAGAACCTTTCCGCGTTTCCACGAGGCAATCTAAGGAGTGCGAGACATTAAAGCGATCGATTGTTTACGTAATGACACATTAGAGCAGGGGTTCCCAAACCTTTTGAGACGCGGAGCACTTTTCAGGAAAGAAATTCGTCACGAAGCACTATCGTCGCCCTTATGCCAAAAGTGCAATGCGACGATGCATTTTTGGCTGTTTTTACCTAACTAAACTTTTCAAGTTGTTAATCGATATTTCATCGTATAGCAAAAACACGAATTATTTTTCGAATTCTAAATTGCTTAATTTTTGATCGAAACCTAGTTTTTACCATTTTTCAAATTTGTAATGAAAATTTTTAAATGTTCATTAAAAATTTGAACTTTAAATATTGTTTTCTCAAAACATAAATTTTGCACATTCCTGTCATCCCAAACGCCGTTTTTCAACAGGATAACGTCCCACGCTCGGGTCATCCTGAATGCTTTACACGGTGTGCGGATGCTTTCGTGGCCAGCACGATCCCCCGATCTCTTGCACATCGAGCATCTGTGGGACACGATTGGACGTCGGTTGAGTACCCTCTCATCCCCGCTAAATGAAGATGAACTGTGGACTCGGATCAACACCACATGATCCACGATACTCCATCACTCTATTCCGACTCTCATTGCCTCGATGCCACGTCGGATGCAACGCAGTATCGCCTAAAATGGGGGCTACACTCCTCATTGATCATTCTGTATATTCGGCCACTGGAGCATAGTCTGAATATGACAATTCAATCATTTGTTCAGGACCTACTTGGCTATACGTGTGTGCAGTTTGGACTGTTTTCAAGTATTCCTTCATGGTGTCGGATTTTCTTTGTCAGGCAGTGCATTTCATATCTGTCATGTTTAAAACCCTTGTTTAATTGTACCGCACAGTGAAGACTGACATAAACTTATTAAATACTAGAGTTGCGTGCATTTCCTTTTCTCGCTCTTAACTTTGAACATTCGTTCTCTATCGTGAGACTAACCTTTTTGCTTTCCAATGGGGATATCAAGACCATCTTCTCTCCTCCATTTAATTTCTGGAGACGGAGCTCCTTTGGCAACACACTTCAGAATGACGTCATTCCCTTCTCTGACTTCCGTGTCGGAGCTCGTCTGTTCTTCATCTATGTGAGGAGGAACTACGAAAGCAAAACACATGTATTTCCAAAAACTGAGTAAAACAAATGAGGAATCATGCAGCAAACAATAATTGCGTGTTATTTAAAATTTATGAATAAAATGTTTTCCCTTAAGAACAGATACTGATGTATAAAATTTAACTAAAACATTTCCCAGATTATTAATTTCGACATTATGGAATGTTGTAGGTTTTCTATATTTATTAGATGTGTGCAAAAGTTCTACCCGTTCTTTTATGATGCAAATTCGAAATAAGACATTTAAGGTGGACGTCAAGTAATTTGCTTCCTATACATCCAATGGAAAGAAAACTTCTGTACACATTTTCTTCACAATTAATGCGTTCCCAAATATGAAAATTTTAACATCGATTAAAATAACTTCATTTTATAACTTGGAATACTTAATATTTTTCTGTCAGATATCTGACCATCGTTGCGGACCAAGTTCACCTATTCATGGTAACTGTGTTCTCTGCTGGTGACGGCCATTACCAACAGAACAATGCGTCAAAGAGTAGTTCGAAGAACATGCTGGTAACTTTCTGTTAATGCCCTGGCCTCCAAATTCACCTGACATGAACCCAATCGAACATTTGTGGTTCGACTTGGAAAAGCGGGTTCGCGCTAAATCACCACTACTCCGAAATGCACGAGAACTGGAGGACCTGCTGTTGACATTATGGTACCAGATACTCCAAGATATCTATCGCCACCTCATCTAATCGATGGCTTGCCGAGTGGCCGCTGTTTTGCGGGCTAAATGGGGTCCTACAGCTCATTATGTAGGTGGTCAAATGTAATGGCTCATTCGTGTATTTATCGATGGCTATTACACCACCACGGAGGGTTTAGAGGTAGTTACATTGGTCCACGTGCCGCGCACTAGTGACGGAGGTGAAAGGCGGGTCTACGGACTCTGACAGGAAAGTGTATAGAGAAGCAGACTTGGTAAATGCTGCCACACAGGAAATAGCGAACTGACAACGTGGAGAATACTAGACGGTAAAAGAGCAGAGTGTACACTTCCAGAGGGATGGGGCACATGACCTTATATTTAACGGTGTGAAGGGTCTAGTATCCCGGACCGTCATTTCCACGTGCCTTCAGAAGCCCGGCTGGATTTTAGTGTTTGGATCGAACTCTCGACCAACGTAACGGCAGCCGAGCCTGTGGCGCAGTGGTCTAAGCGCTGGCTTATGATCATTCGTCCGTGAGGGGTTCCAGGTTCGAATCCCGCCCGGTGAGGCATGGGTGTTGCGTTTGTCTTACGGCACTAGCTCTTTCTCTTCCCTGGAACCAGTGACCCTAAATTAGAGACGGGCGACTGCTTCTAGCCCATTGAGTTGCTCACGGTGGTCGTTAAACCCTGAATAAAAAAATATAAATAACGGCAACCGACAGCTTTTACCGCTGGTTATCGCGCCACCATCAGCAGTTAAACGTTATCTTGCTAGTTAAATAACTCTTTCTCGGTTTTAAATGGGTTCACCTGATTCAAAACACTGTTGAAAAAGAATACGCGTATTATCATTAATGGGAGGGCTGTTCCAAAAGTAATAAAATTGATTTATGCACTGAATAAAATCTGAGTAATTCATATGCTGAACGTTAAATGGAAGATAGCGAGCGAGCTGTTCGAACAGACATGTCTGCTGTTTTTCCACCTCGTGAGAGAAGAACTGAGTAGTTTGACTTAAAGGAAGAGGACAGCGAAATTTAAAAATTATCATCTTTGCTTTTTTATCAACCTGAAGTTTTAGATATACCGAGAATTTCCAGTATTTATTTACAATTTTTGGAAAAAAAGCCTTCTGGGTCTCCTTTTTCTGACTAAAAATACAATTTTAAAAACTTTTATGAACATTGATATAACTTCTACAGTTTTAAAACTAGGTATACGATGTTTTTAGAACTTTTTGTAATTTGTTTAGAATAAATTACCCAACATTCTGATGCTATCAAATTTTAATCTACAACTGCCGTTCCTTAAAAACTGAGAGTAAAATAACACATAATAAAGAAATATAGGTACAGCAAAATGTACGTTATGCTTTTTCAGAGTATCTTCCATCGGGTGATATGCAACGGTCTTATCTTTCAGTTCACTTTTCAAAGCATGTGGCGAAGGCATTTTGTGGAAGCTGCTTTAGTGATCCCTGTACAGCTTGAATAACGTCAACATCTGTGTTGAATGTTGCGCCACGGAACTTTTCCTTCATTGTTGGAAACAACCAGAAATCGCACGGAGCTAGGTCAGGACTGTAGGAAGCCTGTGACATGATTTCATTACTTCATTTCGTAAGAAACTGTTGAACACAAGCAGCCACACTTGAGCGGGCGTTATCATGGTGTGGGGTTCACTTGCCCACCAGTTCCGGTCGCTTAATCAATATGTGTCGTCGCAGACGCTTCAAGACTGAAATGTAATTCTCAGCATTGCCAGTAATTTGTGGAGGAACGGCATGCTGGTAAACTATACCTTTATAATCAAAGAAAATTATCATCATCACCTTCCCAGCTAATTTTATTTGGCGAACCATTTTTGGAGGAGGTGAGCCTGTGTGTTTCAAGACACTCGTTGCGCGCTTCGTGAGGGGGTCGAAATAGTGGATCCATATTTCATCGGCAGTTATTACTGTGTTAGAAAGTTTGGAGTCTTCGCAATTATTTATTTCCACTCATGACACATTTGAACTCTGGTTAACAATTGTTCTGTCGTCAGGTGATGAGATAGCCATCTGGAACACACACGATGCAACAGTAATTTGTCGCGTAGAATGCGGAGTGCCGACGTTTCTGAAATATTAGTTGACGCTGCTGTTTCTTCACACGTCATTCGTCGATCTTCTTGCAGGTTTGCATAAACAGTATTAACAATACGCTCCCTAACAACACTTTCAGGTCGACGAAGCTTAGGAGCGAGTTCAGCGGACAAACGCCCTATTTTGAAATCACGGTGCCATCTAAAAATCGTTCACTCAAACCAAGAATTTATCTTTGTAAGCTTCTTTCATTAAGTCAGCTGTTTCTGGAGCTGTTTTACCCAAACGATAGCAAATTGTCATCGCTCGACGCATTTCACTTCTTAATTCTGAATCAGTCACCTCCATAGCTATATCGCGAAATGGAGACGTACCTTAAACAACTGCGCAATTACAAAACCAGAATAGTCTGCCACGGCTAATAACTGTTGCCGTAGATATTTCCTTAATTCAGTTAGCCGTCTGCATATTTACTTTTCCCTTTGCACTGTTGCCAACTCAAAATAAATATTCTCAGTTTTTATGGAACCTCGTTTGTATTTTACAAACACTGCACCATAATATTTTCAACTTTACTTTCTAAAGGAAAAAGTAAATATATTTTATTTTAAGCGGCAGAGAAACTACTCACCGTATCATAGTTCCATTGCGTAAAATGTTTTCAGACAAATTGAAGTATGCGCTGTTAAAATTGGATGCAGATGTCTTTAGTAGATTAAAAGTTACATCACTCTGAATGTTGACATGCTCTTGAAAAACTGAGTTACGGATATTAACTATGAAAGTGTGAGTTGCATATAGCTCACTATAGATCCATTAAAGTTATCCAGGTTCATGTGAGGTGCCTTCCTGGTGTTTCTTTCTCTCTTGTGCTCTCAGTTTGTCTATCTTCATTGCACTTCTCTATCTTTAGCATGTTGCACATTTTTGCTTTGTTTTCCTGAGTTTGGCTTTGCTATCTTTTGCAAGAAGCAGAGATGATTGCCAGGAAATAACCGCAGTGTTTGCTGCTTTCTTGACACTGTTACATTACACCAAAAATTGAGCCCTGAAGTTTTCCTTGAGTGTTTACGAGGAAGAGTAGACGTGTCACACAGGTGAACAGTAAGTGCAGACACAAACGTGCTGGACTTTGAAAATGGCGTCAAAGTGTCCATGAAATGTCCCCTAAGGACATAAGAGAGTGGAAATATTAGGGGTATGCAAAAGTTTCCACCCCCACGCCGCTGGCGGACGCTGTAGGGGTCTAACCGGTCGGCGACCCGTGCAGTCATTTCGTACATAAAGCCAAGCATGGCGGTCGATAAGGTTCATTTGAGGCACTGTTTGTTATTCATGTTTAATTTTGGGAAAAGTGCGAGTGCAGCTTACGGTTCAATATGTTAGGCGTATGGCGAAATGGTAATGGGTGAGTGGACGTGTCGAGAATGTTTTACCAGGTTTAAGAAAAGTGATCTAAGCTCGAAAGACAAGCCACGTGCATGTAGACCGCAGGAAGTCGCAGACGAGGAGGAGCTGGAATTGCTGTTGAAAGATAATGCCACACAATCGACCACTCAAGTGGCGAAACGTTCGAAAGTGGCTCAATCGACGGTGGTACGGCGTCTACACGCCTTGGGGAAGATCTAGAAGACTGGTAAGTGGGTTCCGCATAGTTTAACGGAACGTAATATTGGTCAACGATTGGGCATCTGCATGTCGTTGCAGAAGAGGTTTCATTGGAAGAATTTCTTGTGGAAGGTTGTCACCGGGGATGAAAAATGAGCCCATCATGACAGCAAGCGATACACAAGCAATCATCAGTCGACCCAGGCCATCCATCAACATCCACTGCAAAACAGGATATTCACGGAAAAAAAGGTGCTGTTGTGTGTGTGGTGGAATATGTATTGAGTGCTGTACTGTGAACTGTTGAAACCTGGCGAAACAATCACTGCAGAACGATATAGCGATCAGTTGATGAAACTGAACGCCACAACTGAGAAAAAACGCTCATGTACAGGTAAAGGACGCCACCCAGTCATCCTGTTTCACGATAATGCCAGACCACATGTCGGTGCCACCACGAAATCAACCTTTGAATAGTTACACTGGGAGGGTTTATCGCACCCGGCTTACTCCACCAGACATTGCATCATCTGTTTCGCTCTATGCAACATGCCCTAGCCCAACACCGGTTCACCACAGTTCCAGAGGTGGTAAATTTCTTCACTGCGTTCTTCAGCTAAAACTCGAGGCCTTCTATCAGAGGGGTATTCATTTGTTGCCTGAAAAATGGCTAAAGGTCATTGATGCTAACGGCCAATACTTCGTTGAAAAAGTGTGTACTGGTTTCCTGATTGTTCCTGTCTCCTTTCTCTGGCGGAAACTTTTGCATACCCCTAATAACATTCTTTACACAAGTGAAGATCATTTTGTGGAATAATTTCGTTTTAGGAATTTGACATTGTTTTCTGTTTAACTTCACTGTTGTTTTCCTTTAAAGAGTGTTTTGTTTCGCTTACGCATTGGAAACACGCAGTCCCTCTTGAACAAGTTTACGCGATAAAATTTTGTGTTTGACTCCAAAAGGCGGGAAAGAAACATAATATGCTTTAAGTAGTCTTCGATGGGGAAGATTTCCTACTGATATGTGTTTTATATCAGCATAAGGAATTTTACCACAGAAACACAATTTTGAAGATTTGGCGCGTCTATCGACTTCAATTTCTGTTATTTTAAGTAATACTGCTGGATCAATTATTAGCCGCCCCGGTGGCGCAGTGGTCTAAGCGATGGCCTCTGATCATTCGTCCGTAAGGGGTTCGGGTTCGAATCCCGTGAGGCATGGATGTTGTGTTTGTCTTACGGCACTGGCTCTCTCCTTTCCCTGGAACCAGTGACCCTAAATTAGGGACGGGCGACTGTTATAGCCCATTGAGTTGCTCATGGTGGTCGTTAAACGTCCAATCAGAAAAAAAAAGACCAATTATTAGATAGGATCGTCGAATCACAGTTGGTAGCTGTCGGATGCGCTAGTTACAGTGGTGTACAAACGTATGGCATCACCTGCAAAAAATGAATTCTTAAGTTTAACTCTCTTTTTAACTAACTAATTTTCGTAGTTATTTCATCATTTATACGTCATTAGATGCGAAATTTAATGGATATTTCAAAAATGTTTTATTTTGTCCTGTAGCTACTTCTGTTCTTAAGATACATTACAAAAATCACGACCACGTCGAAATGATTACGAAAAGGATCATTTATCCAATACTTAAGTTTACAGCAATAAATCGTTTTTGTAATTCATAAGAATTGAAATAACATTTAAATACAAAAATATAATGAAGCAAAATTATAAAATGTATCTACTATTTCAATACAGACATTTAACGTGGACCAGGAACATCAAACAAAGATCTTCGCTCTTTCCACGTTTATAAGTGAGTGACGGAAAATTTCCCATTAGCCGCCACCGGGAGGCGAACCCAGGGTCTTTCAGTTACGCGCCGGATATGCTTCCGCTACACCACAGCAGCATCGAATTCCTCCAGACTCACACACGCTAACTGCCAAGCCAATATGGCAGGTTGCTTCTTGGAGCCCCGCACAATGCTGGGGATTCAGCAAAGATGGTAAGCACCAACTGAAGAAATAATTAGAAGGCGAATGAATAAAATCTTTAGCATTAATGGCAGTTTGCATATTGCTGGCACACTGTGAACAAGGTTTTGTAAAAGATTGGGTTGAAGAATACTATTCCAAATTTGAATTACGTTTTCGATTAGTTGGATTTTGGTTGTTTGCTTCTTTTGTGATAGTTCATTAGACACTTTGAACCACAAATTTCCGATCGGGTTTAAATCCGGTAACTGTGTTAGCTAATCAAGATACTGAATAGGTATTTTCCTGAAACCACTTTTTCATTACTTTAGCATGATGACAGGGAGCACTGTCACCTTGAAAAATAAAATTGCCGTCATAAAGTCTTCTAGATGATGGCAGCATCTTGTATTCTAATATCCAGATGCATTTCTGGGTATTTACCGTGTCATCGACAATATGGAGGTTCCCAACGCCAAGTGCACACATGCAGCTTCAAATAATGACGTTCACCGGATGCTTAACAGTACACACTTGGATGGAATTCTTCATGTTTGAATCTCCTTACGTAGGCACTACTCTGATTCCCATTAAGGCAAAATTCTGATTCATCACTGAAGAGGACATTTTCCCATTGCTTGGTTGTCCATGGGACATGCTGGTTTGCCCACTGAAGTTGATTTGCAGTTAACAGTGGTTTGCGCCTACCTTTGCCGCGACGTAAGTCATAACGAAGCAGCCTCCTTCTAACATTAGATCTACTAACAGTAACATCCGTCACTTCATACCATCTTTGGAGCAATTCATGTACATTGACCCACCTGTCTACCAAGTTTAGCTTTCTGAGCACTCTATCCTGCTTGGTTGTAGTGGACCTGGGCCTTCCACTGTGACGCATATTTTTAATATCACCAGTGTCTTTTACTTTTCCCCAGTAGCCTAATAACTGTAGATTGTTTATAGCCCACTCTTTCAGCGATTTGCCTTGAAGAATATCCCTCTTCAAGCAGAACAACTTATTTTGCTTTGTACACTGTGTACAATTCCGCAGTTTTAACTATTATTGATAATGTACACAAGTTATACCCTAATAACAACAAGGAGCGACCACTACAATGTTCTAGTAGAATAGATCAGATCATATGTAGAGGATTTTATAAAGGGAGTGTCTGACCCCAGGTCTTAAACAAACCTTTGAAATAGGAAGCTAGGAGATTTGGGCTACAGTGCCCGATAGGAAAGTGACACGGAAGCGAAGTAGAAAGGGGGAGGAAGACGTCCTTATTTATTACCGGGGGGCCAGTACCCGGGGTCCGACGACATGACGTGCCCATCCGATGCACGGCAGGTATTTAGGGGTTCGAACGTTCGTACCTGCCCAGGATCGATCCTGAGGTTATCTCCATGGCAGTCACGAAAGCTGACCACTAGGCCACTCGCGGCCCACAATGCTCTAATATGATCATATGTAGAGAATTTTAAGAAGGGAGTGTCTGAACCCAGGTCTTAAACAACCGTTAGAAATAGGAAGCTAGGAGATTTGGGCTAGAGTGCCCGATATGAAAGCGACACGGAAGCGAAGTAGAAAGGGGGAGGAAGACGCCGTTATTTATTACCGGGTGGCCTCTACCCGGGGTCCGACGGCTTAACGAGCCCATCCGAAGCACGGCGGATATTTTGTGGATCGAGCGTTCGTACCTGCCTGGGATCGAACCTGAGGTCCTTTCTGCGAGAGTCACGAACGCTGCCCACTAGGCCACCCTCGGCCAATACTCTAGTAGCACTGCGTCAACCCTTATAAAGACTTGAAAAGGATTAGGATAGCATTAGGAAGCAGCCAATCAGGTAAAAGAACGTCTGTGATTGGCTGAAACAACTGTACGCAGCTAATGTGAATTTGGATGTGTTTGTGAAACCTCATATTTTTATGTCATATCTAAATAACGGAAGTAGCTACAGAAAAAAGTAAGGCATTTTTGGAATCTTCATTATATTTTGTACCTAAGGACATATGAACGATAAAATAACTATGAAAATTAGTTACTTAAAAGAAGAGTTAAACTTAAAAGTTCACGGATTTTTGCAGGTGATGCGATACCTTTGCACACCACTGTACATCTTATTGAAGCATCTGACAATCGCGACGGAACGCCTGATCCTGCGTCATGGGTTCCCTTAAGATTCCAGGGGTACTCACAGTAGAGAAACTTTTACGAAGAAAAATTTTTTCATTTTGTGCCTCATCCCGAAAATATCCTGCGTCATGGGTTCCCTTAAGATTCCAGGGGTACTCACAGTAGAGAAACTTTTACGAAGAAAAATTTTTTCATTTTGTGCCTCATCCCGAAAATAATTCAGATCTCGCTTTACGGGACATATTTTCCCAACAATTAAAGAAATTACTGAGAGATGGGCGATTTTAAGACCGATTGGGATCTAGAAAAGACCAATCGTGTTTAAACCGCAGTGGTCTAAGCGCTGGCTGATGACCATTCATTCTTGGATGGGTGCGGATTTGAATCCCGTGAGGCAGGGATGTTGCGTTTGTATTACGGCACTGGCTCTTTCCCTTTTATAACGAAGTAAATTTCTCCGTCATTTTTGTCCACGCCGGGGCTCGAACCCGGGTTCCCTCATTCCGGAATAAGTGGCTCTACCAATTGAGCTCGCGGATGTTCGTTATCGCTGCTATCTGCCTTTATGTCGCGTGCGTCCTGCACGGCCGGCACGTCACATCTCCCCCTGCGGAAAGAGGGTCGGGAGAGCATGACCCACGGGTCAGCCGTGACCATGAATCGTCGTAGACAGCATCCTCTGTAAAACGAGCACTTGAGAACTCCCAGTCAATCTGGTGTGTGGAATGCAACCTCACACACATTTATTTTTCGAATCGCTGAAGAAGGGATTCTCTTATTTTTCCTATCTCGCGGTGAGGAAAGAACAGCACACCATTGCGAGATCTTGAACGGCCGGGTCATCCGGAAAGTTCGGGGGCCATTATAACGAAGTAAATTTCTCCGTCATTTTTGTCCACGCCGGGGCTCGAACCGGGTCCCTTATTTCGGAATAAGTCGCTCTACCAATTGAGCTACACAAAGGCAGTTAGCAGCGATAACAGACGTTCGTTATCGCTGCTAACTGCCTTTGTGTTGTGTGCGTCCTGCTAGGCAGGCACGTCACACTTTCCTGGAACCAGTGGTCCTAATTAGGGTTGGGGCGACTGCTTATAGTCCATTGAGCTGCACACGGTGGTCGTTAAACCCTCACCTAGAAAATGCTTGAAAAAGCTATGGTTTTATAGAGCATGTCCAAAAGCTGAGTTACAGCCGGCGATGAATATATTAGATACGACGGAGAGAATTTAGAGAAAGATCATGTATATACTAATGATTAAATATTTATGTATGTAACAGGAAAGTGAGTTTTATTACTTATTGATCAGCCACAATACTTCGCCAGATTCTAAGATGCATTCTCAGGTTATAGGAATTATTCACATGAATTAGCGTTAATAACAACGTGGAATTCGCGAGAGTTACTGCAGAGAAGCGGTAGAAGTATCTAAAAGTATAAATCCAACCACGTGGCCAGATTTTAAGACAAATATAATATTTATACGTTGCTGCAATCGCCTTATTTCTGAGAGAGGGTATACACTACCTTAACACTAACTCAAAATTCATTGATAGGGGAACATGCTGATAGGTCTTTGGCTTTCACGTCTTCTTTTCCCCGACAGATGAAACACGCACCACATAAAAGTATATGCCGTGTAATATATAGGGACCAATTTTGATCACAATGTGATCCAAAAAAGCATTTGAATTTCAGATCTGAAACACAGATTCAGTCTTCGCACGTAGAGGTCGTAACGAAGAAGAGCAGAGCGGTAATTAAGTTCTCGTTCCAGAATAGGAAAACAGCGAATGAAGTTCTCGGTGAAATTTCGGAGACGTGGTGTGATCGGTAAAACTCAGATGTTCAAGCATTAAAAACCTCCAAATTAAGCAAGCTGTGAAAACACAAGTTTGTTCGTGACGTACATCGCAGCCGTGTCCCCTCACTTTGGAGTGAGTCGCTCTCTCAACTGAGCTACACGGACAGAATGTCTCGCTGCAGATTTGTTGTCTTGACACATGGTCTCACATCTGTAGTACATCAAAAAGTATTTATGCACTAAAATCAAGAAATATGCTCTGAAATAGAAGAAATATGTATTCAACATACCTGAAAGTTGTACTGCTGGATTCACTTATTTACATGATGTAGATGTACGTACATTTCATTCTTGAATAGTTTCACGGTTGCACATAATAACCAAATGCATTTTAACACAAGTATTTTTGAAAGAAAAACTATAAGTCAGTGACAAAATGTTTATACGTAGAAAAAGTCGTTTCCACATCCACAGAGGTCATCAGTGCGCATTTAAAGCAAGCAATGTAAGTGAGAAACGTACTTCCAAATTAATATTTTCTCCTTGAAAAATTATACAAATTTTATTTCAATTTTTTTCCAAGCCAGCATTACCGGAAAGCACCTTGACATACCTCTGTTCTAAAGCTTGTCCTTGTATGCTAAGTATATTTTCAATGCTTTTCTTGATGTCTACTATCATTTTAAAAGATTTCAGTAAAGTTTCTCCTGTTTTTTTTTCAGAAAGGATATAGCTGTCCGAAGTTTGAAAAATTAAGCATTAATAAATGCTAATTCACGGATGGTAGCTGATCTTCTTAAGGTGAGCGTGCAGCCCCGGTGGCGCCGTATTCTAGGCGATGGCCTTTGATCATTCGCCCGAAAGGGATCCGGGTTCGAATCCCGGTGAGGCATGCATGTTGTGTTTGTCTTACAGCACTGGCTCTCTCCCTTCCCTGGAACGAGTGACCCTAAATTAGGGATGGGCGACTGCTTATACGTAGCTCATTGAGTTACTCACGGTGGTCGTTAAACCTCCAATAAGGAAAGAAGGTGAGAGTCTAGTGATTTGCGCCTTTTTGACAAACTGCCCAGAAGAGCGGCGTTAAACAGCCCTTTGAATTAGCGAGCTCGGAGATTAGAGTTAGGGTATGTTATAGGAAAGAAAAATGGTAGATAGTAAAGAATAACTACAAAGTTAGCTGGCCTCGCGCCGTACAGAAGGAACAGAGCCCACCAGGGCCCGGTTTAAACAGAATCGGGGCTCTTGCCACAGCACCAGAGGGGCCCCCCTTCACCTGTCCACATCCTTGAAAGACTAAGTACATTTGTCGCCACTAAACATTATCAATTAATTTAAAATTTGATTTAATAAATAGGCCACTGTGCTGGGGAAAATAGGAAATAAGATCTACTTTTGTTAAATCTCAATATTAGAAAGGAAATTTGCACTAAAAATATAGATGGGTAAGTAAACCACTATTTAGTAGTTTAGTATTGCTATTTTGTCTTTAATTAGGTAATAATTTAAGTACCCACAGATGTTAAGTTATTCATCCTCTTTTAATTTTAGTTTTAACCAATGAACAGTACTTAGACATGGTACAGGCTGATATTTTCGGGCAAGGTGAACTTCCATGTAGCTGATTAATCACCTGTGATGTGTTCAATATTACGGTAGAATAATTCTATTAACAAAGAAAATATACTTAGATCTAAGCAGATATTAATAACTGGATAATTCTCACACTCATAAAAGCACATTATTCAGCGCATTAATTCACTTAATTTAGACTCAAGCAATTTTAAAATTTGATACTTTACAATATGAAATACTCAAAGCTTCTACAAAGTGTCTTATGAATCCAAAATCTCTCTCAAGAGGTGTATGGTATTAACAGGAACATAGCACATTTATACTTCATCTGCAAGTTTCAGATGAAAAGCACTGCGATTTTCATGTCTTATCCATTACTCACATTGAAATTAAATGGGCTCCATATAAATCAGTTTTTTCTTCATTGCAATTCTGGGGACCCCTAAAATGTGGGGACCTTGAGCCCACAGGCACCAAACCAAGAGACATCGCACCCAACGGGCACAATTCTAGGTCCCCATCAACTACCCTCGCAACCCAAAGGGGCGATTGAAACATACATGGATGCTGTAGCTCGTCTCAATAAAACTAAACTTTTAACTTTTCTTTTCATTAAGCGTACCACTGTACCAGCCGTAATCCAACTTAATGTGCCTTTTGCAATAAATATTATTTGTCCCTACCTTATCCCTCTTGCCGAAGTACCGAATGAGCTACGTAGAATTCGAGGAACAATGTGTCCAGGGCTAACTGGGGTGCCCGTTGACCGCTGTTAACAGGTTAACTTTAATGTTAATCCTATTGAAGTTGTTCGTTACCAACAAAACTTACCGTTGCTCGAAGGTTACTGTGTTTTGGAGGTGTCAGTTAATGGAGGGTTCACTGTATTAATATCATTTCCCTGACCCCATTCTTTCTATTAAAAAAGCCAATGACTTATCAGCACGCTCTCGTTTCCGATGCATTCAGTATTTGTAAAACAGAAGGAGTCTCTGTGTGTGCTTATGTTATCTTTCAAGTATTTTAGTTAAGATATTTCCTGCCCATAAACTACGCCATGCGTGCAAAAATGCTGCAAAATATGTAAAACTATTGCATAAAAGGAAAAGATCAGATGTTTTACTAAAATTGTATCACTGGCACAAAGATAGATTAAAGGATCACTCTGGAAAGCAAATAGGAATAAGTTGTGGTGAATTTAAAAGGAAGTCTTACCTACGACAGTTACATAGCCAATTTGGCTCTTCATGGGAGAAGTGTTTATCTGGCACATGTATTCACCTTTATCCTTCTCCTGCACATCCGATATGTGAAGCCACCACGTCCTGTGGTTGCTGTGAGTGACTTTGTAGCGTGCGTTTCGTGAAATAACTCGATTTTGAAGAGTCAGCAGTGTGTAGCGATCTGTATGAATCCACGCTATCTGAAAAATAGAGCATAAAAAAAAACACTAAGCTAAAATTCCTGGAAGCTATTAAGGACTTGAAGTCTGACGGCATGCAAGCCTACTGTGCTGAGAAATAACCTGTTAAACAATAAATGATATTTAATATTCATCATGTAACAAAAATGAATAATAAAGGCATAGTGAAGAGTAATCGGAAATTCTGCGCTATTAATTATTTATCACCACAAAATCCGTTAAACTATGCCCCAATGTTTCAATGCTTCTGGTGCCGAGGACTGGAAACAGGTCATCTGGTATGAAGAATCACGGTTTCAACTCTATAGTGCGTCGCATAAATATAGAGACAGAACAAATTCTGGAATAAAAAAGAAACAACAACAAGCTGAAATGTACACCTCATATTTATAGCAAAAATAACATATGACACGCAGCTGCACAATAGTTTGACGGAAACATAACAATTCCAACGCCAAATACAAGAACAAAACAGAAATGCGCTGTCTCAAAAATATAAAGACTTACTAGTTATGAGCACTTCCGGTGCGAATAGTGGAGCCGTTGTTCCGAATAACACTGAAAAGCCAATTAGGCATGCTGTCCACCAAGTGATGTAAGTGTTCTGGACGGAGGGCCTACCAGCTTCGTTCAATCTGCTCTTTCAATGCCACCACACTTGCGAACTGCCGTCCATTCGCATACACATCACGAGCTAGGATACCCTAGAGGTTCTCGAAAGGGTTCAGATGTGGACTGAGTGCTGGCCAATCCATTACGGTCGCATGATGAGTGTTAAACCAGCTTTTCGTTGATGCAGACCGATGGATAGAGGCATTGTCTTGCTGGAACAGATAATGAACACCCGCTGGAGTTTCGGCAAACGGTAGAAGGTGGCTGCTGAATATGCCCTAATACGTTTTGGAGTTTTGCCTGTCTTGTAGAAAAAAATCCGTTGTCCCATTGAACGCAAAAGCTCTCCAGACCATCACAGATCCCCCTCCTTTCTGTCTCCTGAAGAATTTGCGTGGCTCGCGTCGTAAATCATGCCAATAACAGTTCCAACCGTCAGAGCAGTCCAGGTTAAACTTTTCCTCATCGGAGAAAGTAGTTGTTATCCACTCGTTTGTCCAGTGCGTGTGGCTGCTTGCCCATAACAATCTAGCTTCCTTGTGGCGCCGCGTGAGGTGTGTCTTGATTTTAGACTTCTGTAACCTGATCTTCTTTCCTTTGGGTGACTGTGGCGACTTCCACTGAGCACTCTGACCGTTCGTTTCAGGATCATAACCAAAACACAATGTCTCATCACCTGCCACAAGACTTTGGAGAACATTTTTCATGGTTTCTGCAATCTCCAGGATTTTTTTGCGTACTCAACTCGTGCATGTCTCTGGTTGTCTGACAAAGCATGTTGAACAAAACAAGCGAAAACTTATTTTTCCCCAAACCATGCAATAAAATTTGATGAATCGTTTCCTTATTAACACCAAACACACATTCCAGCGTCTTCAAGTTCACAAAACGATCACTTTTTATCCTTTCGCGAACTTTCTCAATGGCTTCAGACGTGCGCACTGAAATCGGACGTCCCGACCTTTCGTCATTTTCCAAATCTTCCCGCCCATTCGT
Source organism: Macrothele yani (assembly GCA_039090855.1). Classification (NCBI taxonomy): domain Eukaryota; kingdom Metazoa; phylum Arthropoda; class Arachnida; order Araneae; family Macrothelidae; genus Macrothele; species Macrothele yani. Next base: position 88,138,089 of record CM076992.1, read on the forward strand.
GAAACCTTCATACCATCGAAATATTTGTGCACGAGATAAGCATTTAGCGCCATACATATCACGCAACAATTCAACTGTCTCAGCTTCAGTTTTACCGATGTGTAAAGAGAACTGGGTTTTTGCCGTTTGGTGCAGACGGAGCGTGACAATTTCTTCCACCGAATGACGTCATGCACATCGTAAATAATCATCTGCGTAATTCTCACGCAAACACTGTTCGCATCGCATAGCTGATAAATGACTTATAAGAAAAAAGCCTACGCGATCCATGGGTTTCACCGGGATTTAACCCTTCAAGCGACCAATGCACCTGAACCGAATGGTACTAAAACTTCCTTGCGCTCCCCAAACAGAAGTGTTCACGTAGCAGTCGCGATTTAAGTGGCAAGCAAGTATATATACATTCGGAAGTTTGTGTGCCCAAAGCGACGACAACGTAATAATACGTTAATCGAAAACCTGTTCAAATGCCGCAAAAACGCAATATTGCGTCGAAAAGATTTTCAGATCAATAGGTGCGAGAACGCATATTTGCACATCTTAACGACGACGAATACTGAAGAAAGGGGAGTCTTGTGTTACACATGAGAAAAAGAAATCGCTTTACCTCTTCCAAAGCTTCTGCCACCTGAAGATTTAAGAAAGTTGCGGCAAAACAATTCCTTTCTCACATCTCAGCAATACGGACTATAAGCCTGTCACTTTTGATAAGCACTCCCTACGAGTCTTCTATTCGCTGCTGCAAGACCCAAGTCATGAGAGAAAATGACTAGTCACTCTGACATGAACACCATACCACTGGGCAAACACAATTGACTCAAACATCTCTCTCCTTTCTTAGGTTTTTCGCTGTTGTTATAGCCCTTTTAGCACGTAATAAGAATTGAAAGATTAGTGTCAATCATGACGAGTTTGGATAGCAAAGCTAAGGGGAAAGTAACGCTTTCTGAAGCTCACAATCACTTGTTCCGGATGCGTTCAGCCAACTTCTTGGCGAATATACGAGCTGATTTCAGCTCATTTTGGTAACCCCGAGTTAACGTTATAGCCGGTTAAAGCACGGGGTTCCCAAATTTCAAATTTTTTTGAGTGCGCACCGACCTTTACATGACATATTTTCGGTGCGACGCCGCTTTTACCCAAAATTAAAAATACATTTTTCCAAATTCGAGTTTGTGGAATTTTTTTAAAAGGAAATGGTCATTTACTTTACTACCTGGTATTCAGACATATTATATGATGAGCACGTGCTTCGTTCTTAACAACAGTGCACGTGAAACATAAGTTCAACTACGTGTCGTCATAAGTTAGGGCCTTGATCCTTTTCCCCTGTTTAGAACTACTTGCAATTCTTCTACACCAAGTCTTTTATTTAAAAAAACTCTACATTATCATAAAACAACACACATTCACATAGAATAATTTTCATCAAAACACAGCAGCTCAGTCCTAATTAACGTTTATACACGCTACTATAACGAAGTAAATTTCTCCGTCATTTTTGTCCACGCCGGGGCTCAAACCCGGGTCCCCTTATTCCGGAACAAGTCACTCTACCAATTGAGCTACGCGGACTTTCGTTCTGACTGCTATCTGCCTTTATGTCGTGTCCGTCCTGCTGGGCAGGCACGTCACATCTCCCACCCCGCCGAAAGAGGGCCGGGGGCATGGCCCTCGGGTCAGCCGTGACCATGAGTCGTTGTAGGCAGCCATATGCTGTAAAACGTGCACCTGAGAACTCCCAGTCACTCTGGTGTGTCGAATGCAACGTCACACACATTTATTTTTTGAAGCGCTGGAGAAGGGATTCTCTTATTTTTCCTCTCTCGCGGTGTGGAAAGAACATCACCCCCATTGCGAGATTTTGAACGGCCGGGTCATCTGGAAAGTTCGGGCGCCATTATAACGAAGTAAATTTCTCCGTCATGTTTGTCCACACCGGGGCTCGAACCCGGGTCCCCTCATTCCGGAATAAGTCACTCTACCAATTGAGCTACGCTGACGTTCGTTCTGACTGCTATCTGCCTTTATGTCGTGTGTGTCTTGCTGGCAGGTACGTCACACTACATACACCGATGAACCATTACATGACGACCACCCCAACCCTAGAGAACTGAGCTCTCCTGGAGTCCGAACTGTGGGGCTGGTTAAGTTCACAGAGCAGTATATATACAACCCGAGGACCGGCTTTCGTTTAGTAGAGTGTTCGGAGTTAGAATGGGAAAAGCTGCTGATTTATCGGAATTTGATAAAGGACAAATTGTTACGGCACGACGCCTCGGAACTACGATTTCGGAAACTACGCGGCTTTTGGTTGTTCACCTACCGCTGTACTGAGTACGAATCAAAAATACTGCACAGATGGCGAAACGACGAATCGTCGTCCAGCAGTGTGTCTTCCACAGCTCATTGATGCCAGAGGGGAGCGGAGAATGTTGCGCATAGTTTACAGCGACCGCAGGGCCACAGTGCGACAGATCACCCGCAGCTACAACAGTTGTGGTCAGGGCAATGTATCACAGCAGACTGTTTATTGCAGGCGTCTGCACATGGATCTGCGTAGCCGAAAACCCAGCCGGGTCCCCATGCTCACTGTACGTCACCGCCAACAACGCATGAAATGGGCCCAAGATCTACCGCGGATGATTGGAAGAAAGTGGCCTGAACTGACGATTCTAGATTCTTCGTGCATCACGTAGACTGCGGAACGCGGATATTCCGATTATCAACGGAGGCTATGAAACCTGAATACACTGTTGGGCGGAAACATGCCGGCTGCGGCGGTGTTATGCTCTGGGCGTTGTTTTCTTCTTGGGACACTTTAGGCCCCATTATCCGATTAGTACAATTTCTGACAGCTCTCAGGTATCTGAATATCGTTGCGGACCAAGTTCACCCATTCATGGCAACTGTGTTCCCTGCTGGTGATGGCTATTACCAACAGGATAATGCTTCCTGCCATACGGGCAGAATCTTCAAGGAGTGGTTCAAGGAACATGCTGGTGACTTTCTGTTAATGCCCTGGCCTCCAAATTCCCCTGAAATGAACCCAATGGAACATTTGTGGTTCGACTTGGGAAAGCGTGTTCTCGCTAAATCACCACCACCCCGAAATGTACGGAAAGTGAAGGACGTGCTGTTGACATTATGGTACCAGATACCCCAGGATACCTATCACCACCTCATCGAATCGAAGCCTCGCCGAGTGGTGGTTGTTTTGGAGGCTAAAGGGGGTCCTAGAGCTTATTAGGTAGGTGAACATAATGTAATGGCTACACGCTACATATGTACATATGTATCGACTGAAGACTGCGTTGTAAACTAAGCGCCCAACAATGCGGATGCAGAACGTTATCGCTTGACCTTGTCTGGTTCAGTCCATTTTCACACTGCAGGGGGAACGAGATCCGCACAAAGTCACGCCAATTTTTTTAAAGAGTATTACAGTCCGGAACTCAGATGAACGGAGCTCTTTCACAACAAGAAACATTATGTGTTTTCTTTAACATTCTTACTTTCAATTCATTCTTTAAAATATGTACATGTCTTGAAAATTTGCATGCTGCATTTCGCTATAAAGCATGTTTTAGTTTTTCCTGATAGCAGCGACGCCCCAAACCAACACAGGCGACGCCCTGGGGCGTCGTGGCGCACAGATTGGGAACCTCTGGGTTAAAGGATTAAAAAAATCTGGGTCCCCCTTACTTAATTAGTGCACTGTGTACAGTATTTTATCACCGTGTTTTTACTCTTACTTTGCTCCTCGTGGAAAGGTTAAGGCTGAAAATTTCGACCTGAGGCCATATTTTATAGTCCAAAAAATGCTAAAAATTCAGATACTGAATTTGATGTAAACTATCACTGCTCACCCATCTGGAATTTATTCTCATATGCCTGTTTCTTTTTAATTACGCATATAAAGCGCACATTAAAGCACCCTTCACACAATGCTATCTCCCTAAACGACTCCCCCATTTTCTTTCAATTTCGTAATCTTCCCCGTCTTTTGGAATTCCGGGGAATCTGCCGCTAAACGTTCTGCGACGCACCTGGGTATTCTAACGAAGCCATCGATTTCCCGTCAGGCGCACACACATCGCCTTTTCATCTCCCTTTCACTTCGCCTACGATGTTTTCTTTATTTCCGACCTCCTCTTCATTTCCCAGTAAAAGAATATCCGACCGCAGCCATTATTCACACAATCCTCCAACTTGAGCTTCAGAGATAATGGTAAACCCGTCACTCCTCCAGTATTTCAGATCGTTGCAAGGGCGTTTGCAAAGAACCCATACTCTTTAAAATAGAATAAGTGCAAAATCAAAAGAACATCATACATCAAACAGTTGGATCGAAACGACATAGAAGCCGTCATCACCAAAACACAGACACCACAGAGGATAATCGATGATTGCGGTATCTGCGGAACTCCTCTTTTTTTCCCCCGCTTGCCCGTAAAAAAATGAAAATACATATCGCTCGCGCGAATAAATTCCTCTTCAGATGAGAGAGATCGAAATTAAATCGCTGATTCATGGTTGTCCAGGTATCCATGCTAAAGTAAAGGTAAATAGCTTAAGGACATGCCCCAATTGTCAATGGCAGCGTTTTCAAATAATGTGATTTTAATGTCATTTAGAATTGATAACAATGGGAAAGTATTTTCTGATCGGTTTTCTTCATACATCGCAATTCTAAGTCAGTAATTTTAGAAACGTGGCAAGGGGATGTTTTTATATCAAAGCGTACGGTGGATTTTAGTTTACTTTTTAATATATATTTATCTTACTAAAATGGAATTCGGTTCTTTCAAGGCATTATTTGTGGGGAAATTTCCATTTTAAATGCATCTGTCACAAAAATGTTTGTTGAAAAGCATATCTGATATTGAACTGAAACAGTGTGACGAAGTTGTAGCAAACTGTGAGAAGTTTTCTGTAATTCACGAGACAATTTGCGTGATTTCTTTCGTTTATTCACGAAGCATATTTCTGATACAACGCTTTCCGTGAAATGACGGAAAAACCTCTGAATTTCACGGATGTTTCGTACGCCAGAAAAATTCTCAATTTTCAGAAAACATTCCACTGTTCCTTTCTTATATTGACGGTAAATTACCGTTTTCAAGGTGTGTTAACGGAAAATTCAGAATTTTCAGAAACCTTTCCGCAATTTCTTTCGCACATTAACGGAAAATTCCGTTATCATTCCGTATCCATATGACGAAAAATTTCCGTATTAGGAGGAACTCACGGGAATACTTGGGAGGTTTGATTAACTGTTAAATATCAATAGCCTGTCGAAGTATTTGATTTTGAAGTTCTGTAGCGAGATCGGATATTGTGGAAAGTATAATCGCATGAATTTTGATTACTGTGGCACAGGATATTTATTTTCCTCTTCCCCATTTTGTGCACCAGTTATTATACATTGTGTTACCCTAAGAAAACGGGTACTTAGTTTATTGTATAGGTGATTGCACCATGCCTATGTATCAGTGTGTGGAGTCCTTAAGCCAAAAGCTATATAGCTATCAAGAGTAAATTTTATATTTAAAAGTTTTGTGAAATAATATTATAAAACGGTACATTGCACCTTCTATAAACATAATTGAAAGTTATTTTCAGTTGAAAAAAAGATCTGAAAGTCCAAATCATTCTGTTGATTCGAAAAATCACAATGAAAAAAGTACGTGATTTGTAATAAGACCGCCTGCATGAAAAGTAAAATTATTAGAAACGTAGTCAAAAGGATAATGAGCTCCAATAGAAAATAAAATGACTAATCACTCGCATTAATAAATAGAAAAAAACATGATCACCCAATGAGTTTTACTTTGAACGTAAGCAGGGGCGCACCCAGAAATTGGGAATGGGGGGGGGGGGGGGGTTCCGGCTCTGCAGATAGAAATGCTCATGTATGTGTACTTACGCGGCATGACTGTACATTGTATTCATAATTGATACATTGTATTCATCAATTATCCAGCTGCAAATGGTGTTTTCATGGTTGTTTTAACTTTTCATAAAACTACATATTTCATAAAAGGAGTTAACCACAAATGCAATTATTTTATTTATTGCTATATTATAGTTTCAGAGAACGTATTTTAAAGCGAATTCCATAAAGCGTGATTTCAGCAATTTTGAAAATTGAAATTCACAAATTAGGAAAATTGGAGAACAGCTAGAGGGTTAGAAATCTCTTGTGTCGGGCACAGATGGTGTCGGAATCTTATTACAAAACACTTGTCCTCATGTGGGAGGGGGGTGTCCGTACCCGGGGAGACTCCCTCTTGTGGTGCGCCCCTAAACGCAAGTCTGATTCTTGTTACTTTCTGTCTCACTGGTTAAGACCCACGACTTCAACCTAAACGACCTGGGCTCTAACCCCAGCCCTGGCGCAAAGCTATTCTCTCACGCAAAAGGGCTGAAATATTCAGCGTGTTGGATTTGGCGCAATGTCTGTTTACATACGGAAAACTTGAAACGGACTTTTCTGAAATAAACGAAATTACTGACTACGGGAAATGTGTGAAAATGCGAAAGTTAAAATTAACGGGCACTTTTAAAAACGGAAATTCTGTAAAAAGACGGACACTTGCCAGCAACTTTGCTGCACGTTAGTTTCAGAAATGATCTGTGAATTCACACAACTTACGGTTTACAGTGCAGTTAGTTCCACGAAACGTACCAATAAATTAATGATTTCAAGGAAAGTCACAGATTGTTAAGAATAGCTAAATTTCCAAAAACTTAATATCCCTAATGCAAACATTTTTGTTTTAGAAATTGCAAAAAAAAAAAAAAAAAACAAACAAACAAACTGTACTCCAAGTTTGGCTTTGAAATTTTGAGAATTGAATTAACTTTAGGATTCCCAGTTTTTGTTCATATGTATTTTTTTGCGCTCCGTGAGAGAAATTCCTTTTTTCAATACAAATTTGAAGTTATGATTCGGTCTATTCGTATAAAATATGACAAGAGTGGAATACAATAGACGGACCCACAATTTCAAATTTGTATTATATACAGTTGTAATCCCGTATTTCATGGCTCCTTTTTTCACTTTATTTATGTGATTTGAGCTACCGCATTTTTCTTCGATCCGCAGATCACCGTGAAATTCCCGAAAAAAAAAAAAAAAAAAAGAAAGATGACTCCGAATTTTCGGGTGTAATACGCACGTCTTTTGAATCCGTTCTGACGCAAATTAAATTTATCAAAGCTATTTAAAGTGAATGGAACCGGTATGGAAAACAATAGATCTGACGAAAGAAAGAAGATTTTCAATCGGGTTTTTTATCCTATCCCTCAGATATTGCTGTAAGCGGAATCGTGAGCTTACGAAATCTTAGAAACAGAGATATCGACAAAAATAAGATGTGACTTTACGTCCCCTGGTGGGAAAACCATGCATTATTTTAGGAAGAAAGTATTCTCAAAAGGTGTATCCATATAAGCGGTATCGGTCGAAGAAAAAAAAATTAGTCGAGTTTTCAGGAGCCCAGATTTTGCAACAAATACTTCAGAAGCAGAAATTAACACTTATGACCCCTGGTGACTAAACCATTCTTTACCAAACATTAGAAATTATGTGAAAAATATTTTCCATCAGGTCTTGTATGCGATACAGGAAGAATTTTTCAAATCAGATCTTTAGGAGCAGAAATAACGCAGAAAACGCAGTTTACCTTTGTGCTCCCTAGCGGAAAGTCTATGATTTACTTGAAAATTTTTAATTTATAGGAAAAACATTTCGCATCGGAAACACTATCCAACAAAGAAGGAATTTTTCAAATTCGTACTCTTAGAAGTATAGAGATATGGACAAAAATAAGATATACATCTACGCCCCCTGGCGTAGAAACCATGCATTTTTTCAAGAATAAAATTTTCCTAAGCGGTTTGTCGACATGAGGAGTAGTATCGGTCAACAAACGACTTTTTTCAATCGAGATTTTAGAAGCTCATATTTTGCTGCAAATTCAACAGAAGCGGAAATTAAGATTTACGCTTCTGTTGAAAAAAAAAAAAAAAAAAAGAAAGATGACTCCGAATTTTCGGGTGTAATACGCACGTCTTTTGAATCCGTTCTGACGCAAATTAAATTTATCAAAGCTATTTAAAGTGAATGGAACCGGTATGGAAAACAATAGATCTGACGAAAGAAAGAAGATTTTCAATCGGGTTTTTTATCCTATCCCTCAGATATTGCTGTAAGCGGAATCGTGAGCTTACGAAATCTTAGAAACAGAGATATCGACAAAAATAAGATGTGACTTTACGTCCCCTGGTGGGAAAACCATGCATTATTTTAGGAAGAAGTATTCTCAAAAGGTGTATCCATATAAGCGGTATCGGTCGAAGAAAAAAATTAGTCGAGTTTTCAGGAGCCCAGATTTTGCAACAAATACTTCAGAAGCAGAAATTAACACTTATGACCCCTGGTGACTAAACCATTCTTTACCAAACATTAGAAATTATGTGAAAAATATTTTCCATCAGGTCTTGTATGCGATACAGGAAGAATTTTTCAAATCAGATCTTTAGGAGCAGAAATAACGCAGAAAACGCAGTTTACCTTTGTGCTCCCTAGCGGAAAGTCTATGATTTACTTGAAAATTTTTAATTTATAGGAAAAACATTTCGCATCGGAAACACTATCCAACAAAGAAGGAATTTTTCAAATCGTACTCTTAGAAATAGAGATATGGACAAAAATAAGATATACATCTACGCCCCCTGGCGTAGAAACCATGCATTTTTTCAAGAATAAAATTTTCCTAAGCGGTTTGTCGACATGAGGAGTAGTATCGGTCAACAAACGACTTTTTTTTCAATCGAGATTTTAGAAGCTCATATTTTGCTGCAAATTCAACAGAAGCGGAAATTAAGATTTACGCCACCTTGTGGCCAAACCATTTCTTACAAAAACTAGAAAATATGTGCAAACGATTTCCCATCAGGAGCTGTATGCGGTGCAGAAAGAATTTTTCAAATCAGAGATTTAGAAGCAGAGATATATTGGGAAACGTAATTTACATATACGCCCCCTAGCGGAAAGTCTATGAATTACTTGAAATTTTTGAAATTATATGAACCACATGTCACACCAGAAACACTATCCAACAAAGAAAGAATTTTTCAAATCGGACTCCTAGAAGTAGAGATATTGACAAAAATAAGATATACATCTACGCCCCCTGGCGTAAAAACCATGCACTATTTTAAGAAGAAAATATTTCTAAAAGGTTTGTCGTCGACATGAGTAGTATCGGTCAACAAGCGACGTTTTTTTCAATCGAGAATTTAGAACATCATATTTTGCTGCAAATACAACAGAAGCGGAAATTAAGGTTTACGCCCCCTGGTGGCCACACTATTTTAAAAAAAATAGAAATTATGTGCAAAGGATTTCCCATCAAGAGCTGTATGTGGTGCAGAAAGAATTTTTCAAATCGGAGATTTAGAAACAGAGATATAGGGGGAAAGCAATTTACCATTACTCCCCCTAGCTGGAAGTCTATGAATTATTTGAAAACTTTGAAATTATATGAAAAACATGTCACACTGGAAACACTATTCAACATAGAAGGAATTTTTCAAATCGGACTCCTAGAAGTAGAGATATTGACAAAAATAAGATATACATCTAGGCCCCCTGGCGGAGAAACTGTGAAATATTTTAAGAAGAAAATATTCCGAAAATGTTTATCTATGTGAGGGGCATCAGTCCACAAAATATTTTTTTCAATCGATATTTTAGAAGCTCAGATTTTAGGGCAAAAACATAAGAAAAAGTATCCTTTACCAAAAATTAGAAATTATATGCAAAAGATCTTCCATCAGGAGATGTATCCTCTGAAGAAACAATTTTTCAAATCGGAGTTTTAGAAGAAGAGTTATCGGGATAAATGTAATTAACTTTTACGTCCCCTAGCGGAAAATCTATGCGTAATTTGAAAAAGTAACTATATCTAAAATACTCTTCGACATAAATGGAATCGAAAGATAAAATAATTTTTTCAATCTGATGTTTAGAAGCAAATGTGTGCAATAAGACGTATTTTTGAATTCGACATCATCTGCATTTACGCCCCCTAGCGGCAAAATTGTACATCGTAGAAAAAAAAAACGAAATAAAGGATCATCATTTGCATATTTCGAGCTTCCCAATGCCAAAGGAATTTCTCAAATCGGACCAATAGTCGCAGAGATATCGTGGGGACGGGCTGGACGGACGAACCGGTAACATAAGCACGATCTTTTTTTACAAAAGACGTGCTAACAAAGCAGGACAAACTTGGACTGTCTCCTGGCAATAAATCTCTGCTTCTAGCAAAACCAAAAGCCAGTAGAGTCAAACTCAGGCGAACAAAGAAAAGAATTGCAGCACGTCAGAGATGCAGAACTGAGGGCAGAATAAAAAAGAAACACCGGCAAAGGCAACTCATATGAACCTGGAGAATTTTAATGATTGTATGGTGAGCTGCATGCAAATCAAACTTTCAGAGCTAATATCCATAACTTTGTTTGTTTTAGGTCTATGTCAACATTCAGAGTGATAACTTTTAATCAACTAAAAATATCTGCATGAAATTTTAATTATTACTATGCGAAGTGTGTTCAAAAGGTATTGACATTTCATAGCATCGGAGTATAAGTTTATTAATTCTAAACAAATTACGAAGGAATTGCATACCTAGCTTTAAAACTGTAAAAGTTACATGAGGTTTTATAAAAGTTAGCAAAATTTAATTTTTAGTCAAAAAAGGGGTCCTAAAATACCTTTTTAAAAAACTTGTAAATAAGTACTGAATCTATGCCAGAAATGATCAGAATTTGCAAAATGTCATGTTGATAAAAAAAAAAGGAAGATGATATTTTTTTGAATTTCACCAACGTCTTCTTTAATCAAAGATTTCAGGTTTCCTATACCAGATCATAGTCTTCTCTTGTGTTGAAAAGTAAATTATATGTTACTGTTTCTGAAATAAAAAAAAACTAATATGCTAAACACGTGATTAACAAGCTCCCGATGATTTTCCTTCTATTTCCATTATAACGCTTTGTTCATAGTTTGATGTCTCAGCTGATCGCAGCTCTTACATGCATCTTGATCATCATCATTTGAGTTCCTTTGCTACTGAACGTGGTACAGGGGTTCCAGAAAAAACACAGCCCATTCCTGGTATGAGGAATTTCCACTGCCGGAAGCAATAAATGCACCGCATGAATCTTAGAGAAAGTTGTAAAAAATCTACCGTGCTTAGATTTATAAATATAATTCCGAATTCAGATACGAAACTCGGGTAATCAAAATTACCTCTCAAATTCCCCACGCAGCATTCTGACCACCCCTATGTCCCAGAAATAAGAGCGGCAAGCTTTTGGCCTATCGTCGAAGTTCTCGAAGTCTGGATAAGACATTGTTTTATACTACGAAGCCTCTTTTGTCCCTACATTTTACTTCGTAGGATAAAACAAATGAAACATCTGGTTTATCCTGCGAAGACTGTTTCGTCCCTATCCTGAAAGTAGTGGCCTTAAATTATGTGCGCTCGACATCCATCAAAATGAGGAGCATACGCGTGACGTTTAACACTGAAAAAAAGAGGAAGGAACCGTACGTTTCCATTTCCACGCGTCTAAGGTATTTTGCGTGTCCATTGAAAATCTGGTTAAAAGTACCTGGGAAACAATTTTGACGCAACGCCAAGGAGGAGACTGAAAATGAGATCGCACCACTAGGTAAGTTACAATCAAGCAGAACCGAAATAAGAAACCAGTTTCGTATCGCACAAACAGAGTATATTCAATTTGTTCTAAAGATTAATACATTTGACAAATCTTTTGCATGACCCATGACTATTACTTTGTTTACAGCACTGAAAAATTCTCAAATACCGACGTACCAGTGATTAAGACATTTATATCTACGAACTTAATTCAGATTCACTTGGGAACACTTTTCCACATAAAGTAATATCATGCCTTCTAAATAACATCTAACGATCTTTTTGCAGGCAACTTTAATCCCTTAACGACCATGTTTACGCAACTGTAAACCAAACAAGAACAACAACCTCTTTTACCTTTCTAGGCGCGCTTACCTCTTTATTATTTACTACAGGTTTGGTGAATTTACGAATCGCCCACCATCTGAGCCATAGTAACGCAGCAGTGAGACGGAGTCGACAGGAGTGAATACGTGAGGGCACGCATACCCGCTGAGAATATTCTGGTCTTCCCAGACGAAAGACTGGGCGGGACGATCATCTCATGGTCTAATAATCCCGAACCGCTCCGACGGCTTGTCCGTCATCCATCCAGGGAGACGTAGCTACATCTTCGCAGCATCTGTATCATGACGCATCGTTACCCGACGACCTGCAGAGGCAGGAATCCATTCTTGTTCTCCCCTGCCGACGTCTTCTTTTAAGCACTCTATATCGGCGGCTCATCTTGAAGTGGTGTCGTGACTTGGATACATGTTCGGGCTCCGACTGGAAACATGTCTGGGTGGCGTCACGTTTAGAGACGAATCTCGCTTCTGCCTTGGTGTGGATTACCTACGCATTCGTATATGGAGGATGACTGGTCACCGCTCACTCGCGGACTCTGTACTGGAAGAGCACGCTGCCACTTCTAGTGGTGGTTTGGTGTGATGAGCCAGCATTTATAACGGCTGAAGGCTTAGTCTCGGTAACAGGGGCGTTAATAGGACAGCGATACGTTCACGAGATTCTGTTAGCAGCCTCTTTGCCTTTCATGCCTCGTGTGCCAGTGTCCAATTATCAGTAGGACAATGCCCGGTCACACACGGCAATCCTCTTCCGGAAGTGCCGTTATAGTGTTGCAAAGTTCCCTGGGCCAGCCAGGTCCCCTTTACTATCTCCTATAATTCATGGCTGGCACATGATGGGACATCAGCGGCTTGCATCACAGAATTTCAAGGATCATGTGCAGCAATAACAAGAGTTTTTGCACTGTGTCCATGCCACGCCACATATCCGCGAGCATCGCACAGGGAGGTGGGCTTTACGAGTTACAAATCTGCAACAGCCACGAGTTACAAATCTGTAACAGCTACGACTCTTTTGAAAGAAAGAGACTGTGACGTACCTGCCAGCAGGACGCACACGGCATAAAGGCAGATAGCAGTCAGAACAAACGTCCGCGTAGCTCAATTGGAAGAGTGACTTATTCCGGAATGTGGGGACCCGGGTTCGAACCCCGGCGTGGACAAAAATGACGGAGAAATTTACTTCGTTATAATGGCGCCCGAACTATCCGGATGACCCGGCCGTTCAAAATCTCGCAATGGTGTGATGTTCTTTCCACACCGCGAGATAAGAAAAATCAGAGAATCCCTTCTCCAGCGCTTCGAAAAATAAAAATGTGTGATGTTGCATTTCACACACTAGATTGACTGGGAGTTCTGGAGTGCACGTTCTACAGCGGATGGCTGCCTGCAACGATTCATGGTCACGGCTGACCCGTGGGCCATGCCCCCGGCCCTCTTTCGGGGGGGGGGTAGATCTGACGTACCTGCCAGCAGGGCGCACACGACATAAAGGCAGATAGCAGTCAGAGCAAACGTCCGCGTAGCTCAATTGGTAGAGTGACTTATTCCGGAATGAGGGGACCCGGGTTCGTGGACAAAAATGACGGAGAAATTTACTTCGTCATAAGTCCTAATGCTGCAATATTATGGCCATTTCCTTATCTATTTCTACACAATGCATATGATAAGTTTCACTACGATGTAACCTTGCTTTGAGATGCTCCGAAATTTTTTGTCTCAGAGTATGTATTTGTCTAATATACGTATTAACACAAAACATTGGCAGATCTTTTAGTATCCTCCAGTTTCACCAATTACTATGAACAAATCCAAATCAGCATTCAGTTCTAGAAAAATTGTAGAGTATACAGTATATGTAATTGTGGATCTATTTGCATACATACCATTGGAAGACAGCGATAAGTAATATATGCCTCTTACAAAATAAGATTACATAGACGCGTAGAGGTAGTGGAATGAAATTTAAAAATGTTAAGGTCACAAATAATTCAGCCACAACTGATAAAAAGGTAATTAGACGAAAGACTGAAAATCAGGATCATATAAACCGCAACACGCTGATAAAGTGAACAACACTTCGTCAAAAATTGAATTACGCAGTTAACTACAAACCTCATTGTTGGGACGAAGTCTTTTCTTCAGCATAGCGTTTTAAACCGCTTATATAACTCACAAACAAATAGTATTACAAAAATTAGTCAGTTAGGGAAATCAAATAGTTAATCTACCGAAAAGCGCAGGCAGACACGCACTATAGGTATGTTTGGATCGCAATAACGGAATTTCTTCGTTCACTGCATCCCCGCTGCACAAACTGACGTACTTCTTCACGCCTCGGTCATCTGCGCAGCGGAACGTTTCAACGTAGTCTGTCTTTTCCCATCTAACTTCCTCCGAGTTCGGCTCTTACTCTAGTAATTAAACCTCGTGTTTAAAATATTCATAATGCCACAACATTGCATCTACGGTCGAGTGACCACAGATGCGAATTTCTGTTTCCAAACATTGGCCCAATTTTAAATTCCCGTTATGACTTAGGATTTTAATTCATCATTTCCTCATCCCTTCAACCTTGGGTCTGGCACTCCAGCAGCATTTTCCCGTGGCTGTGGGTGACCAATGACTCCAAATCATTTCTATAGGTTGGAAGAATTATGAGCTCATTCCGAAAAACGAACGACCCGGGAGCAAATAATGGTCATGGGTATCGGGTAATTAGAAAGAGCCATGTGCTAAGTAATGTTATCTATGTGTACAATTGCTTTGCTTTTAGTAAAATACCGTTAGAGTATTTTACTAACGATATTTTACCAAAGCAAAACAATTGCACACATAGATAACATTACACTATTGGAAAGTGTTGTGACACTTTCCGATTCCCTCAAAATAAAATATAAAATAAATATTTATAAAACCGCATTGGAAGCCAGGTGGTGAGGGATCTTGTTGGTCAGCCCGACTGGGTTGGACTCCAGTCTCGTGTCAGGTAAGGGCGACGTGTCTGCCCTACGGAGCGGGTTCCATTCTCTCCCTGGAATCAGTGTGTAGAAATTAATGACGGTTTCAGCTCTTTCGAGACAGTGGCGTACATAGAGTGGGTGCAGAGGGTCATATGCACCCCCAAAGTAATTTTGTCTAGTATTAAAAATTGATAAATATTGTCAGTGATGTTACTTTGCTAATGTCGCCATTGTGATCTTTCTTAAATAGCCGTTAGTTACTTCTTTATTTGGAATGGGCAGACGAGGTCACATATGCTGTGAAAACACAAGTTTGTCCGCAAAGGCAATCGAACCATGTTTCCTCACTCCGGAATAAGTCGCTCTCCCAACTGAGCTACGCAGACAGAATGTCTCGCTGCAGATTTGTCGTCTTGACACATGTTTACACGTCTGTAGTACGTCACATCATCTCCCTTTTATTATTATTATTTTTTTGAAGCGAAGTATGGATTTTTCATTAATTCCAAACAATGTGTGGAACAAACATTACACCTTTTTCGAAGAATCCAACGGCCAGTGGACCCATTTTCCAAAATCGGGCGCCAATACAAAACTATCAGGTCTTTGAACAAGTTTGCTCGAGTACATCTAAATGGTAGGTATCCTGACAGTCGGATTGATAGAGGTGGCTAACTGTATGTTCCCCAAATTGGAATTCACTGGATTTCATCTTTCGAGAACATCTTAAGGCTGATGTTTATGTTACAACGTTCCAAGCTCTCGACGAACAGATCGTGGATAGTCCTCAAAAATTTATAATATTTATGGCACTTTTCCAATGTGTTTTACAAATGATGATAGAAAACCTGGGGGACGTGTACTAAAGCTAAGACAAGCCACTTCGAACACATGCTGTGAAGCAAACTTAGAGAAGTGCTCTCATCGGTAACTTACACAGTGTTGTGATATTGGGGTGTCTGAAAAAAAAGGCGCTTTTGCATAGGACAGTTTCACGACGTAAATAGGCATATTTTCTGCAAGGCAGTTTTCCCGTCGTGCAGATGAATAAAATCGCGTACTCTGTGAAATCAAACGAGGTGCGAGGTACATGTCGCAATCCATGCGTTGAATTTATACCGATATCAATTGCAATTTCTACAAAGTTTGAAATATTGGTTATATTGCGGCATTACTGGAAACAGGGGTTTAAAGTTGCTGAAATAGTCCCAGACAAGAAAAATAATCGTAGTAGGACACACCTACTCCACATATCTGATTTTGTATTGTTACGGGATTGAAAGGCGGGTAATGGCCAACTCCGATAATCAGATAGGAACAGTAATCTGGGATTAGCTCAGTGTAAGGGAAAAACCTGCGAACTCACCGGATGTAAGGGAGACGGTGGAGGGAAGGAAAGCACGGTAGAGAATGCTGTGTAGCACAAGAGTTCTCCCCTGTGATATCTTGCACTTGTCTTGAATACTCACCGCTAGTGAATGTAAAATATACACTGAAGTGCCAGAAAAACTGGTACAGACGAGCGTATGCAAAATACATAGCAACGTCACCCATGCGTGTACTCGGTTGCGTCCGCCAGTGCGTATATAAAACGATAGACATCCTTGCTAGCTGAAGAGCTGTTTTCGGCATGAGAATGACAAGTAATAAGGATTTAAGCGATTTTCAACGTGGTGTCATAGTTGGCGCTCGTGAGTTCGGCCATACTACAATATTTCGGAGGTAGAAACGAAGTTCGGATTTTTACGGACGACCATTGCAAGGGTGTACCGTGACTGCAAGCATTCCGACAAAACCTTCAACCTACGATACCAGTGTGACCATCGTCGGCTGTCAAGAATCGTTTCACGCGATAGGCGTGCAACACTCTCGCAGGTACCATCGGAATTCAATGTTGGAGCCTCAACAAGCATCAGCGTCTGGACTGTGTAACGTACCCTGCACGATATGAGCTATGGGAGCCGACGCCCAACTCGAGTCTCCTTGATGGTGCACGACACAGAGCTATGCGCCTTGCTTGGGCACGGCAACACCGCCACTGGACACTTGATGGCTGGAAACAAGTAGACTGGTCTGACGAGTCGCGTTTCCAACTGTAACGGGCAGATGGAAGGATTCGTGAGTGGCGCAAACCCCATGAAGCCATGGATCTCGCCTGTCAACAGGGAACTGTACCGGCTGGGGTAGGTGGGGGTCCGGAACGGTATAGGGTGTGTTTTGCTGGACTTCACTGAGTCCCTTGGTACTTCTACAAACTTCTGTGACCGGCCAACGGTATGTGCGCATCCTTTCTGACGAGATACCCCCGTTCATGTCCTGCATTCATGCTGATGGGTTGGTCCTGTTCCAACTGGACAATGCACGTCCCCACAAGTGTCGGGACGCCACATTATGGTTAGAGGAGCATTCATCTAAGTTTGGGGTGTTGCCATTCCCACCAAAGTCCCCAGATCAGAACGTAAAAGAGCACATTTGGGATGCCATGCTACGCGCTATCGAACACAGGAATCTGAGACCTCGGACTACACCCGAAATTGTGGAACGCTCTGCAGGAAGTATGGTGTGTATTGTCTACAGCATATTTCCAGAAGCTAGTAGAGTCCATGCCCCGTCGTATTTCTGCTGTCCTGCGCTCCCGTGAGGGACCTACCAAGTATTAGACTGGTGTACCAATTTTTCTGGCACTTCAGTGTACTGTGGGGCCGCGGGAAGCCTAGTGATCAGCGTTCGTGACTGCCACGGAAATAACCTCAGGTTTGATCCGAGGCAGGTACGAACGCTCGGACCACTAAATACCCGCCGTGTGTCGGATGGGCACGTTAAGCCGTCGGACTCCGGGTACTGGCCCCCGGTAATAAATAAAGGCGTCTTCCTCCCCTTTCTACCTCGCATCTGTGTCACTTTCCTATCGGGCACTCTAGCCCAAATCTCCTGGCTTCCTATTTCTAAGGGCTGTTTAAGACCTGTGATCAGACACTCCCTTCCTAAAATACTGTACATATGATCTGATAATATACTGTATGATCGAGGCAACGTCATAGCTTGCTAAATCCATTACACGAAGTCCATAGAATGCCAAACATTCGATCCTATATTGCCCGATTTTCTACCACTGCCAAGGTGTAACACTACCAAATTATTGTGATAAAAGATGCATACGTTTAATTATTCATTGTCTTTTCTAAAATAAATAAATAAAAAACATAAAAAGGATTTCCCTAAAATAATCACTGTTACTTTGTGAAAAGTAAGTATATCATTCACTCAATATTTCGGTAAAATTAATGCAATTGTGGAAATTTATTAAACCAACAATCAATCAGAGGTGTTAATAGAATCTCGTTAAAGTCTGAATATCGCGAAAAAATGTTTAATTTAAATGTTAGAACATTTTTTCTGTTTGAGAAGTATTGACATAATAACATTGCGTATATGCTGATATCTCTCATTTGTATAGTCAGACCCACAGAACAATATTAAATATGGAATTCGTGTGCATCAGATATACTCGTAGGCAAGCGCAGCAACAGCTTTCTTCTTCCTTGACATACACTATATTAACAAAAGTCACCGGACACCCAGAAGAGAAACACAACATAGCATTTATTGACATACATTAGTACGGTGTCGGTACACCTTTGTCCTTAATGCATGAACTGATCCTTCGAGACATGCTTTCGACAAGGGTTTGGAACACAGCTATAGGTATGCGCTTCCATTCAGTATATAATGCTGCCGCTAACTGTTGCTTAGTAATAGGCTTTGGTTCCAAACTTCTTATGCGGCTCTCTAATACTGAAAGATCAGGGCTGTGTGCTGGCCAGTCCACACCCGATACGGAATTATCGTTAAACCACGCCGTAATAATCCTTGCTTTATGGCTCGGTGCATTATTCTTCTGGTACCAACATGGCTCGGTTCCATAGTATTGCCACACAGTTGGTAAGGAATAATTGTCCAGAATATCGAGGTAGACGTGCTGGTTAGCAGGTTTGTCCACGATAACCAATGGGCCGGGATCATACCACGAAAAACACCCCCACACGAGTACACTGCCAGTTTCAAACTTGACCGTAGGCACAGCACACTATGGTAAATAGCGTTTCCCCGGCTGCCGCCATACCCACACACGGCCATCGGGCTGATGGATTGTATATCTGGATTCATCAGTCCATAGAACCCGTTTCTATTGATCTACGGTCCACGATAAATGTTCTTTACACCATGATAAACGACGAGTAGCATTCCGATTGGAGATGAAAGGCTTATGAGCAGCCGCTCGACGACGGTAAGCCATGGAATGAAATTCTGTGCGAATTCTACGTGCACATAACGAGGTTCCAGCATTTTTACTCACCTGTTCACTGACGTTTTGTGCAGTACTCCGTCGATTAGATGTAACGACTCTCCTGAGGCTTCGACGTCATCTATCACTGACTTTCTTTGTTCTGCCGGTAAGTTTTTCTGCTGCAGGCATGCCATGTGTCTTCCACTTATTCAGTACATCCAAAACAGTTACCTTGGGTATGGTTAAACGTCTCTCGATTTCTGTTATGGACAACCCACTAATGTAACACCCAACAATCTTTCCTTTCTCAAAGTCAGTTCTCTCCCGCCGCGACATTTTCACTCAACCTCACAGTGCGATATGAACGCGGTCAGCAGCAGGCTTGTTTTCATATCATTTCCAGTTGTACCGCGCATCTTAGCAACGTAGCGGATCCGTTCATTTGCTTTTGAAGCGGTGTCCGGTGACTTTTGTCAATATAGTGTACGTTTTGTAGGCTGTATCGCCAGATCCAGCGGGGCGGTGTTCACATCTAGCCTGGTCTGGGAGTACGAGGACTAAGATAAGAGGAGTAACACTGGGGAGTTGACCAACTGCCAGAAAGACCGCCACGAACAACCCATAGGGAAGTAAGCAATCGCCGTCCTTATAATTCGGTCACTGGTTCAGGGAAGGGAAAAATCCAGCATCGTGAGACAAAAATACCACCCATGTGCCACCTGGGATTCAAAGTCTGGCGCATCTCGGGCAGATGGTCAGAAGCCAGGCCCTCAAACCACGCAGCCACCGAGTTTGCTGCATGATTTCTTCTCGGCCCTAGTTCAAAAAGTTACCCAATCACCACTACTCTTTTATTGAGGCGGAAGTTGTTTGGTAACCATAAAATTGCTAAAATATTGAATTAAGTCATCGTTGGAACTGGTTGTACTTATGTGACTTTGTTAAAAGCAACTGCATAATCAAAATCTAGATTAAAAATAATCGAATTTACATCGCACAAAAGGGCACAGATGCGTAAAAATTAATTTCTGTCGGAAGGGTGAAAATATATATAAAACGTATTTTCTTTTTTCTCACACATTTTTTGGCAAATCCACCTTCGGTCGAAAAGTAATATGAATTCTTCCAGGGGAGTTTCATCCCCCCAACTCCCTGTCTGATGCTTTATTAGGATCTGTAAAAAATTCGTTGTGTACAACCCACTTGCAAAAGAGGCCAGCAACGGCGCGCTTCAGAATGATTGCGAAGGCGACATTAAATATGGAGATCAGAAACATTGCATTCATTCCAGCCAAACAATGGCTCTGACGTTCCTGACTTTATTTAAATTATTCATGAGCAAGCGGCTACCATGGCCTAGAAGCTCTTCGGTGAGAATTCTTGATCAAGGCTGTTTCTTTGACTTAGCCCTTCCAAAGACGTCGAATCTTATCCTGAATGACGGGGACAAGGGAAAACCTTCATTGTCCGAAACAAAACGTGCTACCACGTGACGTTGTCACGGCGTAATCGGAAGTTATGACGCGCCGACATTTTATGAGCAGAGTCGTAAACAGCTTACAATGGGATTCAGAGTGACGTAATCGATTTTTCCAGATGAGAAGCACGAAAATATATTCAAATTATTGCTCAACTTTTCGTATGGAAGAAATGTGCTTATTTGTTCTTGCTAGAAAACGTTTTTTTTTTATTTCTTTGAACCATTAGGGGAAAACTGAAAGCACTAATTTTCACTTTCCCCAGAAAAAGAAATATGATGTTACCTTAATATAAGGACTCCAGGATTTCAGGTGTTTTCAAAAATAAATGAAAAATAAAAACGCAATCACTGCAGTAGCCGGTAATTTTAGCACCAACAGTATCATATAACGAACGCATCACAGCTCCTTAAACTTCCTCACGAGACAAAAGTTTTCCATATCGTTCAGCCACATCTTACATTGAAGAATGTTTTCCCAAGATTTGTCAAAAACTACAATCTGCATGGCTTAATTTAAAATTAATATCATACTTTTTACAGTACGTATTATTTTCTATTTTAACTTTTTATTAACACATTTTTAGATATGGCAGCAAGCAGACCACGCACGGAGTTCATTTTCTATCCTTCTTGTTTTTAAAATTTCTAGCAAAGAATTTGAGCACGTAACGCAGGATACTCACTCAACAAGTACAATCATCTGCACGTATCGCATTTAACTCTCCTTCTCTCCGAGATCATTTAGACGTGCACGCGCCTGGAGCTATTTACCATGTGTAGCCTCAAGAAACAGCTTATACGTCTACGCGTGCAAAATACAGGGATCGAGCAGAATAATGTGAACACCACCTCAGAGACGTGACTTTTACTGCAGTTGCATACGTCGCAATACGCAAAGGTATCCATCACTTTCTGGTTGTCATAGCTTTGTTCAGAACCTCAAGATCCTCTTTAAGTGCATTTAAAGTGTCTTTGCAAAGTGCAAAATTTTTTCAGGGTGACGACGAAATGAGCGACCTAACGGACTTCGAAAGAGGGTTAACTGTTGGTGGCAGGCTAGTTGGTGCTTCTGTGACAACAGTCGCCAAGGTAGTGGGGGTATCAAGAGCTACTGTGTCTAGCGTCATGACAGCATGCAGTGTTCGTGGCAAAACCTCGTCTGCGAAACACAAGAGCTGTTGGAAGACGACGCTGACTGATACAGACAGAAGAGCATTAAAGAGGATTGTTACCTGTAATAAGAAGACCACGGCGCCGAAAAGTAGTGCGGAGCTCAATCTGCATCTCCAGACCCTAGTATCAATAAAGACAATGCGCAGGGAATTGCATAAACAAGATATTCATGGCAGAGCTACTATTGCAAAGATGATCCAGAACCTCATTTTGAAACCTAGCTACAGCAGTGGTGCCACGAGCATACACCATGGACTGCCGATGCACGGAAGCGTGTAATGTGGTCGAACGAATCCACAATCACACTATTCCTCACCGCAGGACATGTTTACGTGTGGAGAACACCGTCAGAAGCGTACAACCCAGACTGCCTGCTCCCAATAGTACAGCATGGTGGTGGTTCTGTCATTCTCTGGGAGGTCATATCGTGGTTTTCAGCAGGTCCCCTGAACAACTTGAGAAGACGGATGAATAGTAGAGCGTATGAAACCATTTTGGCCGACCACGTCCATACAGTGCCTCAGGCATTGCTTCCTACAGTGGATGTCATCTATCACAATGATAACGCCCCAATTTACAGAGCTCGGAATGTCCCATCATGGTTTGAGGAACATAAGGACGAACTTCCACACCTTCCTTAGCCTCCCCAGTAAACAGACTTAAACATCATCGAGCCACTGTGGTCTTTGTTGAAAAACAGAGTAAGACCCCGTGATCCTCCTCCTGCATTTCGCAAGGATCTGGAGCAGTTTCTGCATGAAGAGAGGTGTAACGTCCCACTAAACACCATCCACGGTTTGTATGCGTCCATTCCAAGGAGTATTCAATCGGTTTTGAATGCCAAAGGTAGTTCCCACTTCCTATTAGGTACGTAAAACCTTCTTTTCATAGGGTTCACATTATTCTCTCCAACACCTGTATTACTCCACAGAATGTTGAAACATGGTATCGAAGAATGGATGCCGCCCCGGTGGCGCAGTGGTCTAAGGCGTTGGCTTCTGATCATTCGTCCGTAAGGGGTCCGGGTTCGAATCCCGGTGAGGCATGGATGTTGTGTTTGTCTTACGGCACTGGCTCTCTCCCTTCCCTGGAACCAGTGACCCTAAATTAGGGACGGGCGACTGCTTATAGCCCATTGAGTTGCTCACGGTGGTCGTTAAACCTCTACTAAAAAAAAAAAAAAAAAAAGAATGGATGTATTTTTAATTGGGCATATAGAAATACTGATATGGAATAAAATGTAATTTAAATTGAACAGCGCCTGCATTTAAGCCTATTAGCCGTGAAGTTATGCATTGGGGTAAGACCAAAGTGCAACGCTTTTTTTGGGTTTTCCAATGCGAAAATAACTTTTCAAATCTGACTAACTGGGGCAGAGGTAATGGGTAAACAGGCATACGGGTAGAGATAGCGGTAACATTAGCACGTTCATGATTTTTTTCAAAAGATGTGTTGAAAAGAATTTTAAAATACTGGTCCCTTGAAAAAGCTCAATTAATATGCTGAACACAATTTTCATTCCTAAACAATACCAAACGTCGTCCACTGCGTGAAAAGAGAGTCAAATCTTAGAAACAAACGACGTGTCCATTGAGCCTCATACCAAAGCTGTTTCGAGTACTAGCAGGTCTTTGTCCCCGATTCGTGACGTCACCATGAGCGTCCTAACAAACGTTGCTGAGACTGTCATTTTAGCTAGCAGCGAGGTTACAGCGAGGCAATATTAGGATTCTAATTTTTTGTAACTTCACAATATCGATGGAAAAAGTTATAAATTTTGGTAAATGTAAAACATTTGGTAAAAATCAAAACGCAGGCGCTTTATGAATCATCGGAGCGATAAATTCGGTGATTATTTCATATCTACAAACTAATTCAGATATAAAAGAGATTTAGCTTTTTCTTTTTACATTAACGGGCTGCACAAGTCTCCTTTCTTCTTAAAACGGCGGAAACTTTTGCATACCCCTAATAAATGAGCTATAAGTAGTCGCCTGTCCCTAGTTTAGGGTCACTGGTTTTAGGGAAGGAAGAGAGCCAGTGCTGTAAGACAAACACAACATCCATGGCTCAGCCGGATTCGAACGTAGACCCATTTCGGACGAATGGTCAGAAGCCACCGCTTAGATCACTGTTCCGCCGGAGCGGCCTTTCTACAAGCATGGTCTGCTCAGGGTGGTCGTTAAACTTCCAATCAAGCAAGTTCAGTCACTTAACCCTAAGAAACTAGCGATTTCGTCCGCCCGCCTTTCTTAATGGAAGGATGTATGCGACGTACCTATCTCAGAGGTGACGCACATGTGTAAACGGCAGGTTGCAGCCGTGATCCTTACTCTGTGCAGTTCAAGCCATAGAATATCCGACTTCGATATAGGAAGATTTTAGTTCGAATCTGATTACCGGCAAATCTGGGCTTTTGCACAATAATAATTTTATGTTTTTAAAGTCCTTTATTTTAAAATCATGTTTTCAATTACACCTTGCTGCCCTGGTGGCGCAGTGGTCTAAGCGATGGCTTCTGATCATTCGCCCGAGATGGGTCCGGGTTCGAATCCCGGGGCGGCATGGATGTTTTGTTTGTCTTACTGCACCGGCTGTCTCCCTTTCCTCGTATCAGTGGCCTTGAATTAGGCACGGGCGACTGCTTATAGCCCACTGAGTTGCTCACCGTGGTCATTAAACTTCCAATCAAGAAAAAAAAATCAATTACTCCTTCTCTTCTCTAAGGAGCTTATTGAGATGTGTGTGGCTATAATTATAAACGTGGAAAAAGCGATGACTTCTATTTGATGTTCCTGGTCCACGTCACTGTGTATTTATCATTCATTTGCCTCCTAGTTATTTGTTCAGTTGCTACTGTTCAACTGTGGTGAATCCCCAGCGTTTTGCGGAGCTCCAAAGAAGAAACCTCTGCCATGCAGTTTGGCAGTTTGTCGTTTGTGAGTCTGGAGAATTTTGAGGCCGCTGTGGTGCAGTGGTAGCATGTCCGGCGCGTAACTGGAAGACCTGGGTTCGATTCCCAGCGGCGGCCGATGAGAATGTTTCCGTGACACACTTATAAACGTGGAAAGAGCTATGATTTCTATTTGATGTTCCTGGTCCACGTCAACTGTGCATTTATTGTGCATAAATCAATCGCGGTTTTCTAGTTGCAAAAGCGGAAACATGAAGCATATTTAGCATCAAATATCTTGGTGAAAGATGTACCATTGGAAGAAAACAGAAGCCTTTATGATGTTGCAATTGAAATCTCTCGCTAGGACGAATTGTCAAAATTTCAACTTCATTAACTGTTAACCATTTAATTGACTAGAACGAATTAGCTGAGAGTTATCAAAGTGGGCTAAAATCAGCTAGAACGACTATATACGCTGTCTAAGAAGTGAGCCTAACGCCGCTGGAGCGTGTATGCCTGCGCATCAGAAAACCAGTATTTCCCACCTAGTATTGTTATTCAGAATAGTCATTTAGGAGAACGATTGACACTGATGCTTTCTGAGAGGTTGCCTGCTAAAAGACTGTATCAATGGCGACGAATCTAATAAAGGCGAGAGAAAATTTTGAGTCACTTGTTCCTACCCGGTGGCATAATGTCCGTGTCCAGGGCACTAACCCTTCCTAATAATGTCTTGGACCATGGAGAAGAGAATAAGGATTAGAAGGGAGTGCTTTTCGCTGGTTAGAGGTTTACGGTCGGTACTGCTTAGATGGGAGCGGGAAAGGAACTGCTCTGCCGTAGCTTTCCTAAAACCGGGTCGCTATACAAGCTTTTCTGTTTGGGGTGAAAGGAAATTTTGGGCACCATTTGGTTCCGATACACTGGCCACTTAAATGTTTAATGCCCAGAATAAAAGATCTAACATCAGAAAAAGTAGACACCTCTGAAGTTAACAGAAAAATAACCAAAGCTCTTATGGAAACAGCAACAAAAACAGGTGGAACTAAGAACAAGGTGCACACAAAGAAAATATCCGGAAAAACAAAAATGCTGATGCAAAAGAGAAATGAGATGAGGACAAAAATAAGCAAGATGTCACTTCCAAAGTGGAATACCTAGAGTTATGCAAGAAAGTACGAAAAGGTATCACTGAAAACGTAAGGAAATTCAACTGTGAACTAGTGCGTAAAGCAATTGGAAACAACCAAAGCCTGAAGAGACCAAAGGGCAATCTCAGTAAGGGAAGAAAACAGATTATGTTCCTAAGAAAAGAAGATGGCACTGTAATAAGAAATACAGGCGAAATTTGACAAGATTGAAAGATTTCTACTCAAAACTAAATGAAAGAGATGATACATCTACCCTAGACGTTACGAAAGGCGACAGTACCAAAGTCCCTCCAGCTCTCCCGGCAGAAGTTACCCATGGAATTAAGAATATGAAACAAGGGAAATCTCCAGAAGAAGATGGAATTTCCGTGGACATTATAGTACAAGAAACAAGAGGATAAATTAAAACTAGACTCGCCGAAGTTTTCACTAGATGTCTCAATGAAGGGAAGATTCCTGAGTATTGGAACAATGCTACAATGATTCTGCTACTGAAAAAAGGTGATATTAAGGATCTCAGGAACTACAACGGCCTATCAGTAGTTTATAAAATCTTCACTAAGGTTCTTTCACATCGCTTGAAGGTAACACTGGAAATGGCTCAACCAAGAGAACAAGCTGGATTCAGGAGTGGCTACAGCACTATAGATCATATCCATGTGCTGAGAGAACTAATTGAAAGAACGAGGGAATATGAACTCCCATTATGACTGGCTTTTATTGATTATGGAAAGGCCTTTGATTCCGTGAAACCATCAACAGTTACAATGGCTCTGAAATCCTGCGGTATTGAAGATCCATACACTAATATTATTAGTAGCATTTTTGAAAATGCAAGTGCAAAGGTTCGGTTATTTGAGGATACAGTCCCAATACAAATTGTAAAAGCAGTGAGTCAAAGTGACACCATATCTCCCAAACTATTTAATATCACTCTACAAAATGTCTTTCAATCATTGAACTGGGAAACCGAAGGGATAAAGATTAGCGTATGTTACTTCCCTCACCTTCGTTTCGCTGACAATGTAGTCAGTTTCGCAAATTCTCTTTCAGAACTGACAAAAGTAAAGAAGTGGGATTAAAAATGAACTTCCAGAAGACAAAACTGATGAACAATGCTTTTTACAAGAAATGAAGATTTATTGATTGATGGGGAAAACTGGAGATAACTGATACCTACATTTACTTTGGACAGCAGGGGTCATGAAGAAATTAATCGACGTATAAAACTTGGTTGGAAAGCTTTTGGAAGAGACAGTACAATTTTTAAGAGCAATATGACATTGTGTCTTAAAAGAAAAGTGTTTAATCAATGCATCCTTCCAGTGATTACGTACGGAGTAGAGAAGTGAACTTTAACTGAAAATGACATACAAAGGCAGCAGACAACTGAAAGCAGCCTGGAGAGGTCCATGCTTGGTGTAATTATGGTAGCTAAGAAGAGGAACGCTTAAATAAGGAAAATGATAAGAGTGGAAGACATTATGATCAGAACAAAATCCCTGAAATGGCAATGGGCTGGACATGTCTGCCAGGAGAACGAACCACCGATGGACAATCGAAATTCTAGAGTGGATTAAGGGACAAAAAAGAACAAGAAGAAGACTATGTGGGATATGGGTGAATTAAATTCGAAAGCTTGCGGAGTGACATGAAGGAGACTGGCTCTAGACAGACAGTTGAGGAAGAAACTTGGGGAGACCTTCATCCAGCAGTGGATTCATAATGGTTGACAGTAATGATGATGGCGATGATGATGAACCAGAATAGAAAACCCTCTGTATGCACGTCTCACATCTTCTGCATATATGGGGATTTTGCTGGTAATGAGTCGGTCTGCATGGTTTTATTCGCATTAACCAAATCCTAAACATAAATTTCAGCATAATGTCTTGGATATTTATATTACATATAAATTGTGTTTCTAATTACACCTGTATTGATATTATTGTGAGTATTTGTTGAATTTAATAGATTCTTCCCTTTTATTATGGTTGTGGTACAAACGAACAAACTATCATTATTGTATTTTACTTATAGTTCAATCGTATTATCATTTATTTATTTAAATTTCCTTCACTAATAAGGGTGGTAAATGACTTGGATATCTTGATTTATTCACATTATGTTTTGGACACATTCCAGTTTGTATTGCTATGGTGTTTGATGTATAGGGTATGTTCATAAGTTCTACCTGTTTTTGAAGGCTACAAAAAATGGAGGAGAACACAATATATAACGTACCTAGGATTTCACATAATTGCCATCACTCTGTATGACCTCTTGCCATCTGTCTATGAGTAGATGAATCCCACGCAGGAAAAACTCCTGTGTTTTACAATAAAAAAACATGTAATGCCGTTTTTACATCGTCCGCATAATCGAAGGTTTGGAGAGCGAAGGCGTTCTGTAGCGATGGAAAAAGGTAATAGTCCGTAGGTGCCAGGTCAGGGCAATACGCCGGGTGAGGTAACACTTCCCAACCAAAGTCCAGTAATTTTTGCCGAGTGGTTAAAGCAGCATGAAGTCTAGCGTTATCATGATGAAGGATCACGTCTTTGCGATTGACGAGTGCTGGTGGCTTCGATGGTAGTTGTTATCGCAATCTGTCCAACTGTTGGCAGTAGAGGTCAGCATTTATCGTTCGGTTAGGTGCCAACATCTCCCAGTGGATTATTCCCTAGACATCCCACCAAACACTCAACAAAACCTTTTTGGGATGCAGTCCACCTTTTGAGGTCGATGGAGCAGGCACCGCACCTTGGCACACAGTCCGTCGACGCTCTACATTACGGTGCAGCACCCATTTCTCATCACTCGTTACAATTCGTCCCAAAAAACGGTTCATTTCTGTGACGAGAAAGCACAGAAACACAGGTACAGATTCTCTCCTCTCGTTGCTTTGCAGAAAGCTGGTGCGGAACCCCGTTATCGAACTTTGTGATGAACCCAAGCGCATGCGTACGTCTGTCGACTGTTGTCCTGTGTACCGACAACGGTTCCGCTAATTCCTGAACGGTTGGATGTGAGTCATTTGTTATGTCTTG
The DNA here is from genome assembly GCA_039090855.1 of Macrothele yani. NCBI lineage: Eukaryota > Metazoa > Arthropoda > Arachnida > Araneae > Macrothelidae > Macrothele > Macrothele yani. The sequence continues at coordinate 88,167,172 of CM076992.1, forward strand.
GTCAACATCCTCGTCAGAAACCACGGATGGACGTCCAGGAAGGGGTTGATCTTTACAGTTTCTGTATCCGTCCCGGAATTTCCGAAACCAACGACGGCATGTGCTATCATCAACTGCATCCTCCCCATAGATTTGACAGATGTTGCGGCAAGCCGCGGCTGCAATACCGTCTTTTTCGAACTCGTAAACAATGTCTAATGTGCTCCTTATCGCATGCTATGTTACACTGTCCGTGATTTACGTTACGAATGACTTACTCGGACAAACATAGTGCGTGTATGGACTCTACTGCTCCACACTTTATTGGCCGAAAATTCGGCATGGCAGTGTCATCTGTGACGTAACTACTCCGATCGCAATTTGTACCTATTACAAAAACGGGTAGAACTTTTGCACATACCCAATATTTAATGCTGTTTGGTGTGTTGTAGCAAAAAATTACAATACATTCAATTCAATTTCAATCTATAGTAATTAACTGAAAGAATATTCTTGATTTACACGTTGTATGTTGCATATTATGAGATAAAAGCTGCTCTCTGTTACGTAGAATGCTGATTGGCTTCCTTTAATTAGCGATACTGTTCGCAATCCGAGATGCAAGTTTGTCTCTACGCCTATTGAGCTTACCAGAGTATAATGCAGCTTATTGGAACTACGAAGAAAAAGAATTACGTCAAAGCTGTAGCCAAACTCTGAGGCACAATGCAGGAAACGCTAGTTTAGGTGCACAAATATCTGTTTAAATAACCCTAAGTCTGCACTTGCTAGTAATGAGTTGGTCTGCATGTGATAAGGACTGCTCTCTGTAAAGTAGGATGTCGATTGGTTTCCTTAAATTAGCGGTTCTGTGCCCAATCCGGTGTGAAAATTTGTCTCTACGCGTATCGGGCTTACCAGAGTATAATACAGCTTATTGGAACTACGAAGAGCAATATTACGTCGAAGCTGTCGTAAAGCTCAGAGGCATAACGCAGAAAACCCTGCTTTAGGTACACTAAGATCTGTTTGAATAATCCCAAGTCTGCACTTCAATTTCTCAATCGCGACTGCGGCTCACAAGCATGTCTTTACAGACATTCTAGCGAGAAATACGCATTTGCAGAAGAATTTACTGTTTGCAAGATAATCTTCAACTTCGCGATTCTTTCGCCTGCGGGCAGCCGCATTTTCGCGAACTGTTCGCTTCGTGTCGTTCAGTTCTCATTTCATAAATTCTAGTATGCTACATTTACAGTTCTGATACCTTACCAAAGATTCCTGTGAATTTCGATCGCTTTAATTACCTCTGAGCTTAGCAAATTACTGCGGGGGCTGAGGTTTAGCGAAAAGCTCTTTTACCGGAGAAGGCAAGATGAAGCTTTAAGCCTAGATCTGGACGTGCACACGAATTCCCGAAGTGATAAACTAAGAATGAATGCCAACTAAAACTCATCAAGCTGATCCAGTAAGTAACATAGCTCCCAGGAATTCCAAAATATTTCTTAGTTCTCATTGAAACAATTATTTCATGTATCTGTTACTCAGAAAAGTAACTGCTCCTGAGTCACTAACATAGAGGAACATTTATCTATAGAGTTACCCTTCTCTCTCATAAACCGTTTGCATTGCAACTTTTCATTTCCCAAGAAAACCCGATTTCGACGAAAATGCGCATTTTTGGAACGTCTGTTGACTAACAAAACATAAAACATCAGTATTAATAATAATAATAATTTTCAACAGTCTGCTTCTTTTGAGAAAGGGAAGGAAAGAAATGAATAGCAACAGAAAAAATACTGCTTTCAAAAAATTATGATTACTTCTTTTGAAAGTCCGTTTTCATTGCAAATCTTTGTATCACAGATATAAAGGTGAACGTAAGTACTATTGAAAAAAACTAAGAAATTAGAAACTCTCTGCCGTGTTTGGTTTGTGAATTTTTCATTTTCCAACTTCATTCATCTCCTAGTATAATAGCGAGAGAGAGCAATAGCAAAAAAATAAAATTAAAATGTATATCTAAGTTTTACTGTGATTCTAACCGAAAGCTAAGGTATGCTCGGCAAATATAAAGGATGAATGTGAAATTATGCCAAAAAAGGAAGAGAAAAGTGAAAAAGTTTAATTATTCTCGTGCTTGTAATTTTACTAGCAGGAAAATAAGTGAGGTTTCCTATTCAAAGGTAGCAGAGGATGTTGCCTTGCCCCCTCGAACAAGAAAGAATGTCGTCGTCTTAGTATTAGAAAGCTGTATGAACAGAATGATTAAATCAATCAGTTTGGGAGAACGTTTACCAAAAATTATGTTGTAAGTACACCCACAGGTTAGGTCATTATGTCTTCCCCTGCTTCCATTAGAGGACGCTACTCACAGCGCATAGCAGTTATTTCAACTATCGCATTGGAATATACACTATACTGACAAAAGTCACCAGACACCAAGAAGAGAAACATATCATTGCATTTATTTACAAACATTAGTACGGTGTTGGTCCCTCTTTGGACTTAATGCATGCACTGACCCTTCGAGACATGCATTCGACAAGATTTTGGAACACAGAGATACGTATGCGCTTCTATTCAGTAGATAATGCTGCCGCTAACTGTTCCTTAGTAGTAGATCTTGGTTCCAAACTTTTATGCGGAGCTCTAATTCATCCCATAGGTGCTCGATGCAATTAACAACAGGGCTCTGTGCTGGCATATCAACATATGATGCGCAATTATCTTCAAACCACGCTGTAACATTCCTTGCTTTATATCTCGGTGAATTAACCTGCTGGTACCAACAAGACTCGGTCCCATATTATTGCCAAACAGTTGGTAAGGCACAATTATCTAGAATATCGAGGTAGACGTGCAGATTAACAGGTTTGTCGACGATAACCAATGGGCCGGGACCATACCACGAAAAATACCCCCATACGAGTACACTGACAGTTTCGCCCCGGTGGCGCAGGGGTCTAACCGATGGCCTCTGATCATTCGTCCGAAAGGGGTCCGGGTCCGAATCCCGGTGTGGCATGGATGTTGTGCTTGTCTTACGGCACTGGCTCTTTCCCTTCCCTGGAACCAGTGACCCTAAATTAGGGACGGGCGACTGCTTATAGCCCATTGAGGTGCTCACGGTGGTCGTTAAATCACCAATCAAAAAAAAAAAGACTAATGTATCGTGTATCTGGATTCATCAGTCCATAGGATCCGTTTCCATTGTTCTACGGTCCACGATAAATGTTCTTTACGCCATGCTAAACGACGAGTAGCATTCCGAGTGGGGACGAAAGGCTTATAAGCAGCCGCACGACCACGGTATTTAATGGAATGAAGTTATCTGCGAATGGTACCTGTACATACCGAGCTTCCAACATTTTTACTCACCTGTACACTGAGGTCTAGTGCAGTATTCCGTCGATTAGCTGTAACGACTCTCCTGAGGTTTCTACGTCCTCCATCACTGATTTTCTTTGGTCTGCCGGTACGGTTTGCTGCTTCAGGCGCGCCATGTGTCTTCCGCGTATTCAGTACATCCAAAATAGTTGACTTGGGTATGTTTAAACGCCTCTCGGTTTCTCTTATGGACAACCCACTAATATAACACCCAACAATCTTTCCTTTCTCAAAGTCAGTTCTCTCCCGCCGCGACATTTTCACTTAACCTCGCCGTGCAATATGATCGCGGTCAGCTGCAGGCTTGTTTTTATACCGTTTGCAGCTGTACCACGCAACTTAACAACGCAAAGGATCCGTTCATTTGCTTTTGAAGGGGTGTCAGGTGATTTTTGTCACTTTGAGTTAGCTTTGCATCACGTCTCCTGAAAACCTAGGGACAGATACTACAAATTGCTGAACATCCTCCATCCGTAACTTGACCCAAGCCCGCCACTGCAGAAGCTCGTCAGTTCACGCTCATTCCGCGGAGGAAGATCAGCAGTTTCCATAAAAGTTCAATTGGGTTACAGTCGGGGAAGTGTGTGGGCCAAAGCAATGTGGTAAACACACTCATGGACAATGAAATTTGCGCCGCAAGAAGGAAGCATCGGATGGAACTATGGTATGGACATAATGATACAGATGAATGATACACATGATGACAAAAATAGAGCTGCAGGGCAATTACAGAGGAATCTGTGGCATGTAGTCAGGCCAATTTGAATAGCGCGTCGCACCGCCTCGTCGGGCGATACATGCTGCAATACCATCTGGCATGGAGGCGAACTGTCGCCTGATGTTTTCCTGCGGCAGACTGGCCTACACGTGTTGGACCGTGTGCACCATATCCATGATGGTGTGGAACGGCGGCAGCTGGCGTTTTAACTAGTCCCACACATGCTCGATAGGACACATGTCCGGGGTGCGGGAAGGCCATGGAATTGTCTCGACATGACGTAGGCAGTCCTGGGCAACCTGAGCCGTGTGCCTGCTGGTATAGCACACCTGGAATCCCGGCCAGGAATGGGAGCACATGGGGCGATAGGATCTCATCCACATACCGCTGGTTCGTCAATGATCCACGTACCACTACTAAAGCTGATCGGTTATTTTAGGCTATGGTTCCCTAGACCTAAATGCCTGCAGTGGAGAAGGTGTGGCCCTCGATTTTGATGTTGAGATTGTGCCGCCGTTGAACAGGGAACCTACACAGCTGGACACGATGATCATCTGTCCCGAAAACGAAGCGGCACTCATCGCTAAACTCCACACTTCGCCAGTCTGTGGCATTCCACGTCACTCTGGCCTAGCACCACTGCACACGGAGACGGCGAGTGTTCCGGTGTTAATGGTAGTACATGTAAAGAGCGCTGGGATCAGAGATAAACCTCCTCGACGCGTCGAGAAATGGTTGCGTGGCCACACAGGAGCCGCTGCATCTGCCTGTTAAGTGGACCAGATCCCCACGGGATCCGTTGATGCCTGGCGCACGGTCAGTCGATCCGCTCTAACGGTGGTCCTCCTGGTTTGTCGAGAGCCGCTCCGACGTGTGACAGTGCCGTCATGTGTCCACTGCTCCCTACAGATTCGGACGGTATGGTCTGAACGATCCACGTGGCGGGCTATACGGGGCGCCGACCACCAAGCATTTTTCAGCCGGATGATCAGGCCTTTCTCAAAGTCCGAAAGTTGCGTAAATCGACGTCTCTGGCGACTACCCAACATTCTTGTCACTCTTTACACTTGTTTGCTTCGTCCGGTGCTTTTCTCTTTCATGGGGAATCGACTACACGTTGGTTTATAAGGCGACGGGTTCGTGGTTGCAGCGCTACAACAGGGTGTGCGGTCATGCGCAATCTCACCAAACGTGGATCATTTGCATACCATCACGCACTCTAGCTATTTGCAAAGTTCTGCTGTTGTAGCATGTTTTCTTCCGTGTGCGCAAATTTCATGGTCCGTAAGTGTACTTTGTCGTGTTCCTCCAACCACTCAAAATATATGAACCCGATGCATGGAGAGTTTAACTGTTGATGGATGGCAATGTGGTCCTGGCAAACCTCCTGCAGATATGGAGGGAAATGGTCGCCTAACAGGTTCCTGTAGCGTCCATCATTTAGTGTTTTTTTTTTTTTTTTTTTTTTTGGTTGGAGGTTTAACGACCACCGTGAGCAACTCAATGGGCTATAAGCAGTCGCCCGTCCCTAATTTAGGGTCACTGGTTCCAGGGAAGGGAGAGAGCCAGTGCCGTAAGACAAACACAACATCCATGCCTGACCGGGATTCGAACTCGGACCCCTTACGGACGAATGATCAGAGGCCAGCGCCTTAGACCACTGCGCCACCGGGGCGGCCATTTAGTGTTTGTAGGATGGTAACCAAATGACTTGCCTGGAAAAGCTCCCTAGATTTAAACACCACCTTCACCGGCCTGTTTCAGCCCAACTGTGCAACAATGGTATAGGGTTTCATGCTGTTCACGCCATATGGAAACACGAACGTCAGCATTGTGCAGCAGGAAACGGGACTCATCACTCCAGACGACCTTCTTCCATCTGTCGAGGGTCCATTGCCGACATTCTTTGGTCCATGCGAGTGGTTGTTTGCAATGATTGGTCTTCATCATGGGTACCCTCGTTTGTCTCCGGCTGTAGAACACCAGACGAAGCGAGGTGTGGCGCATGGTGCATGTGGAAATAGCTCGAACTGCACAACAGTTGTACAGGTGGGGGTGAGCTGGCTGACTGTTGCTATGTAATTGCTGAGATACCAATCATGACGCCTGACTCTCACCTCCAGGATCAACAGCGTGTGGTTGGCGAATGTGACCTCTTTTGCTGGATGCCTGTGCATGGTTAATTCAGTCCTTGTACACCCTTGATACAGTAGTATGGAAGCAGCCATCAAGTGCGTCTGTTTCTGAAATATTGGCACCTGCCCTACGGGCTCGAACTATCTGGCCTAGGTCAAGTTGGCTTACGTTGCAATGTTTTCCCATTACTGGCAAACGTTTACTGATTACGTACAGAGGATAGGTGTGCACAGTTTATAGTAGTCGCACGTGACGTTGATATCACGTGGCACTTCGTTATCGCTCCGACTATATAAAACGGGGTATGGTCCTGATGCAAAGCTAGCTCAATATGTACACATATTGAGCTAGCTTTGCATCAGGACCAAGTCTTCTCGATATATTAAGCTCTTAAAATGGGGAACATGTCGTAGTTTGAATGGGGAATAACTATCGGCACGAGGAAAGCTTTGGCAGATTCTCGGCATCCAGAAATGTAGATAAATGCTTGAATGCTGCCATATTAAAGCTGTTGCCGAAATAATAGCTCTATGCGCTATGCACATCCACGCATCGTACTGGAAGCAGAGAACCAATCTTTTGTTCGGATGAGCACTTGTACTTTCTGACAAGCGAGAGGGATTTAGGATTGCTAAACTGCATAAAATATTACAAAAGATATCAGACTGGGGTGAGGGCGTGCTTCATGCTCATCAAATGTACGTAATATAAGGCTCGTTCAAGTGAGACGTGTGCTCAGGCTGCGCTTCAATATCAATTTATTGGGCTTCACCGGTGAGTGATACGTAATGTTAAAGTACAGAGGTCAAGGTGGCGATCAAGTAAAAAGGTGAAAATGAACTTGCCCTTACTAGCAAAGAGATTTCCATGGCGTAGTGATGCATCTTGCGTCCTGTGTATGCTTATGCGTTTCGTCGTTACCTCACAAAGTTTCGTCTCCGGTAATAATTCGCGATTAAAACTAGTTCCTCGCATCCTGGTAGACTGTTTGATGTTCCAACGTGAAAACCATAAACTCTGTTCCGTCGAAAGCTGCTTCGGAGCTCATCGGTCAGACACCTTTCGGTGCAAGACCGTGGATGACACTGTTCAGGGATCGATGATGAAGTATAAGTCGTTCGCAAGTTATTGAAATGTCGCTACCGTACGGCTTGCCCTCACAGCGATGTCCACCATTGCAAAGGTATCGTACGTGACAGCCACGTCGTAGAAGGTCCTCCGATCGTAGATGGTCTTTCGATCCTTCACACCCATCTAGACCCTTTACTGTGAGCTATGCAGGCTCCTCCGCATCCTACCAACATGCACTGGAAAATCTCGAATATCCTATCACCTAGACAACCACGTGTTGCGCTTGCAGTGGATGTATCCAGGTCGAAACGAGCCCAAAACAGCTGCCTGTCGCACTCTTCATCTGTGTCACAACAGCTGACCGCCTTCCGTGGCGCATTTCCCTTATACACAACCGAGTCACATTATTGTGACCACCAGCTAAGCTAATGTCCAGAGTAACCGCCGTGTACATCGCGGACAGCCGCTACACAGGCTGGGAGTGACTCAATAAGGTGCCGGAAGGTGTTAACAAGTATGTGGAGCCATGCTGACTGCAGAGAATCAGACAGATGCTGGAAGGTGCGTGGTGGAGGGTCCATAGAACGAACAATACGATCTAGGTGGTCCTACAGATGATCAATCTGGTTTAGGTCTGGCAAATTAGCGGTCCAGGGAAGTACTTTGAAGCCTTCATCGTGCTCTTCCAACCACTCACGGACATTTCTAGCTGTGTGGCATGGCGCATTGTCGTGCTGGAAGATCCTCTCCCCCCCCAGAGAAGACAATCAGCATGTATGGGTGTAAGTGGTCTACAAGGATGGATTCATAACGAATTCGGTCCATAGTGCCTTCCACAGGTATGAGTGGATCCCGAGAATGCCACGAAAACATTCCCAAAAACATAACGCTACACCCACCTTCTTGTGTTCTTCCAGCAATGGTTGAAGATTGTTTGTTCTCCGATGTTTCTTGCCTTATTCGACAACGTCAATCCGTTCAATGAAGCAGAAAACGTGACACATCGGAGAAGGCAATCCTTTGCCAATCAGCGAAGGTCTAATTCCGATACTGCCGTGCAAATGTAAGCCTTTCCAGCCGATGCAGCTTCGTTGGCATAAGTGCAGTGACCATCCGTCTGCATCGGAGCTCCATACGCAGAAGGGTTTGCTGAGCTGTCGTTTTTGACACACTTTCTGTTGCCACCTGGCTCATCCGGCCAGTGCGTTACTGTACTGTAGCGTGTCGATCGGCCCTCACGCACCTTCGCAACCGGCATTCACCTCTCACATCAATGGCACGTGGTGGCTGCGCAGTTTCCACTTGGCTTATTCGTAATGGTGCCATTTCTCCAATCGCCAAACACTTTAACCATAGAAGCACGCGAGCAGTTCACAAACTGCGCTGTTGCAGAAATATTGCCACCTTTGGCACGAAAGCCGATAATCATCCCTTTTTGAAAATCTGATAAATCGCTCTTTTTATCCATGACAGTAACGAGTGATATGTTTTCAGAAGCACACCTTATATACCATCCAAGCCAGCTCACGGCACGTGCCTTCCTTCATTGGCTACGTGCTATTGATGCCAAAAATAGGAGGTGGTCACAATAATGTGACTCTACTGTGTATGTCTACGTAGAGTGTCGCAACCACCTGCGACTGCATGTAAACTGCGCTGTCTCTCGAGTATATGTTTCATTTTAACAACACTTATAATATCACATATGGCACTACACTGTGGGAAGATGGTGTTAAGAATCATCTCTCCAAAATGTTTTGTTTGTCACCTGTAGGTTTAAATGCGAAAGGGTGCTTGCGATACTCGTAGATAGTACCACCCGCTTACAATTCATGCTATCCGCAAAATTCTGAACAGGTTTTACTGAGAAGAGGAACACGTCAGTAGGCCTCGCTTTGAAAACAATAATTTCAATATCTGATTAGAGAAACAGAATAAATATTAAATTACACTTACCTTACTTTTTTGTAGGTATACCAAGTGGTCTTCAGTAGTAGAACAGCTTCTCTCTCTCTCCAGGGTCATTCTTAAAAAGCACAGGAACTTACCGTGGTCATTTGTGGAATTCCAACAAGCAGCTTTTTATGGAAAATATTATTTCCACCTGTACTGCGTACGAAAATGTTAAAAAAAACTTACCTTTGCAAGGTAATTTGTTTCTGTATTGCCTAATAGATACGCTCTGCTAAAAATACGTGCGCAACCAAAGTTTCTTCGTGAACTGCAATGCGCTTGAGGGATGTACTGGTTGTGTAAAATGTCTTTTCGAAATTTTTTGCCAAATTAAACGGTTAATTTGCATTTAAATTGCTTAGTATTTACATACACTGAAGTGCCAATACCTCTCTAATACCGCTTTGGCCCTCCTCGCGATCGGATAACGGCAGCAACGCGCCGGGAATGGACTTCAGAAGCTCTCTGTAGTACACAAAGGCATCGCTCTTTCCACGTATAGCAATCGAAAAATTGTTATTCGGCCGCCGCCGCCGCCGCCGGGGAATTGAATCCCGGATCTCTCGATATCTAGCCGAGCGCGTATATATCGAGAGATCCGAGATTCAATTCCTCGGCCGCAGCCGAGGAATTGAATCTCGGATCTCTCGATATATAATCCTCTAAATACGTGGCGTCAGTTGAACTTTGGATCTCGCCACTGGATTTAATTGCTATAATTAATATATAGCCAGTGCTGTTAATACCCACCAGATGGAGACGTCTCAGTAGCTGAGCCCATCTTACGGATTTATGATGTCAGATGCTGACTGAAAAAGAAAAACACACATAGCTCCGTGAATTGTTGGCCGCTGTAGCGCAAGGCCAACGCACTCGGCTAGATATCGAGATATTCGGGATTCAATTCCCCCACGGCGGCTGAATAACAATTTTTCGGTTGCTGTGCGTTGCTTAACGTGGAAAGAGCGATGGATTTATTTATTCAACTTTTCACTATGATTTCTAAACATTAGCATGCTTTTCTATGGCGTGTTCGGTGGAAAACGATGGAAAAGGCGATTTATTCGTTAGATCGGTCATGAAAAGTAATCGTAATAAGTGTAACGTTGAGAACGTGTTTCGTACCTGGATGCAACAGTGATTACAGGTCATGTAAAAAAAAGGTAACAATGTTTCGTCCCGAAAGATGGGACTAGGGAGAACGAATGATTTTGTTTTACTTGTCCTAAATCAAGTTGGCAGCCACTCAGTAATTATTTAGTTGAGTGTGCCACTTTTTTTAGTCTTTTATATATCATCGCATTTTGTCTAAAATTATTAAAATTGGGTGCTGTTTTTTTTTTTTTTTTTTTTTTTGTCCAAAGTTCTGTAAACTTTATCATGGGAAGTTTAGGCCTAAGTAAAATATCATGTAACACCCAATTAAACATTTTGTGTCCTGTAGAGATAGAGAAAAGAGTTCCACCAGGATGAGAACAGAATTCAACACGATGATTGGGCAAAAAATCGCAATAATTACGGAGAAAATTTGAGTAAAATAATGTATTTGCACAAATTAAATGCGAAATTGTGCATTTCGCGAATAAAGTTGACGAAGCTTCCTCAAAACACACCATCTGGGAAGAATATTCACTTATATCTATCCATACATGACATTCATCACTTTTAGTATAACTGCAAGATAAAATAAAAGAGATTCTTTAGTAAAATTTCTATACTGCACGGAACGAGAAACACATATATCTATGAGCATAGTTTACAGCAATAGCATCGAAGCTGTCTTCAGCGCCTTTTCTGATTTCATGATTTTAAGAACCCGTCTGCAGAAGGGCACGACACACTATCTCTTCTAGCTACTATACTACTACTGGAGCTTGCGAAGATATCTTCCTCTATACATACGTACGTCGTTGTCAGTGATGTTGAGCTTTCGTGGGTCAACAGTCTAACTACGGAGTCTTACAATAGAACTGTCAGGTTTAAGTAATGAACTGCGGTAATGTTTGAAAACTTCATAATTTTTTTTCTGTTTATTCACTTGAAAGTAACTGAGGCCACCCCGGTGGCGCAGTGGTCTAAGCGATGGCCTCTGATCATTCGTCCGAACGGGTTCCGGGTTCGAATCTCGGTGAGGCATGGATGTTGTGTTTGTCTTACAGCACTGGCTCTCTCCCTTTCCTGGAACCAGTGACCCTAAATTAGGGACGGGCGACTGCTTATAGCCCGTTGAATTGCTCACGGTGATCGTTAAACCTTCAATCAAAAAAAAAAAAAAGAAAGTAACTGAAGAGCATTTTAAAAAGGCAGTTAGATTTTTAATAAGAACGTTTTTTTTTTTTTTCGAACTGGTCTGCCATATAGTGACTCGCAACTTTTCTGTACGAAATTACGGTTCGACTTCAACATCCCACGTGCGTATTAAACAGTGACACTTTTTCCTGGATTTCACAGCCTATGGATTATCCGCGGTCGCAGATTATACGAAGATTTTTGTTTTTCTTTTTCCTGGACTTCACGGACTGCGAGATTTGCCATTTAAAATACGGTACATTTACATTATAAGTAGAAGACATCAACAACCAAAGGAATCTTGTACTCAAGCCGAGATTTGAAAATTAGTTACTCGACATTTTCGTAAGTTAAATGGTGGCCAAAAGATTATACACGGTCGAGTCACATTATTGTGCGCACCAGAAAAAATCCTGAGTAACCGCCATGTGCAGCGCGGACAGCAGTTAGACGGACTGGGACTCAGTAAGGTGCTGGAAGGTGTTCGCAAGTTTGTGAAGTCATGCTGACTGCAGTGATTTTATCTGACTGCTGCTGGAGGGTGCGTGGTGGAGGGTCCATAGAGCAAACAACACGATCAAGGTGATCCCACAGATGTTCAAATGGGTTTAAGTATGAGAAATTATGGGGCCAGAGAAGTACCTTGAAGTCTTCATCGTGCTCTTCCAACCACTCTCGGAGATTTCTAGCTGTGTGACACGTCGCATTGTCGTGCTGGAAGATCCCATCCGCCCCAGGAAAGAAAATAAACATATATGGGTGTACGTGGCCTGCAACGATGGATTCATAACGAATTCGGTCCATAGTGCCTTCCACAGATATCAGTGGAACTAGAGAATGCCATAAAAACATTCCCCAGACGATAAGGCTGCCCCCACTAGATCCTGTTCTTCCAGCAATGGTTGAAGAGTGTTTTTTTCCGATGTTTCTCCTCTTATACGCCAAAATCCATCCGTTCGATGAAGCAGAAAACTTGACTCATCGGAGAAGGTAATCCTTTTCCAATCAGCGGAGGTCCAATTCCGATATTGCCGTGCAAATGTAAGCCTTTTCCGACGATACACCTTGGTTAGAATAAGTGCAGTGACCATCCGTCTGGATCGCAGCCCCATTCGAAGCAGAGTTCGTTGAACTGTCCTTATAGACACACTTCCGGTAGCCCCCTAGTTCATGCAGCCACTGAGTTGCTTCCCTGTAGCGTGTCGATCGGCACTCACGCACCTTCGAAGCCGACGTTCACCTCTCACATCAATGGCACGTGGTGCTCCGCAGTTTTCACGTCGCTTATTCGCAATGGTGCCATTTATGCAATCACGATACACTTGAACCACAGCAGCACGCGAACAGTTCAGAAAATGTGCTGTTTCAGAAATACTGAAATACTGCCACCCTTGGCCCGAAAGCCGATAATCATCCCTTTTTGCAAATTTTATAAATCGCTTCTTTTATCCATGCCAGCAAAGAGTAATATGATTTCAGAATGCCTGCAGCACACCTTATATACCCTCCAAGCCAGCTCACGACACGTGCCTTCATTCATTGGCTACGCGCTGTTGACGTCAAAAGTAGGAGGTGGTCTCAATAATTTAACTCGACTGTGTATATTTCAAGCTTGGTTTAGCTACAGTGCTGATTTTCTTTTTCTTTCCAGTGCTTTTTCTTTCCTTTTAAATTTATTTGCATAAATTTAAAAGGAAAGAAAAATCAGAGCATGCAATGCTATGGCATCTGTTAAAGTAATGCTGCAATTCCGAAAAATCAACAACAACAAAAAAAAAAAAAAACACTTTTCGACATAGGAGTTTTAAAGCGTTTTGTGTGTGACGTATATCGCTAATTTACATATCCGACATTCCCTCGCGTTGTTGTCATGAGACCGAGACTGATTCAGAGTATAAAATGTGACACAGAAGTTTGACCAACAGTGAAACGCACTTGCACATCGGTAGGTGAACGATACCAAGCGATATTGCATTTATTCGACACTGCGTTCGTTACGAATTTCATCAAGGAAAAAGTTCTGCGAAAGAATGTGCATCGATCTGTTCTGTTCCAGGGGAGAACATTGTATCGAAAGGCACTTGTAAGTTTTCGTTTAGACGGTTTAAAGCAGGTGATTTGGATGTTAGCGATCGAGAACGTAGCGGCGCCACGCAGAAGTTTGCACATGAGGAACTTCAAGCATTGCTGGATAAAGATTCGTCTCAAACGCAAAAAACAATTAACTTAACACCTTGGGGTAACTCAGCAAACCATTTCCAATCGTTTACCCGCAATGGGAAAGATTCAGAAGGAAGAAAAATGGGTGCCAGATGACCTGAGGCAAAGGAACAACGATGAGCGTGTTATGAAGTGTTTGAATCTGTTGAATACACAACCCAGAAAGTATTTCCTGTGGAAAATCGGTACGGGTGATGAAAAGTGGATATGGTACGACAATCGCAAATGCAAAAAACACTGGGTAGACCCCTGTGAAGCAACGACGTCGACACCGAAACGCAATATTCACTCCATGAATGTTCTGCTGTGCATCTGGTGGGATATGAAGGGTGTGCTCTATTATGAAATATTGGAACAGGGTCAAAGTGTTACTGCTGATCGCTACAAGTAACAATTGCTGCGATTAAACGAGGAAATCTGTCGGAAACGTCCATTCACTGGTACAAGATCGGGTCCCGTGAAATTACTGCATGACAACGCTAGACCGCATGTCGCGAAATCGGTCAAGGAAACGTTATTGACGCTTGGCTGTAAAGTTTTGGAGCACCCGACGTATAGTCCCGACATAGCCCCCTTCAGACTAGCATTTATTCCGATCGATTCCACATGGTTTGTCTGCTGTACGGTTCCGGGCATGTGACGAAATGCAAAAATGGGTTGACGATTTCATCGCGTCATACGACGAAGTATTCTTCATGGCTGGAATCCGTCAGCTGCCCAGCTGAAGGCAGAAGGTGATAAACAATGAGGCGCATATTTTTATTCGTAAAGGTATTGTTGTTTTCTCTCAAATTATTAGGTGTGCAACTTAATTTTCGGCCCCTAACCGCAAGCAATCATAGAACGTCGGCAAATGCAAATAGCTGTGTGCGATAATGGCTGACTGCAGCGACATCCAACAGCTTTCCAGGAAACCGTAACCGCTCACAGATGTAGTGACAGAAAGGACGAAAATTGACGGTGAAAGCAATGTCGTTCGAGAAGCAACATTTGAGGTACTGCCTTCTGTTCGCGTTTCAGCTGAAAAAAAGTGCCGCGAAAGCGCAGCAAATGATCTGTGGTGCTTTGGGTGAGGTTGCTGTGTCCTACAGTACGTGTAAGAAAAAGTTCCGGCGTTCTATGCAGGAAAATTTCGGTCTCCGTGATGCAGAACGTCAAGGACAACCACAGAAAGTGGACGCTGAGGAACTGGAACACCTGTTGGACGCAGATCCCTTTCGCATACAGTCAGAGCTCGCCCAGGAAATCGGAGTAACAGGTGAAGCAATTGCAAAGCTCCTGCACAAGCTTGGACGGATTCACAAGGAGGGCAGTTGGGTGTCCCAACAACTCACAGCTGCGAACAAGTCTAGGCGCCGCGATGTTGCTGTGTCCTTGCTCTCCAGATTCAAGAAGAAGGATTTCCTCCACAAGATTTTGACCTGTGATGAGAAGTGGATCCTCTACGATAATCCTAAGTGGTGCAAATCGTGGATTTATCTAGGTCAGCCTACCACCAGTACCGCCAAACCGAATATCCATACCAGGAAGTTGTTGCTGGTCATATGGTGGGATCAGCGCGGTGTCGTACACTATGAGTTGCTCAAACCTGGTGAAACGGTCAATGTTGAGCGCTATTGTCAGCAACTCATTTGTGTGGGTGACGCAATGGAGGCGAAAAGGCCATACACCGTCAAGTGAAGAAGGTAGGTTCTGTTGCTTCGGGATAACACGCGTCCTCACACCGCGAAAACGACTTTAAACACCATAACCGACCTGGGATGGGAGATTTGTTCCCACCCGGCGTATTTTCCAGACTTCGCCCCGTCGGATTATCACCTTTTTTGCTCCCTGCAACATCACCTGAGTGATACGCACTTCACTTCTGTCGAGGAGGTTCACACAAGTATTGATGACTTTATCAACTCGAAACAGCGCTCTTTTTTCGCAGTGGCATTCGGCAGTTCCCTGACCGATGGCTCAAGTGCATCCAACACGACGGGGATTACTTCCCTGATTAGGTACGTATTCGATTAGCTATAATTTGCTGTCAACGTGTCGTGCCTGTGGCCGAGAATTAAGTTCCACACCTAATACATGTTGCGTTTTCTTAAAACGCTTTAGAACTTATTTGTACACCTAATAATTTTCGGAGACTAAGTTAAATGATGGGTATGTGTCGAAACTTGGGTTATGTAAAGGGATGTAGTTGCTAACCAATCACGTGAAAGGTGAGGAAGCTAAAAGTTAAATCCTGTCGTTCTCACTTCGGCGTGTCGACCACGGCAATGTAGTGATCGTGGTGACGAAAGCACATGCAACGAGTCGGAATGCATCGGAGGCTTCATCGTCAATCCAGCCATCACACAGACACCATTATGAGAGCCCTCATGTTAGGGCACGCTTTTAGATCAATGAGTAGCATTACTGTGAAAACGCATCTGAATTCAACAACTGTTATCCCAGTGTGATTAGAGCGTGGCGAACTAGTACAGGTAGGGGAACTTCCAACACCTTGATCTCCTCATTCGTCGGCCAACCCTGACAGCCTCAGAATCCAAAGAGAGCGATATTCGACGAGGTGTACAGGAAGCTATAAATACCCTGGTATCAAAACGGACTGTGAATTGCAGATTGGCTGAGCCATGTTTGCGCTATAGCTAGCAACTACAATAACTGTCACTCGCTACAGCACATTGTAGCGTAAGGTTCCAGTAGCGCCTCATCAAGCATGCGTGGCGGGTTGAATAGAAACATGTGGTATTCACCGATGAGTCCCGCTTCTGTCTTTTCACCGACGAGCCATGAGCGTCATACAGCTCCCCGTTCTGATATCATGATTTGGGCATTATCAACTTCAACAGATGTTCATCGCTCATACGCATAGTGGGTACAATGACAGCACGACTATACGTCGATGAGGTGCCTACATAGTGTCCTGTGCCTACTCAGCAAACAGTGCTTACATAATGTCCAGGTGTTACCCTAACTAGCACGATCCCTAGCGTCTCCCCAAGAGCGAACAAGTGGGTCGGCATTAGCAGACGACTTATCGCATCTGCACGATGCTATCTTAGTGCTAAAGAATTGTGGACAGATGTCAACGACGCATGATCAGCGGTGCTTGAGGATACCATCCAAGGAAGTTTTCTTTCGAATGAATAGCCCAGCATAGCGGGCATAGGACCTACTCACTAAGGCCATATCATATTGTTTCTTCTAAATCTAAATCTAAATAGGACTTTAAATAAAATAGAGAAAATTAAAATATATTATATTGATCCATACCCACCCGAAATAAAACCTATCAAAATTCCCCAACAAAAAAATTTAAATAATTAAAGTTTAAATAAGCGGACTCAAGCAAGCACGGCTCTAGCCAAATCGTTCTTTGCACCAGGAAATGTAATTTTAGACGGCGAGTTCAGAAGTCTCAAATATATGAAAGGAAACCCTAGAAACGCATGCAAAACTACTAGGAACGTAACTCCCTAACAAATTTGACCTGATAAGTTTTGCAATGCAAGACAACAGCAACAAAAAAAAAAAAAAAAAAAAAACCTTGACACTCCGTCCTACTGAAGGGTGGCTTAAGGGTAACCTTACTTGCTGCGAAACATGTGAAGCACCTGCAGCAAGACAAAGGACAAAGGAGTGCGACATATTGAAAGGCAACAAAGGGTAATTTTCCTAGCCGTGATATATGTGAAACACAGCAAGGCAAAGGGGTGCGACCCACTGAAAGGCAGAAAAGAGTTACCTTACTTTTTTTTAAAGATTTAACGACCATTATGAGCAACTCGATGGGCTATAAACAGTCTCCCGTTCCTAATTTGGGGTCACTGGCTCCAGGGAAGGGATAGGCCCAGTATCGTAAGCCAAACAAGATATCCATGCCTCACCGGGATTCGAACCCGGACCCATCTCGGACGAATGATCGGAATTCATCGCTCAGACAACTGCGCCACCGGTGCGGAGTAACCTTACTTTCTGCAAAATAAATGGTGCACTTGCAGTACGGCGAAGGGGCGCGACACACTGAAAGGCAGAAAAGGGTAACCTTACTTGCTGCAAAATATGTGATGAGCCGGACACAAGGGTTAGGGGTGCAACACGCCGAAAGGCAGAAAAGGGTGACCTTACTTGCTTGCAAAATATGTGAAGCACCTGCAGAAAGGCAAAGAGGAGTGGCACAATCAAAAGCAGGAAAAGGTAACTTTAGTTGCTGCGAAACATATGAAGCACCTGCAGCAAGGCAAATAGGTGCGACACATTGAAAGGGAGCAAAGAGTAACTTTGGTTGCTGCGGAATATTTGAAGCACCTGCAGCAAGGCAAATGGGTGCGACAATAGCGGCCAGCAGATCCAATTCACAAAATCAGGCGCCAATGTGAAATTCACAAATTTGTCACTGACGAGGATCGAAACCAGGCCTCTTTGCTCCGGCTCCAGTTGTTCTAATCGACTAAACTACACCAAGGGAATGTACCGTAGTAGATTTGTCATCTTGACACGTGCTTCACCTCCGTAGTACGTCACAGGGTAGTAAATTTCATTTCATTTCGTTCATTCCTTCATGATGTGGCACTTTCATGTCAGGAAGTGTATGTCGGAAACAATGCAGAAATTTTGAATCTTGAAAATTAAGGGCATCAAATGTTTTGTTGGCAAAGATGATTCTGTGCACAAGATGATTCTGCTTTTCATTTTTCGATAACAATATCTCATTTCTTTCGTAAACTCTTTGGTACATACCTTTTTAAAATTTTGAACTTCATCGCTCCTAACGTCTTCACAGCTATCACGGTGGACAAATAGCCTGAAGCGATTGCTTCTGACCTTTCGTTTGAAATGGTCCTAGTTTCAAATTCCGGATAAGGAATGAAGGTTGTGCTTGTTAGGTGGCACTGGCTATCTCCGTTTTCTGGAACCAGGGGCCCTAAATTAGGAATGGGTGACTGCTTGTATTCTTTTGATTTGTTCATGGCGGTTGTTAAACCCCGAAACAAAATAAATAAATCTTGAAAAATCTTACCTTCAATTTCAGAGGAATCTCGCCTTATCGGTTTTGAAAGCATAAGCAAAAGGGAAATGAATTTTCTGGAAAAATAAATCTGCTGATTTTCAAAGAGGAAGCACAGTGTTTTAAAAGTCAGCAGAGTTAGAAGACAGAGTCTAAGCAAGGTGGGAACATAGTAAAGGGAAACGAGTTAAAAGATTGGATCGCAGCAAGGAGCGATTCAGAGGGAATTAGAAGAGCGTAGTCATAAAGTGACCATAAGAAGTGCAATGGGGAAAACCTTGAAAATACTCATAAAGAAAATTCGTAATATTCAGAACTGGGGCCTTGACTCCATAAAATGTCAAAGTTAGTAGAAGACAAGGTTTTCGCTCAACTGGCGAGCAACCATTCGATGACGTCACAATCCGAACAGGTAGAACTTGGATTTAGACTGAGCAACTCTAATTGAGTGTTTTGAAGAGCAGATTTCTGGTTAGTGGTCCCAGCTGGACCAAGGTTTTTGTCCCATATGATGCATGGAGGGCACGTTTGTGATCTAGCTCTCTCGCCTTTCTGGAACCAGTGGTACCAAATTAGTGATGGGCGACTGCTTATAGCCCTCAGAGTGGCTGTTAAACCCTCAAAGGCTGCCGCATTGGTACGAATACTGGCTTATGCCCGTTCGTTAAAGTGGGTTCGATACGTGGGTGAGGCATGAATGGTGCGTTTGTCTTAAAGAACTATCTCTACACCTTACCTAGAACCAGCGGCCCTAAATTAGAGACGGGCGACTTCTTATATCCCATTGAGGTGCTCGAAACTGAAATCTTTAAGCGAACACAAAACCATATTAGTAAGATCGGCAGAATAAATTTACAGACAGATGAGTAGTGTTCACTGGAACTTCTACAACTGTTAGTTCACAATTTTACAAGTTAAAGGGCGGGAATAATGAGCATTCAATTTTGGCTGTCAATTTAGTTGCAGCGACAATGTGTTAATAGTAAAGAACAAACTGTAATAAGAAATGTGGTGCTAGTGGGCGGGAGGATAGAGTCACTAGTTTCTGGATAGTCGTCTGTGGTGGTACCAGATTAGACATGGAGTGGCGTTTGTTATCGTAGAGCTCTGGCTGTTGCTGTCCTTAGGATGCAGTCTCCCTAAATCAGGGACGCGCAACTGCTTATAACCCTGAGAAGTTTTCGTGGTAGTCGTTAATAAAAGCCAAATTATGCTACGTATCAATTACTGTTATATCTAGAAATTTCTTCACTTTCGGAGGAGTAAATATCTTGGAAATATTCCATGAAATTACTTACGTACGGAAACAGAAAACCTTGAGAATTAGCATTTCTGAATATTTCCTCACATTTTCAAATATTAGTTCTACACATTGCCATAATACAAAGACAGAGGTATTTAGGGATTAGGACAATAATATCACTGAGTTACCACGAGGAATGCATTGTCAGCAACATCGCAATGGTACAAAGACATGAACATTTAGGAGTTAGGACAATGACATCACGGAGTTACCACGAGGAATGCAGTGTCAGCAACATTGCCATGGTACAAAGCGTTTAGGGGTTAGGACAATGACATCACAGAGTTACCACCGAATGCAGTGTCAGCAATATTGCCATGGTACAAAGACATGAACATTTAGATATTAGGACAATGACATCACGGAGTTACCAGGAGGAATGCAGTGTCAGCAGCTCCTTAACCTCTACTACCTGTCGTGGGAATAAATGAAGAGTGAGCTCTTCCACAAGATGAGGAATAAGTGTTTCTGTGATCCATGTATAAGTATTTTTCTGTCGTCAGGACCATCTTTACATTTGCATATCACTCCCAAAATGTGTTTAGCGAAAGAGATGTGTATCTATCACACACACACTCTCTCAAATCTACTCTCTTAAGATTTTTGATCGATCTGTGAAAGGTCTTAGTGTTATAAGTGTGTTTTCAAGGATTTAACCAAGCTTTCTATTAGGAAATTTAGGAAACAAAAACAACAGAAATAGACATTCGATAGGAATACACTTGGAACTTATACAATTAGCCCCGGTAGCACATTACATTGATTCGACGTCGAATTTTTGATCGATATTTTTTCGATATGAAACGTCGAATGTAGATATCTATGTCCACCTTCGTTACGCTTTTTCGAAGTCGAATTTTAAACCTATTAAATCGATATAAAGTCAAAAGTAGACGAAGATTTGACCTTTCGAGAGAAACACATACATCGCTGCTACGTAGTGTAGACGTCGATTCTACGTTGATATTACGCAGTTTATTAATCGATCCTAGTACTGTTGTAATGTCGAATCTACGTTTACTCTACAATTTAGATGTTGAAACATGAAATTCTAAACTTTTAATCGTGGCATAAAACGTAGAATGTATTTGTGTTTATAGTATTATTCTACGACACTGTCTACGATTAAAAGATCATATATATATATATATATATATATATATTTTTTTTATTGCTTCAATATCCAAGTCTCTCCGGACACATTCGAAAAGACATAATTCTCAAAAATTTCACAGAATTTTCGGTGATCTGCCAGCGTATTCGTGTTTGTAGTA
The DNA here is from genome assembly GCA_039090855.1 of Macrothele yani. Classification (NCBI taxonomy): domain Eukaryota; kingdom Metazoa; phylum Arthropoda; class Arachnida; order Araneae; family Macrothelidae; genus Macrothele; species Macrothele yani. Next base: position 88,188,507 of record CM076992.1, read on the forward strand.
CGATTCTACGACGCTGTCTACGATTAAAAGATCATATATATAAATATTTTTATTGCTTCAATATCCAAGTCTCTCCTGACACATTCGAAAAAACATAATTCTCAAAAGTTTCACAGAATTTTCGGTGATCTGTCAGCATCGCACTAGGCCTATCCCTAATTGTGATATGCGTACGTAGAAATTATATATCTTAAAAAGTAGTTTTACTTAAAGGAACAAGACTCAGCTTTTTATAAACATACTTAAGAAAAAAAAAACGTTTAACTTACTGGCGAAAAAGGATACAGGTAAGAATTTCGTCTTACAACAGAAATGATACAACTGACTAACACCCCAGCATCCAAAAAGTTTGTTTGGCGTAATGGTTGCAAAGGTGCATGCGCGCGATGATTACAGATCGCATAAAAACATCGATTATTCGCCCTAATGGAACAAAAGGGATAAACTGCGAAAACCCGTCTACAAGTATACTGAAATTCAATGTAATGATTTTTATTGACGTTCTGTCTCATCGATTTTACGTCGAAAACTATACCTCGACGTAATATCAACTTGGTAACAAAAAATCAACGTCGATTCGACATTACTGCGCTACCGGGGAGTGCAACTGTATACTATATTTATGATAGCAAGTTGAATTTGACTAGCGAGTAAAACATCAGAAATGAGCTTTTCTTGAACGTTAGTTGTAATAAATGTCTGTATAACAAGCACTTACTCTGAAACTCCCAAGGTTTTCCACAACGCATGGCAAACTGACTTCTCGTCCGGCCGATACTGTTATATTCGGAATGGGCTCTGCAAAATACGGCTCGGATAATCCATCTCCTGCTGTCCTAGATGCTAAGTAGTAAGCTAGAGTTATTAATATTGCAAGCGCTTCATCGAAAATTGAACGAATTTGTTCATGAAATACATATTTGAAACATCGCAAAATATACGTAGCTTTGCGATGAGAGAAAAAGTATTTAACCTTTTGATATTACACATTCAACCAATTAGAAATCTTTCGTGGGATATTAAGAAAATACACAACCTCATTGGTTGTTTATAATAAATACTGGGTGGTTATAAAATACGTAAGTATCTCTACGCTCCGAGTCTGGAAAAGCGAGAAATGGATATATAGCGATCAAATTTGGTAGGTAGCTTACTGTGGGCATGGGAAAAAGATTTAGTGAAAAAAGTAGTTTAAAATTTCACCGCTAGGGAAACAATAGTGGTGCATACGCAAGAAAACAACATACACCTGCGTTAATTCACCGTTCATTGACAGCAACAAACATTCAGGACAATATCCGCTCAATATGCTCGTCATCACAAGAGATGAGATACTGCAAACGAAAAACGGCAGCTGCTCGGAGCATGACGCTGTCGATGTTTGTCGCTTCACGTCTGATACTTGATTTCAGATATGAGAGAGAGCGTACACCGATCATCCAAAACATTGGGACCATCTACCTAATATGATGTAGGTCGTCCTCTACATGTCCAAAGAGCTCTCATCATATGAGGCATAGATTCAACGAGATGTTCGTAGGTGTATCTTGATATTTGGTACCATGACTGCAACAGAAGATCCCGCAGTTCCCGTAAATTACGTGGATGGAGTGATGGTGCTTGTACCGTTTCTCCAACACTAGCCACAAATGCTCGACAGGATTCATGTCCGGCGAATTTGAGGGCCACAGCAATAAGTGGAATTCCTCTCCATGTTATTTGAATTATTCCTAAACCTTCTTCGCAGTGTGGCATGGAAAGACGCCATCTCCGCCAAGGGATACAGTCGCCATAACGGGGTGTACTTGGACAGGCACGATGTTCAAGTACGTGCCAGCTGTCAGAGTTTGCTCTTCAAGCATAATGAGTCCAAGTGTTTCCCCAAGAAAAAATTGCCCGGACCATCACACTCGCTCCAGTCGCCTAGATCCGTCTCACAGTGCGTCCAAGTGAGAAGGCTTCCTTGGGTAACGCTCGCACACGAGATCGTCCGTCAATATGGTGCAACAGAAAAAGGGATTCGTCTGACCATGATTACGTGCCCACTGCAGGCATTGACGACGGTGAACGCCTGTGAGCATAGGCACACGAATAAGTCTCCGGCTACTGAGACCCATATACAAGATCGTACCGTGAACTGTGTGTTAGGAAACATTGGGCTCTTCACCACAATTTAAATTATGGGTAATGTCAGCCACAATAGCCCGACAGATGCTACGGATAAGCCTACGCTGACCTTAGGTATCAGTGAGGCGTGGACCTACCCACGCCTTGCCGACGGATCGAAGTGTGACCTGCTTCGGATTATCTTTGTTAGCTAGTAACTACGATTGTGTAGCGTAAGCAGCCTACTGAAATCACTGTTTCCGAGATGCCCTTACCAAGGCGTCTTGCCATAACGATCTGGCCTTTGTCGAAATCGGATAGTCTTTCAGTGTCTCTTGATATTTGGTACCATGATTATCACCAAAGCCAGAAATCACAACGAGAAAGGTCCCGTTAGCCAGTTGACCAGCACTGCGGAAACTCTTGAGAAATACCAATGCATTAATTGCTGAATGTTCGACTGCGCATCTGTGTGCGAAGATTTCCATGTTCGAATGAGCGTTTGTTTATACGAAACATCTAATGTCAACGACTTGCAGTTTCTTGAGTTTCAGCAGCGACCCTTATGCTGTGCATAACATGTAACACCTAGTGATGGGCAGTATACTGAGCTGATTTTATGCTGAACCGTTTGTGCTGTGGTTAACCAGTAAATTCACGCACGTGACTGCACTTTCTTTGAAGCTCCATTGTTCCCTTAGCTGCCCAGTTTTGTATGACCAAAATGAAATTTCCCCCGATAAATAATTTCGTCATGCCTTGAATGACCTGCATACAAGTTTCATCCCGATATCTATATTTTATCACCACCCGCTATGAGGCACAAGGATACGCAAACAAGTTACAAAACTTACCTAGTCGGATATTTTGAAATAAAGCTTCATACAATCAGTCCATAATGTAGAAAGAATATTACACACAGACCCTGTGCGCGAATGGTACGAAACGCTTACTTCTAATCATTCGTCCGGTATGTGTCCAGGCTAGAATCCCGGGTAAAGTACAGTTAGTGTGTCTGCTTTTTCGGTACTAGTTCCGTCCTGTTTTTGGAATCAGTGGTCCAAAATTAGGGACGAGCGGCTGCTTATAGCCCACTGATTTGCCATGATAATCGTTAAATCCCCACTTCCATCCACGTGACCGAGTGTTAGAAAACGCTGGTGTCCAGTCATTCGTCCCACATGGGTCCGAGCTTGAATTCCAGGTAAGACATGGGTGGTGTGTTTGTTTTACCGTACTGGTTTAGGGGCCTTTGGGGGCTACTACTGTTGAGGAAACGAGTGACCCTTCCTCACTAGCAGTAGCGCCCAATTAGGGACGGGCGACTGACTGCTTATAGCTCACTGAGTTGCACACAATGGTCGTTAAACCTTAAAAAAAGGTTATAAAACGACACACTTTACTAGATCATTACATCTAACATATGGTTATGATAGAACAATGTATTCATTCTTTGCAGCGTCACTAAAGATATTTCATTTGGCGTTGATAAAATTTTACCTCATCAGCCAATTTCAATCAATACAATTTTCAGGCTTTGTTCACGGCAGCAATTAAACAAAATCTTTAATATCTGTGTTCAGTCAATTTAATATTTCCTGCCGCAGCTACGCCAGTGGAGTTAAGTTCTCTACATACCAAATATTACCGACCAATTCAAGAACGCACTCAAGATCTACGGCTTCAGCATAAGATCTCCTGCATCTTTATACATACTATGCTTAAGAGAAAAATACTAGCCAGCCCATCCTCTTTTCAACAAGGTAGATGTTTATGCCATCTCTACAGTATCTGGACAGCTCTAAGCGATACTACATAGAAATAACCAAACGTTGGTATAGAATTAGAATCAATGAAAATAAAAAAGACAAATGTCCGTGAAGCAGCCATGGTCCTACGTAAAGAAGTAAAATTCAAGTAATTTGCTCCTGTGGCGGATGATAAAAAGAATTACTGTATATAAGAATGATGTAAGAATTATATAAAGAACTGGCTTCCTTCTCCTGCCCTGAATCTACAGCCATTCGGGAAATTTTTTAAATCCTTAAGAGCACCAGGGCTTGCGGTGATAGCCTCTCCTTAGAGTTGCCATGAATTTGGAATCATTTCTTCAAATAGCGCTTTATTTTCTTCTATTGGAGAACTAATGCACCGATACAACCCAATATGCAGATATTGTCTTTCTTAAATTTCAGACTTCTCAATGCAACAATTATGTTTTAAATCGGTCTAATAGGTGCCGGATATGGTATTAGTAAATAGATGGACGGACATAGCGACACATAAGCACATTCCTTTTTTTTCAAAAGGCGTTCTTAAAACGGGAATTTAAGTAGAAAATATTCGTCACATATTCCCTGAGCGAAATGTTATCGAATACGTTTTTAACCCCGCAGCGGGGTGATAATTTTGCGTTCGTTTTTACTGCGCCATTTTGTTATTTACGTTTTTATGTTTCGTGCCGTTTCTTCGACGGGTAGGGTATATAAACGAAATTACAATGTAAACAACTGATGTCCTATCGCATTTTCCCCTGATATGTACAAAAAATTTTCCCGAAAAATAGGGATCTCCTCAAAAACAGATAAATCATATTTATAATTTCTCAGCCTGTTGCATAAATTCTGACTTCCTTAACTTTCCCGATAAAGGCCTCATTAAAAATTAAAAAAAATACTCTAGTAGAATATTCTGTTTACTAATGTCTACGAATTATTTCTAATAGCCCACGGTAGTCCATGTGTCTATACGTGCTCAACAGTCACGTGTTCTGCACTCCAAGCTTTCTATGTCTCGAGTGTTTCTGCTTCAACGCAACGCGTAAGCCATCACTTTAACGCAAAAGTTCTTTCATGCTCTCTGGTTCAAATGATGGTCCATAACTGCAGTGTCTGCTTCATTCTTGTTTTCAGTTTGGAACTGTAAAACGTTCGATTCTGCGGCAGAAAGAATCAATATTTTCGTCTGGCTTTCATTTCACTACACAAGTCTGTATTTTGTAATGTACTGCAGGAGGTCAAACAAATAATGAAAATTACCTTCTCTAAAGGAAAAATTGTTTTTAGTGTCTTACTATCAATGAACATGGAGTCATGCAATTTATAACATAAGAGGGTCATTCCAAAAGTTTTGCACATCGTGGGTGACCTCTTAAAAAACGAATTTATTTCACAACATACCTTTACAGGCCTTCGAAGTAATCTCCACGTTTCTTTAGGATAGCGGCCCAAATTTTGGGGAAGTCTTGTATTCCAGTCAGGACACCTCCATTGTTGAAGCGTCGGATTATTCGGGTAACCTCATTAGAAACATCCTGAATCGTTTCCCGCGGAGTGGCTTCTTCAGTTTTGAGAACAAGTCATAGTCTGGTGGGCTCATGCCAGGACTGTATAGCGCATGGGCAAGCAATTCCCGTCCATACTTTTCCAGAATGTCTCTTACTGTACGGTCAACATGCGGCCTTGCGTTGTCATGCAAAAGTTGACACCAGTTTCAAGCGTTTCGGGCCTTCTTTGGCGAATCTTTGGACGCAGAACATTTTGCAGAAACCTTCTGTAGTATTATACTGTTATAGTGGTTCTCTCGGGCACTCTCTCTGTTGCTATCACCCCAACCTTGTCATAGGACATAATCATCATTAGCTTAACCTTCAACTGTTGGTGGCGGAATTTTTTCTGGCGAGGTGATTTTGGATGTTTCTGCTCAGTGGAAACAATTCTGGTTCAAAATCTCGTATCCACGTTTCGTCTATAGCAACAATTCCGTCCAAAAACTGCTCACCTTCTGCCTTCTAACGCTGAAGCAAATCTTCTGCGATCCCTTTGCGAATTGTTTGCTGCTCTTCACTCAGATTATGTGGAACCCCTTTAGCAACCACCTTTCTCTTCTGTAATTTTACAGTTAGGATTCTGGAAACCGAAGCGGTAGACATGTTTCCTTCATATCCAGTCTCTTCACATGTTTTCCGTCGATCTCCTTTCAAATTGCAGTTGACAATAACCATGGAAGTGTTGTCCGTTGCATCTGATGGCCGGGCGCTTCTTGGGTCGTCTTCGATGCTTTACTGACCTTGGCGGAAACGAGAAGCCCACCGTGACACTGTGCTGAGATCCACTACACTAACCCCACAAACTTCACACAAAGCTTTATGAATGTTGGTAGGGAATTTTCATCGCAAAGTTTCAATTTTAATGTAGGAGTTTTGGTCGCAACGCGAGATTTGACCTGACTCTCATTCTTCCTCCAGTTCTAGGCAGAATTTTTCGGAACAGCAAAGGTGGACACAACTTTGTGTACTGAAGTCTGACTCACAACTGGCGCAACGATTGGAGTGATTGCATCATCCTACGGCAGCGATTGCATCATCCTGCGGCAGCGATTGCGCAGTGTGCAAAACTTTTGAAATGACCTACGTATAACCTTTTGTCGGTGGCGAATTCGAACCTATGTCTTCCCACTCCGGAGAGGCTGTTGTTCTCCCAAATGAACGACGCCGGCAAGCTTGTCATTTCTCCATTGTAGATTTGACTGATGCTTCACCTCAGTAGTACGTCATGTCACGTAGTACATACATTACATCCTCCATCCCCTTGAGGAAGGTGAGGGGACCGAAATCGCCGATTTCGGGTCAGCCGACAGCCATACTCGAGCGACCATCTCACAGTAGTATAATTAATTCTTATTTAATTACATAACAAAGATGTTTCACACCCAACGGGTAGGAGATTCAGTTTCGTTCGGGAGCAACTATAGCATGCAACCTTTTGCTGGTGGTCACTTACAAAGCCACGTCTTCGTACTCCGGAGTGGCGATTCTTCCAAGTCAACTATGCCGGCAAGCATCTCGCTGCTTGATTGTTGATTCGATTCATTCATACGTTACCTCAGTAGTAGGTCATGTCACGTAGTATGCGTTACAAATTATTTTGTGTTTTTTTGCAGTTTATACTGTTAAAAGCGTAGTATAGTAGAAGTTGGTTCTTTAAGGCTGTCTTAGACTTCATCTTCTGAGATAGATAGCTCAAAATATCCCTCCTTTGGTGTGGCTTTTACGTCTTGAGGGATTGTCCCAGAAGTTGGCGTCAGCGAATGACTCAAGACCTTGCCATATTCAGAACGGAAGCGGTCTCTCGTTGGCTCCACAATGAAAAGACAAAATACACGCTTTTACGTCTTAACCAATGACATTGTTTGGGGGCGGAGCTTAGTTGGTAGGCGTAGTTCCTGTCTCAAATTCAAGTGTTTCCTGGTAATGTACAAATTTTATCTTCAAAAAATGAACGTACAGTAGAATTTAAGATGATCTATAGAAGACAAGATTCCAATCTCACTTCAGTGCCCATTCTTTGATTCCTATTTGGCCTAGATAATTAAAAAAATCAGACAGAAATGAGGGAATTCGTTTCTTCCACACAGAATCACTGCCAAGCTAACTTGTGGCGCCATCTAGCGCCAAATTGGAATACTTTCGAGTCAGATAAATTGAATTAAAGAAAAAATTCTAAAAATGTTTTCGGAAAAATAACTGCGACACGTATTAGCTATAGGTCGTTTTTATTTGTGCTCAAAATTTCAAACTCTACAAAGTAATAGTTTTCGAAAAAATGTGTACAAAAGAATTTGCATTACAGATATGGGACATAATTTCTGTTACACTCATTCAAAGACAGCCTTAAAGGCAATAAAAATTGTATACGCGAGAGACCACCGACTCATCAGAATCTCAAATAGGGCAAATTGATACAGCCCGTTTGGCAGGGGTATCAATGACTGAGAAACTGCGGATTTATTCAATGAGTAAGCTGCATCTGTATCGAACATTATGACTGCACCCGACAAATCCGGAAAATCAACATCTAACAGGACAAATTGTCACAATAAATCGAACTGGCTGAAAGAAGTCGCCCAGCAATGAAACGGAATGTAGAAGGAACTCGTAAAACTGCTGCGGTAAAAATAATTTCGGAAATTAATGTGAGTCTTAGCAAGTCATTATCTATCAAAACAGTCCGCTGCGAATCACATCAATTTAACATTTATTGCAGGGCCATTATTAACAAATTATTCGTCCGGGGCGAAGCGTGCTGGTATTCAGTCTTACCACTTGAAATAGTTTTAAATAAATACATATCATTTGTTCAAATAAGAAACAGCACACTGTAAGTTACGTATGAAATAGCTCATTCCATATCAACAGTCGAAAGATATGACGCTCCAACCTGCGTAATGAAGGAGCACATTCCATCAGCGAAGCACTTGTCACCATATCTCGCACGGGTGACAAAGCACTGCCAGTTCTGTGGGCTGCACCTGCGCACACAACAGAAGGGAAATTGGAAAGACGAGCGGCTACAGCACTCGCTGCATTCTCTGAACGTCACCAGTCGCTGGATTGGTGACACATCATTTCTTAGGTTGTGAATTTTTATTTCTTTTTTATATTTTGCATTTCAGTGTTTTTCTCGAGTTTGTTTAACGAGCTACCTACCGCATGTGGGTAAATGCTTTATTATTACATAACGGACTATTTTTATATATTTCTATCTTCAAGCTGTGTTTAAAACAATCAAAAAGAAAAATATATCTGCTCCGAACTCCTCAACTTTTAATGTTGATATTGAGCGTATTCGTATGTGTACGGGTTTGGTGAACTTTTAGTTTTCTGCCAGAAATTTTCATGAAGAAAAGGTAATAACTGAAAAAGAAAGACCCATTACTTCGCTAAAAACACTAAGAAAAATCTAAAAATGTAGTCAGCAAATATGTATTGTAGTACTTTTCACAATAATTCTCATTGCGTGGCTATTTGGCTGCGAAAAACGAACGGACTTGACTGTTAATATAATTTATAATTTTCCAGAAACAAACACTTGTACAAAAAATGTTGTGCACCGTTTATTAAGTTTCAGAGTCCCAAAACTTCGCCATGTCTCGCAGACATGTTAATTCTGTATCTAATTTGATTAAAAATGAATCGAATAAAATTTTGTTTCATCTAATTCTGTATCTAATTTAATTCTGTATCTAATTTGATTTAAAAATCGAATAAAATTTTGTTTCATCTCAGCGTTGAAGAAAAATATTAAGAAACAGTACGAAGCTGTAAAATAAAACAACCGATATGTTGTCAGAGCCTAAATTGAATGTTTTCTGTCTAGGCACGCACGAATTACTATTCAGAAACCATTGTCAAACCGAAGATTCTGAGAATAAAGTAACTATTTTTATAATAAGCGACAGTTATAACACGGGCTTTTCTAACTATTCCCCACTTCTATTGAACACCATTGTGTGAAGCAAATAGCAAAAATTTTGCTTTCTGAGAATCTGCTATGGAGAGTTTTGCTGCAAAGGCGCATCGATGTGAAATATAACAACAAAGATGACATCGAATTTTCGGTCTTGAGGGAGGCACGTCTTTTGAATGCGTTCTGACATGAATTAAATTTATCAAAGATATTCAAAGTCAATGCAATCGGTTAGGAAAACAATCAATTGGTTTCTACAATCGATAAAACATCCAGAAATAGAAACATTTCATTTCATTTCATTTCTTTTCATTTATTGATCTTGCTGTTACATATTAAAAGTTAAATATTCTGAATTGTTAAGAATAAATATAAAAATAACAGCAGGGAAGATCAAGGAAAAGGCCTCGAGGAGACCTGACCAGCTTTGATCTCCCTAGGTTTAAGTCAAGACAAGAACATTCATATAACAGCAACGGAGTCGAAAAAGGAAACAAATATCAAATTAAACATCTAATCATAATATTGAATTAATAGCATATCAAGGGAAAAATAATACTAAAGTAATGAAAAACATGAGTTGCCCGCCCCTACCCAATCCTCATTGTATAGATTCCCCGTCCCTTGGTCACTGAATCTTCACCTGGTAAGTCCCTCACATTCCCTCCTCAGTCGAATAATCCCTGTCAATCAACCTCCCATCTTGTACTAATAAATTGATATCAGCTGTTAAGTAAGTAGTGTTTTAATTTCTTTTTAAACAAATTGAAGTTATTAATAGATATTAATTCTGCAGGCTAAGTGTTCCAAAACTCCGGACCAGAATAATCTAGGCTTTGTATAGTAGTTTGTGTTCTGTCTATCTACTTAGTTCCACCAGCGGCATCTACATTCACTTAGTTCCACCAGCGGCTAAAATGTGTGTTACGAAAATTAAGAAATGATGCACAAAAAGTTTCTCATAGCACAAGGATGGTATAAGAGACAAAGAAATTTTCAATTCGGATAATTAAAAGAGGAAATATTGAAGGAAACATCATATAAGTCTACGTCTGTTAGCGGAAGAATTGTGCATAATGGAAGAGTTAAAAACAGGGAAAAATTTTCTTCATGGAAAACACTATGCTAAAGAAAAATAGCTTTTCAAATATGTCACCGGGATGCCGAGATAGCGAGAAAAGAAAAACAAAATTCGATCTACTACCGACAGTGACGTAGCCTGACATTTCTTAAGGGGGGGGGGAAAGAGGGGGAGGTCACGGACTTAGTTCATTGGTGAAAGTCTCATATATAGATATACATATATATCGCTTTTAATTTTACATATAGAATGTTTTAAACCAGTAATTCCATATTTATCCGTCTCTCAGTTCTTGAACTCAGCTTTTTTCCAACGCGCGGCAAACAACACCGCTAATTTCATTGACACGTGTAACTGAACTTATGCACAGATTGAGGTGAACTTGTCATTACCGGTTACAGACAGTCTCCTTATTACGTATAGGTACCTCGTATTGCTGCTTCCTCGGCCCGTTTCCAACATTTTATGTAATGTAACCGTAAACAGCTCACTTACGCTTTTCTACACACTTACTATAGTCGCCCCATAGTTTAGTATATATCATCATCATCATCATCATTGTCAACCATTATCAATCCACTGCTGGACGAAGGTCTCTCCAAGTTTCCTCCACAACGGTCTGTCTTGTGCCAGTTTCCTCCATCAGCTGCCGGAGACTAATGGCCAAGATTTAAGTTGTGGAGTCACTTTGGAGGGGTTTGGCCTTAACTCCCCACGCTGGCCAAGCGGGTTGGTGAGTGTGGGATTGCATTTCCTCTAATCCCGATGGTATAGTTATACCGCTATTGGCGGTCGTCAGAGCCCCTTTAGTAGGAACAGGATGCACCACGAGAAGGCGGGGTTGACATTTGTCAAGGAGAGGCTGTGATGTTACGCATCACCTGACCTTACATCCCCAAACTTCATATATATATATATATAATTCTATCCCACACTCACCAACCCGCTTGGCCAGCGTGGTGAGTTATGGCCAAACCCCTCCAAAATGACTCCACAACTTAAATCTTGGCCCTCAGTCTCCGGCAGCTGGAATGTACCTGGTCAAGGCAGCGGCCAGTGCGACATGAAGGCAGAGGGTGCTAAGAATCCCCGGAGGACCGGACTAGGCTGCCATCTGATGCTGACCTTGGCAACGTACAATGGACGATCCCTATCTTCTGATTCAAGGCTTCTTGAATTGGAAGAGGAACTACAAAGGATCAAGTGGGACATCGTGGGGCTAAGTGAGGTAAGGAGAAAAGGAGAAGATCTCATCGAACTGAAAAGTGGGCATCTCTTCTACTATCGTGGGACAGATACTGGCAGAACTAGTGGTGTTGGATTTATAATAAACAAGAAACTGAAGGATAAAGTTGTAGAAGTTGAAAGTTCCTCTGACAGAGCTGCACGGCTTGTTATCCAACTCTCGAAAAGATACCAGGCTCAGATTATTCAAACGTATGCACCCACCACAAGTCATCCTGAAGAAGAAATTGAAGAATTTTATGAGGAAATTTGTCATCTAAATAATAAAGGTAAGCAGCACTTGAAGATAATTATGGGAGATTTCAATGCAAAAATAGGGCAACGGCAACAGAATGAAACTTCAGTAGGTAAATTCGGTCACGGCAACAGAAACCAGCGTGGAAATACTCTCGTTGAGTTTGCAGAGGCAGAAGGGTTTTTCATCTTGAACTAATTCTTCAAGAAAAAGCCACACAGGAAATGGACATGGAGACATCCAAATGGGACGACAAGTGAAATTGATTTTATTATGTGTAACAAAAAATTCGTCATAGAAGACTACAGTGTGCTAAACAAGTTCAACACAGGCAGTGACCATAGATTGGTGAGATGTAAGATGCACCTCAACACTAAACTCGAACGTAGCAAGCTCATAAGGCAAACAAAATGTATTGACATAACCAACCTTAAAAAACACCATAATACCTTCAAGTTGGAACTGAAGAACAGGTTCTCTGCTTTAGAAGGCCTAACATCGGAAGAAGTGGACATCTCTGAAGTTAACAGAAAAGTAACCAAAGCTCTTATGGAAACAGCAACAAAATTAGCTGGGTCTAAGAACAAGTTGCATGTAAATAAATTATCAGGAAAAACGAAAATGTTGATGCAAAAAAGAAGAGAGATGAGGACAACTAAAGAAGATGTGACTTCCAAAGTGGAATATATAGAGCTATGCTAGACAGTACGAAAAAGTATCACTGAAGACGTAAGAAAATTCAACTGTGAACTAGTGAGGAAAGCAATTGAAAACAACCAAAGCCTAAAGATAGCAAAGGGACATCTCAGTAAGGGAAGAAAACAGATTATGGCACTGAGAAAAGAAGACGGTTCTGTAACAAGAAATAGAGGCGAAATTTTGACAAGAGTGAAAGATTTCTACTCCAAATTATATGAAAGGGATGATACATGCACTCCAGACATCATGAAAGATACCAGTACCAGAGTTCTTCCAGTCCTTCCAGCAGAAGTTGTACATGCAATCAAGAACATGAAGCGGGGAAAAGCTCCAGGAGAAGATGGAATTACTGTAGACATCATACAAGAAGCAAGTGGAGAAATCGAAACAGTACTCGCCCAAATTTTCACTCGATGCCTTAATGAAGGAAAGATTCCTGAGGATTGGAACACCGCTACAATGATCCTGCTACATAAGAAAGGCGACATTGAGGATCTCGGAAACTACAGACCTATCAGCCTCCTATCAGTAGTTTATAAAATCTTCACTAAAGTTCTTTCACACCGCCTGAAGGTAACACTGGACATGGCTCAACCGAGAGAACAAGCTGGATTCAGGAGTGGCTACAGCACAATAGATCATATCCATGTGCTGAGAGAACTAATTGAAAGAGCGAGGGAATATGAACTTCCATTGTGCATGGCTTTTATCGATTATGAAAAAGCCTTTGATTCGGTGAAACCATCAGCAGTTACAATGGCTCTGAAAACCTGCGGTATTGAAGATGCATACATTAATATTATTAATAACATCTATGAAAATGCAAGTGCAAAGATTAGGCTGTTTGAAAATACAACACACATAAAAATTGGAAAGGGAGTGAGACAAGGTGACACCATATCTCCGAAGCTCTTTAATGCCACATTGGAGGGTGTTTTTCAGTCACTGAGCTGGGAAAACAAGGGGATAAAGATTAATAGAGATTATCTAACCCACCTTCGTTTTGCTGATGACGTAGTCATTTTTGCAACTAGCCCATCAGAGCTGCAGAGTATGATCCAGGAACTTGCTGTCAAGAGTAAAGAAGTTTGATTAAAAATGAACTTTCAGAAGACAAAAGTGATGTTCAATGCTTTTACAAGAAATGAAGATTTATCGATTGATGGAGAAAAGCTGGAGATAACAGACACGTACGTTTATCTTGGACAGCAGATATCAAGTGAGGGTCACATTGATGAAGAAATTAATCGGCGTACAAAACTTTCCTGGAGAGCTTTTGGAAGAAACAGCATAATTTTCAAGAGCAATATGCCATTATGTCTTAAAAGAAAAGTGTTTGATCAATGCATCCTTCCAGTGCTTACGTATGGTGCAGAGACGTGGACCTTAACTAAAAGAGACATACAAAGGCTGCAGACAACTCAAAGTAGCATGGAGAGGTGCATACTTGGTGTAACCAGGAGAGATAAGAAGAGGAACTCGTGGATCCGAAAAATGACAAGAGTGGAAGACATCATGATCAGAGTTAAATCCCTGAAATGGCAATGGGCTGGACATACTGCCAGAAGGACAGATCATCGATGGACAGGCGAAATTTTAGATTGGATTCCAAGGGACAGGAAATGACCCAGAAGAAGACCACATGGGAGATGGGTGGATGAAATTCGAAAGTATGCAGGGGTGACATGGTGGAGACTGGCACAAGACAGACCGTTGTGGAGGAAACTTGGGGAGACCTTCGTCCAGCAGTGGATTGATAATGGTTGACAATGATGATGATGATGATATGAAGTTTGAGTAAAAGAAAACTTAAATTAAAAATTAAGATCTGCGAGTTCCGAACTTTTTTAGATAACTCAGCCCACATGTTTATTAATATTTATACGACTTATGAGGCAAATAATACGAAAGAAAAAGCATTTGTTTAAACAAAAAAACTTTGATATTATACCTGCTACGCATTTTTTAATTAAAATCAGCCAGAAGTCTGGGCTCCTTAAACCGACACCGTTTGCCTATACTGCGTGGTCATCGTCGCGAGAAATGATACCCTCGAACCAACACGACAAGACAACGCATACAATAACGATTTTTATCACCAAACGTCAGCCACGGAGTTTGGACGCCACCGGAAGTTTCGTCATATTTTCCCCGAGCAGCTGCTGTTTAAGCAGGTTGTGCAGTGATTGCAACTTAACGAGAGCAGACACTTAGGCTTAACATGGCAGCTCGCGTTCGCTGCTAAAGCGAGTGAGGTTACTTTCAGGCGCTGAAAATTGGTAAATCAGGAGTTTATCTCATATGTTTTTGTGTGAATCGTCTTTCCAAAGAACTGAAGATCGTATTGATACCACGTTTAACAAGATCCGTCAGAAAACAGAAGAGATATGCATTAGAGAAGTGTCTGCAGTTAGAGTAAAGTGATTCAAGCCGTTAACATTTGGCAACGTCGGGATGCGTCGCACTCTGCAGCAGTATTCATTTTACCTAAGTTTAAATAAAAAAATTAGTATGCGCGTATAACACGCAGGTGGAATTTCAGCCCAAATTTTTAGGAAAAAAAGTGCGATTATACGCCGATAAATACCGTATATATATATACATTTGGAGTCAGGAATTAATTAACCCCATTCTTTGTTGTTATGATTTAATTCCACTTATCATGTACCGTACTGTGGCTCTGTGTTGTCGTGGGTGATGCGAATGTGTTATACGTAAATAAATGTATACTCTCGAATCACTCGTTTTATTTCACACCCACAAAGATCTTGGCATGTGAAGGATGCATTGCATAAATTATCTACAAAGAGTATAAGGGTATACTTTCTAGATTTTTTTTTCGTTAGAAACGGCGGAAAAGCAAGTTCCCAAAGTTGTGTTAAATTTTTAG
Source organism: Macrothele yani (assembly GCA_039090855.1). Taxonomy (NCBI): domain Eukaryota; kingdom Metazoa; phylum Arthropoda; class Arachnida; order Araneae; family Macrothelidae; genus Macrothele; species Macrothele yani. The sequence continues at coordinate 88,204,010 of CM076992.1, forward strand.
AAAAGCACTGTAAATCCACACCAGGACGAAGAATAAATGTGTTCATTTCATGTTTTCACACATAAAGGGGCTATGAACCCTAAATCGCTGTGATTTCTCATATTACCGGATTCACATGTTTCGCTTGAAGACTTTCTGAACGACATAGCCCGGAGAAATTTGACATTGTTGAATGGAAAATTATATCGATAATGGAATTAGAATTTGATTGCATGTATGAATTAGATGACCTTGGAGAAATTTGAGGTTGTTGAATGAATAATTATGCCGATAATGGAATTAAAATTAGATTGTAAGGAGGAATTAGATGATCCCGGAGGAATTTGACGTTGTTGAATGATGAATTATGTCGATAATGGAATTAGAATTTGATTGTCTGGGGGAATTAGATCAGCCGGGAGAAATTTGAGGTTGTTGAATATGAAATTATGCCGTTAATGGAATTAAAATTAGATTGTAGGGAGGAATTAGATGATCTCGGAGGAATTTGACGTTGTTGAATGAGGAATTATGTCGATGATAGAATTAGAATTAGATTGCAGGGAGGAATTAGATGATCACTGAGAAATCGGACCTTGTTGAATGGGGAATTATGCCGATAATGGAATTAAAATTAGACTGTCCAGAGGAATTAAATAATCCCGATGGAATTTGACGTTGTTCACTGAGGAATTATGTTCATAATGGAATTAGAATCAGACTGTGGGAAGGAATTAGATGATGTTAGAGACAACTTGTTTATAGTCACCTATAAATAAATGTGTTCTGCTTTATTGGATCTCCTGTCAAATGTGGATATTTCACTATTTGTGTCCCTGTGGAGCATTTACAAGCTATCCCGGGATTTATCTCATACTCGGAACAAAGAAACAGAATTTATTATACTGAAACTGAGGTGGAATATGTTGGCGTTGTAATATGCATGCTTTTAAATTGAAAATATCTTCCCCTCCAAAAAGATTTTTCCGTTGTTTTGGATACCAGGATTTTTGGAGTTCCCATTATTCCATTCTATGAGCGGGGACAATATAAAAATGTTCGCATGATATTTACATAACACATTTTTTCCTAGAATTCATCTTATTTTCCTTAAAATAAAATGCAATTACTTATCGTGAACAATTGCAATATGTGATGATCAAAATTCGAATTTCTGCAAAGAAATGAAAGCTCAGTTAGCTAGTTTTCAAATGACCCGATCAGTTAAGAATTATCCAAAGAGACGTACTCTCTAGAAACTCAATGTCAGAACGATAACTAAAGAGAAATAAAGAAAGTGGTAAAAACGCAATGTGGTATCCAAAAGAAAGTAAAAGAAAGAAGTCTATATCTCCTTCTCAAAGCAAAACTACCGTTCCAATTCCGCGCTTGAGCGAATCCGGATTACGTTCTGCGACGGGAGTCTAAGCCAAGATCTCCGCCCAAACCTAGTTCTTGTCAGCACGAAGAACTGCCGAAAGAAATGATGGAGAAAACAGAAAAGGCAGAGTCACACTAAGGGTGCGGAGACCTAGATATATTTATATATTGAGAGAGGGAAGAGAGAGAGAGAGAGAGAGAGAGAGAGAGAGGAAGAACGTAGGGATACCTAGGGAGACTGAAGAAAAGAGGGCAAGAGGGAAAGAGACAGTGAAAAGAGTAAAGGAAAGAATGGGAAACTGCAGCAGAAGTGACTGGAGGGTTAGAATAAGATCTGGGAATGTACGTGCGGGAAGGGCATCAGGATATGCGAGAAGGGATCTTAGATTCGGGAAATACATGCTCACAAATACGTTTGCGCGAGCGCATTTTCTTTATGTTCAAGTGCGACTGAGCTAGAGAAAAGCGCACGGGAAAGAAACGAAAGCCGTCCAACCTTGACTCTTTTTTACTTTAAAAAGTTGCTACCTGCGAGATCGGAAGGAGAAAAAGAACGGAAGGCTGAAGCAAGAAGCGGAATCCGCAGCTTTAAAAGACTCGTTCACTTTAAAACTCTATCTCAAGCGGAAGAGCAAGGAACATGATCTTTTAAAACTAAATTCAGTTATTCACTTCTCTCTGCTTCCGTGTATTAGAGATTCAGTGAAATCCATAAAAATGAATTAGAGATTCAGTGAAATCCATAAAAATTGCCACATGGGAAATTCCTAAAATAATATACTATATCATCATCATCATCATTGTCAACCATTATCAATCCACTGCTGGATGAAGGTCTCCCCAAGTTTCCTCCACAACGGTCTGTCTTGTGCCAGTCTCCTCCATGTCACTCCCGCATATTTACGAATTTCATCCACCCATCTCCCATGTGGTCTTTTTCTGGGTCTTTTCCTGTCCCTTGGAATCCAATCTAAAATTTCGGCTGTCCATCTATGGTCTGTCCTTCTGGCAGTATGTCCAGCCCATTGCCATTTCAGGGATTTAACTCTCATCATGATGTCTTCCACTCTCGTCATTTTTCGGATCCACGAGTTCCTCTTCTTATCTCTCTTGGTTATACCAAGCATGCACCTCTCCATACTTCTTTGAGTTGTCTGCAGCCTTTGTATGTCTCTTTTAGTTAGGGTCCACGTCTCTGCACCATACGTAAGCACTGGAAGGATGCATTGATCAAACACTTTTCTTTTAAGACATAATGGCATATTGCTCTTGAAAATTATGCTGTTTCTTCCAAAAGCTCTCCAGGCAAGTTTTGTACGCCGATTAATTTCTTCATCAATGTGACCCTCACTTGATATCTGCTGTCCAAGATAAACGTACGTATCTGTTATCTCCAGTTTTTCTCCATCAATCGATAAATCTTCATTTCTTGTAAAAGCATTGAACATCACTTTTGTCTTCTGAAAGTTCATTTTTAATCCCACTTCTTTACTCTTGTCAGCAAGTTCCTGGATCATACTCTGCAGCTCTGATGGGGTAGTTGCAAAAATGACTATGTCATCAGCAAAACGAAGGTGGGTTAGATAATCTCCATTAATCTTTATCCCTTTGTTTTCCCAGTTCAATGATTGAAAGACATTTTCCAATGTGGCATTAAAGAGCTTCGGAGATATGGTGTCACCTTGTCTCACTCCCTTCCAATTTTTATGTGTGTTGTATTTTCAAACAGCCGAATCTTTGCACTTGCATTTTCATAGATGTTATTAATAATATTAATGTATGCATCTTCAATACCGCAGGATTTCAGAGCCGTGGTAACTGCTGATGGTTTCACCGAATCAAAGGCTTTTTCATAATCGATAAAAGCCATGCACAATGGAAGTTCATATTCCCTCGCTCTTTCAATTAGTTCTCTCAGTACGTGGATATGATCTATTGTGCTGTAGCCACTCCTGAATCCAGCTTGTTCTCTCGGTTGAGCCATGTCCAGTGTTACCTTCAAGCGGTGTGAAAGAACTTTAGTGAAGATTTTATAAACCACTGATAGGAGGCTGATAGGTCTGTAGTTCCTGAGATCCTCAATGTCACCTTTTTTATGTAGCAGGATCATTGTAGCATTGTTCCAATCCTCAGGAATCTTCCCTTCATTAAGGCATCGAGTGAAAATTTGGGCGAGTACTGTTTCAATTTCTCCACTTGCTTCTTGTATGATGTCTATAGTAATTTCATCTTCTCCTGGAGCTTTCCCCCGCTTCATGTTCTTGATTGCATGAGCAACTTCTGCTGGGAGGACTGGAAGAACTCTGGTACCTTTCATGATGTCTGGAGTACATGTATCATCCCTTTCATATAATTTGGAGTAGAAATCTTTCACTCTTGTCAAAATTTCGCCTCTATTTCTTGTTATAGAACCATCTTCTTTTCTCAGAGCCATAATCTGTTTTCTTCCCTTACTGAGATGTCCCTTTGCTATCTTAAGGCTTTGGTTGTTTTCAATTGCTTTCCTCACTAGCTCACAGTTGAATTTCCTTACGTCTTCAGTGATACTTTTTCGTGTTGTCTTGCATAGCTCTATATATTCCACTTTGGAAGTCACATCTTCTTTAGTTGTCCTCATCTCTCTTCTTTTTTGCATCAACATTTTGGTTTTTCCTGATAATTTGTTCACATGCAACTTGTTCTTAGACCCAGCTAATTTTGTTGCTGTTTCCATAAGAGCTTTGGTTACTTTTCTGTTAACTTCCGAAATATCCACTTCTTCCGATGTTAGGCCTTCTAAAGCAGAGAATCTGTTCTTCAGTTCCAACTTGAAAGTATTATGGTGTTTTTTAAGGTTGGTTATGTCAATACATTTTGTTTGTCTTATGAGCTCGCCACGTTCCAGTTTAGTGTTGAGGTGCATCTTACATCTCACCAATCTATGGTCACTACCTGTGTTGAACTTGTTCAGCACACTGCAGTCTTCGATGACGGATTTTTTGTTACACATAATAAAATCAATTTCACTTGTCGTCCCAATTGGATGTCTCCATGTCCATTTCCTGTGTGGCTTTTTCTTGAAAAAGGAGTTCAGGATGAAAAATCCTTCTGCCTCTGCAAACTCAACGAGAGTATTTCCACGCTGGTTTCTGTTGCCGTGACCGAATTTACCTACTGAAGTTTCATTCTGTTGTCGTTGCCCTATTTTTGCATTGAAATCTCCCATAATTATCTTAAAGTGCTGCTTACCTTTATTATTTAGATGACGAATTTCCTCATAAAATTCTTCAATTTCTTCTTCAGGATGACTTGTGGTGGGTGCATAAGTTTGAATAATCTGAGCCTGGTATCTTCTCGATAGTTGGATAACGAGTCGTGCAGCTATGTCAGAGGAACTTTCAACTTCTATCACTTTATCCTTCAGTTTCTTGTTTATTATAAATCCAACACCACTAGTTCTGCCAGTATCTGTCCCACGATAGTAGAAGAGATGTCCACTTTTCAGTTCAATGAGATCTTCTCCTTTTCTCCTTACCTCACTTAGCCCAACAATGTCCCACTTGATCCTTTGTAGTTCCTCTTCCAATTCAAGAAGCCTTGAATCAGAAGATAGGGAGCGTCCGTTATAGGTAGCCAAGGTCAGCATCAAATGGCAGCCTAGTCCGGTCCTCCGGGGATTCTTAGCACCCTCTGCCTTCATGTCGCACTGGCCGCTGCCTTGGCCAGGTACATTCCAGCTGCCGGAGACTGAGGGCCAAGATTTAAGTTGTAGAGTCATTTTGGAGGTGTTTGGCCATAACTCACCACGCTGGCCAAGCGGGTTGGTGAGTGTGGGATAGCATTTCCTCTGATCCCGATGGTATAGTTATACCGCTATTGGCGGTCGTCAGAGCCCCTTTAGTGGGAACAGGATGCACCACGAGAAGGCGGGGATGACATTTGTCAAGGAGAGGCTGTGATGTTACGCATCACCTGACCTTACATCCCTATATACTATATATATATATATATATTTATATACAGTCATTTGCAAAAGTTTAAGATTACCTGTCAATTTGTTGAAAATTAAGATTTTCAAAGAAACAACTAATTACCAGTCAGATATATTTGAAAAAATGACACCACAGATGACTACTTACATTTCTTAGAACACAAAAAAACCCCATACGAAATCAGTACTTTGTGTGGCCACCTTTGTTTTTTTATAACGGACAGAATATGATATGGCATGCTCTCAATCAGGGATTTGCAGTAGTCACTTGAAAAGTCTTTGCACCACACGTACTTTACCGCGTCAATCAAAGATTGGGAATTTGATGACTGTTTTTCTGCTCAGGGCCAGATGGAGCTCTTGTGGGGCCCTGGGCGAAATTTTATTTCGGAGCCCAGAGCAAAATTTCATTGTGGTCACTAAAAAATAAATCTCATATTTTAATAAAGTTGTTTTGAAAATAATCGTTCGTGATGAAGACACACGAACACTACCGTAAAGACAAAATAATTGTCTCAAAGAAGTATTTGCTTTAAGCTTAAGAAAAAGACCATAATACAGGCTGAAAGTTCAGAGAGAGAGAGAGAGAGAGAGAGAGAGAGAAAAAAGAAATAGCGAGAAGAGGAAAGAGATAGGGAACGAGAGAGAGGGAGAGAGAAAGAGAACGAGAGAAAGAGAGAGGGAGAAAGAGAGAGAGGAGGAAAGAGATAGAGAAAAAGAGAGAGGGTGAGAGATAAAGAAAGAGAGAAAGAAAGAGAGAAAAAGAGAGGGAGAAAGAGAGAGGAAAGAGATAGAAAAAAAGAGAGAGGGAGAGAGATAGAGAATGAGAGAAAGAAAGAGAGAAAGAGAGAGGGAGAAAGAGAGAGGAAGAGCGATAGAGAAAGAGAGGGAGAGAGAGAGGAAGAGGGAGAGAGAGACAGAGAGATAGAAGAGGGAGAGAAAATAAATAGAGAGAGGAGGAAAGAGAGATAGAGAAAGAGAGAAAAAGAGATAGGGAGAGAGAAATAGAGGGAGATAGAGAAAGAGGGAGTGAGAGAGAGAGATTAAAAAGTGTTAAAATCTACATTTTCTTTCATGGGAGAAGAGGTTTAGGTTGTATTGTGACTCTTATAACAGCTTATTCACAAAATGATAAAAAGATACGTGCTTAGCGAATATTTTTGCATAGGAAATACAATAAGGATCCCTCTAAAATAAATTGATATAAACAGTTTTTTCCCCTGATGCATGTTTAAAAGTTACTGACTTTTAATGCACGGTGGAGTAAATGACGAATCAGGGACATTCTAAACTTTTGCACGCGTTCATATATGAAAGTTGCCTTTTTTTTTTTTCCTTTTAATGTTGGAAAAGTGGCCTCGATATGTAATCCGAAAGTAACTTAGAGGTTGTTCTTTTTATTTCCTTAAATTTAAGTATCAGGTTTTCACACAAATTGTTGGATATATAAAAGTAGGGGACCACAAAATGATGAAATTTAATAAACAAATACATCGCTCTTTCCACGTTCCAGAAACACAGTTATTCGGTCACCGCCGGGGAAGAGAATCCACGGATCTCTCGATATCTAGCCGAGCGCGTTAGCCTTACACCACATCGAGAGATCCGTAGATTCAATTCCCCGGCGGTGACCGAATAACAATTTTTCCGTAGCTATGTGTTTCTGGAACGTGGAAAGAGCGATGTATTTGTTTATTTACTGTCGCCACGTATTTGGAGGATTTTTACTTTGGATCTCACCCGATGAAATTTAATTTGCTATTTCATGAATGCGGAAAAGATTAAGGTGGTTACAAAAATACTTTCGAAACTGCAAATCTCAGTGCCCGTACGACGAACAGGGGGATAACGTATTCAAAAATAGGGAGATTGGAGACAAACAAAAAACTTCAAAAATATATTTTTAAGGGCCTTGCGCCCCAAAAGTTACAAAAAAAAATGTAGTTACATTTTTTTTACCGAAAATTATTTTGTTTTCTAAACTGCGGGGTCTCCTGAAGGCGCGGGGTCCGGGGCAACCGCCCCGGTTGCCCCTATGGTCCAGCCGGCCCTGTTTCTGCCACCTTGTCTTTTAAAATGGTCCACAAATTTTCGACGGGATTAAGGTCGGGACTATTACCGGGCCAGTCAAGCACAGTTATGTTTTATCTCTGCAGGTAGTCCATTATTGTCTTTAATCTGTGTCATGATAAAAATCATGCATAAAGATTGTGCATCTGTGCATTTGCACATGAGTTAACAGCTTCTCACCTAACATTTCCACATAAAAAGGACCAGTCATGGTAGTGCCTGTGGGCAGAAAGGATAATGTAGCAGCACCGGATGCTGACATAGCACCTAATATCATCTGACTAGGCGGATGTCTCACGCTGCTAATGGTGTATTTTTCATCAAACATTTTGCCTTTTGGTCGTCAAACATGTGCTTCACGTGGTTCAAATTGACGCACAGTTGATTCATCGGAGAAAAGAACCTTGCTTCAGTTTTCAGCAGTCCACGATTGATGACGCTTCACAAACTGGAGTCTCTCCTTTTTCATGGCAGAGATTATTCTAGGTTTATGTGCAGGTGTATAAGATTTTAATCCAAAATGTTTGCTAAGACGTCAGGAAGCATCGCTGATACTAATATTGAAGGTAGAAAGACCTTGATTTTCTTACACGAGCTCCTCAAAGAATGCATAACTATTCGCCTTACGGTATTGTCATCACGTGGAGTTGTTTTCCTTGGATGCCCACTTCTCTTTCGGTTGCTAAATTCCCCTGTATCTCATTATTTGACGATCGTATTATGAAAAGCAGTCTTGCTCACATTCGCCTTTCTGCTTGTGTAACATTCGGAGTATTCTTCATGATATAAAGTCATTATTTGTGCCCTCTGAGCAACACGTAATGCCGCTAGAATATTCAAAGCAAACAGAATATTAATTCTGAATATGCTTGTAACTCTTACTGGTCCTCTATGTAACACTACCAGGAAACTTGAAAATTTCATCGCCCTTGAGCGGGAATCGAACCCACAACTCACGATTTCCGTTGGAGTATGCTAACCGTTACACCACCGAGGACAGTAAAGTTCCGAGCAACTGAGACTAAGTAAACATAGCTTAGGAATCTGAACATCGTCAGATTTTCGTTATTCGAAGCAACCCTGCTTCCTTTAGCATACTCGAGTTCGAATGCTAGCAATTAAAGGTTTCTGATTTTTTTACATTGCCCTGAAAGAGTTCACTGTTTAGTGTTTTTATTAACTCTTAAAACAAACATGTTTTTGACTTTTCGTAACTTCCTGGAAAGAAAATATTACTCGATTTAGTGTTCCATGCTAAGTGCTTATATACTGTACATTAACTCTTGAAATAATCCTCCCCAACTGTACACTTGTTTTGATTTAAAAAGTGTTTTGGAACTTTTGTTATTAAGGTAAAATATCAAAAGTGTGAATTGTAACTGAAATATTTTTTTTTTGTCAAATTATGTTCAGAAAATGGAGATGAACCTCAAAACTTAAGAGTTATGTACTTCATTTAGTAAATGTAAATTATAAATTTCATTTGTATCTTCTTAATAAGTATGGGTAAATTTTTTGAAAACTGTATTCTATAATTTGTTTTTCATTAAACACAGATTTAAAATATTGCTTCAATGAAAAACTTTTAATTTTAAGTAGAAGTCTTTTCTTTCCCTTTTTTTCTTATAATTATTCTTATATGAAGGATTCCAGAGATTTGAGAACCTTTTACGATTCGGATTCGAGAAAATTTAGGATTCGTCCAACCTGTAACTATGAGGAATATGTCTTCCTTCATTGATTTATCTGAGGTAGAGGTGAATTTCGACCTACATCCGTCTCTGGATGAGAGATTTGTCAAAACGCTATGAGGAAGGTTGCTCCGATTAGCGAAAAATATGAGGATGTTCTGATTCCTAAGCTATGTTTGCTTAGTCTCAGTTGCTTGGGACTTCACTGTTTTGGATGGTGTAACGGTTAGCATACTCGGACGGAAATCGGAAGATGCGGGTTCGATTCCTGCTCCAGGGCGATGAAATTTTCAAGCTTCCTGAGAGTGTTACATGGATGACCAGTAAGTGTTGCAAGCAAATTCAGAAATTATATTCTGTTTGCTTTGAATGTTCTACCGATTCCACATGTATTATGAGGAATATTATTTCCTTGATTGGCTTACTTTAATGTCGCCTTTTTGGCCATTTTTTGCTATATAAAAAATACGTACAAAACTTCTCAGCATAAAAACCAGAAGCAAACTGACGCTCGCACGCTTCCTCCAACTCTATCAACAGCTGCTTCTGTAGGATGATGCAACACTGGCAAGAAGCTGTGTAATACAGACACTTGCTGACACAATCGGCAGAAATCTCCTAATAATAACAGGTGGTCGTAAACTTTTGCAAATGATTGTACGTTTAAGAAATGTATATGCATTTATTCAAAAGTCCGAGAAATGTTCGATCTGTTGATCTTTGCTTTAAGTAAACGCTCATTGCAAGTACTGTTCCGCTTCGAAAAACATAATCTAAAAAAGCTTTCATCACGTTTGACAGTAAATGATTTCATATTATCTCTGGTCAAGTACATCGCTCACATACATGGAAGACAAGCAGCGTGCCAATATCTATGTTTACTGTTGTAAAAAAGTACACAATTTTTGTTATTTAAATGGGGGATTTCAACGTTAGAGTAAGGGTGCAGAATGAGATTTCTGACAAAGTTCTCGGAAAGTTTAATGATCACACTGTGAATGATAATCACCAAACAGAAATCATCGCTCTTTCCTCGTTAATAAGTGAGTCTCGGAAAAATTCTCATTGTCCGCCACCGGGAATCAAACCTACGGTCTTCCAGTTTTCTCTTTAGTGTTCCTGATACACGTCGAATGTTTGAATTAATAATCCATTCGCCTCCTAGTTATTTGTTCAGTTGCTGCTTTCCATCTTTGGTGAATCCCCAGCACTGTGCGGGGCTCCATGAAGCAACCTGTCATGTAGTTTGGCAGTTAATCAATTGTGAGTCTGCGATAATTCGAGGCCACTGTGGTGAAGTGGTAGCATGTCCGGCGCGTAACTGGAAGACCTTAGGTTCGATTTCCGGTATCAGCCGATGAGCTTTTTACCGGGACTCACTTAATAACGTGGAAAGAGCGATGATTTCTGTTTCGTGTTTCTGACCCACGTCAAGTGCCTGAATTAGTTATCCGGTCGCCTCCTAGTTATTTGTTCAGTTGCTGCTTTCCATCTTTGGTGAATCCCCAGCACTCTGCGGGGCTGCATGAAGCAACATGCCATGTAGTTTGGCAGTTAATCATATGTGAGTCTGGAGCATTCGAGGGAGCTGTGGTGCAGTGACAGCTTGTCCGGCGCGTAACTAGAAGACCTGGGTTCGATTCTTGGTGGCTGCCAATGATAATTTTTCCAAGGCTCACTTACTAATGTGGAAAGAGCCAAGATTTCCGTCTGGTGTTCCTAATCCACGTCGAGTGTTTGGCTTATTGATTTAGATTGATGAATTGTAACATAGTATAATGAAGTAAATTTCTCCGTCATTTTTGTTCCACGCCGGGGATTGAACCCGAGTCCACTTATTCCGGAACAAGTCGCTCTACCAACGAAGCAACGCAGACGTTCGTTCTCGCTGCTATCTGCCTTTATGTCATTTGCGTCCTGCGGGGCAGGTACGTCACATTTCCCCCCCCGAAAGAGGGCCGGGGGCATGGCCCACGGGTCAGCCGTGACCATGAATCGTTGCAGGCAGCCATCCGCTGTAGAACGTACACTTGAGAACTCCCAGTCAATCTGGTGTGTCGAATGCAACGTCACACACATTTATTTTTCGAAGCGCTAGAGAAGGGATTCTCTAATTTTTCTTATCTCGCGGTGTGGAAAGAACGTCACACCATTGTGAGATCTTGAACAGCCGGGTCATCCGGGAAGTTCGGGCGCCATTATAACGAAGTTTATTTCTCCGTCAATTTTGGTCCACGCCGTGGATCGAACCCGAGTCCACTCATTCCGGAACAAGTCGCTTTACCAACTGAGCTACGCAGACGTTCATTCTCGCTGCTATCTGCCTTTATGGAGGGGGCGTCCTGCGGGGCAGGTACGTCACAATAGTTTTTATTAAGGTGACAGGATGTGTGTTTTTGAAGTGACATTTTATTATAATTCTAAATTGTTTGATCATTTGTTATCGTAATTGTTTAATAAAGAACCTAGTTGGTTCGCAGTGGCGGAAAGATTTCCCAGTGGATGGGTTTTGGTGGTTCGCTGTCGGGGAATTGGCAGATTGGTTCATTGGTGATTGTTTTGGCCTGTGGGACTTCCTGGTTGAGGTTACTCTCGGGGTTATCTTATTTTCGTTGAAAGCTTCATTAATCTCCGTTATGCCTGATTTAGGCGGTACGGGTTAAAACTCTCAGTACTTACCTCTCTTGAGTAAGTTTGACGTCTCGCTATCGAGCGAAGAGCGTGTCATTGCACTCCGCTGACATTCGTCACCTGGTTTTCGACTGTCCGTCTCTTGCAGCCAGAAGAAGAATCCTGATCCCAAGGACAGAGAAGACGAAGGTTATGCACCAATGAGTCATTCCATTATGACCAACCCCAGCCAAGAGCAATGAGCGTGACTGGAGACGGAACGGTGGCGCAGGTGAAGTTCACAGATCAGTATGTATACAACCCGAGGACCGGCTTTCAGTTAGTAAGGTCTTCGGAGTCAGAATGGGAAAAGATGCCCATTTATTGGAGTTTAATAAGATTTTAGATTGGAGGTTTAACGACCACCGTGAGCAACTCAATGGGCTATAAGTAGTCGCCCGTCCCTAACTTAGGGTCACTGGTTCCAGGGAAGGGAGAGAGCCAGTGCCGTAAGACAAACACAACATCCATGCCTGACCGGGATTCGAATCCGGACCCCTTACGGACGAATGATCAGAGGCCAGCGCTTTAGACCACTGCGCCACCGGGGCGGCAGGAGTTTAATAAACGACAAATTGTGATGGTACAACGCTCCGGAAATACGATATCGGAAACAGCGCGGCTTCTGGGTTTTTTCACGTGCCGCTCTAGCGAGTACGCATCAACAGTGGCGCACAGATGAACAAACGACGAACCGTCGTCCAGTCGTGCATCGTCTGCAGCTCACGGATGCCAAAGGGGAGCGGAGAATGTCTCCCTTTGATCATAGCGACCGCAGGGCTACAGTGTGACAAATCACTCGCAAATACAACAGTGGTGATCAGAGCAATGTGTCACAGCTCACAGTTCATCGTAGCCTTCTGCGCATGAGCCAGAGTAGCCGAATACCCAGCCGGGTCCCCATGATGACAGCACGTTATCGACAAAAACGGATGAAATGGGCTTAATATCATCCAGATTGGACCGTGGATGACTGGGAGAATGTGGCCTGGTCTGAGGAGTCAAGATTCCTGGTGTATCACGTAGGCGACCGAGGCTGGATTACCAACGCAGGCTATGGCACCTGGATGCCCTTTTGGGCGGAAACAGGCCGGCGGCGGGGGTGTTATGCCGTGAACGATTTTTCTTTGTACACTTTAGGCCCCATTACTTCAATAGCATAATCCTTGGCGGTTGTCAGGTATCTGAACATCGTTGCAGACCACGTTCACCCATTCATGCAGCAACTGTGTTCCCTACTGGTGACGGCTATTACCAACAGGATAGTGCTCCATGCCACACTGCCAGAATCGTCAAGGAGTAATTCGAGGAACACGCTTGTGACTTTTTGTTAATGCGCTGGCTTCATAAGGCTTCATTACTCACCTGACATGAACCCAATCGAATATTTGTGGTTCTACTTGAAAAAGCGGGTTCGCGCTGAATCGCCACCACCCTAAAATGTACGGGAACTGGAGGACCTGCTGTTGACATTATGGTACCAGATGCTCCACAATACCTATCACCATCTCAATGAATCGATGCCTCGCCGAGCGGCCGCTATTTTGCGGGGTACTGGGGGTCCTATGGCTTGTTAGGTAGGTGGTCATAATGTAATTACTCATTGGTGTATCTCTCTTGATTAAGTCGTCAAAGACCAAAGAGAGGATACCAGAACTGGTAACAGAAATCACCGCCTCTAAAAACTACCTCTTCAGGGAGGTGGTGAATTTTGTAGTCGCTCCACCGACACAGAAATCGAATGGAGAGGAGGATTTCCTGTTAACAGGGTCCTCAGAATCCTAACAAGCAATGATGTATTTCTTCTCACAATGTTTACCTTCCAATATTTGTCTTCAATAAAAGGACACAAATTGAAAGTAAAATATGACAGTTTAATAAATAAAATATATTGCATGGCTACAACAACAATAAAGTTAGAGAACCTAGGCTCAGTTTTCAAGATACAGAGAGGAGATCCATTACCTCCAAATTATTTAACTATATATTAGGAGATTATAGAAACTTAAACTGGGAAGAAAAGGGATTGCACATACATGGAAGGTACCTGAATCACTTAAAATTTGCTGGTGACATAGCCATCATTGCAACTAGCAATAGGGAAATACAGAATATTATAAAGTATTTATGGATGGAAAGTCTTAAAAAAGGTCTGACAATAAACACAGCAAAAACTAGCGTTCGAAGTGGGCCGGTATGGCATACCGGTTGTTAACAAAAATGGAAGTGAGCATACCGGCATTAAAAAAAAACAACATTATTTACCATCCGGGTATGTAATAAATTATAAACCCGTCACAAACTACTTAAAGAAATTAGGATGGAAGCACACATTTTAACACAAAAATCGGCAAATGACATTTTTAACGGATAAAATTGATAAATGATTAGCAGCTAGTGCTGATAGAGACCACAACCCCTTCAATGAAGGTTTTATTTAATTATTACATTAATTTTTCAATACCAAAAAAACAAACAAAACATTATGTGGAATAACCTCCTATTTATATTATGTGGACCTATGGCCGACACCATACCGGCAGTAGCTCTGTGCCACTTCGACCCCTGGCAAAAACTAAATATATGAACAATACAGAAAAAATTTTGATAAAAGAAAAAGAAATTGAAAAAGTAAAAAAATACATCTATTATATTTAAGTCAAGTAATCAGAAAAAAAGAGACAAGAAAGAGAAATCAATAGAAGAATTATCGAAGGTAATAGATTCTTTTGCACATTTAAAATCTATTTAACCGGTGATCTTCCATTGTGTTTAAAAAGAAAAATCTTCAATACATGTATTAATAATGGAAGTTAAACATGGAGTACCACAGAGCGGCAATGTAAAAGAATAAGAGTGTCGGTAAGAAAGTTAGAGAGAAGAATGTTAGGAATATAACAAAAAAGAGATAGAGTTAGGAATGAAATTATAAGAGAAAGAACAGAAATATTAGATATTATAAAAATCATAAACGAATCACAGTTGAGATCTATTGGATATGTTGAGAGACTGAAAGACGAAAGATGGACACGAATAATAACATAATGGCAACCCAGAGATGGAAGGAGACGAAGAGGCTGCCAGAGAATAAAAATTGAGATATGACCTTCAGAAAATTAGAGGTGCTAAATGGTGGACTGAAGCCAATGATCGAGAAAGTTGGAAAAGACTGGGGCAGGCCTGTGACCCGAAGTGGGTGCCCACAGGCTAAGAACAAGATGGAGAGATGACCTTCAGAAATGTAGAGTTGCTAAATAGTGGACTGAAGCTAAGGATCGAGGAAGTTGGAAAATACTGGGGGAGGCCTATACCCTGCAGTGGGTGACAACAGGCTAAGAACAAGATGGAGAGATGACCTTCGGAAATTTAGATTTGCAAAATGGTGGACTGAAGCTAAGGATCGAGGAAGTTGGAAAAGACTGGGGGAGGCCTATACCCTGCAGTGGGTGACAACAGGCTAAGAAGATGGAGAGATGACCTTCAGATATTTAGAGGTGCTAAATGGTGGACTGAAGCTAAGGATCGAGGAAGTTGGAAAACACTGGGGGAGGCCTATGCCCTGCAGTGGGTGACAACAGGCTAAGAACAAGATGGAGAGATGACCTTCAGAAATGTAGAGGTCTTAAATGGTGGGCTGAAGCTAAGGATCGAGGGAGTGGGAAAATACTGGGGGAGGCCTATACCCTGCAGTGGGTGACAACAGGCTACGAACAAGATGGAGAGATGACCTTCAGAAAATTAGAGGTGCTAAATCTAAATGGTGGACTGAAGCCAATGATCGAGAAAGTTGGAAAAGACTGGGGCAGGCCTATGACCTGAAGTGGGTGCCCACAGGCTAAGAACAAGATGGAGAGATGACCTTCAGAAATTTAGAGTAGCTAAATAGTGGACTGAAGCTAAGGATCGAAGAAGTTGGAAAATACTGGGGAGGCCTATACCCTGCAGTGGGTGACAACAGGCCAAGAACAAGATGGAGAGATGACCTTCGGAAATTTAGATTTGCTAAATGGTGGACTGAAGCTAAGGATCGAGGAAGTTGGAAAAGACTGGGGCAGGCCTATGACCTGAAGTGGGTGCCAACAGGCTAAGAACAAGAGGGAGAGATGACCTTCAGAAATTTAGAGGTGCTAAATGGTGGATTGAAGCTAAGGATCGAGGAATTTGGAAAATACTGGTGGAGGCCTATACCCTGCAGTGGGTGTCAACAGGCTAAGAACAAGATGGAGAGATGACCTTCAGAAAATTAGAGGTGCTAAATGGTGGACTGAAGCCAATTATCGAGAAAGTTGGAAAAGACTGGGGCCGGCCTATACCGTGAAGTGGGTGCCAACAGGCTAAAAATAAGAAGTGACTGATCGTGCTTCATCTGTTGACTCAAAAATCATGTACAAACAGGTAGTTTGTTTGCTGTTATTTAGGAGATTAACGATCGTAATGAACAACTCCTAGGGTTACATCAGGTAAGTACCTCAGTTAGGGAAACCAGCTTAAGAATAGGAGAGCGCACCAAAACGTGACAAGTGCACCTTCCATGCCTTATGCAGTATACAATGCCCGCCCATCCCGCAAAATTGGTTTGACCCCAGTGCCTCAGACCCCTCAGCCACCGAAGTGGACAGCTCCAATCGGCGTTCAACTCATATGTCTGCAAGTGGTGGTCCCCAGTTTCCAAAATTTGGTTATATATGTGTCTTTCTTCGAATCATTCTCGCCTCGCCTTCGCTACAGCGGTTGAGGACCTGCCAGCCAGAATTTTCTGCAGTTAGTCAGATGCTCGTTATTGCTTTCAACTTCCTCTCGCTGATAATCATTTCCTGCGAGAATCCCCTTCTCTATCCCCATTTCAACGGCGTGGTACCGTCGGATGGATACAAACTGTAAATTCCTTCTAAATACAATGTGGCGTCACATTACTGTGACCACCAGCTAATATCCAGAGTGACCATCGTGTGCAGCGCGGACAGCATCTAGACGGGCAGGGACTGACTCAATAAGGTGCCGGAAGGTGTTAACAAGTATGTGGAGACATGCTGATTGCAGAGAATCTGACAGATGCTGGAAGGTGCGTGGTGGAGGATCCATAGAACGAACAATACGATCGAGGTGGTCCCACACATGATCAATCGGGTTTAGGTCTGGCAAATTAGCGGGCCAGGGAAGTACTTTGAAGCCTTCATCGTGCTCTTTCAACCACTGTCGGACATTTCTAGCTGTGTGATATGTTGCATTGTCGTGCAGGAATACCCATCCGCCCCAGGGAAGACAATCAGCATGTATGGGTGTACGTGGTCTGCAAGGATTAATTCATAACGAATTCGGTCCATAGTGCCTTCCATGGGTAGGAGTGGACCAACAGAATGCCACGAAAACATTCCCCAGATCATAACGCTGCCCCCACCAGCTTGGGTTCCTCCTGCAATGGTTGAAGATTGTTTGTTCTCCGATGTTTCTTGCCTTATACGACAACGTCCATCCGTTCAATGAAGCAGAAAACGTGACTCATCGGAGAACGCATTACTTTGCCAGTCAGCGGAGGTCTAATTCCGATACTGCCGTGTAAACGTAAGCCATTTCTGCCGACGCACCTTCGTTAGCATAGGTGCAATGACTGTCTGTCTACATCGGAGCCCCATACGCAGCAGGGTTCACTGAACTGTCGTTTTAGACACACTTCTGGTAGCCTCCTGGTTCATTCGGCCAGTGAGTTGCTCCACTGTAGCGATTCGATCGGCCTTCACGCAACTTCGAAGCCGACGTTCACCTCTCACATTAATGACCCTTGGTGCTCCGCAGTTTCCACGTTGCTTATTCGCAATGGTGCCATTTCTCCAATCACGATACACTTTAAACCACAGCAGCACGCAAACAGTTCACAAACTGCGCTGTTGCAGAAATACTGCCATCCATGGCCCAAAAACCGATAATCATCCCTTTTTGCAAATCTAATAAATCGCTCTTTTTGTGCAGGACAGCAACGAGTGATATGTTTTCAGATTGCCTACAGCACACTTTAGGTATCCTCCAAGCCAGCTCACAACACATGCTTTCTTTCACTTGCTACGCGCTGTTGACGTCAAAAGTACGAGGTAGTCACCATAATGTGACACGACTGTGTATATACAGTGTAACTAAGATACCGTAATAACCGTAACATGTGATGAAGAGCGATGGCAGGAGCAAGCCCTTTGCGTTTGATTTTTCCCGAGTTGTACACGGAAAAGTACTTTCCTGTACATAATGTATCACTGCATAACCTTTTTAAAGCAATACATTATATGTAAAGGGTAATATACGATGTATGATCTACCGAATATCGTGAACAAGAAATTAGGAAGTTATCTAATGGTTTTCAATTTAACGAAAAAGAGATGATGTATTCCTGGTTTTAGACAACAACAACAACTTAAAGGAAAAGAAAGAACCTAAAAACTTTTACAACTGGAGTGAACTTTGTAAGCCCTCGATGCACATTCCGGATAATGTGGCAGAATATTTTCTCACACAAAAACGGTAATCACTCTAGTTAGGTCTTCTCTTTCAATCACTGAAATAACCTCATTATTATTCATAAAAATTGTTGGCCTCCGCTAATCTAGTTTGATCCCACAAAGTGCGCCTAATCGTGGCTCCTGCGAGGACTTCATTCCACAGTAGATACGAACAAGTTAGTAAAATCATGCAATGCAATGATTATGATACGCTTTCCAGCATACCAGAAATCATTACTCAAGTTATGAGGATAATTGCTGTAGAATAAATCTCGCCCCTATGTCCTGAGCTTTGACTCCATTTCTCCCATTTTCAACAGGGTTCGTCCCCAGGTGGTTCCCTATCACATAGTAAAATTTCATCGAAATCGAACTATGTTTACGCAAGTTATGACGCATAAATGCAATGGAATGGATCCCACTTCTATGTCCTGACATTTGACCTCATTTCGCCCATTTTCAATAGGGTTCGTCTCCAGGTGGTCCCCTACCACATACTAAAATTATATCGAAATCGAACCATTTTTAAGCAAGTTATGAAACATAAGGGCAATGGAATGGATCCCGCTTCTATGTCCTGACCTTTGACCTCATTTCACCCAGTTTCAATAGGGTTCGTTCCCAGTGATCCCCTACCACATACTAAACTTTTATCAGAGTCGAACCATTTTTACGCGAGTTATCGTGCGGACAGACGGACAGGCAGACTGACAAAGCTGATGCATATACGCTAATTAAATCTACAGTTGGAAAGCGTAAAAAACAACATAGCGGAGAAGAACGGTTGAACTATCTCAAGTATAAAATAAAATTTAGACTGTATTTTAGGATCGAAATGTAGCTCCTTTCTGTTCCTCAGTGAAAGATAACCCTGAGCGCAAACTTCATTCACATTTGAGAATAAGCATAACAGAGATTTTAATTTCAGCGTATTAAAAATTATTACGGAATGTTGTTTTCTTAATATGATAATTTAATACAATAATATTATTTAAATTACGTTTTTGCATCTTATGTCGTGCAAAAGTAATGACTTCAGGGAAATGTTCAAGGAATTTATTTGTTTTTTATTAAGTCCACTTGTGCGCCTTTTACAGCAACATATTATGTAACATCTCTCAGCAACATGCATAACCATTTTCTCCACACAAAAACGCCAAAGCTGTATGTACACTGAGTGGCCACTTTATTATGACCACCCCCTCAGTACTTCGTTGGGCCACCTTTTGCCTTTAATACTGCGTCGATTCTTTATGGCATGGACTCCACGAGATGTTGATAGGTGGCTTGTGGAATCTGAGACCATGCTTGATGAATAGCACTTTCCAGGAGTGTAAGATTGCAGGGTTGTGAATCCAGCTGTGTGATGGCTTGTTCAACTTCATCCCACAAATTCTAAATGGGCTTGAGATCTGGAGATTGTTTGGGCCACCTATGCAAAGTACACTCACCGGCATGTTCCTGAAACCAATCCTGTACAATACGAGCACCATGGCAGGATGCATTATCTTGTTGAAAGTAGCCATCGCCATTGGGATAAACCATCCACATGACAGGATGCACTTGGTCTGCAACGATGTTTAGATATGATGTGCCAGTCAGACGTTGATCAACACGAATTAAAGAGCCCAACGCATACCAAGAAAACATTCCACAAACCATAACGTTGCCTCCACCAGCTTGAAAGGTTGTAGCAATGCATTTGGGGTCCATGCTTTCGTGCTGTTTCCGCCAAATTCTCACTCGGCCATCGGCATGGAGCAACTGAAAGCGTGATTCATCGGACCACATAATATGTTTCCAATTATCGACTGTCCAATCCTTGTGCTCCTGTGCGAACTGGAGACGTTTTCTCTTGTTAACTGCAGAGAGCAAGGGTGATCAAACAGGCCTTCGGCTGCCATATCCCATCCGATGCAGTGTACGGCGAACAGTGCTTGCAGAGATCATTTGAAGGGATCTTTGATTAAGATGGTCTGTAATTTGCAGCACTGTTGCCCTTCTGTTGTCTGCTACGAGTATGGACACTATCCGTTCCGTCCAAGCAGTCACTAATCGATGACGACCACACGTTGCACGTAGAGACCCAGTTTTTTGGCTGACCGTCCAGTCTTTAAACACTTTAACAAAAGCTGCTCTGGAACATTTGACGAATGCGGCGGTTTCGGTGATACTCGCTCAATGGCTCCAAGCTCCTACAATCATCCCACGTTGAAAGTCCGTCAAATCGCATTTTTTACCCATCTCGTCACCCAAAAATCCCTTCTACTACTGTCGCAAGCACTAAGCTTTCCCTTTTTATACTAGCCTCGCACTCTGGCGGCAACAGCGTGCAGCCCTAGCTCATTTGCTTAAAACTGTCAGGTGGTCATGATAAAGGGGCCACTGAGTGTGTGTGTGTGTGTGTGTGTGTGTGTGTGTGTGTGTGTGTGTGTGTGTGTGTGTGTGTGTGTGTGTGTGTGTGTGTTACACAAGGCATTAGTACGCATCTACAACTAAAGCATACTATGTGTTCACTAGACAGCCCTTTAAAAGTTTCACATGGGACGGAAGATGCCTTTTCTCCTGGATATGTTTTTCCAACATATCCCATACATTCTCAGTGGAATTCAAATTCGAGAGTGATTTTGGCCAAGAAAGATGGTGGAAGTCGCTGTCATGCTTGTTGAACCACTGCTGACCAGATCTCTGCTCGATGTACATTAGCATTATCGTCCATGAAACAGTCGTCATCTGCTGGATAAAAAGTTAGCATTGCAGGATGAACTTGATAAAAAAAAATATTGTTCAGATAACCCATGGAGCATTATCAGAAAAATCAGGGGACCCCATCCGTACCAACAGAACGTGCCCCACACCATGGCACCACCTCCACAACTTTGGATTGTTTTCACAAGACAATCTGGGTCCGTCGCTTCATGGGAATCTCGTCACACTCTCTGCCTTCCGTCGGCACAGGACAAGGTGTACCGCTACTCGTCTAATAACATAACGTTTTTCCAGTCTACCACTGTTCGGTCACGATGTTCCTGATAGTACTGGAGACGAGCCTACCTGTTCTTTGCAGAAGTCATTGGTTTCCATATAAGCACGCGACTGCGAGTACTTTTGAATTCCCTGTCCGTAATTCACTGAGCTATGGATCAGTAACAGCCTTCATCGAATGCTTCGGTCAAATGTTACACACAGGAAGTCCTGCTTCTCCGTACCAGCATTCTCAGACGACGGCCATCTTGTTCCTGAAAAATTGTTGTCACGCCACAGTAACCCCTCTTAGACAAGTCATGTGGGTTATTTCTCCACTGACTAAAGACAAGGGATATCTCACCTATTGAGAAACCAGTCATCTTTGTTGCTTTCAATGTCGTCGCTCAGACCAGCGGGTCACCCGCAATAAGCCATTT
Source organism: Macrothele yani (assembly GCA_039090855.1). Taxonomy (NCBI): domain Eukaryota; kingdom Metazoa; phylum Arthropoda; class Arachnida; order Araneae; family Macrothelidae; genus Macrothele; species Macrothele yani. The sequence continues at coordinate 88,225,662 of CM076992.1, forward strand.
ATCGAACTCCGAAAGACCCTTTGTTTTCTTCATTGTGATCAACACTGCTGACGAGCAGTAGTCTTGAATAGTTTCCGGTGATGCACGTTATCGCATATTTTGCATATATTGTGTTTAAGTGGCGTTTACATACACTGAAGTGCCAGAAAAACTGGTACGGACGAGCATATGCAAAATAAATAGCAACGTCACCTATGCGCGTACTCGGTTGCGTCCGCCAGTGCGTATATAAAGCGATACACAACCTTGCCAGCTATCAGAGCTGTTTTCGGCATCAGAATGGCAAGTAATAAAGTTTTAAGCGGCTTTCACCGCGGTGTCATAGTTGGCGCTCGTGAGATGGGCCATAGTATTTCGGAGGTAGAAACGAAGTTCGGATTTTCACGGGCGACCGTTGCAAGGGTGTACCGTGACTACAAGAATTCCGGCAAAACCTCCAACCTACGATACCAATGTGGCAGTAAAAAGACATTGGATGAACGTGACCATCGTCGGCTATCAAGAATTGTTTCACGCGACACTCTCGCAGGTAGCATCGGATTTCAATGCTGGAGCCGCAACAAGCATCAGCGTCCGGACTGTGCAAAGTACACTACACGATATGGGCTTTGGGAGCCGACGCCCAACTCGAGTCCCTTTGATAGGTGTACGACATGGAGCTATGCGCCTCGCTTGGGAACGGAAACATCGCCACTGGACACTTGATGACTGGAAACAAGTACACTGGTCTGACGAGTCTCGTTTCCAACTGTATCGAGCAGATAGAAGGATTCGTGTGTGGCGCAAACCCCATGAAACCATGGATCCCGCGTGTCAACAGGGAACTGTACCGGCTGGAGGGGGGTCCGTAATGGTATGGGGTGTGTTTTGATGGACTTCACTGGGACTTCTGGTTTGTCTACAAACGTCTGTGACCGGCCAACGCTATGTGCGCATCCTTTCTGATGAGGTACACCCGTTCATGTCCTGCATTCATGCTGATGGGTTGGGCCTGTTTCAACAGACAATGCACCTCCACACCAGTGTCGGGACGCCACATTATGGTTAGAGAAGCATTCATCTGAGTTTGGGGTGTTGCCATTCCCACCCAAGTTCTAATATCTGAACGTGATAGAACACATTTAGGATGCCATGCAACGCGCTACCGAACACAGGAATCCGAGACCTCGGAATACACCCGAATTGTGGAACGCTCTGCAGGAAGTATGGTGTGTATTGCCTACAGCATATTTCCAGAAGCTAGTGGAGTCCATGACCCATCGTATTTCTGCAGTCCTGCGCTCCCGTGGGAGACTTACCAAGTATTAGACTGGTGTTCCAGTTTTTTGGCACTTCAGTGTATATATGCATAAAAGTTCCTAATTCAGCGCCTGGTCTATATATATATATATATATATATATATATGCTTACTGTCACACAAGGTCCATAAGTATATATTTTTGTCTGCCGTTGACATTGCGTGTGTTGGTTTCCTTTCTTATTCCTATATTGTTCATTTGTCTGAAGGTTAAAAACTATGGAGCCCATTGTGTTTTTGATAAACATATTTTCTCTTTCTTTAACGATATGAAGCATGTTTGAAATACAAAGAGGTTTAATCGGCATTGTCTGTTGCGTGCATTCCAATGGACAAAGGTACGTTTTAATCCCGTTTTTGTTCTATTTCCACCAGCTTAGTCTATTGTTTTCGTAGGCAATAGTGACCTTAATGGGTGCGAAATGCTTTCCAGTTTCGCGTTCGGTGCTGTTTCTCTCCTTGGCCGCAGCACATTGCCATGCGGCGTGAAAGCAGATAAATCCCTTATTACACGCGAAACAAACATGAGGGGAAAATGGGAATATTCCGGAGCAAAGTTACTGCTCATATGGGCTATTCCCTTCCGCGACGAATTGGCTTCTACATTCTGCACAACGCAGATATTTCCCAGATGGGTAGGTCCAGTGCAGATAGGGAAAAAAGCAATTTTGTTGCTCATGTAAGACCCATCAGAGAAAAGGTTACTGGATTGTATTTTCTTAGAGGGTCACTTTTGACTTTAACGCGCTCATTCCTTTTCAACTCTACATGTAAGCTTTGGGGTGCTCTAAAAAATAGTTGTTCTTCATTCACTTTATACTTTTCTTTGTTCTTCCCTTTATCAGCTTCAGAAACACATAAGAACTTTTCCCTTTTTTGTGTAGAGCAATATTTTTCAGATGATGTTATCCTAATGCATCGCTGTTGTTCATTGAAAATATTTTTACGTTGCTGGAGCTACTTCGGTTAGATCAGATTTCTTTTTACGACCGTGCTTTTTACTAAGCACTTCCTTTTGACGCAATTTACTCTGTGTGTCTATCTTCTTTTCATCTACTATTAGATATTACAGCTGCAACCAGGTCAACAATGATGTATATAAATCAGAACGAAATCAAATTAATTCAACAAAGGCTGAAAAATTACAGTTTTAACAAATGTACGCTGTTCTTGTTGTTTAGCACACGTCATCACCATTTGCGACAACTATGAAATAAATACACGTCCCTTTTTGACGTACCAGAGAGGTGAAAACATGTGTCAAGACGACAAATCTGCAGCGAGACTTTCTGTCCGCGTAGTTCAGTTGGGAGAGCGACTTACTCCGGAGTAAGGGGACACGGTTTCGATGTCCGTCGCGGACAAACTAGGGTTTTCACACCTTCCATTAGTCCTTTAACGACCAAGACCCGGAAGTATTGTGTCACTCAGAATGCCACAACTCCCGAAACTGTCAATTGCTCCTTTCAGAATTTCTCCCCTCCCCTTTACAAGATAACAAAAGTAGGAGTAGGGCTCCGTCACCACACGAAACTCCCGATATGTAGGTTTGGTGCGCATTGAGACGTTTCTACAGTATGATCACTGTATTCTTCCACAGAGAAGGCATGCGATGTCATGCGAATAAAGAATATTGTCCCGTATAAGTAAAACAGGCGTTGATATCTATCAACACCTGCTTTACTTACTTCTTCAGAGACAACGATGGTGACTGAGAGTGTGACTTCTGCTAATCCCGTAGAGGCCGTGTAAATTCAAAGAAGAGGTGGCGGTAGTAAATCATACTCACTATAGACGAGCGTTTTCTGGCGGTCGCGGCAATTTAGATGTGAGGGCGTTTCGGGCGTTATGGTCGTTAAATGATTAATAGTCGAACACACCTCATTTTAGAGTAGTTAGATCCAACGAAAGAACCACGTCTCAGACTCAACTGTAAATCTGCTGGTATGCTGAATAGACTGTGAACGCAAGGTGCTCTCAAATGAAAGGTTTAACTGGTTTCCAGCATGAATAGATAATAGGGTGCCATGTAAGCAATCACTTCGTACGCGACTTTTGGTGTTATCGAAGATCCCAAGTTAGCGATTGGTGATGTGATATGCAAATGGAACCGAAGAGAGAAAAATCTTCCAAGAGACGACTCAGCAAACTTTCGAAGCTTAAAGAACACGACAGGAGACTGTCAGCTAAGAGCGCATATCAACGTTGTCTGAAATCACGCAATCACTATGTGGGAGTTTTTGGAATTATCTTAAGATCAGTACGGTGCATAGTGCTCTGTACGATATAAATTACCACGGTCAAGCTGCTCTCCAACCGATAATCATTTCGACTATTGTCACACGCAGATTGCAGCCCTATTCCCTGGTTGCACAGCATGTATCCAGCAGTTCTGGGTGGCGTAACGGTAACATACTAGAATTTAAATCGGGAGACACGGACTCGATTCCGTTCGAGCACGGTGTAATTTTCAAGTTTTCTGAGGCATGTTTACTTGCGAGTTTTCTGAGGCATGTTTACTTGCGAGTTTTCTGAGGCATGTTTGCTTGCGAGGCGATCACAATAAAAGAGGATGTGTTCTGAACTGTTTGTAGAAAAAACTACTGGACAAATCTCAACCAAATTTAGTATACAAACTTTCCTTAGTATCCGCCGCTAGAGAGTAATTTGGCACCACTGTACCTTAATTTGCATAAAATGTAGGTTATCTAACGAATTTGAAGATGAGATCATAGATACGGTTCTATGTGTCCTGCATTTCCGTGCCCTAAAAACTGGATTCGTTAAACAACACACTCGACGGCGGATTGCAACTGACCTGGGTGGAGTTGTCTCACATGTTATGAAATTCTGTATTTTAAGACAGCTAAGTTGGGAACATTGCATTATTAAGCTAGGAACTTTGGGTATCCTAATAGCTAAAACCCACAGGGATCAGATCTGGTGATTGTGGTGGCCATGACGTAGGAAATGATCGGCTAATCCCTCTCCTGCTCGAAAACAGTTGCTACAGTAAGGCTTGCACATTTAATCCGATTTGAGGGGTGTACCAACTTGCATAAAGATTGTATTGTTCAGACAATTTCTTTCCTGAAGTGTTCGAATAACGCGATCAGGTAAAGTGAGCACCATGACTCTTCACCTTTCGAATATTTGTGAAAAGCGTTTTGTTACTCCTTTATAGACCCGAAATTTGTTAGACAACCAACGTAATATGCAAATTAAGGGGAGAACAGCGCCAAATTACACACCAGCTGCTAACTATTGAACCATTTTTTTTCGGAAATCGAAACTGCATATTCAGAAAAGTATTCATACCAAATTTGATTGAGATGTGTCCTATAGTCCTTTCTACAGAGAGCTCTGAATACCTACTCTTTAATTGGGTCACCCTAATGAAGACTGGATGTTAAGAGGCAAAACCAAAAGAGAACCAAGAAAATACCACGTGGAAGACAGTAGCGGATTAGCGGGGTGTGACTGGAGAGATCTCCCCCATAGAGCAAAGTTTTCCTTTTTAAGTGACTAATATATACATAATTAGTGCATTAAACTTTGTAAAATTATGAAACTAAATCTACAGGTTTTAGTAAAAGTTTTCATAACAGTTAAAATTTGTTGTGAATTTGGAGATAAAATTTTCTGCTCTAGCTTCAGCAGAAAAAAAAACCAACGAAAACTAAACGTTCAGAAACAGAGAAAGCTGAGAGTGGAAGGTGAAAGAGATTTTGACTGATCATGAAAAGCAATGGGTGAGCTTTGTTCTGCTTTTCTAGAATTGTATGGCGTCATTAGGAATTGAGACCATAGAAATCACTGTGCGGAATAGACTTCGAATCAGTAAATGTGCGTGAGACAGTGTGGGTGACAGAGGAAAAGAAGTACGTACTTCGATTGGGCTACAAACAAAAACTAGTGACAAATTTCCAAGCTATAAATTTTTCTAATAAATTAACCAATCTGAATAAAAGAGATCAAAACTTTATTTTGAAAGTTTTTATCCAGACGTGAGATATAACCCTGTAACGACCATGATCCTAAAATCTTGTATCATTCTAAATACAATAACCACCGAGACTGGCTGTTGGCTCACTTCTTTGTTTAGTAACAACAACGGTGACTGAGGGTGACTCCTACTGATTCCTTATAGGTCGTGCAACTTTAACCCATAACGACCATAACGCCCAAAACTCCCGTACATACAAATGGCCATAGCCGCAAGAAAAGCCTGTCTAGAGTGAGTCAGATTTCCTATCCTTACATGTTCTTCAAATTTTTTGACCAATGAGGAATCAGCAGGAGTCACCTTTAGTCACTATTGCTGTTATCAAACAAAGAATTGAACCAACAGACAGTTTCGGCCGTTATGATATTTGGAATGATAAAAGACTCTTGGGTCATGTTTGTTAGAGGGTTAAGGAATAGGTAAAGGTACGAAACTGATTCACTCTAGACATGCGTTTCGGACGGCTAAAGTCGTTTGTATGTACGAGCGTTTTGGGCGTTATGGTCGTTAAAGGGTTAAGAAACACAAAGTTTGTTTCCTCGAAGAGTGCGCAATTGACGGCCATGAAAGCACTGCTGATTTTCCAGTTTGCAGTTTGTGATTAAAAATTTTAGAACTATTGTTTACGGATCATTTTAAAAAGCCTTGTGATGCCTGGAAGGGGCAGGGTTGCAAGTTTATGGTTTGCGTGTGTGACCTCCACAAAGTCTCTCTTTGTTTTTAGACCGGGCCATCCGCCCCCGCCCCTAATGATGAGATTCTAGGTTCTCTACTGGGGGAAGATAAGTGGTTTCAATTCGAAAGGAAGAAGGAGTGACATGGACTTGTGGTAGAGATTTGAAAAACATGTATCCAGCAGTTTATTGATAATATTTAAAGATGATATGTCCTAAGGGTTAGGTAGAGTGTTAGCCGGAGATAATTTCTTCTTTGATTGAAGATTTAAATCTTTATTTTTGCTAGTTAACACAAACCCAAACGCTTGATACACAACACAGACATATATATTTCATGATGTGACACAGTGTATAACAAATAAGCATTTCATTTGCATCCTCAAAGTACATAGGAAACATATAATACAGGATCCCATTTTATCAAGATAACCGAGAGAGCCAATGCCGAAAGACAAACACGACATCCATGACTTAGCCGAGATTCGAACCCGGACCCCACCCTGACCGAATGGTCATAGGCCATCGTTTAAACCACTGCGCCCTTGGGGCGGCAAAGCGAAAGTATACACCGATGAGCCAATGTATTATGACCATCCCCAGCCTAGAAAAATGAGCGCTCATGGAGACAGAAGAGTGGCACAGGTGAAATTCACAGAGAAGTATATATACAACCCGAACTCTGGCTTTCGGTTAGTGGAGTGTTCGAAGTCAGAATGGGGAAATCTGCCGATTTATCGAAGTTTGATGAAAGACAAATTGTGTTGGCACGGCGGTTCGGAACTACGACCTAGGAAACGTGTCGCAGTAGTGAGTACGTATCAAAAGTGGTGCACAGGTGGCCAAAGGACGAACTGTGGTTCAGCGGTGTGTCTTCCGCAGCTCATGGATGCCAGAAAGGAGCGGGGACTGTCGCGATCGCAGGGCCACAGTGCGACAAATCACTCGCAGTTACAACAGTGGTGATCAGGGCAATGTGTGACAGCACACAGTTCATCGCAGTCTTCTGCGCATGGGCCTGCGTAGCCGAAGACCCAGATGGGTCCCCATGCTCACTGCACGCTATCACCAACAACGCACGAAATAGGCCCAATATCATCGAGATTCGTCCGTGGATGATTGGTAGAAAGTGGCCTGGTCTGACGAATCAAGATTCGTGGTGCATCACCTCGACGGCCGAGCGCGGATACGCCGATTCTCAACTGAGGTTATGGAACCTGGATGCACTGTTGGGCGGAAACTGGCCGTCGGCGGCGGTGTTATGCTGTGGACGAAGATAACTTAGGAAACTTTAGGCCCCATTATCCCAAAAGCACAATCCCTGACAGCAGTCAGGTATCTGAACATCGTTGCGGACCAAGTTCACACATTCATGAGTACTGTGTTCCCTGCTAGTGATGGCCATTACCAACAGATTAATGCGCCATGCCACACTGCCAGAGTCGTCAAGGTGTGGTTCGAGGGAAATACGGGTGACTTTCTGTTAATGACCTGGGCTCCAAATTCACCTGACATGAACCCAATCGAATACGATTTGTGATTCGACTTGGAAAAGCGGGTTCGCGCTAAATCCCCACCACCACGAAACGTACGGGAAGCGGAGGACATGCTGTTGGCATTATTGTACCAGATACCCCAGGATACCTATCGCCACCTCTTCGAATCGATACCTCGCCAAGTGGCCGCTGATTTACGCGGTAAAAGGAGTTCTACAGCTTATTAGGTAGGTGGTCATAATTTATTGGCTTATCGGTGTACGTCACAATTTTTAGGATTTAATGTTCAACGGCCACCTTGAGCAACTCTATACGCTATAAGCAGTCTACCGTCTCTAATTTAGGGCCACTAGCCCTAGAGAAGAGAGAGAGCCAGTGCTGTAAGACAAACACAACATCCTTGCGTCATTGGGATTCGAACTCTGACCCATCGCGGAAAAATAACCAGGAGCCAGCACTTCCGGACCCGGAAATATGGCAGCATCATAGCCGCACGTAACAAGAAAAGGAAAGAAACAATAATGTAAAGAATTTCACGGGTAAAAAAGAAAAAGAAACTTATGAGAGACCGCACAACAGCAGCCTAATTTATAATGTTCCACCAGTGCCAAAAAACTGTATCTTCTGCGAATAAAGCCAGCATCTACTTCTCCAAATATTCAGCTTAAGAAAAACGCTGAAGCTAATTATCAAACATCTGTGCTTACTTTTAAAGCCAAAAACAATTTCCTTACGGGCTGTGGCATCTTTCACCGAATACACTGCAATTTCTGTAGAAAAATCGTGACAACACAGTGAAGAAGAAAGGTGAAGGAAAGAAAAAAATCGAACAAAAAACAAAACAAAAACACAATCAGGATGAGTCTTCTGCCTGTTGCTTCCTTGGTAAGCATCATCAAGCCCTACTCACCGATTTCCGGTCTGTAGTTTCGTGATGTTAGTATCGTGCACATCCAGTGTGACAAGCATGAAAAAATTCTTTCAGTTCCATGGTTCTTTATGAATCTTTCTTCCGCCTATTGACATTTTGCGGTCCGTCTAATCCTTACAGGATACCGGAGGTAAAACAGAAACTTCTTTTTCTGCAACGGATGTTACTTCAATGTGAGAGAGAGGAATAAAAATGGTAGTATTTATCCTTGGGCTACCTATTCTGTTCTTATCACGTGCAACAGCACTTGAAGGTAGAAAAAAATATTTATTTCAATGACTTTATTGTACCGATGCATTAAACAGCAGGTTACTAACAAAAAAATTCTTGAAGATACGAAAATGCTCAAAGTCATATATTTTTACAAACCACGTTTACCGAATTGTTGCAATCTCTTCAAAACTAATTTTTTGTAGTTCTGCTGAATTATCTTAAGGTATTGCCATGTAGGATAATGCAGGTTGAAAGAAAATGTATCTATGCGAGGGATATTTTTTTTACAGAAGCCAAATACAGATATTCAGTTACGTTTTCTTTCAAGCACCTGTTAGTTTCAGAGAGAAATTTCTGCTTGAGTTGTTCCTGAGATAAATTAATAATCTGTTTGAGATCAATCATAGTTTGTGTACTGATTCATGCAAATAAGATAATAGCATGGGAAGAAAAGAAGAAAACGGAAAATTAGCAATATAAAATCCAGTTAATTTTTCTTTCAAGCGCCTTTTAGTTTTAGAGAGAAATGTCTGCTTGAGTTGTTACTGAGATACATTAATAATCTGTTTGAGATCAATCATAATTCGTGTACTGATTCATGCAAATAGAATAACAACAAGGCAAGAAAAGAAGCAAAATGGAAAATTAGCACTATAAAATTCAGTTACTTTTTGTTTCAAGCGCTTTTTTGTTTCAGAGACAGATTTCTCCTTAAGTTGTTACTAAGATAAATTAATATTCTGTTTGAGATCAATCATAGTTTGTGTACTGATTCATGCAAATAGAATAATAGCAAGGCAAGAAAAAAAGAAAAATGGAAAATTAGCAATGTAAAATTCAGTTACTTTTTTCTTTCAAGCGCCTTTTAGTTTCAGAGAGAGATTTCTGCTTGAGATGTTCCAGAGATAAATTAATCATCTGTTTGAGATCAATCGTAGTTCGTGTACCGATTCATGCAAATAAGATAATAGCATGAGAAGAAAAGAAGAAAAACGGAAAATTAGCAATGTAAAATTCAGTTACTTTTTGTTTCAAGCGCCTTTTAGTTTTAGAGATAGATTTCTGCTTGAGGTGTTATTAAGATAAATTAATAATCTCTTTGAGATCAATCATAGTTCTTGCACTGATTCAAGCAAATAAAATAATATCAAGACAAGAAAAGTAGATAAACGGTGAACTAGCAATGTGAAATTCTCCGGACAAATCTGAGGGGTCCTGATTTAGGTGTTTATAAACCGGGAGACTCAAAAGACCATTTAAATGGAAATATCTTATAACAAAAGAACAGATACACGTGTTACGCACGATAAGCATCTGCTACACCGTAAAAAAAAAATTCTGAAATTACGAGCTACTTTCCGTGAAAACAGATTTTTTGTACGCCAGAAAAATTCTGAATTTTCAGAAACTTTATGAAAACAAAATCCCGTCCACGCCAGGCATCGACCCCGGGTCTCCTTATTCTGAGAGTCTCCTCATTCGGAAGTAAGTTGCTCTCCCAACTGAGCTACGCGGGCATGTGCTGTTGTTGTTGCTATCTGCCTATATCTTACGTGAGTCCTGCGGGGAGCATGTTTCTGATACAACTGTTTCCGTGAAATGATCGATAAAAACTCTGCATTGCACGGATTTTTCGTACTCCAGAAAAATTCTGAATTTTCAGAAACTTTATGAAAACAAAATCCCGTCCACGCCAGGCATCGAACCCGGGTCTCATTATTCTGAGAGTCTCCTCATTCGGAAGTAAGTTGCTCTCCCAACTGAGCTACGCAGGCATGTGCTGTTGTTGTTGCTATCTGCCTATATCTTACGTGAGTCCTGCGGGGAGCATGTTTCTGATACAACTGTTTCCGTGAAATGATCGATAAAAACTCTGCATTGCACGGATTTTTCGTACTCCAGAAAAATTCTGAATTTTCAGAAACCTTTCCGCAATATCTTTCTTACACTGACGGTAAATTACCGTTTTCAAGATAACGGAAAATTCGGAATTTTCAGAAACTTTGTGAAAACACAATCTCGTCCACGCCCGGCATTTAACCCGGGTCCACTTATTCCGAAGTAAGTCGCTCTCCCAACTGAGTTACGCGGACATGTGCACTTATTGCTACCTGCCTTTATCTCATGTGCGTCCTGCGATGCAGGCACGGTACAACCTTTCCGCAATTTCTTTCTTATAATGACGGTAAATTACCGTTTTCAAGATGTGTTAACGGAAAATTCTGAATTTTCAGAAACCTTTCCGAAATTCCTTATGTTAAAGGAGAAACTCTTTTCTCTCTTTTTTCGGTATCCATATGACCAAAAATAGAAGATATTCACGTGAATATTTGGGAGTTTGATTAACTTTTAAATTTCTAGTCTGTCGAAGTATTTGATTTTGAAATTCTGTAGCCAGATCAGATTCTGTAGCTAGATCCACATGAATTTTGGTTACTGTGGCGCAGGATATTTCGTCTTTCTCTTCTGCCTTATTTTGTATACCAGCTGTTATATGTATATTGTGCTACCGTACGAGTAAGAAACAGGGTACTTAATTTATTGTACAAGTGATTGTACGATGCCTATGTATCAGAATCTTGAGTACTTAATACAAAAGCTATATAGCTATTAAGAGCAAATTTTATATATGAAAGTGTTGTGAAACAAAACAATCTTCCCTTAAATATTGGGCTGATGCATAAGTTCATGCCGTTTTATTTCACGATTTTTCCCATGTCAGTAGTGACGGTGCATGTGGCCAGTTAGTTGTATATGAAAATGTAGCCAGTAATATCGTGTATCTAAATCATATTGCGTTGTGTGATTGTGGCTAATGGATTTTTGGTTCCACTTTCCGTGATTTCTTCCGTGAATTAACGAAGCATATTTCTTATAGAACTTTTTTCGTGAAATGACTGGGGAAAAAACACCTCTGAATTTCACGGATTCTTCGTACGCCAGAAAAATTCAGAATTTTCAGAAACCTTTCCGCAATTTCTTTTTCATATTGACGATAAATTACCGTTTTCAAGATGTGTTAATGGAAACTTCTGAATTTTCTGTAAGATTTCCACAATCCCTTTCTTATATTAACGGGAAAATTCCGTTCACACTTTTTCCGTATCCCTATGACGATAAATTACCGTTTTCAAGATGTGTTAATGGAAAATTCTGAATTTTCCGTAAGATTTCCACAATCCCTTTCTTATATTAACGGGAAAATTCCGTTCACACTTTTTCCGTATCCCTATGACGATATTTTTCTGGTAATAGGAGAGATTCACGGGAATACTTGGGGGTTTGATTAACTGTTAAATTTCAATAGTCTGTCGAAGTATTTGATTTTGAAGTTCTGTTGCGAGATCGGATATTGTGGATAGTATATCCTATGAAGTTTTGTTCTTGTGTCACAGGATATTTCTGTGACACAGTAACAAAGCTCCAAGCGATATACTGTACACAATATCCGATCTTGCTGCAGAACTTCACTTTGTGCACCAGGTATTATATATTGTGCTACCGTAAGAAACCATGTACTTAATTTATTGTGCAGGTGATTGTACGATGTCTACGTATCAGTCTGTGATATCCGTAAGACAAAATCTATATAGCTATCTAGGGTAAATTTTATATTTAGGAGTTTTGTGAAATAATATTAAAAAACAGTACATTGCATAATCTCTTAAAGATAATTGGAAGCTATTATCAGTTGAAAAAAACATATCAAACTGCAAATCATTCTGTTGCTTCGAAAAAATCACGATGAAAAAAATGTAATTTGTAATAAGACCTCACACAGAAAAAATAAAATTAGTAGAAAGGTATTCAAAAAATAAGAAGCCCTTAAGGGAAAATGAAATGACTAAATCACTCGAATTAATGAAAAAAAAAATATCACCATCACGCAATTAAGTTTTACCCCCTGCGACTGCTTTTAACCCATTGAGTTGCTCACGGTGGTCGTTAAACCTCCAATCCAAGTTTTACCCCGAAGGTTAGCCTGGTTCCTGTCGTGTTCTGGCTCATTGGTTAAGTGGTTAAGTCGCATGGCTTCAACCTAAACGGGTCAGGTTCAATCCTCCCTCCCGGCAAGAGGATTCTCTAGCGTAACAGCAGAAATTTTCAGTGTGCTGGATTTTATAAAATTTCAGTCTAAATGCAGAAAAACTTAAAACGGACTTTTCTGAAATAAACGGAATTACTGAATAGTGAAAATAGGGAACTTAAAAAAATAGGTACTTTTAAAAACGGAAGTTACTTTAAAAGACGGAAAGTTACCGGCAACTTTGCTGCACGTTATTTTCAGAAATGCTCCGTGTATTCACACTATTTATTTTTTATAGGGTAGCTGGAAGATTTGGTTTGCAAATGGAGAAGCTTTTAGTTCAATTTCCCACCGACAGAGGGTGATAACAAATATAAAGTTTGTAAACACAGTGAAGATCAATGAAAATACATACGTAGTATTGAATTAGCGACACTCTCACAACAGTAATTGTTCAACATGCTCTACACCACAAGGTGTCACAGCATTTAAACGTGTGAAAAATCCAGTGAATGCCGAATCAGCATGTCCGGGTGAACACCTAGCGGCCAATAGCTTATTCCAGTTGTGGCAGTGTGGAAGGTCTTGCCTGGTACACTCTTGTTTTTAAATAACCCCACAACCAGAAATCGACGGGTGTCAGAACTGAACACCGAAGTTGCCACGGAATGCTGCAGTGCTTGCGGTATAAGTCTTCCTGCAAGAAATGCGATGAAAATAAAGTTCTGAACTGTAGATGCTCAGTAAGCTGGCTCAAAAACGTGGCCATGCTAGGCAGTCACGTTTATGCAGGATGAATTCGTTTTTACGCATCATACTTACATATCTTTCATAGTTTCCATGTGCGAAGAGCGCCCCTCTGGTCACATTTCTGAACTAGAAATATTTTTTTTTTTTTTTTTTTTTTTTTTTGATTGGAGGTTTAACGACCACCATGAGCAACTCAATAGACTATAAGCAGTCGCCCGTCCCTAATTTAGGGCCACTGGTTCCAGGGAAGGGAGAGAACTAGTGCCGTAAGACAAACACAACATCCATGCCTCACCGGGATTCGAACCCGTACCCCTTTTGGACGAATGATCAGTAGCCATCGCTTAGACCACTGCGCCACCGGTGCGGCCTAGAAATATTTACGTTGCCTACTAAATTGAACTACTAGCTGAAGCTTTTCATGCAAACCGCCCTGCAATTACACGCGTTTTTTACGCTTTCCAACCATAGGTTGAAGAAGAGTATATGCTCCAGCTTTGTCCGTCTGTCTGTCTGTCTGCCCGTCAGCACGATAACTCGCGTAAAATTGGTTCGATCTCAACGAAATTGTAGTATGTGAAAGGGGACAACATCGGGACGAACTCTATTCAAAATGGGTGAAATGGGGTCAAAGGTGAGGACATAGAAGCGGGATCCATTCCATTGTCCTTATGCGTCATAACTTACCTAAGAATGCTTCGATTGCAACAAAACTTTGCCATGTTGTTCCGAAGGTACACTGAACGAATTCTGTTGAATATAATCGAAATTGGATCAAAGGTCAGGGCACAGGAGCGAGAGTTATTGCACAACCATTATCCTCATAACTTGAGCAATGATTTCTGGTATGTTGGAAAGCGTATAATTAATCAATGCATTGCATGATATTACTAACTTGTTTTTTCTTTTCATACAAAGTTTTGAAATTTAAACTGACTTCTGAGCTATACGCTATAATTCTAATACAAAAACAAATACTATATTTCAAATCGTGATCAAAAGGCCACATAACAGTAACCATCTGGTTTATTAGCGGTGAGAAGAATTTTAGAATTTTTTTGGTTTAAAAAGTAATGTTATTTATCACAAAAAAATCTTAAAATTTTAGGCCACCAAATCATGGTAAGACAAGATGATATAAATACCAAGTGTTTGCACAGAGAATTAAGGAATGCAAAAACATTACTCTTTGGTACACATAACAGCCACCGAATCTGAGAACACTGGGTTAGTCCAAATTACAGCAAGTATGCGATCTGACTTAAAGAGGATGGGGCGAAAGTTTTGCAATATTTAGATTACTTTATGTCTTCATACGTACCTTTACGACGAAATATGAGTAGCATTAAAAGTATAGGCCATCGTGTTGCACCGTCTTCAACCATCTGTCTGCCAGTTTTTCGATTTTTGCGGCGGTACCAGTTCTTTGTACTTCGAGGCGAAGAGCTCCTTCAACCCAGCTGCCATCTCCTCCTAGATGTTGAAGGGCCGCCCGCGAAGGAAATGGGCCATTGACCGGAATAAGTATAATTTTGATGCCCTCACGTTCCTGGAGTTTTGCCCCCTGTCGTTCACGCGGTATGAGGCCGAGCGTTGTCCTGCTGTAGCAGAGCGAAATTCGTGTTCATCAGGGATGGGCACTGCGTCTCCAAAATGGCATACATTCGCTCCAGCTGTTCAGATCAGAAGCTGACGTTAATGGTCCGACCTTCTGGAACACGCTCGTAATGGATTATCCCCTCGAAATTCCACCAGACGCAGAGCATCACCTAGTACTCGAAGCGCCCACGTTTGGAAACAGGTCCCGGAAACTGGCCCGAGCTCAAAAAATGCCAGTGTTTGTTAGGATTCCGGAAATTGACCCTTTTTTCATCGCACGTAAGAATTATCTTGATGAAATGTGCATCGCGCGGGTTTTCTAGGGGTTTCGTGCACACTTCCACTCGGTGGTTTACTTTAGCTGGCGTCAGTTCGTCAGGGACAATGCGGCAACTTCTGAAGGTAACCAACCACGGTGGTCTATGATATGCCCAGCTCCCCAGGTAATCTCTGAGTGATCACTGATACGAACAATTACCGTCTTCAGCACGATTTAATGATAAAAGATGATAAATATATACAATTAAAACCATATGTACATGAGCACTTTCGAGGCAGCGGCTACCTCATCCTCAGATGTATTGAACGAAAAACACATTAAATCTATATATAACATAGATTATGGCATTGTGGGAAGTAATGGGAAGCGTAAGAGCCAATAACATTTCGTATGCGTTCAATAGTTGCGTTCCTCACTTATTATGTTTTTCCTCACTTACCATGCTTAATGGTAAGTGAGGAAAAACATATTACAATGGCTGAAGAATGAGGTAGGGTGGGGTGGGATGAGCATAGCATTTCAAACAAAAGTCACAATTTAAAGTTAACAGATTTAATCAGTGATTTCCATGCATTGTGCAATTCATAGGGTTTATGTTCATTACAACAATGTACACTGGAAGCTTCTATATACACACTTACGCTTAGTAATAGGTCCCTTAGGTTGCTAGGAGTATGAATAATTCTTGCATTACTCCAATCTGTATTAAGATTCTCTTGGAGTACATATTTGGCGAGGGATGTGCAATACATGCCTGCTTTAATGTTGTATTTATGTTCTTTAATCCTTTAACCAAGATTACGTTTTGTGGAACCCAAATAATTTGAGGCAATTTGTCCTGTGGTTGCCTGAAGTAGCGGGATATTGTAGATACCCCATTGATCCCTACTACGGCATTGTTTACGATCTTTACGAACAACTGAAAAAAGATTTCGTGATTGTAAGAAAAATTTCACAACATGTTGTTTATAAATGTGTGATAAGGTTCTTGTTAAAAGTGGATTATACTGCATGGAGCCCACATATTTAGTGTTACGATTAGAGTCACTTAACAAAGTAGTATTCAGGGCATATTTGACTTTACTAAATACCTGACTGATCAAGTATTTACGATATCCGTGTTGCTCAGCTAAATTAAAAATGTATTTACCCTCTTGTTGTAGGAGTTCGGGGGTTGACGAATGTGAGTGAGCTCTTCTGAACGAAACGAACAGTGCTGACAATTTGTGTTGGTTTAGATGTGATGAGAAAAATGGAATAATAACTGGGGAATGACAAGGTTTTCTATATACACTAGTAGTGATACAGTTACAATTATAATTCTTATTAATAAGAATATCCAAAAATGCTAAACAATTATCATTTTTAAACTTTATCGTGATCCTGATGGTTGGGAGCTGGGATGATAATTCGTTGGCGAACAAGTGTAAATCATCCCGGCAGTGAGGCCATGCAACCAGGATGTCGTCGTAGAGGCAAATCCAACAACATCCTCTCTGAGTGATGTTGTTGGATTTGCCTCTACGGCCTGGCGCACGGCCTCCGAATCCACGGTTCGCGACCTACCTGACCTCGGCTGATCGTCGAGGACCTGTCACCTGGGCGAAATTTCTTGAAACATCTGGTTGGTCCACGGAATCTTCCTCTTTCGCATGACAAATGTTTCGTGTTGCTTGAGCAGCGTTATGGCCGAGGTTCAAACTCGTAAAGCAAATGTTCCCTAATTAGCCTGTTGTGGTTGTTCATCTTTTAGGCGTCCCAACCACAGACAGAACGACGACATGCAATGCTGTTCACAGCAATGACTACCACTTTGCATCCCATCCGACTGACTGCAGTGCACGACTTGAACTAGTTTAAACACGTGACACCCCGGCTGCAGCACATGCATTTATGCAAATATTGCAAAACTTTCGACTAATCATCTGTAGATTCCAGAAGGTATTGAAGTGCATCTCCGTCTACAGCATACCAGACGTTCACCAGATAGTCTTTTAACTGGCTCAGATGCGATGGGAGAGGACTCTGCTCTCATTTGTTTTTTACGCTTCCCAACCGTCGGTTGAAGAAGCGTATCTGCTCCAGCTTTGGCCGTCTGTCCGTCCGTACGATAACTCGCGTAAAAATGGTTCGATTTCAATGGCATTTTAGTATGTGGTAGAGGACCACTTGGGGACGAAACCTATTTAAAATGGGCGAAACGGGGTCAAAGGTCAGGACATAGAAGCAGTATCCATTCCATTGCCCTTATGCTTCATAACTTACGTAAAAATACTTCGATTGCGACAAAACGTTTTCATGTTGTTCTGGAGGTATACTGAACCGGTTCTGTTGAATATCATCGAAATGAGGTCAAAGGTCAGGACACAGGAGCGAGATTTATTCCACAGCCATTATCCTCATAACTTGAGTAATGATTTCTGGTATGTCGGAAAGCGTATCATAATCAATGCATTGCATGGTCTTACTAACTTGTTCTAACATGTCCCATACATTCTCAATGCGATGGTTTCAAAAGTGGGCTTCGTGGTGGTAAAAGCAGATGCTGAAGTCTCTCTTATGATGGCTTAACCACTGCTGAACATATCTTGTCTCATGAATGTGGTCCATGAAACAACCGCCACCTACTTGATAAAAATTCGGCACTGCAAGATGGACTTGATCTGCAACAGTACTCAGATGATAATTCTTGCAGGACACCTGACCATCCAGCAATAATACGGGACCACTTCCGTACCAACAGAACTTGCCTCACACCATGACATCACTCTAGAACCTTCATTTGTGTATATAAAGAAAGCTGGTACCATTGCTTCATGGGACTCCCACAATAATTTGCCTACCGTCGATGGAAAATAATGTGTTCCCCGACTCGTTGGACCACATGACTTTTTTCCAGTGTCCAGTCACTATGTTCATGTAAACGAACTTTCCGGTTCTTTCCTGAAATCACTGGTTTGCGTATAGGCGTGCGCTATGATAAGGTTGGGGAACAGCCTTCACTGAATGCTTGGGTCAATTGCTGCACACAGGAAGTCCTGCTTATCCGTACTAGTCCTCTCAGACGAGGGCGATCTCGTTGATGACAGATGGTCGTCGCACCACAGCTACGCTTCTTAGATAAGGAATGTGGGTTATTTTTCAATTAAGACCCTGGATATCTCTGCTTTTGAGAAACCAGTCAGCTTCTGTTTTCAAAAACGTCGTTCGAGGCAGACGAACACCCACAAAGCCCTTTATGGAACTCCGAAAGATCCTTTGTTTTACCCATTGCGATCAGCTTTACTGACGAGTAGCTGTCTTATATAGTTGCTTAGAGCATGTCGTAAAGCACGTGACCTCGCATTTTGCACATACGCTTCACAGGTGACGCTTATGTATATGTGCATAAAGGTATCTAATTCAGTACCCTGTGTGAGTTTTTCTAAAAATATTATGGAATTAATCTGTTCTCGGTAATCAAGAACAGTTTCAATCCATTTATTTTTAATTTTCGGTGTTTAACATTCAGGATGAGCAAGTGATAGGGATATAAACTGTGACCAATCCATAATTTAGGGCAACTGGTTTTAAAAAAAATGCAGAGATCAATATCATGCCTTACTCGGGATTAGAACCCGAGCCCATCTCGGACGAATGGTAAAGGAATCATCGCCTCAAACCCCGGATTTTTAACTGTTAAAGTGCTTGGCGATTCAGTGTACAACTGCTGCTGTGTTGCATTACATTACGAAAATTGAAGCCTCTTAGCATATCTAGATTCGGGATTTATACAAAGTTGTGTTAAAATTTGTCTAAATTTTAAATATATTCCAGTTCCTCATATTTTTTCGTGTCATCAGCGTTATCGATAGTTTGTCTACAACTACGTGAAAAGCTCTATTTCTGTTCTTTACAAAAGTCTGTTGGTTTTTTTGCGCATTACGTCTTCAGTCCACGATGCAGCAAGGAAGAAATATCTCCCACTGAGCTAGTGCTTTTTTTGGTTCTGGCTGTCTGCCTTCCCTAGAGATAGTAGCCATAAATTAAGGAAGGATGAATCTGTCTTTTTATATTAATGATGTCCTATATTGCCAAAAGAGATATATTTCATCAATGGCCTTCCGTGAGTATTTTGTAGTGATTCGAATAAGGACATAACATGATATATATGTAGATTGATAAAAAACTGCCAGAACTGGAAATGTTTTTTTGCATAGTATTGGATGGCATATATTTTACCTTTCTTCTGTCTTTAGTCACGAATTAGTGTGTTGCAATTGCTACACGTTAATTTATACTACAATCTCACCTGTAACATAGGAGAACAATGAGAAGGATTATGTATCATAATATAGGCATACTGGGGTTTGATAGCTATGTGATCAGATGCAAGACATGGTTACAAAATGTGCGTCGTAGATTTCTTTTAATTTTATTAAAATATATTTGGCAATGCTGTTGATGTAAAGGATTTCTACGTAGTTAACATTTTTAGTTTGCATGATTTTAGTTGTGCCTGATGTTTCGTGGTACTGTAACAAAAGCCATTTATTAATATCATGTTTGTCTTTGTCCTCCCGATGACCGAGTAGTCAGAGGCGCTGGTTTTAGGTTAGTCGTCAGAGATGGGCCTAAGTTCCAGTTTCTAATGAGACATGGGTGGTACCTTGTCGTACGGTCCTGGCTCTGTCTCTTCCCTGGAAACAGTGGGCCTATATTGGGAGTGTGCGACTGCTTATAACCCTTAGAGATGCTAATTGCAGGCGTTATATTCTGAAACCAAACAAAAATGGTTTCCTTGTGAGATTCAAAATACCGGACAATATAATTCTTCGAAATCTGCCCAGTCAACAGTTGGCTATAGACACTGGTTGATAGGATGTGACATCTTGTTGAGCGTTTTCTGAAGCCACACGTAATTCTGGTTACCATCCAATGTACGCGAAACAGTGATGCCACAAAATTATTAAATGCAATGGTAAGGTCTTTTGACCACGGATCTCCGGTTTTGCATACAAATGCAGCAGAACGTCGAAAATCCGAACGTCAAAAATCCTAAACGTCAAAAATCCTAAACGTCAAAAATCCGAACAAGTTCCCCTCCACTTTTTTCTTTTTCTTTTCTTTTTTTTTCTTTTTTTTGGTCGTGGTGGAAAGTTTAAGTATAGTCCGTTCGTTTTAACTTGGCACATGATGACCATAGAATCGCCTAATTTTGGGGGTGCAAGCATCTTAGGTACGATGTATCGAAGGTGTATGTGACTTCTGATGCTCAGAGACAAAAGGCGAACACTTCCCCAGTCACTTGTTCCCTGCGAGACTAAGATTTTAAGACCCATTGCCACGGCAGTACCACCCTTGTTTCATTCTTCAGCCCCATTCTTCGCTGCGAGCCGGGAGGAAAGATATTTTCCCTGCACCCAGCATAAAGTACCCCCTTGGCAATCGGAACCAGCATGTAATGATTGCTAACTTTTGCAATTAGTACTTTATGTTTAAAATTTTCAGAGCAGCAGTAAAAATGGCAAACTTGTTTCGTATTGCATAATAACCAAAAAAATCTTTGTCTTTTGTAATTTTTTTTATACAGATGCTTATTTTTGGTACATGTATTTGTATAATATAATGTAGAAATGTTAGAGTATTTGTATTTTTTACATGTTCGATAATCCGAACACATCGAAAATACGAACTACCTCTGGTCCCAGTTAGTTCGGATTTTCGAACCTCTACTGTACCTATTACTTACATGTCATTTCCCACAGGAGGTTTATGTGGTCCAAAAGCATTGGGTCACAAAGGTCCTACATACTGCACACTTGTCAATAACCATACATATACGCCGATGAGCTATTACATTATGACCACCCGCAGCCTAGAAAAATTAGCGCGCCTGGAGTCCAAATGGTGGCGCAGGTGAAGTTCACAGAGCAGTATATACACAACCCGAGGACAGGCTTTCCGTTAGTATTGTGTTCGGAGTCAGAATTGGAAGAGCTGCCGATTTATCGGAGTTTGATAAAAGACAAAGTGTGATGGCACGGCGTCTAGGAACTACGATCTTGGAAACGGCGTGGCTTGTGGGTTGTTCACGTGCCGCTGTAGTGAGTACGCATCAAAAGTGGTGCACAGATGGCCAAACGACGAACCATCGTCCAGCCGTGTGTCGTCCGCAGCTCACTGATGCCAGAGGGGAAGCGCAGGCTGTCGCGCATTGTTCACAGCGATCGCAGGGCTACAGTTGCAACAATAGTGATCAGGGTGATGTGTCACAGCACACAGTTCATCGCAGCCATCTGCGCATGGGCCTACGTAGCCGAAGACCCGGCAGTGTCCCCAGGCTCAATGCCCGTCATCGCCAACAACGCATGAAATGGGCCCAAGATCATCGAGATGCGACCGTGGATGATTGCTAGAAAGTACCGTGGTCAGACGAATCAAGATTCCTAGTGTATCACGTAGACATCCGAGCGTGGTTACGCCGATTACCAACGGAGGCTATGGCAACTGTATGCAGTGTTGGGAGGAAATAGACCGGCGGCGACGGTGTTATACTGTGGGCTTTGTTTTCTTGGGACACTTTAGGACTCCTAATCCCAATACTACAATCACTGACACCTTTCAGCCATCTGAACGTCGTTGCGGACCAAGTTCACCCATTCATGGCAACTGTGTGTTCCCTGCTGGTGATGACCATTACCAACAGGATAATGCGCCATGCCACACTGCTAGAATCGTCAAGGAATGCTTCCAGGAGCATGCTGGTGACTTTCTGTAAAAGCTCTGGCCTTCAAATTCACCTGACATGAACCCATTCGAACATTTGTGGTTCAACTTGGAAAAGCGGGATCGCGCTAAATCACCACTGACCCGAAGTGTACGGGAACTGGAGGACCTGCTGTTGACATTATGGTACCAGATACACCAGGATGACTATCGCCACCTCATCGAATTGATGCCTCCCCGGGTGGCCGCTGTTTTGTGGGCTATAGAGGCTCCTACAGCTTATCAGGTAGGTGTTCGTGATGTTATGGCTCATCGGTATATACATATCACTAAGCCTTTCTCTGAGATTCAGAGGGTAGCTCCTGAAAAGACTCTCGTCTGCCAGAAAAAGTTTAAAATTGAGGGAGCTAGAGCTACATTTTACACATGTAACGTACCAGGAGATGTGACGTACCTGCCAGAAGGACGCACACGACATAAAGGCAGATAGGAATCAGAAGAAAACGTCCGCGTAGCTCAAATGGTAGAGCTACTTATTCCGGAATGAGGGGATCCGGGTTCGAATCCTGGCGTGGATAAAAATGACGGAGAAATTTACTTCGTTATAATTGGCGCCCGAACTATCCGGATGACCCGACCGTTCAAAATCTCGCTATGGTGTGATGTTATTTCCACACCGCGAGATAGGAAAAATCAGAGAATCCCTTCTCCAGCACTTCGAAAAAAAATAATAAAATAAAAAAAAATAAAATAAAAAAAAATAAGGTGGAGTTGATGTAACGTACCAGGAGATGTGACGTACCTGCCAGAAGGAAGCACACGACATAAAAAGGCAGATAGGAATCAGAAGAAAACGTCCGCGTAGCTCAAATGGTAGAGCTACTTATTCCGGAATGAGGGGATCCGGGTTCGAATCCTGGCGTGGATAAAAATGACGAAGAAATTTGCTTCGTTATACACATGTTGATGTGTCAAATGGTTTACAAAGATCTGCGCACACGAGACGGCCTTCAGTTAGGTCCATCATGCATCTCACAGAACATCATTTGCACTTCATATCCATTATTTTTTTTGTCATGCAGCCATTCTTGAATCTGGTCATCCCGTGAATTCCTCGGAATTACGTTGCTTTTCTTGGCTGCCACTTGGGTTGAATAAATGATCTTAGATAGCATCTCACCACTCTTTGTTTCAATACGGCCAAACAACCTCAAAATATTTGTCTCCAACACGATTTCACTTTACATTACGCACATTCAACACATCTTCCTTCCGTATATGATGGAAACGGACCTTGAATTAAAAGCCCCGTAACATCTTTGGCAGACAAACGAATACCATATCTCTTCATCCTTATCCAGATTTCATCACCATTTCATCACGGAGCAGGATAAATTACTCTATAATACACAGAATATCGAAACCTCTTTTCCCAACCCATTAGTACTGGAAAATCATTCTAAAGCACTTTGAAATCCAAATTCCCCTTATGAAAATATAGGCATTTCTGCCGGTGGGGAGTTCCATGTTTCCTTTCTCCGGAGCCAGTTTTTCTCCCGACTGAGGTACACCGACCGTGGCTAACCACCGGAACTTGCAGTTTTGCTCGTGCGTCACCTCAGCGGTACGTAACAAGTATACTCGCATTAAGGAAGCGCTGCAATTGAATCGTAGGTTTCCGGGTCATCCGGCAAACCATAATTGAAACAGAAAGAATTCTGATATATTCCACACGATGTATGGAAGAAGAATTATACCTTTTTTCGAAGCGCAGAAGTGATAGAATTCTCGTTAGTTTTAGACGACGTGTGGAAGAAAAATCACACATTATTTTCAAACCTCACAACCAGTAGATTAATTTTTACGCTTGGACGCCAATTTGAAAATATAGCCCTATTTTCCAGTGGTGGTATTCAAACCCACATCTCCTCGCTACGGAGCCAGTTATTCTCCGGACTGAACTACACCGACCTTGGCATATCGCTGCAAATTGCCGTTATGACTCTCTTGCGTCACATGAGTGGTACGTTACGACCTCCATACTAATTTAATCACATAATATGCCTCCTATGTAAGACTTGTGTCGTGCTTTCAGAAACAGCTTTATCTATTCCAACACTGTAGCATTAAGACTAATCTTGCCCTCAGTACTAAATCTTCCTAGCAAAAATATCATTACCTTTTTTCCTCCTGCTTTTCTCTCATTTTGAACTTCATACTGTTTCTTCCACATACTGTTTCTTCCACACGTCGTCTAGAACTAACCGTTTAAATAATAGGGACATGATAATTATCTAGTAAAAATTTATTCGTTATGCCCTTGAAAAATATGTTTTGAAGAAGGAAGATGCCTTCCACTTCAACGTCAATTTAGGGTATAACAGAACGAATCGGAAAGAAGGAACACATTTAGATTTATATGTAAATCAAAATTGAGACGAGAAAAGTGCTTGAATTCATGAAAATGTGGTAATATAATGGATCTTTTCCCCTGCCAAATGAAAAATAAATTAAATTTTGGTTGCTTTTTTGTGATAACAATCGCGCCTTCATATGGAGAAAACACTGAATGCCATGCAGTTTGTTCAAATTGAGCCACCTACCAATGGTCTGACTAAATGCTCCTGTTTCGAGAAAATTAAATATTTATTTTGCGATTGCTACTGATTGAATTTCATAATGTTATTTAAGAAACATGATCCTAAGTGATACATTAACATATTGGAAATTATAATTCGCCATTACTAATTGGAAATTATTATTCGCCATCTATAAAAATGCAAAATCAGAGGTTTGACTGTTCAAGGACACAGAATTTAAAAAATTGGAAAGGGAGTGAGTCAAGACGACACTATATCTCCCAAGTTCTTTAGTGCCACATTGCTTTTCAATCATTGAATTTCGAAGAGAAGAGGACACTTATTAAGGGAAATTGTTTAACCTACCTTCTTTGTTTTAGGGTTTACCGGCCACCATGAGCAATTTGATGAGCTATAAGCAGTCGCCCGTCTCTAATTTAGGGTCACTGGTTCCAAGGAGGGACAAGAGCCAATGCTGTAACAGAAAAACAACATCCATGACTTACCGGAATTCGAGAACTAGGGCCCATCTCAGACGAAAGGTTGCGCCGCTATCGCCCAACCTTCATTTTGCCAACGACACAGTCATATTTCCAAGTACCACATCAAATCTACCGTGTATGATCCACGAACTTAATGAAAGAGCAAAGTGGGTTTAAAAATGAACTTACCGAGGAGAACATTGATGTGCAACACTTCTTTAAAAACTGAAGATTTGGAAGTTGATGGGAAAATTTAACCATTGCCTACATTTACGAGGGGCAGTCAAAAAGTTAGTTGCATACTCCCACATTTGTTTTCTATAAAACATATTTGGATGCGATGGAGGTGAGCAGCACTTGGACCTCCACCTCGAACGCGCCGTGTTAACTTTGTATACGTGGCGTGAACAGTTTACTGCTATCACTCATGAAAGATGCCGTGTCCGTTGGAAGCAGTGTTCAAATTTGAAATCCGTGCAGTGATCTGTTTTTTGTGGGACAAAAATTTGAACCCCACTGAAATCCGACGCGAATTAATTGAAGTGTACGGTGACAAATCATTTCCGCGACGGGCGATCGCAAAAAGGTTTTCGTTGTTCGAGGAAGTACGCACGGATATCGATGACCATTACCGGAAGGGAAGCCTTCAAATTCGACGACGTGTAGAGACGTCGACCTCATTAACGAATTGATTCATGCAAACAGGGGAATTATAATGGACCAGATCGCGGATGAATGGAATATTTCGCGTGGACATGTGCACCACCTCATCGCCAAGCGACTTGAGTTTCGAAAAGTTTTTGCTCGATAGGTGTCTCGCTAACTCCCAAAACATTGCAAGGCGCAACTTTTTCAAGCAGCTCTCACTTTGTGGATCATTATCATAGAGAAGGAAATGAATTTTTGAATCATATCGTGACCGGAGACGAGACCTGGGTGCATCAATTCTCACCAGAAACCAAGCAGATTTCATGTGAATGGAAACATTTACATTCTCCGCCTCCGAAAAAGTGCCAAATTGTTCCTTCCACGGGACAGGTTAAGCTCGCCATTTTCTTCGACAAGCAATGTATTGTACATTAGGTATTCATGCCGAAAGGCACCACGATTAATGCGGCATTATATTGTGAAACACTTAAGAGGCTGAGAAAGGCGATTAAATATCGACGGCCAGGAAAACTGTCAAGAGGCATTGTCCTTCTGCATGACAACGCGACACCAAATTCGGCATGGGTCACGAAGGCCATCCTTGACAAATTCAAATCAAATGGGAGTTGTGGGAACACTCTCCTACAGTTCAGACCTTTCGCCTTGTGATTTACATGTGTTCGGTCCCATGAAAAATGACCTTACGAAGCGGCTATATCACTCGGATGAAGACGCCAACAATGCGACGCGAGAATCGTTATCGCAAGTTGGACGACAATTTTATCAAGAAGGGATATACAAACTCGTGGCACTCTTCACTGAGAAAAAAAGTTTGTTTGAAACAACACAATATTTTTGTTGAGCTGTTTTGTCGATTTATTTTGTTGCTTTAGCAAAACTCCATCGGAATTGTTTTGTTGGCGACGCAAAATTATTTCGTTGGCTATATTTTGTTAATTCAAGTATATGGAGGTGCATTGAGAAAAAAAGTTTGTTTGAAACAACAAAATAATTTTCTTGAACTGTTTTGTCGATATATTTTGTTGCTTTAGCAAAACTCCATCGGAATTGTTTTGTTGGCAACACAAAATTATTTCGTTGGCTATATTTTGTTAATTCAACTATATGAAGGTGGCATCGACATTACGACAAAGCGCACGTGATTACTAGCTACTCCATACGGGAACTACCAGACTACCACTGACCAGAAGAATCTCGTTTTGCGCTTCAGATTTCGCTTTGAATTATGGCTGACTAAGAAGTGATTGCATTGTTAGAAGACTGGGAGCTCTCAACTCTGATAGAGATATTCAGAGGTAAGAATTTCTAATATATCGTAATAATTCCGACGTATTTTTATGCTAGTGTTTATTGTGTGTTATTTTGGTTGGATTCAGTGAATTTAGTGATAATTTGGCCTCACTTTGTAGACTCATAATTACAATAAACACGATAGAATCCGCATCTTATTAGAAGCACAGAAGCACATATTGAATTTAAACCCAGATTTCTGATAAAGCAATAATACATTTCTTATAACGGCTTCCGCTTTCCTGATCGCAAATAAAAATTTGCACATGAGGTAATGATAAGAGTTGTAATTTATGCATAGAGGTTGATTTCATGTATTGATTATACACTGGTGTGCAAAAATTAAGGACGAATTGGAGAAATTAGCATACCAGCGGAACGAGCAGGCAGAACGGACCGAAAGACCACTCAGGAGATAGACTAGGGTCCGGTACGGTAGGGTATGCGCATATATGCAGCATGACGTAGGGGGAGTGTCGGAAGGGTATAAAGCACACGGGTGGTGTACGCTCAGCAATTCGGTGAAAGATATTGCACGGTGTGCATCGGTTTTAACGACGTCGAGTTGCTGCCACAGTGTGATATGGCAAACAGGCAATCCAGTAGACGACATCTGGATGATTTTACCCGAGGTCGCGTCATTCGGAAGTTGGAAGAATGTCGAAATGTGACTATTGTGGCCGAGTAGTTCATGATCGCTGATAGCATCGTTTCACGAGGTTGGAGAGCACTTCAAACGACAGAAACAGCTGTCCGTGAGTTTATCAGTGGTTGTCCACGAGCAACCACGGCGGCGGACGACAGGTATATTGTCCTACAGGCGAGAAGAGACAAACGGCAGACAGCGGGAGAAATCGCAAGACACATGCAACAGACAACTGGACGTCCGTTATCGCGTTTTGTCGTGGCCAGGAGGCTGCAGAAAGGTGGTCTATTTGCACGACGACCAGTACGGTGTGTGCCATTAACGGCTGTTCATCGGTGACAGCGGTTTCTGTGGTGCCAGGAACACAAGAACTGGACACATCAGCAATGGGGTCGAGTTTTCTTTACGGATGAGAGCCGATTTAGTCTGACGAGCGATTCTGGACGTACACACATCTGGAGAGAGCAGGGAAAACGTAATCACACGTCCAACATCATCGAAAGGGACCAGTTTGGAGGTGGCGGAGTTCTCGTTTGGGGCGGTATCATGCTTGGTAGCCGTACTGACCTCTACATCTTCAAAGGAGGTTCAGTCACTGCTGTCCGCTATTGTACTGAGGTTCTCCTGCCTTACGTGCGTTTGTTTGGAGATGCTGTGGGTCCTGAGTTCCTCTTCATGGACGGCAACGCTACACCTCATCGTACAGTGGCTGTCGCAGAGCTGTTGGAGAGTGAAGATATTCAACGCATGGATTAGCCCGCAAGGTCCCCGGATCTAAATCCAATCGAACATGTGTGGGACCTTCTCGGGAGACGCTTGGCAGCACGTCACCAGCCGCCAGCAACGATTCCGCAGCAGCGATTGGCACTATAAGAGGAATGGGCCGCGATGCCTCAACAGCTCCTTGACAACCTCGTCCTCAGCATGGACAGACGTTGTAAATCCTGCAACGCAGTCAGGGGGGATCATATCCCCTACTAAAGACTGGATGTTTCTTGGAAGCCGCCTGTCACATGGACGTTTCTGTCTTCTGTCCAGTTGTGCTCGAAGCTACCTTTTCAATAAAGTGCCTTTGTATCCTTTGGATTCCTCTTTAGGGCGGTTTTGCTCCCTTGTGCCATATTCGTATATCTTGGGGATCTTATGGTATGATTTGAATCGATGTGGAGCACTTCTGCACGACGTTACATTCGAAAAACCGTCTCGTCCTTAATTTTTGCACGCCAGTGTATATACAGTGTGTTTCAAAATTCGTGCGGCAACCAACGATTGCACGGTGATAGTACCCTGGAACATATAGAACGTTAAAAAAAATATTACGATTTTTTTTTTGTCTAACCGGAAATGTCAATAATTTGTTTCATCAAAAAAACTAGGGAAAACATTTAAACAGAAATCGGATTTAGAAACATGTTACACACGCACCAAAGTAGTGTCAATACATTGTTATGTCAAGTATAAATCGTCCGTGAACATTACAGAAGGTATTAAACCCACCTTCAACTGCTGAATTCGCAGATCAGAATATGCTTGCAAGGACAGGTACTGCAGAGTGGTTAGCACGCCTGGTTCCTAAACCAAGGGTTGTAACGTACCAGGAGATGTGACGTACCTGCCAGAAGGACGCACACGACATAAAGGCAGATAGGAATCAGAATAAAACGTCCGCGTAGCTCAATTGGTAGAGCAACTTATTCCGGAATGAGGGGATCCGGGTTCGAATCCTGGAGCGGATAAAAATGACGGAGAAATTCACTTCGTTATAATGGCGCCCGAACTATCCGGATGACCCGACCGTTCAAAATCTCGCAATGGTGTGATGTTATTTCCACACCGCGAGATAGGAAAAATAAGAGTATCCCTTCTCCAGCACTTCGAAAAAAAAATAAAATAAAATAAGGGGGAGATGATGTAACGTACCAGGAGATGTGACGTACCTGCCAGAAGGACGCCCACGACATAAAGGCAGATAGGAATCAGAATAAAACGTCCGCGTAGCTCAATTGGTAGAGTAACTTATTCCGGAATGAGGGGATCCGGGTTCGAATCCTGCGCGGATAAAAATTACGGAGAAATTTACTTCGTTATAATGGCGCCCGAACTATCCGGATGACCCGACCGTTCAAAATCTCGTAATGGTGTGATGTTATTTCCACACCGCGAGATAGGAAAAATCAGAGAATCCCTTCTCCAGCACTTCGAAAAAAAAAAAAAAAAAAGAAAAAAAAAAAGGGGGAGATGATGTAACGTACCAGGAGATGTGACGTACCTGCCAGAAGGACGCACACGACATAAAGGCAGATAGGAATCAGAATAAAACGTTTTATCACGATAATAACACATAATGTTGGATCAAACAAATTCCCAAAAATCGACTTAGGCATTTTGTTAAAAGATCAAAACGTTTTGTCATGATAATAATAAATTTTGTAGAATCAAAAATAATTTTCAACAAAATAAATTTGTAAGTTCAACAAACATTTTTGTTGACTGTATATCGACAACATTTTTTAAATGCGACGCGAGAATGGTTATAAATTAATTAGGCGATAATATCGAAAAATAGATCTTCTATTGTATTTCCTACGTAAGTATAAATATTTCGTAAAATTTTCATTTTTTTTTACATGCGAATGCAACTAACTTTTTTACTGCCCTACATAAATTGGACAACAGTTATCAAGCCAGGATCACATTGAAGAAGATATAAATAGGCGTATAAAATACAGGGTGATTGTAAACTCCTTCAACAAAGAGGGGTGATAGTGTACATCAAGGCGAACAATATTTGCAATGGAATCTAGGGCCGCATTCTACTCCTAGTGCCAGAAAAGAGTAAAGTTACATATCCACGTTGAGCCTTCAACAGTGAAAACAAAGAGACATACCTAATGTACGAGTTGTAAAATTCCAATCGCATCAAAGCAAGACCTAAAGGAGCTGCTCAAACTGGCGTCCAAGGGCGTCGTTGCAAAGCCCACACCGGCGAATGAAGGACTATCGCACCCTCTCGTAGACTCCCGGTGTGGTGTTGATCTTGTCCGCAGCAACAGCGATTCGCGCGACGAGATCATCCAGGTAGTCCACAGGTGTCTCGTACACCAGTGTTTTCAAGTGCCCCCAGAAGAAGAAGTCCAGTGGAGTAAGGTCCGGGGAGCGTGGAGGTCAAGCCACACGTCCACCGCGTCCAATCCACAGCCCGGGATATGTTGCATTTAGGAAGTATGGGACCTCGGTAGCAAAGTGTGCTGGAGCCCCATCATGCATAAACCACATGTCCCTCCGTGTGGTGAGCGGAACATCCTACAACAGACCGGGAAGCACTTGCTCCAGAAACACACGGTACGCTGCGCCGGTCAGATGTATACGTCAATTCCCATGTGATATTCGCACGGCATTATCGCTGAACGGGTCCGGCTGCGTTTTAAAATGTTTGCTCCTCATCGTCTGCGCACGTGTTCAGCGCACCTGATATGCAACTTGTGTTTCTCGTGTACTGGTTGGAGCTCTGAGTGCTTGCTGGACGTTTTTCGAACGTGCTCTTCTCTGGCACTAGGATTGAAATGCAGCCCCAGGTTCCATTGCAAATATTGTTCGTCTTCATGAGTACTATCACACCTCTTGTTTTGTTGAAGGAGTTTGCAAACATCCTGTATATTTGGGGAACTCTTGCACGAAACAGTATAACTTTCAAAAGTAGTTTACCATTATATCTTAAAAAAAAAGTGTGTAATCAATGCAACCCCCCCCAGTGTGCTTACTTATAGATCAGAGAAATCGAGCTTCACCAAAAGAGATACACAGAAATTGTGAACCAATAAAAAATAAACATGGAGAGGCGCACGCTTTGTTTAACCAGGAATGGTAGGAAGAGGAACACATGGATTATGGAAATGACAAGAGTTGAAGATATGATAATCAAAGTTTGAATGATCACTGTGAGTAACTCGATGGACTATAAGCAGTCGTCCATCCCTAATTTGGGGCCAATGGTTCTAATGAAAGGAGAGTCAGTGCCGTAAGACAAGTACAACATCCATGCCTCACCGGAATTCGAACCCGGACCAATCTCTGACAAATGGTCAAAATCCAAAGCTTAGACCACAGCGCCACAGGGTGTACCATACTTTAAATGAATATCCGGTTATGGCAATGGGCTGGACGTTACTAGAAGGACTGACCACCGTTTGACAACTTAAATACTTGACTCGATACCAAGAGGCAGAATTCCCAGAAAAAGGCTATGTGCGGTAAAGCTGGATGAAATTCGAAAGCATGTCGTTGTGACATGGAAGAGAAGTTCTAAAGACAGAGATTTGTGGTAGAGGCTTGACGACACCTTCATCCTGCAGTGGAATGAAAATTGTCGTTTTTGTTGTTGGAGGGGATCATGATGCTGAACTGTAAAAGTGAGGTCACACTGAGCTGTGCATCGTATCATTACAGATCTGAAAGGAAACAATGTTGTTGTTACATTGCCTTTTATTGGTGCTAGACGTAAACAACGCAACCTTTTATCTTACTGCTATTTTATATAAAAAGAAAGAAAACAAAAAAAGATCACGCGGAGTTACACTGCTGTACTCAGTCTCCCGGTAAAAATCTGTCATTCAAATCTGCGCTTTACCTCGGTCCGAATAATTTTGGCTCATTACACTTTATGCACTTATATTTGTATGTTTTGCGAAGAGAAGATTTGAAATAAATAAATGAAATTTCTTCTAAATAACCTAAACATCATATAATGCAACTGCAGGAGAGCCCGCTGTTAAGGCTCTACGAGACCCGCCATCTTGTATTGTGCCTTCTCTTGTTAACCAATGGGCAAGCGTATTTCACAAATTTCTAGGGCAATTTTGAACATTTTGGAACACCGTTTGTGGATAACGCAAGATATATGATTATTAAAGAGTTCCCTGGTTTCAGATTTTCATTTTGGACTCTTTAAGTATTTTTTATTAATTAGTAAAACTATGGAAGACGCATTGGTACGACTTTCGCTGCAGATAAAAAATGAAGGGAAAGGTCAATTAAAATTCTGAAATCAGGGAACTCTTTATTTATCATATATTTTGCGTTAGCCACAAACGGTGTTCCAAAATGTGCAAAATTGCCCGAGCAATTTGTGAAATACGATTTCCCGTTGGTTAACAAGAGAAGGCAGCAATACAAGATGGCGGGTCTCGTAGAGCCTTCACGGAAAGCTCTGTGCCTACTGAAATCCTTGCTATATCCGTTTGGGATGAAAGATTCTACCATATGCATAGATGGTAATATGCATATACGTTGATTATGTATTCAAATCAATTTGATATCCTTAAAATATTTAATTAATGAACTACAGAAGTGCAATTTAAAATTACGTAAGCACTTACATGAATACAGAGTAGCAGCGAATCCCCAAGCAGACATGAGAGCATATTAAGAAAAGCCTAATGTCTTTTGTTTTGTTTTATTTTTGTGTCTTTATGTTTCGCGGAATAACACTTAATGCATTAAAAGCCTGGTTAAATATGGAATTTAACTACATTTTGTTACACTGCTAGTTAAAACTGATCAGCAAAGCATTTCTCTCTTTCAATAAATTTGAAATTTCCTTAAACTTTGTTCATCAAAAACAGTTGCATTAGCTTTGAATAAACGTTACAACAAAACAAAAATGCCTGTTTTGCTCGCTAAATACGAGCTTGTTATAAATGGTGTTTGTTGTATATCCAGTTCACATCCTGTGGCAATAAATGAAGGAAGTTCGTTACATTAAAAGAAAATCTTAGACATACCCGGACGAAGTTATAACTATTGTGATTTTTGTTACAGAAGGAATTTCTACCTATTTTGTCACACAGCTTTGAATGACAAAGTATGGTTTTCAAAGAAATTTGACGAAATGTATGACATTTTCACAAACGATCGATGGAGTGATTCATCTCCTTAGAAAGAAAATTCTTATCGTTCTGCGAACTGTCTTCGATTCTTTTAAAAGTTATCATCTTATGAGTAGAAATAAGGCACATAAGCAAAGTGAAGCGACTACCGTATCTTATAGGTGAGCGCAATGTACTTCAACCTATGCTCATCAAAGTGTAGAAAAAAATCTTTATTTTCGGCCAGGAACGTGGTTTTAAAAGACAATACAAAGACTCAATTCCTCCGCCTAAAGAAATCAGGGAATTTCTCAGAAAACTGAAGCGAAGAAGAAGAATGAGAGTGGAAAATGATAACTCTTTAAATAACAGCGAATGAAATACTTTCTACCGATAAGCCAAAAGTAACGGACTTTGGGAGGTCTGTAACAAATATCCTCATGATGAAATCATTACATGTTGACAGTGAGAGATGATCTTACAGAGAAATGAAGCCCAGTGGATTCCACTGAGAATAACCAACAGCGAGCACACGGGAAACAAATATACTTTTTCCTTCTCCTTCGAAGAAGATCATTGGCATTCCAAGAAGTTTTAGTGCATTAAGTATAGAAATTCTGAAAAGACAAAGACGCAGATCATTTTGAAGTGATGCTCAAAATTTCTTACAAAAGTCACGCCAGGCTTTCTTTTAAAGCCCTTAAAATTTAGTTGGCTAGGCGTAAGCAAGAATTCATGATTAATTACCTGATATTTTTGCGTTAAAAGCAGTCATATTTATTAACAAGATTCTGTTTTGGTTGCAATTTGTCAGTGGCTGACAGAAGCTTTATTAGAAATACAAAGCACAATGCTGTTGACGAAACTATTAACTTTCCAAGGAAGAAGTATTTCTTTCAACTGATAGGAAAACCATATAAGCTTATCTAACCCAAAGAAATTTTGAACTTGTATTTGCCATCCTTTTAATTAATGGCAACTGAA
This sequence comes from Macrothele yani, assembly GCA_039090855.1. NCBI lineage: Eukaryota > Metazoa > Arthropoda > Arachnida > Araneae > Macrothelidae > Macrothele > Macrothele yani. The sequence goes on from CM076992.1 coordinate 88,260,158, forward strand.
ACCAACCTCTTGAATCCTTGATTTTTGCTCACAAAAATTGTGAAAGATTTAAGAAAGATATTCTTGTTAATTATGCTAACATTTATCTTTCTTTTCCTGGACTCAAGACCTTTGATGCATTCTTTTACAGTACAAACACAAAAATACAACTTTCAGTTAGAAACAAAATTTAACAGTTCTTGAGTAATGCATTTCCACAGGCACAGAGAGAAACACATTTTGATTTGATGCAATCCAAATGGGAACGCAGTCCCGTGCCAGTTTCTCGTCATGCTATCCGATGGCTTTCCTCCGTTGCTTGCCGACACATTTTTGGCTGTTTCCCATCACACTTTTTGTGTTCACAATGAGATTGAGTTCTTTCTCCTTTGCGAGGTGCGGTTGGATCCGTAGTTCACGCTATTCCTCCACCTCTCCAATTCTCTTAGTAGGCAGGGACAATTCCCTGATAAGCTAGAATGCTTAGTGTCCAATTTAAGCTTATACTTTGTGTTTGATTTATGGCAGTTCGGGCAGTTGGCTTCATTATCACATTTCCAGTGCTAGTGCCATACTTGGCCGCAACGTGCACAGCTCTCTAATATTTCCAGACACTTGTACTTACAGTGCCCAAACCCATTGCACTTGAACCAGCGAGTTTCTTTGATAAACTCCCTGATAGAATGGATCCTCCACCCGCGTTTCACTTTGCCTTTCTTCTGAAGAGATTTGAAGTTCACTGGGGAAAGTTTAATCTCCCAGTGGGCCTTGTTCTCCTTATAATAGATATAAAAGAGCATCAACATACTATAGAGGAAATCAAAGAGAGAAGAAGTTCGTAAACCGTGAAGTAACTTCAGAAGAAGGAGGAAGACTACAAAACACTAAATTATTGTTGTTGACTCGTCGTAAATGGAAAGTGTGAAAAGGAAGAAAGAAAATGTATAAACATGTATTTTTAGATATCCTTCCGAAAAGAAGAACTAATGCATTAACTGCAAAATTCAAGGAAAAAACTCCCACACACCTTAAAAATATGAAGAATTTACATGGATTGAAAGACAATCTAAAAGTTTCGGTTACAAAAGGCATTAATTAACTTATGATTTACGACAAATCGCAAAAAATGACCTTAAATTCGTAATACTATTTTCAGTTGGGTTTTTAAAAGTGCAAATATATTACAAACAACAGTATACGATCTTACGCCCCCTAGAGGGTAAATTGTGTAGTTTGAAACATTTGGAATTGAGTTCAAAATATACTTTTTCCAGAGCTCTGTCCTACGCAAAACAAATTTTTCAAATCGAACTTTCAGAAGCATATCTAGATATCGAGATAAGTACAGTCTGGGTTTTCGCCCTCTGCGGGAAAACTGTGAATAATTTGAGGTAGAAACTATACGGAAAATAGTCTTTGTGCTGCAAACGAAATTGAAATAAAATAAAAGTTGTCGAGTTCTAGTTTTTGGAAGCGTTGTTTGGCAATAAACTAAAATGAATAAGCAAATTTTATACACCCTACCTAATAATGTGCTGTTCCATATTCTGCCATAACACATGCAGCGAAACGTCTTGATAAGGGTAGAGTTAGGTGTTCAAAACGCGGAGGTGGTGTAGCCGCTCATGAAGTGAGGATCCTTTCTTATAGAGCACCTATAATTTCTGCAGGGGCTTGTTGGACTTGAACAGACTTTTCCAATTCGTCCCACAAATTGTCAAAGGGGTTACTTGAATAACCCTGTCGGTCGCCACTAGGCAAGTATGGTGTGCGGCATTATCCTGTTGAAAAATTGCGTCATCTAGTGGAGAGAGCATTGTTGCGAACGGATGTAGATAGTCGGGGAGGATGTTCATACCGCTCGTATAGGTGACGAATATCTCGATGGGTAGGGAAGGCTCCAAGGAAGACCATGTGAACGTACTTCAAATTGTTACCCCATAAACACTTGCCTGTATGAACCCACAATGGCAAATTTAATCTGTCGCTTAGTGTGGCTTACGCCACACGAGCAACCTCCCATTGGTGTGATAAAGTGGAAACCGTACTTTGTCAGACCAGATGACGTGTTTCCAGTCCTCCGGGTTCTAGTAGCAATAAATAGGCCTTTGCACACTGCATCCTAATCTTCTGTGGCTTGTAGTCAACAAGTGGACACGAAGTTTGTTTCGACTGCCATCGCATATTTTGTCTATAGTAAGACGGATAGTTTTCGGGCTTAAGCTTGTGGACACACGCTTTTATTAAATTCTCACGTTATCTCCTCCGCGGCAGCTTTGTTAGGGGTAGTCTGCGCTCACTTTGAGAGTCAATTGCACTTTTATTGCTACATATCTCCCCTCTGGTTGAAAGATATTCCGTATTTAGGTAGTCTTGTTATGCGAACGCAAAGATCTGAAGTGGAAAACCTAAATGTCCATCATTAGCGGCGATTGAACAAGCGGCTTACCTCGCAGCTATCACCTGGCCTTGGTCAAACTCACTTAAGTCCTTTACCGATGATCAAATTTCCATGACTCTTTTCCAATGCTTAGAGACCGACTCAATTAATAGAGACTGCCAATTTCAGCGTCCTACGTGATCGGACACGATACTTCTGATTTGCACATTGCGGATGTAGATAGTCGGAAAGGATTGAAGTGTATATAATAATTTTTTCTATCAGGTGTTTATTTTGTACTCAATAGCATCTTCAGTACCCTCACGTCTTGCATCGAAAATGGAACAAAAGTTTCGTTTTGTGGAATAGAATGTTAGCCACTTCCATTAGTACCTTTAAAGGCTGCAAGCAGTAGCTCGTACCTAATTTATGTCCACTGGTTCCAGCGAAGGTGAAGAGCCAGTGGCGTAACACAAAAGCACTTCATCCGGAAAACGAATTGGAATCCAGTTCAGACGATTAGCCGCCCTCCGTGGTGACAAAAAAATTACGATGATTGTTCTAAGATACAGTAAACAAGATTTTTGTTTTAGGGTATAACGACCACTGTGAGCAGCTCTAAAGCCTATAAGTGGCCACCCGTCTCTGGGTTGGGGCAGCTGATTCATCGGAAGGGAGAAGCCCTTTGGCATAAAGCATGTGAACCACCACTTTTTCATCCCGGTCTCAAGCTCGGGCACAATACGACGAGAGAGCAGACGCCAACACTTAGGCCACTGATCCACCACGGAGAAAAATAATCACGGCTCAGAGACGCGGTGGTTGCACCCGAATAGACGATACAAAGTGCGGAACATCCTCCATGCGTAACTTGACCCATGTCCGCTGCAGCAATTCCGTCAGCAGGTCACGCTCACTCCGTGAAGGACGATCAGCAGTTCTCACACCGCTTTCTAGCATATACCATAAATGTTCAATTGGGTTACAGTCAGGGGAGTTGGAGGGGAGGGGGGTCAACGCAATGTGGAAAATTCGTTGTCGTGTTCTTCCAACCATTCAATAGTTATACGATCTTGATGACACAGTGCTTCGCCCCGTTGAAAAATAGCGCTGTGGTCCAGGTAAACATCCTGTAGATATGGATGGAGATAATCGCCTAACAGGGCCCTGTAGCGTCTACCATTCTGTGTTTGTGGGATGATAAACAACGGATCTCGGGCTTGCCAGGAAAAAGCTACTCACACGAATTGTGCAACGAGAGGATAAGGCTTCATGAACCACAATTGTGCAACCAGAGGATAACGCGTCATTCCGTTTACGCCTCATTCGGACCCATCCATTACCATGGTGGAGAAGGAAGCGGGACACATCACTCCAGACGACCTTCTTCCATCTATCAAGGGTCCATTGCCGACTTCCTTGGCCCATGCGAGGCGTTGTTTGAGATAACTGTGTGTCATCATAAGTACCCTCTTTGGTCTTCGGTTGTAGAACCCTATGGTGCATGTGGAAATAAGTTGAACTGCGTCGCTGCTGTACTGGTGGGAGAACTGCTTCAACTTTGCACGTCGCTGCTCAGATACCAGCCTTTGGATCCGACGTTCACCTATAGGATCAACCGCACGTGGCTGACCAGTGTGACCCCTTCTGTTGGATGTCTGTGAATGGTTAATCCAGTCCTGGTACACCATTGATACAATAGTACGGGAGCAAGCAACAAGTGTGGCTGACCAGTGTGAACCCTTCCGCTGGATGTTTGTGCGTGGTTAACCCATTCCTGGTACACCCTTGATACAGTAGTACGGGAGCAGCCAACAACTGCGGTTGTTTCCGAAACACTGGCACTTTCCTTCCATGCCGCAAGTATCTGGCCGCGGTCAAATTGCCTTAAGGCTGTACGAGACCCGCCATCTTGTATTGCTGCCTTCCATTATTAACCAACGGGCAAGCGTATTTCACAAATTGCTCGGGAAATTTTGTACATTTTGGAACACCGTTTGTGGTTAACGCAAGATATATGATAAATAAAGGGTTCCCTAATTTCAGATTTTTATTGACCTTTCCCTTCACTTTTTATCTGCAGCGTGCCAAGGCGTCTTCCATAGTTTTATTAATTAAAAAATACTTAAGGGGCCCAAAATGAAAATCTGAAACCAGGGAACTCTTTCATAATCATATATCTTGCGTTAGCCACAAACGGTGTTCCAAAATGTGCAAAATTGCCCGAACAATTTGTGAAATACGCTTACCCGTTGGTTAATAAGAGAAGGCACAATTCAAAATGGCGGGTCTCGTAGAGCCTTAAGTCACCACGTTTCCCCATTACAGTCAAACGTTTACTGATAACGTGCGAGGATAGGTGTGCGCGACTTATAGTAACCGCACGTGAAATTGATATCACTTGGTACTTCGTTATTACTCCGATTATATAAAACGGGGGTGTTTCTAATGCAAAGCTAACTCAGTGTCAGTATACATATATGGTGACCAAAAACAGGCCGGTAGATCGATATTGCAAAACTGCAATTCCAATTTTTTTAAAGAAGCACTAAAAAATGGATTTCAAGTGGACTCTGAAAGGAAGGTGAAAGGCATTGTGTTAGCGATATCTTTGTGAGCTATTGAGCAAACGTTATTAGGATATTATTAAGGTGAAATGTTGAATATCCTAAATAATCGAAATGCAATTTATCAGATAACTGTCGCACTTGTGTTAAAGGAGATCAATAGATCTGTAACATGGTGATCAGAATAATAGCATTACAGCCTGGGATTTGTACACCGCCGGGAGATAATGTTGTAAACGTTACAATGCGTAGGCTGGTAGAATGATTAATACCAGAATTTACAGTCTTAATGCAATCCACCTGAAATCATGTTATGTCGAACAGAACAATTGTTTAATTTTCATCACAATAAAACTCTAGACTTCCTACCAAGGGAGATATATCTCAACTTCCATGCGATTCGATTCAATAAAACTCTTTTTGACAAGTCAGGAAGAAAAATAATACTGAATTTCTTTTTCGTTATCAATATTCTCTAACCGCAAAAAAAAAAAAACGTTGTAGAAGAAAAGGTGGTAGGTGAAATTTTTGGAAGAACTGCAAGTATGAAATAGAAGCGTTTAAAAATGCATTGGGGAAAAACTTTATGAGTGATAAATATTTCTCATTAGTTTTGTATTTTATAAATATACACTATATTGACAAATGGCACCGGGCACACCTTTAAAAGCAAATAAACAGATCCGCTGCGTTTTTAATATGCGCGGTACAGCTGCAAACGGTGTAAAAACAAGCCTCCAGCTGACCGCGATCATATCGCACTGTGAGGTTGAGTGAAAATGTCGCGGCGGGAGAGAACTGGCTTTGAGAAAAGAAAATTGTTGGGTGGTATATTACTGGGTTGCCCATAAGAGAAACCGAGAGGCGTTTAAACATACCCAAGTCAACTGTTTTGGATGTACTGAATAAGTGGAAGATACATGGCGTGCCTGAAGCAGCAAAACGTACCGCCAGACCAAAGAAAATCAGTGATAGAGGACGTCGAAGCCTCACGAGAGTCGTTACAGCTAATTGTCCTGCACAAGACCTCAGCGTACAGGTGAGTAAAAATGCTGGAACCTCGGTATGTACACGTACCATTCGTCGAAAACAGCATTCCATTTGTTACCGTGGTCGTGCGGCTGCTCATAAGTTTTTCATCTCCACTCGGAATGCTACTCGTCGTTTAGCATGGTGTAAAGAACATTTATCGTGGACCGTAGATCAATGGAAACGGATCCTATGGACTGATGAATCCAGATACATGATCCATCAGTATGATGGTCGTGTGTGGGTATGTCGGCAGCCGGGTGAAAGCTATTTACACCAGTGTACTGTTCCTAAGGTCAAGTTTGGAGTTGGCAGTGTATTCGTGTCGGGGTATTTTCAGTAGTATGGTCCCGGCACATTAGTTATCGTGGACAAACCTGTTAATCAACACGTCTAATTCGATATTTTGGACAATTATGACTTTTTTTTTTTTTTTTTTTTTTTTTTTGATTGGAGGTTTAACGACCACCGTGAGCAACTCAATGGGCTATAAGCAGTCGCCCGTCCCTAATTTAGGGTCACTGGTTCCAGGGAAGGGAGAGAGCCAGTGCCGTAAGACAAACACAACATCCATGCCTGACCGGGATTCGAACCCGGACCCCTTACGGACGAATGATCAGAGGCCAACGCCTTAGACCACTGCACCACCGGGGCGGCCAATTATGACTTACCAACTCTGTGGTAATACTATAGAACCGACCCTTGTTGGTACCAGCAGGATAATGCTCCGAGCCATAAGGCAAGGACTGTTACGGCCTGGTTTGACGATAATTCCGTATCGTGTGTGGAATGGCCAGCACAGGGCCCTGACCTGAATCCCATAGAGCACCTATGGGATGAATTAGAGTGCCGCATAAGAAGTTTGGAACCAAGACCTACTACTAAGCAACAGTTTGCGGCAGCATTATGCACTGAATGGAAGCCCATACTTATCGCTGTGTTCCAAAACCTTGTCGAAAGCCTGCCTCAAAGGGTCAGTGCATGCATTAAGGCCAAAGATAGACCGACACAGTGCCAATGTATGACAATAAATGCTATGTTGTTTTTATCTTTTAGGTGTCTGGTGACTTTTGCGAATATAGAGTATATATACTAAGGTTGGACAGAATATGTTGAACACCACGCTCACAGACGTGGCCTATAATGCAGCTACGTACGTCGTAATTCTCCAAGGTATCCACCAAGTTTTGGTTGTAATAACTTTGTTTAGAACCTCAAGGTGCTGTTTAAATTCGTTTAAAGTGTCTTGTTGCAAATTGTTTTTCAGGGTGACGACAAAATGGACTACCTAACGGATTTCGATAGATGGCTAATTGTTGGTGGTCAGGTTAGTTGGTGCCTCCGTGAGAACAGTCGCCAGTGTAGTGGTGATATCAAAAGCTACTGTGTCTGGCTTTATGAGAGCACAAGGTGTTCCTGACAAAACCTCGACTGCGAAACACAAGAGTGGTCAGAAGACGACCCTGACTGATAGAGACAGGAGAGCATGATTGTTACCCGTAATAAGATCACGGCCCCGAAAGTTAGTGTGGTACTCAATCTGCATCCCCAGACCCCAGTATCAACGAAAACAGTGAGCAGGGAACCGCGTAAACCAGATTTTTATGGCAAAGCTGCTATTGCAAACTCTTTAGTTACCCGAGGAATGCACAGCGGCGACGTCAGTAGTACCAGAAGCATACAATGTGGACTGCTGATGAATGGAAGTGTGTAATGCGGTTGGATGTATCAACATTTACACTATTTCCCACCAAAGGACGTGTTTACGTGTGGAGATCACCGTCAGAAGCGCACAACCCAGACTGTCTACTCCCAACAGCGCATCATAGTGGCGTTTCTGTCATGCTCTGGGAGGTCATATCGTGATTTTCAGCACGGTCTCCTGATCACCTTGGAAGGACGGATGACTGGCAGGGCGTATGAAACCATTTTGGCCGACCAAGTCCGTCCAATATCTCAGGCATTGTTTCCCGCAGTGGATACAGCCAATGCACCAGTAGAACTTCAGCTTGAATGAACAGAATTTCAGTGTGACTCTTTCCTAAAAGACAAATTCAACAGCTACATTCCAACAGAGTTTTACCAGTTAGTTTGAAAGGACAAGTACGTAAACATTCATAATCTAGATGTACGGGTTCTGTCTATGTTCCGAACAACATACTCATGTGAACAGTTGTTTTTTTAAAGAATGAACCAAGTAAAATATCCTGAAAGGAATAAATTAAGTGAGAGTCACTTATGATCACTTTTAAAAGTCGCATGTTCGAAGGACATTAATCTAAAGGGCGAGAGTGGTAGTGAAAATCTTCCAAATACGTAGGGACAATGTGATTAGACAAAGTCATCGCTGTTTTTTTTTTTTTTTTTTTTTTTTATGACAATGTTTCGGTTGCTGTGTGTTAATTAAAGAAAAACGTGAAAGAGCGATGAGTTTGTCTAATCACATTAATCTAAATATCGATAAGTTAGTGACAGAACCCGAGGCCACGTTTCTGGCCTTTATTTTGTTTACCATGTACCGTGCTCAGTTGGTAAAATGTGATTGTTTTAAGATTTAAGTGTGAAATAATTGTTATGTGTTTTCGGTGATTGATGAATCATTTGTTTTTACTGTTTACCGATAATTAGAAATAATATTCCACTTTAGTGCTAAGCCATTGGAGTAGTTTTGTAAAAATATCAGGTTCTCGTGTGGAATGAGTCAATCATAAAAGCACGATAATTAAAACACTATGCAGGCATCCGATGAAGTGAAGAACTTACTTAAAGTATAAGTTAAAAGATTAAAAATAAAGCCATGATAACTTTCGGTCTTCCTAAAGACCATCATCAGATGGAAGTACTTATTTTTAATACAATGAGAATTTTTCCGTGACACTTATAAACGTGGAAAGAGCGAAGATCTTTGTTTGATGTTCCTGGTCCACGTTAAATGTTTGTATTAATTATTCATTCGCCTTCTAATTGTTTCTTCAGTTGCTGCTTACCATCTTTGGTGAATCCCGAGCATTGTGCGGGGCTCCAATAAGCAACCTGCCAAATTGGCTTGGCAGTTAGCGTGTGTGAGTCTGGAGGAATTCGAGGCCGCTGTGGTGCAGCGGAAGCATATCCGGCGCTTAACTGGGTAACCCTGGGTTCGACGCCCACTGGCGGCTAATGAGAATTTTTCCGTGACTCACTTATAAACGTGGAAAGAGCGAAGATCTTTGTTTGATGTAGTTATTTTTTTCTTTTAACTTATACATTAAATAAGTTCTTCACTTCATCGGAAGCCTGTGTAGTGTTTTAATTATCGTGCTTTTAAGATTGCTACCTTAAGCTTTTATGATAGTTTTGTAAAGTTGGTATTTACTCATAAGAATTTTTTTAATATTCATGCGGCCCCCTAAGTTTCCTCAAAACTGGAAAGTGGCCTTTCCAAAGGTCTGAGCTTGAGCCCTCTGTTCTACAACATCCTCGCAATACACCTCACAAATATTAAGGCAGGCTTTAGCTACATTGTTGCCTTTGTCAAACTCATAAAGTGAACAATGCCTAATGTGATTCTTATTGTTTGACAGGGTATTCCTTGTGTGAATAGTTTACAAATGAGATACTCATGCATACTTCGGGCCATTTTATAGCATACTCCTCGAAGCATTTTGGCCATCACATGCGCCATCTGTTATTGCACTTTTTACTAAAAAGTTTTATTTGGAATTTGCGTCATGAAAAACGGGTAGGAATTTTGCACATACCTAATATGAATCTACTCTAACTAAATAGGTATTTTTTTCCGATCAAGTGGAAGCTGTTTTTACATTTTATTTCACCTGTAGGAGAAGAGATGTTTCAATTCCTCATTGCTTGCATTTAGGACGAGACGCACGCACAGAATTTAACTAATTTTCACTGTTTGAATAATTAAGATAGCATTAATGTCAAACAAGAATATTTTATTCTTCGAAACATCAATTTTCTTTTCACTATCAATAGCAATCAGGTGCAAGTTGGTGTTTTTGTAAGATCTGCTTTTGATTGCACTCAGCGTTATGTTGTTCATTTGTGAATGCCACGAAATCCTCTCCACAACAGTTCAACAAATCTCACCACACTAAAACATTTATTGAATGATCTCTTTCAACTGTAAATATCGAAAGCTGAATGGCATCCGAGAGAGAGTAGCACGCAATCCCTTTTCTCTGACACAGAAAAAGGAATTTAACATTTTATTCAAGAAGGCTCTATCCTGATGTAATAGGAGTGTGCGGGTGTGCGCGGCATTCGAAATTTTGAAGCTGTCCACTCCTGTCATGCCACTCGATGAAGAACAGCTGCACGTTTACTACAGAAAAGCCGTTCACATTTTTTTCCTTGGATAAAAGAGCGCGAAAACTTTTACTGTGGAATTTCCCGAGATCTTCCGATTTCTGTTTTTCTGTCCAATTATAATGTCGCAATGCATTTCTAGCAGCACCAGGATAAGGCGGCACTACAGAAAAATTTCAATTGGGATAAAGGTATTGAGGAAAATGAAAATACTGAGCATGATGTCATTTCGCGCAATGCAAAATATTCTGCATATCATTGACCCCCGAATATTTCAAAGTGCCAACTGACAGAACATGAAAAAGAGTTTTCTGCTTCACCATTAAACGTATTCTGTATCGTAACTTTCATTTCTAGTTCCTGTATCTATGTTACCGCTAAAGTGCAGAAATCAGTTATTCTACAGATTATCTAGGTAATGTGCAGATTAACTAGGGTGATCCGTTAAATGGCCGAAAATTGTTTCATTGCTCAAATTACCTAGGTAATCTGCAAATTACCTAGATAATCTGCACATTACCTGCTAGGCACTCGTTAAAGTGAAAATAAGATCTTTGCTGGAACAACTGCAACGTTTCTGTACGCTTAAATTAACATAATGTTATTTATTTATTTTTCGATATATAAAGAATCAAGTTAATACAATCAAACAATCAACAAATTAGTTGATAAAATCAATCATCAATCAATTAAAAAACTATAATAGAAAGAATCAAACGGTTTAAAATATTATTATAATTAAGGAAAAGAATTTGCAAAGCATATGATGAAATTATGTTTACTTATTAATGCAATATAAAGATTGGTGACACTTTGAATTACATAGCAATTGGTTTTTGCGACAAACACACCTATTTGTGGTACATTTAGATTTGCAGTCATATTTTCTGAAACCCTGCCCAGTACCAAGGGATTGTTTTATTGCTGTTTGACGTTCTTTCGTTAAAAATCTCTTTTTGCAAACACGGAATTCAGATTTTTCATACAGTTGTTTTAAAATACCCGTTTTTGTTCCAAGTTTATAAAAGCTCTTCTCTGTTTTACTGAGAAGTACGGCTAAAATCGGGCAGGCATCAATTTTTGCTCTGTCTACTTCGGGTACTTTAATTCTCACAGTGACACCTTCTTTTTTTTTTTTTTTTTTTTTTTTTTTTTGGAGGTTTAACGACCACCGTGAGCAACTCAATGGGCTATAAGCAGTCGCCCGTCCCTAATTTAGGGTCACTGGTTCCAGGGAAGGGAGAGAGCCAGTGCCGTATGACAAACACAACATCCATGCCTCACCGGGATTCGAACCCGGACCCCTTCGGACGAATGATCATAGGCCAACGCCTTAGACCACTGCGCCACCGGGGCGGCCAGTGACACCTTCATCGACATTTGGGTGCTTTGCATTAGAAACTGCTAACACTTTCTTTGCTTGCTTTTCTAAACCTTTCTTGGCTTCATCACGCTGTATTTTCTGATCCATATTCTTTTTACAGAAGTTGCACAATACATTCTTACCATACTCTTTCTCTTTAGGATCTATTTCACTACAAATTACGTGAACAAACATATCACACGATTTACACTTGTGAGCACCTGATGTTGCTTTTGAGCAAACAATACAGAATAGGTCTTGTATAGTCCTCTTTACAGGCTCTGTACGAAACTGTGATGGCGATTCTGCTGAAGTTGAGGGTAACTCAGTGATGACTTCTTCAACATGCAGAGGTGACAACCGGCGACGACTAGACGCTGGCGAAACGAAACTAAAAGTGCAGGGAGAGGGGGAAGGTGTAGGGAAAGGAAATGAGAGAAACAGGCGAAACCAAACTAAAAGTGGAGGGAGAGGGGGAAGGTGTAAGGAAAGGAAATGAGAGAAACAGGCGAAATCAAACTAAAAGTGGAGGGAGAGGGGGAAGGTGTAAGGAAAGGAAATGAGAGAAACAAACTTTTGAACTTTAACGATACGGAAGCCGTTAATGTGCACATTACCTATGTAAAATGCGGAAAACTCTTGATTCCGCACGTTAACGGAGCAAATCAGTTAATCTGCAGATTAGCTAGGTAATGTGCACATTAACGGCTTTCGAGCTTTAACTACCGTTAAAGATGTTACCACATCTGCACTACATTATTAAAAGCATCCAGACACCACAACTTTGGGACAAATGGCATTATTATCGCAATTAATAGGTAGACAGTCCACCATTTGGTTCCATGAATTCATTTATTTATTCATTTATTTATTTATTTATTTATTTATGTTACATAACATAAGAATATTACAAGATGTTATTCATGCAAAGGCTATTAAATAGCAAAGGGACCAAGCGAAAAGGCATCTTAGGTGTCCCGACATAGTCCTTAATTCCCTTAAAAGTATGAGGCAACTGAGTTTGGCCTTATACTGAATTATTTTTAGTAAATAATTACAGGTAGTATTATTATTTGGAATAAATTAAAGAAGGTGTCTTTTATTTTTTAACTTTGTAGGTATTTTTAAGCGCCTTCTTAAAGAGATTTTGGTCATTAATATTTCTTAAATCCGAAGGTAATAAATTCCAATAATCTGTGCCAGCATATTTCAAACTTTGTTTTAATAGCTGAGGTTTATGCAGTATTGGGCGAAGCGGTAATCTATTTCTTGTTAGGTAGTTTTGTCTATTGCAATTAATTTTAATTCAATCTATATGCAAATTGTTCTTAAGTCTAATTTTGAAGCTGACAATCTGATTTTTGGTGTAAATGTGACAAGGATGGTAAGTCAGATATTATCCGAAAACTTGAAAATTTCTTCGTCCTGAAGCGAGTCCCGAATCCGCGTCTCCCAAATAGCGCCCGGTTATGCTAATCAATGCCGGTTGCTAGGGTATTTTATGAATGCCGGTTGCTTCGACTAGCGAACCCTATGATGAATATATTCAAATTAATCGAAAACTGGAGACTTGGTCGTTCTGGGTGGTGTAGTGGTTAGCATACCCGGGCGCTATCTGGGAGAATCGGACACCAGTCCCGCTCCTGGACGATGAAATTTTCAAGTTTTCGGATATTATCTGACTTACCATCCTTGTCACATTTACACCAAAAATTGGATTGCCATTTTCAAAATTTGTATTATATGGTGTAATCTCGTATTTCTTTCATGATTTATCTGCTTCTCCGGGCAATCAGGGGATAATATTCTTAACCACCAGATTCGCTAAACATGAATGCCGGTTGCTTCGACTGGCGAATCTTGTGATGGTTATATTCAAATTAATCGGAAACTTGAGACCTGGTCGTTCTGGGTGTTGTAGTGGTTAGCATACCCGGAAGTTCTCTGGGAGAATCGGATACCAGTCCCGCTCCAGGACGATGAAATTTTCAAGTTTTCGGATATTATCTGACTGACCATCCTTGTCACATTTACACCAAAAATCGGATCGTCATCTTCAAATTTTTTATTATATAGTGTAATCCCGTTGCCTTGGACTATCGCAAACACTCTCGCACCGGAGTGGATTGGACACTCTAATCTTCAGCCCTCAATCCATGCGACTATTTCCTATGGGGTAATTTAAAGACCACGTTTACCCGTGCATCCCACGGACATTGCAGGGTTCTATTAAACATGAAATCTGGGTCATTTCCACAGACCTCGTGGACCGTGTGGCTCTCCAATTTTGTACTACGGTTACCTAATGTCATTGCAGTCGAAGGCAGACACATTGAACATGCTACCATGTGAATTCTAGGCATGGAAGATTCCTAAACACCCAGATTCCTCTTTCTGATCTTCTTCATTTTTCAGTCATATCGCCTTACTCTTGGAAAGAATACTTTTGGACACCCTATACATTATCATACAGCTGAAGCAAAATACACGGAAGCGGATATTCTGATGTTCTTGATTGTATATCTAAAGACTAGCTGATTGTATTCCTATAAACAATTACAAGGTACGTAAAGATAATATTTGTTATTAAGGAATATAAGGAAAATCTCAGCCGTTCCCTTTCCTTTGCTGAAAGTATAGCAGAGTTCCACACGGAAACAATAGTAGATCCCTACCACAAAATCTTGATAACAGAATAACACTGACGAAAGGGAACTTCATAACTGACGAAAAGGAAGTTGAAAAAAAAGGCTGGCCCAAATGTTTTGTACTATGTTCAGAAAATTATTAAAAAAAACTGCACCACTTACTGAAATAAGATTTACGGCATTTGAAACGTTAAAATCTGAAGGGTTTTTTTTGTCTATCTTCGCGTGTAGATAGCGCAAGTTGCTTTTCCTTTTCATAGCCAGAGTTGGAAAGGAGTCAAAATTTTTGTACCCGGACCCGAACGTCACATAATTGGACCCGACCCGAACCTAACCTGAAAAATCTGCTTTGAACTATAAATTCGAAACTCTATTTATAATTATACATAATCATGTATAATTATAATACGTAATCATATATATACACTGGTCGTTCAAAAAGTCTCTCCCCAGTGGAAATCGTAGGTTATATAGAAATCATCTAAAAGTATTACGGAAATGCATAATTTACTCTCTTACAGAGAGTGTTGAATCTGTCGTCCTTCATATAACCTAACTGTTTTACACATGTTTTTAAACACATCTGCGAGAGTTTAAATGTCCCTCCGCAGCAATGTTAAGGCTGTTCTACTTAACTCCGATGCTGATACAGTAAAATATTTTGAATTAAGTAACTTGTTGTATGTTTAGTTACAGTTTTTTGCTGTTTTTTGATAACATATTAAGTTTCAGAATATGTGAAAGTTCGTGTTGCTGTGAAACATATTCTGATTTCTTAATGAGACGAAACAACTCCCAGCAATCACTCTTTCCCTTTTTGTTTTCAATATGAACATATTTATTTGCCTTGACGCCTTTTTCATATATAAAAACCAAAGAAGATTTCCACCGACCAACGATACCATATCGTAAAACGATACTTCCTTTGAGTTTGTTTTCAGTGCGACAGTCCGGAGCGAAGTACAGGCGCACGTCTGTCGCCTGCTTTTCTGGTGATTCATTCTCCATAGAAGTGCAGGCGCAAGTCTGTCGCCTGCTTCTCTGATACCATATCGAAAAATATATTTTTCATATAATTTTCGATATGGTATCGTCGGTCGGTGGAAATCTTCTTTGGTTTAAGAAAAAGACGGCAATATTTTTGTATGACAAATCTTTCTGGAGCTTTTGTGATTCAATATTTCCTCTTGGAACCTTAAGGCGCTCGCCTCGTTGCAGAAAGCCTTAGTTTACTCGGAATTTACTGAGATGTTTACATAGGAAAAATAGATTATTTAAAATATTCTTGCGTTCAAGAAATGCTTCAGATTTATTAAATTTTTGTAGACATAGAAACTGGTTTAACTCGAAGTTGAAACGTGCAAAGAAAAATTATTTTATAAGTCGGTTTTCCAATACCAGCGGCTGCAGTAAAGTTTGGCAATCAATTAATGAGTTGTTGCCCAGGTCTCGGGTTCAGGGTATCCCATACAGATTGACCACATGGGCACTAGAGTTACGGACTTGGACCGGATTATAAATTTGCTTAATATGTATTTTATTGAATTACCTGCAAAGTTATTGGCTCATATCCCACATTCAACTGGACATTATTCTGAATTCCTGTCGCACCAGAGATTATCTTCTTCTTTTTATTTTCATCCTGTTTCAGATGATGTTATGTCGGTTCTGACCAATCTGGATTCATCAAAGGGAGCGGGTCCGGATGACGTTCATCCGAGAGTTATTAAGTATGCTTCTCAAAATTTGGTAATACACTTGAGTCATATTTTTAATTGTATCTTTTTAACTGGGAGAATTCATTCTTCCTTTACAATAAGTAGGGTTTCAGTTTATCTTGATATTTGCTAAAATATTGGAGAGGCTGGTTTTGAATAGCTTGTCAGGATTTTTGGATTTGAATAAAACTTTACATTGGAATAAGCACGGTTTTCTGAAGGGTCACTGAACGGAGACGGCGTTATTGGATGCTTTGAATTTTTACAGTCAAATGTAGATTGAGGAAGGTGTTTTGGGTGTATTTTGCGACATGTCAAGAACATTTGACTGTGTTCGCCATGATATTTTCTTGTCTAAATTACCACATATCAGGATTAGGGGAGTTGCACTTTCATTTTTCGAGAATTTTTTGTCTAGTAGGACACAATATGTAAAAATAAAGGGTGTTCGTTCTTTACTTCAAAGAGTTCATTTTGGGGTTCCACAGGGCTCCTTCTTGGGCCCTATGCTTTTTTCAATTTATGTTATCGATATATTTAATGTTGTTTCTACTTCTCACAGAGTTTTATTTGCTGATGACACCCACTTTTTTCCCCAGGGGATTCGTTGTCCGAGATATTGCCTCGTGCAAATCGTGACCTCCAGGAGATTTCACGCTGATTTGGTTGTAACGCTCTTACAATTAATACTAATAAAACAACCTGTGTCTTTTTTCGGGACGTGGTCTTCAGCTGTCGTCGCCTACTGGTATTTTCTTGAACGGGGATCCTGTTGCATTCGGGTCTTCTGTGAAATTTCTGGGTGTTGTACTACATGATACTTTGCGTTGGGGTGTCCATATATGTTATTTAGCAAATATTCTTAAGTCTCGTATTGTAGCTATATCCAGGATTTCTGGTTTTTTGACAATCAGATTCAGATTAATGCTATATTATTCTTTTATCTATCTTATGTTGTCTTATTGTATTTTGTCCTGGGGTCAGACAACGGATGGTAATGTGGACAGAATTCTTGTTCTTCAGAGAAAATATATTCGGCTTCTAAATCCATCTTTAAATACTGGTAGTATTTATTGTCATTATAACATACTTCCCTTCGATAAAATATTTATTTTCAGGTTATTACTACTTATGCATGACAGAGTCTACACGAACAGGTATCTTGAACTGTTACAATTACAGCATTTCTCCCATTCACATGATACTCGAGGTCATACAAGTTTCGTGGTTCCTAAAGCACGCACAAGATAGCTGCGTAACAGTGTTATTGCAGCGTGACCCCGTGAGTGGAACAGACTGCCATTATACATCAGGGAAGTTGTGGAATCGAGGGTGTTTAAAAATCTGTTACGAGAGTTTTTGTTGTTTGTTTGAGTTCCTGTATTCTTTCTTTTGCTATACGCTCAACACCGGTCGTATTTTTAATGTTGCTATTTTTATCGTTTTGACCTGACACATCTACTGTTGGAGATCGGGGGCTCGTCAATCTTAAATTTAAGCCTTTTTCCCGGGCTCCATGCTACAGTTCCATACTTCATTATGTTATTTTTTTTTAATAAATTACATTTTATCGATTTTTTTGGTCAATTGTAAACGGGATTAGTGCTTGTATGTTTATGATTATTATACTAGATATATTTGAGGTGGTTGAGCTCTTGTTTTCTCTTGGATTAAATAATTACCCAGCAAAAACAGTCTTGCTGGCCCAGCACTATGTTGCCTTTGCCGAACCGTCAATAAAATGTCCATGCGGCCAACAGAAAGGCCAGCAGTTCAGGCTAACAGCTGGCCAACAGTTGGCACCCCATCAGTTGTCACATGCCACAACAGGGCCATCAGTGGTCCATCACAGGCAGTAGCTGCCACAAGTGGCCCTTCAGTGGCCCTGCAAGCACGTGCCAGAAATGATGGCTAGCCTAATGTGGTCCGCTAGTGGGCCGTTAGTGGCAGCCAGCAACCACGTGACGTAACTGGTGGCTAGCCGAATCTTGTCCGCCAATTTCCCAGTAGTAGCCATAATAATAATAAAGCAAGGATAACCACCGCAGTTTCCTAAAGCTACAATTTTTTTGTTTCTACCCTTACGAAGCTTGATGATTAACGCACTGCACTGCTGAAATTTTCTCAACAGACCGGAAAAACGTCCGTTTGCCTCTGATTAGATTTAATCCTGGGCCGTTTGCGTGGGAGCCGCGCTCGCTACCAACTGGACTAATTCATTACGCTCAAACATGTGCTGGAAGCTATCTGTTTGGTATGCAATTTGTAATCGAATGCTTCCCTCTTTCATTTTATAGTATTGCGAGGTATTTTTCATAAAAGTCAGTTTTATATAATTGATAAATTAATTTTTTCAACGTAATGATAGTTTTTTTACCTTAATGGAACTTCACTTATTTTCAAGGAGTGTACATACTTAGAGTCGCTTTCCAAAGTTTTGTACTGTCCTTGCCGTCTTGAAAAGAGATTGTTGAATAAATATATATTTACCCGGGTTCATGTCACATTCTGTTACATTTTTAACGTTGTGTCTTTCCATTCCGTTGTCCGAAGCAACATTTGTTTTAAAGAGTAAAGATATTTTATTTTACTTCTCGTTATTTTTAGAAGCGAATTCCTCCCAGTCATGTGTATTCAACCCATGGATGAGTACACCACATAGCGTTGCTTTCTTTTTTCTTTCAAATAATTAATAAATTTTGTACGCGTATAATTCTTTTTTTTTTCCAACAAACGCTGTTTTAATGGTTTCCCAGGATATGTGTTTCAAGCGGTTCCAAATTTTTTCTTGTTATTCATCCACTCCATTCCATGAATTGTTATTCATGGGAATGGAGTGGGTGTATTTCATGGCTGTAATCTAGTATTTCACGGCTTAATCTGATATCTTCGTCGACGTAAAATTTCATTAGGAAATTAATTCGCCTCTCCACATATGGATTTTTTTCTTAACATCCACTAAAATAACACGATGGCGATAGCGTCGTCTTCAACTAACTGGTACCAGGAGAGACACAGCAATTGTTGCTTCTGCGCATGCGCAGTCCCGATGCTTCCACCTGCTGTTGGGGGTTGCATTGGTTGCCAGCAACGGGCCACTAGTGGCACTTGCTTGGAGGCCCACAATTCACGGCGATGCTGCAGGGCCATCAATAGCTCGCCAACTGATAGCGCTGCCACCAACGGACCACTACCGGGCCGTGAGCGGCAGATTTCAGCCAGCAGTGACCCATCACTGCCAGCTGGTGGCCAGCAGTTTCCCAGTACTTGTGTTTTTGCTGGGTAATACTAAATGCTATTAATTTATATTGAACTTTGTGATATTACTGTGACTTCATGTTTTTATTCCATTGTGTTAATATTTAAATTTAGTTTAGTACATCTGACAATTCTTGATGGTTGTGTTTTGTTAGACATAAATGTACTGTGTTGTGCGGCAGAATTTTCATTAAATTCAAATTCAAATGCAAAATTCTTCACTCCGCTGGCACCGGCATCGAGCACAAAATTCCACATTAGGCATTTTTCTTTGAAATATTGTTTTTCCTTTTAAAAAATAAAAGGCCAATAAAACCCCGTCAAAATCGGGTCAGGAACACCTTCACCCGACCCGCTTGACCAGCAAGATATTGTTGACACGTTGGCCCACTGATCCGTGATCCGTTCCTATCTCCGTTCATAACCACAAACAACAATAGAGAATGTACAGAAAAAAATCGATTTGTAAGGCGTGGTGTTTGGAAACGAAATCTAGTGCAAATATATTTTTCGTGCGCGTTTAGGCAGAAATCCTCCTGATGCTAAAAGGATTAAGCATCGGGAATCTAATTTTATAGAAACTTGGAGTATGTTGGATAATAGGACGCCTAGTGCTTCGGGAGACGACGTGGAAAGAGTACCGAAAGCATTTTCCCGGAGCCTGAGGAAGTCAACCCGGCGGAAGCTGCTGCACAACTGGGATTGCTACGCACAACAGTGATACGAATTTTGATATAAAAGACTGAGATCATACAAATGTAATCGTTCGATTATACAATGTAATCGAAAACCTGAAAATTGCACTTCAGGTGAATGTAATTTTCAAGTTTTCTGAAGGAGTTGCTACATCGAAACAGTGAAAATACGGCTCATAGGTGCCAATGATTACATTTGCATTGTATTCTATGTACATGTCCGCGGCTCCGGACGGACTAGGAGGACCACCGATAGAGAGGATCGAAGAATCGTGCGCCAGGTACGAACGGATCCCACTGGGACCCGGTACACTGTGCAAGCAGACATAGCGGCTCTTGTGTACCCACGAACCATTCGCCGACGCCTCGTCGAACCGAATCTGCGTTTCCATCGCCCCTTACGAGTGCTGACCTTAACACCTGAACATCGCCGGCTCCGTGTGCAGTGCTGCCAGGCCAGAGCGACGTGGAACGCCACAGACTGGTGACGTGTGGTGTTTAGCGATGAGTGCTGCTTCGTTTTGGGGACAGATGATTACCGTATCCGGGTTTGGTTGTCCCCGGGTTAACGGCACAATCACAACCCCACTATCGAGCGCCGCACCTCCCCCACTGCAAGCATTTTCGTCTGGGGAGCCATAGCCAACGATAGCCGATCTGCTCTAGTAGTGGTACGTGTATAATTGACGGGCCAGCGGTATATGGATGAGATCCTATGGCCCCATGTGCTCTAATTCCTGGCAGGGATTCCAGGTGCGCTAAAGCAACGGGATAATGCCCGCCCATACACGGCTCGGGTTGCCCAGGACTGCTTACGTTATGTCCAGACACTTCCTTGGCCTGCCCGCTCCCCGGACATGTCCAATATCGAGCGTGTGTGGGACCAGTTGAAACTCCTGCTGGCGCCGTGCCAAACTATCTGGGATTTGGAGCACACCGTCCAACGCGTGTGGGCCAGACTGCCGCAAGAAAACATCAGACGTCTGTTCGCCTCCATGCTGGACTATATTGCAGCATGTATCGCCGTACGAGGCCGTGCGACGCGCTTTTGAAGATGACCGGACTGCGCGCCACAGATCTCTCTGTAATTATCCTGCAGCTCTGTTTTTGCCATCATGTGTATCATTCATCTGTATCTATAAAATAACATCCATAAAATTTGAGTTCAATCCCATGCTTTCTTCTTGGTGTGCAAATTTCATTGTCCGTGAGTGTACATAGAATAATTGAAATGCTTATAGCGCAACATAATCCGTTTATTCACTGTCTTAAAATGGTGCATATATACAAGTTAGTGATTTAAAGGACCTAACGGAACAAATCGTGAACGCCATTGCTGTTGTTGATATGGATTTATTACAACGGACATGTCAAGAAATTGAGTACAGGCTGTACATCCGCAATGCAACTCATGGGCCGCATATAGAAGTGTATTAATTTCCATAAAAAAGTTAGCTATTTACTTTTGGAACGCAGAAAATCTTATGTCTGTAAGTGGTGTAATTATTTTTTAAATAATTTTCCAAAAATAGGGGCAGATTTTTGGACCACCGTGTCTGTATACACAGCTGAATTCCCATATATATCTAATTTACCAGCTTTTGGATTTGTATCCTAATTCGTCTTTCACAGTGTTCACCTTCTGCATTGTTGAACTACATTCACAACACTGTGGATTCATATAAAAACATGTGAAGGTAGAGTTGCCGTCACCGTGGCGCAGTAGTCTAAGAGACTGCTTTTGACAATTCGTTCGAGTCCGGGTGAGGCATGGATTTTGTGTTTGTCTTACGGCGCTGGCTCTCTCCCTTCCCTGAACCAGTAGCCCTAAATTAGGGACAGACAACTGCTTACAGCCCACTGAGTTGTTCAAGGCTGGTCGTTAAACCCTAAATAAAAAAAAAAGAAGTTAGAATGCTTAGAAGTATTGTCTATCTGGAAACAGTTTGATTTCTTTGGAGACCATTGTGGTTGTAGAAGTAATATATCATTTTATGACGTATACTGTAAATTGACTTTCATTTTTAGTTTCTTACATACATACAAATCACTAAGCTGTTTTCTGAGATTTGGAGGTTAGCTCCACATAGAAATACAAACTATCTGATAATATACAACTCGGGCTTCACTGACATCCATCGCACGCCGTACACAAGATCTTCTATACTTTTTACTCATCCTCGTTTTCTCATGCAGACACTCCTGAATCTGATCCTCCCATGATTTCCTTAGTCTTCCTCTGTCTTTCCTTCCTGCCAATTGGGCATAAAATATTTTCTTAGTAACCGTCTCATCACTCATTATTTCAACATGGCCAAACCACCGAGGCATATTAGTCTCCGCCTTGCTAACAAGATTTTGCTTCACACTACACAACTGCAACATATCTTCATTACTCACACAAACAGAACGTGTCTTGCCACAAACCCCCAGTAAGTAACGCATTTCTCGAGCAAACAAACGACTCCTATGTTTCTTCTGTAGTACCCAGGTTTCACTGCCATACATCAGAGTAGGAACAATTACACCCTCATACACAGCCATGCGGGACTCTCTTGAGAACCCATCATGGCTCCCAAAGCAGCCATGACTTTCAATGAAGAGTTCACTTACTGACTAATTTCACCATCCAGTTTGTTCTCTCAGTCAAACATTCTTATATTATATTCAGTACTGCCAGTTTCTCTCTCAAAAACCATAACTTTGGGTTTTCACTTATTTATACTCAGTCAGAATTTCACGCAAACTTCGTACATCCGGGACAACATACTCTGCAACTCATTTTTGCTCTCTGCCAACAGGACAGTCATCAACATACAGCAATCTGCACACACAGATATCACTAAGACATATACCAGTGTTATCTATTTTGGCATCACGCATGCACGCATTCATAAATATATTAAACAGCCATGGTAACAGTACACAGCCTTGTCTGACTCCTGCACCAATAGAAAACCATTTTGATAAAACACCATTCACTCCTACACAAGCTCTATGGCCAGCATACACGGCTCTTGCACTATTAAGTAGATTCTCATTAACACCATATTCATTCAATAGCTTCCACAAAAGTGTCCTATTTACTCGGTCGTAAGCTCTACTTCTCTATGTAAATTTGAGTTCATTCCCTTTTAGCTTTTTCAACCTTAATGTTATATCTTTTCGCTCGCGGAATGATCTTGGCAACACTGTTGAGGACAAGAAGCGTGACGTATCCATGTTGACAGATAAGAACGAGAGATATATAATGCTGAAGGAGCGGCCAAAACCTGTGCTAGAAGAAGTTATAATAGGCTGAATCTGTGTTTGCGTATACGAGTCGTGTTTTTATATATTTAGCGTTTGGAGCTAATCAAGTTTTTTTTTTCTGATTGGAGGTTTATTGACCACCGGGAGCAACTCAATGGGCTATGAGCAGTCGCCCATCACTAATTTAGGGCCACTAGTTCCAGAAAAGGGAGAGAGTCAGTGCCGTAAGACAAACACAACATCTATGCCACACCGGGATTTGAACCCGGACCCATCTCGAAAGAATGATCAGAAGCCATCGCTTAGACCACTGCGCCACCGTGGCGGCTAAAGTTTTCTACTTACTAACTTACGTTAATCCGTTGTGAAATAGTAGTACTATTATAATTATTTCCTCCCGTATTTTGAGATGTTCCAGTATAGTGCTCATATGAGATAGATGTAATAAAGAATAAACAGTAAGTCTTTCTGAAACTTTGTTTGAGTGACTTTGTTACATTCCGAGAGAGCGGAAATAAGAATCTTAAGCAATGTTCGAAAGGCTACATACTGTTGCGACCTTTTGGTCTTCAGATATCAGGATGCCAAATTCATTCCGTACTGCGATTCGAATCACTGGATCAGCAAATACCTCGTTAGCCAATTAGCCGACACAGCACACCAATAAACAAATGGAGGTACAGTATAACAATTAAAACAGGGATTTAATATATATATATATATATATGCATAAATTACACCGGATACTTCATCTAATAATGAAAACTATAACTTCCGGCCAGCTTTGGCCCTCTTCGGTGTTTCAGAAAATATGCCCTTACGAAAAGTCTGTTCGTTCACAATGGACCGCAAAGAAAATACTGATAAAAAGTACTTACATATGTCCTCGAGTATCCAAAGTATTGATGACACCAACAAGCACAAGCACTCACTTACATTCACTAATATGTTGGCACTACGGGTAGCTCTTTTTCCTCTTTGGAGGAGGCCGCGTTGCTTACGGACTCTTGGTCAAAACGACGTCGTTCCTAGTCGC
Organism: Macrothele yani; assembly: GCA_039090855.1. NCBI lineage: Eukaryota > Metazoa > Arthropoda > Arachnida > Araneae > Macrothelidae > Macrothele > Macrothele yani. Next base: position 88,284,391 of record CM076992.1, read on the forward strand.
TGAACGCACGTACTCAGACACACGAACAAAAAGTCTCTCCGCTCTTAGAACACGAAGAGGCTAGCGGTTCCTTCAGAGGCTCTGTCTCTGCAGGGGGGTCCTCCGTTCCTGTGTCATGCGTTTCTCCCCCATCCCTCTCTCTCTGGATAAGCGAGGAGATTCCGTAATTATTTTCTCTCTCTGCATTTCACCTGAAATGACTCCTTACGGCTGGTATCGATGATCAGGCGAATTGAAGAAAGTTTTCAGGTAAAGTTCGTGCCAGTTATTCATCAGCTTATGCTTTTAGCTGGTTTCCCTTCTTATGCTCAGAACGCAAAAGCACGCAGCAGACGGCAAGCATTTGTTCTAGCGCGAGGAAAATAAAAGCCTAGTTCTTTCGGCTATAAAACGGATTCTGCTACTCAACAACCATCTCCCGTCTCCAAAACGTTGGTAAGCGGTGAATTCTATCACTTGAAACCGCGACATATTTATGATATACCGCTCTTCAAATCCAAGAGATTTCCCATTGTTTCGCGCGCGGCGCAGACAAAAGCTTCAAACGCTTTTGCCGTCCAAACATTTTTGAGTCTTGGGAAATAGCTTTTAAACTCTGACCCGTCCCATTTACGTTTATGGGCTCTTTGTTCTCGTGGCAAACACCTGCAACTCGCCACTTGAATTCAAAGTGCCAGCAGATCTTTTCTTAATATACCGCCCCTCGCAAGTGTTTAAATTATAACTCTCTGTTAATTAAAACCCCCAATCAAGTTCCAATTACCGTTAATTAGCCACGCCCCTCGCCAATTAATTATGCGAGGGGGGGGGGAGGTCGTCACAATACGTTTCAAACAGTTAAGAACGCTACAACTTCATCATTCGCTTTTTAGTTCCGAAAGCGAAGTATTATACATAAAACTCGAGGCGTACTAGTTCTTTTATGGTAGTACCTGGTAAAATTGACGAAAACTTCCGAACATTATAAACATTCCGACATCATCAGGTCTACACCGTTGTACTTTTGCAGTTTAGACACTTCTCTCTAGATCCGTAATGTTACTATGACTTACAGTAAATCTAATTTTTCTTGGTCTCCCCGGTGGCCGAATAGTACAAAGCGTTGGCTTCGAATCATTTGTCCGACAGGGCCCAAATTTATATCCCGGGTGCGGCATGGATGATGTGCTTGCCTTACGGCGCTGGATCTCTACTTTCCCTGGAATCAGTGGTCCTAAATTAGGAACGCGCGACGGCTCATAGCCCACTGAGTTTCTCATATTGGACATTAAATCCAAGTTATGCACATAAATTAAGCACAAATAACATCGTGATCAGCGTTCAGGCAAAAGTTACAAATTTGCGAAGGACATAATTGGAGAATATATGTTCAGTGATTACCAATAACCAGGTGGAGAAACATTTCAGTATGGAATATGTCCAACCCGAACTGTGGTGGGTCTCTACAACGTCGTGACATGCTGAGCACCAAATGTTCCTGAGGCAAATTGGCCCACTCCTCCTCAGAGCACGCATCCGCAGATGACTCCCTACTTGTTTTTTGGAAGGGTAGGGTCAAGCCCCAATACATCTCTCCATTGCGTCCGAGACATGTTCGATGAGGTTGACGTCTGGGGAGCGCGCTGGACCGGTCGATGCGAAGAATACCCTCGGTCTCGATACGTGTTTGCACCACTCTCCGGTGATGAGGTGTGGCGTTGTCATCCATGAACAGAAAGTCTTCGGTTACAGCTCCACTGAATAATCGAACATGATGTAGAATAACCTCGTCGCAATATCGTTCGCCCGTCATTGTCCCATTTTCCAGCACCTGTAGCTCCGTGCGTCCATTAATCACGACGCCGCCGCACACCATGACCACAGCACCGCCGTATCTGTCCCTTCCCTGTACATTCTCGCGTTGGTACGCAGTACTATTTTCACGCCAGATTGACTGACTTCTAGAATTCGAGGACAGACGGAAACAGCTCTCATCTGTGAAAAGTACATTGGTACATTGCTGGCATGTCCAATTTCTGTGGATACGACACCACTGAAAACGTGCGCTACGTTGAGCTCGGGATAGAGGAACGCACACTACAGGCCTTTATGCATATAATACTTTATGTTGGAGACGTCTTACCGCAGTTTGTCCGGTTATCCGATTTCCTGTTCTGGAATGGAAGCAACTCACAAACTGATCATTCGCGGTGCGGGTATTAGGTTTCGCTGTTACAACTAAAAATACGTGTTCGTGCGTCGTAGTGGAACTGGGGCGAGCTCCTAGCATGCATCTGGAATACCTTCCGTTGGTTTGAAATGCTTCCTAGAGCCTAGATAACATACTATGCACGATTCCTAACACCCTAGAAACATCACTCGGCGACTTTCATCCAGATTCTCTATGATTCTTTCCCTCGTGAAATGATGTAGATGATGCCTTTGAAACACAAGGTAAATCACACCTTTGTACCTTCATGCCTTCACGTCCAGATTTTCCTTCAAACACATGTCGCCTACCAAGCCCTCCTCTCCTTTATCTGTTTGAGCGATACCACATGACCCCCTCGTGTACACGATACGACATTTTGCATGTGCACCGGCTTTCTACTCAACGTCCCCAGTTATGCAAACTGCTACAAGCTGTTGCGTCTGATTTTGTTTTTGAAACCTGAAACCTTTCAGATTAGTGTTCGTACTTAGGTTGTTGAAATCAATGTAGTGTCTTTCTATATTTTTTCATGGTATAAAAATACCTTTTGCAATATACGCTATATTGACAAAAGTCACCGAACACCTATAAGAGAAACACAACATAGCCTTTGTTGACATAAATTAGTACGGTGTCGTAATGCATGCACTGACCCTTCGAGAGACGCTTTTGGCAAGGTTTTGGTACACAGCGATATGTATGCGCTTCCATTCAGTACAAAATGCTTCCGCTAACTGTTGTTTAGTAGTAGACCTTGGCTCCAAACTTATTATGCGGCACTTTAATTCATCCCATAGGTGCTCTATGGGATTAATATCAGGGCTCTGTGCTGGCCAGTCCACACACGATACGGAATTATCGTCAAACCACGTCGTAACAGTCCCTGTTTATGGCTCGGTGCATTATCCTTCTACTACCAACAAAGCTCGGTTCCATAATATTGCCACATAGTTGGTAGGGCATAATTGTATAGAATATCGAGGTAGACGTGCTGGTTAACAGGTGTGTCCAAGATAACCAATAGGCCGGTACCATACCAGGAAAAACAGTCCAACACGAGTACACTGCTAGATCCAAACTTGACCGTAGAAACAGTACACTGCGGTAAATAGCGTTCCCCCTGCTGCCCCCATACCCACACACGACCGTCAGACTCATGGATCGTGTATCTAGATTCAACAGTCAATAGGACCCGTTTCCATTGATCTACGGTCCACGATAAATGTTCTTTGCGCCATACTAAACAACGAGTAGCTTCCGAGTAGAGATAAAAGGCTTATGAGCAGCCGCACGACCACGGTAGCCCATGGGATGAAGTTCTATGCGAATGGTACATGTACATACCGAGGTGTCAGTATTTTTACTTACCTGTACACTGAGGTCTCCGTCGATTAGCTGTAACGACTTTCCTGAGGCTCCGACGTCCTCTATCATTGTTTTCTTTGGTTTGCCGGTACGTTATGCTGCTTCAGGCACGCCATGTGTCTTCCGCTTATTCAGTACATCCGAAACAGTTGATTTGGGTGTGTTTAAACAGCGCCACTAGGTTTCTTTTATGGACAACCCACTAATAGAACACCCAACAAACTTTCCTTTCTCAAAACCAGTTCTCTGCTGCCGCGACATTTGCACTCAACCTCATAGTGCGATATGATCGCGGTGAGCTGCAAGCTTGTTCTTATACCGTATGCAGCTGTACGCGGCATCTTAACAACGCAGCTGATCCGTGCATTTGCTTTTGAAGGGGTGTCCGGTGACTTTTGTCAATGTACTGTATGTGGACCCGCAGTGTCGGTAAAGGCAAACTAAATTGTGACACCCCAAGCAAAAGTAACAAAGCGGTGTTTTTGTAGCCATAATAAATATGATCGTGTGTGCGCACTTGTTGCATGTAACATGGAATTTGAAAACCATACTTCTCCACGAGCTTCAGTTTAGAAATATAATGTTTGAACGCGTCGACAGAGTCTAGAAATTGCTCCGAGTCTCAAGATTTTCGCACAATGGATTTAGTTCTGAATTAAGTTGTTTCTGTTCTGCTTATTTGCATACATAGTGAAATGATACGAATTTCTTTTTAAGCGCAGGGTGTGAATGTCTTGTCTCGAAAACTGTATTTCTTGTGTGGAAAAACTGATTTAATAACGCCACTAGTGTTGGCAATAAATTCATTCCCAAGACCCATAAGGTTGAATAGTTAGAGAGACTAAACCATTTCATGGAACCGTTCTGAACGATGGCAATAATAAAAAGAGAAAACAAATAAAAAACAATTCAGGCTTCATTTATGCAATTCATGAAATTCCTATGAATTCAAAGTAGCCGCCCCGGTGGCGCAGTGGTCTAAGGCGTTGGCCTCTGATCATTCGTCCGTAAGGGGTCCGGGTTCGAATCCCGGTCAGGCATGGATGTTGTGTTTGTCTTACGGCACTGGCTCTCTCCCTTCCCTGGAACCAGTGACCCTAAATTAGGGACGGGCGACTGCTTATAGCCCATTGAGTTGCTCACGGTGGTCGTTAAACCTCCAATCAAAAAAAAAAAAAAAAAAAAAAAAAAAGAATTCAAAGTAAACAAAACATCAGATTCACGCAGACTACCAGAGCCATCTGCGCCATTTTGTTCTGTCAAAACAATTCTAGAAAATCTGGAGACACCTTTTTTGCGTGAAAGTCCTCAGGTTAAAGAACTCGATATTACTCGCACCTTGGCTGACATTTTTTATGCCCTGGTGACCAAGTGTTGCCAAGCACTGTTTTCAGATCATTCGTCCAAGATGGGACGGGGTTGGAATCCAGGTGCGGTATGGGACATAACCCATGCCTAATATTTGTCCAGTGACGCTGGTTCGCTGCCTTCCTTGGAACAACAGGCCTTAAATTAGACATGGTTGACTGCTTATAGTGATTCGAACGACTGATCAGTGTTATTGGTTTAGGCATTTAGCGACAATCCTGATTAACCTTAAGGGCTTTAAGCAGTCGCCCATGCCTAAATTAGGGCCAGTGGTTTCTACAAAGGAAGACAGCCAGTACCATAAGACAAACACACTATTCAAGCCTGTAAGGACTCTAACTTGGAACTACTCGGTATAACGATCAGAAACCAACGCTTAGATCACTGCGTCACCTAGGTAACCATGCTGGTCGTTAAACCCCGGAAAAAACCGTGACGTATAGCTCTATTTTTTTAGTTTCCCTTTTCGTTTGTTTATTTCATGCAAATACGCCGCGCCGCCCCGTTGGCGCAGTGATATAAACGATGGCTGCTGATGGGGCTCGTCCAAGATTGGTCCGGGTTCGAATCCCGGTCAGGCATGGATGTTGTGTTTGTCTTACGGCAGTGGCTCTCTCCCTTACCTGGAGTCGGTGGCCTTAAATTAGGGACGGGTGACTGCTTATAGTTCACTGAGTTGCTCACGGTGGTCGTTAAACATCCAATAAAAAAAAAAAAAAAAAAACGCCGCACCGCTGGCTCATTAGTTTAAGCCCTGGCTTCTGACCATTCGTGCGAGATAGAACCAGGTTAGAATCCTGGTGAGCCATGGGTGTTGTTTTTATTTTACGGCACTGGCTATCTCCCTTTCGTGGATCCAGTGGCCCAAATTTAGGGACGGACAACTAACTACAGCGCATAGAGTTTCTCAAGTTGGTCATTAAACCCCCAAACAAAAATCACATGCAAATACCTTTACTTCTACGCAGAATTTTCCTTCTGAACGTCATATGGAACTTCCACGTTTTCCCGTACTTTCTGGTTGTGCCTAGCAACTAGTCAAAGGTAAATAAAAGAACAAGCTGAAGTTGTGTGGTGGTTACTTTCTGAACTGCCTATCGAGTATAACTTGCTGACATAAAAAATTACAAATTGAAAGTTTCTACTAGTTTTATAGTTTCTGATATACTACAGAGGCAGCGATACATTACGTCGGGGTAGTTTAGTCGGACAATTGGCTCCGGAGCGAGGAGGTGCGTATACGACAAATATATGTTTCCACATTGGCGCCCGGTTGTGTAAAATGGATCTACTCGCCGTTGGGGGACATGTCTTTTTTGGACAAAAAGAGTATAAATAATAAAGTGTTACGCAAGCGGGAAGTGCAAAAGGTTCCCTCTCTTCTTGAAAATGTGGATAAAAGATGTCGCTAATTCTATGCGGCTAATTAACCTGTTACAATAGAGTGAAATATTATTCCTTTTCGAACAATATGAGTTAATGTTTTCCTCGGTTTGTGTGGTGCTTTCTACTTTGTTGAATTCTTTGTGGCGTCTCTCCCGGACATTAGTGTTGTGGTGAGAAGTTTTGCCCCACAATCGGTAACAAAAGCATGAATGTGAGAGTGATCGTGGTGCAGCAAAACTACCAAGGAAGACTATTACGCCCGATGTTAGATTGCAACTTTTACAGCTGCTCGAGTTTGTTGAGCTTTCAGATGCATGCCGATCGTTCTGTAGCTCTAGCCACGTCCAACGTTAAAATAATTCCAAAAGCATGCTCTGAAATATAAGCGCCGCCCCGGTGGCGCAGTGGGCTAAGGCGCTGGCCTCTGATCATTCGTCCGTAAGGGGTCCGGGTTCGAACAGCACTGTCTTACGGCACTGGCTCTCTCCCTTCCCTGGAACCAGTGACCATAAATTAGGGACGGGCGACTGCTTATAGCTCATTGAGTTGCTCACCGTGGTCGTTAAACCTCCAATCAAAAAAAAAAAAAAGAAAAACGAAAAAATAAAGAAATATAAGCATGATCAAAGTCCACCACTTTATTATTATCTTGAACGATGTTAATAGGCTCATGGAGTAGCATTTTTGGAGAAAATGGAACCACAATTAAACATATACTCTCGGACAAAACATTAGCGATACCTACTTAGTAGCGTGTTGGTCCTCCTCTAGCGTGAATGAGGGCCTGTTTACGCCGAGACATTGACTCCACCTGATGCCGGAGGCTTTCTGGATGTAATGCCAGTCATGCCTGCAGCAATATTGTCCACAACCCCGCTCGAGACGTCGGTCCGGGATCCATGGATCTGAAGCTCGGCACATCCAAGAGAGTTTCCACAGAGTTTCAATCCGGGAACTTTCGGGAGTACTGGATGTTTCCAAACTTAAATGAGTGTTTCTCGAGCCATGTCTGGGTGATTACAGCCCGATGGGGCGGCGCATTGTTCTTCTGAAACAGTCCATTGGCCGCAGCATGGGCAAAGGCCACGAAAGCTTTAGGTCAGGGTTCGGCAAACTACGGCTCGCCGCCTCTTTCTGTAAGGCCCGCGAGCTCTAAGAATGGATTTTACATTTTCAAATCTTTCAAATTTTAAAGTCTTTAAAATGTCAAAGTACTCGCTATAACTGATCAGCCGTCCGCCGAGTTGAGGAGGTGCGAGATACGACCGTATGTGGCGCTCTTATAGCTTCGCATTCTGTGGCCTCTGCTGTGACGCCACGCAGTTATAATTCGGCAGCGTTTCCAGTGCCACGTGTATCGCTGTTCTGCGACATTTTGTTCTCGTGTCATTACCCTTGCATATCCATCATGTCACTATCAAAACCAGAAAACGAGGGAAAAGTGGATATCTGTATTTGGCAGCACCTACCTGTGTGAAAAGAATTTTCAAAAATGAAATACGTAAAAGCTCAGTACAGGTCAGCATTAAGAGATGAACATTTGCAATCAATTTTGATGACAGGGAGTATTTGACTTTGAACCCCAATTTGGAGAAATGCTATCCCCCCCCAAAAAAAAAACAATTCCATTCTTCCCATTAGTAGAGTTGTATTTCCAACAATTGTAGCCTTTCTTTAGTCTACTTATTATTATTACTATTATTATTACGTCGCATTTTGTTCAATTAATTTTTGAATTTTTTTTTGTTATTTAAGTAGGCCTACCTACTTAAATACATAAATATCTACGAGTTTGGCCCTTGGCCCGCAGAGCTTAAAATACTTACTATTTGGCCCATTACAAAAAAATGTTTGCCGATCCCTGATTTAGGTGATCAGGCAGCAGATGCTGGTAGAGTGCATCAGTTAAAGACTCCCCAGACATACTAAGGGACTTACTCTGTTCCACGACTACTCAAACCATCACTGAACCACTGCCGCCTTGAACAGAGACGACCTGGTACGACGGGGTCATATGACCACATGCTATTGACGCCACACACGCACATTTCCGTCACCACGGCACAGCTGAAAAAGAGATGCATCTGACAATTCGACACGGCGACACTCTGCAGAGGTCTAGTTTTGATGTTCACCAGGCAAGGGCGTAATGTCCGATATCGAGTAGTCAACAGTAGCACACGTGTAGGGTGACGGCTGGTGTAGCCCAGGGCATGCAGCGTGTGCCGTATGGTTTGCTTGCTGACGCTGCGTCGGCCTCCGACACTTAATTTGAATGAGATTTGCGCAGGCGTTTTAGTCGGTCTTTACGAGCCCAGATAGTCTACGTCGACCCAAGTCATCAATAGCGAGTGGTTAGCCACAGCTTGCTCTCTTGGCGCCGGTACGTCCGTCGTTGGAATTCTCGCGAAACACCCTTGATACTGTTGCCCTCGCGAACCCTAGGGGTTTTATCACTTGGGCGATACAATGACCCATCTGTGGTGCGCCGGCAATTCTTCCAGGATAAAAGTAGCTCAGCTCACTACGTTTTCCCATGTTCGTTGATTGCGATACACTATTATTGGAAGCCCTTTCCTTCGCCTATTTATCCCCTGCGTTCGGTTTGTATCTGTTCCACGCTGTGCGGGAGATGCCCATGGCAACTGCTCATCACACCTATCTCTAATGTTTTGTTTACTGAGTGTGTATATGTCTAAGAAAAATTTAATATATGTATAATACACTATCTACCAACAAGTAATTGGACACCCCTGCAATCGACGATATCTGCGGTCCTGATACACGTCACGGCCGCAGCCGCCGCCGCCGCCGCCGTTAAATATCGTGTGGGAAACAACAACGCAACCAGTCGCATGCAAGATGCCACGCAGTTCGGAGCTCTCTGATTTCGAGAAAGTTGTAATCGTCGGGTATCACAGAAATGGCCGATCCATACGTGACATATCCAGCGAGTTGAAGTACCCAAAATCGACAGTGGCCTACGTGATTGGCAAGTGGAAGATGAGAGGTGACTGTCGGAATGTACCCCGACCCGGCAGATCCACAAAACTGGGAGTTAGAGACCGACGGGTGTTGGCCAGAGAAATTCGGAAGAACCGCACCAAATCGATGGGCCACATCCGCGAGGAGTTTCAACAGGCATCCGGGAGTGTTCGTTCGATGAATACCCTCCGTAAGGAAGCCCATCTGCTCGGTTATCATGGACGTGCTGCCGCCCACAAGGTTTTGATCACCAATTCCAATAGCGCTGCTCGGCTAACGTGGTGCAAAGAACGTCGACAGTGGAACGTTGAACAGTGGAAACAGGTTCTCTGGAGCGACGAATAAAGGTTCCCCTCTACCGTTCGGATGGCAGAGTCTGAGTTTGTCGTCTGCCTGGAGAAAACCCTACTGCCGGAATGTATTGTGCCAACTGTGAAGCTCGGCGGCGGTGGGATTATGCTATGGGGGTGTTTCTCCTGTTATGGCGCGAGACCCCTGGTCGCAATTCCTGGTAGACTCAACGCCGAGACCTACTGCACCATTTTGGATGACCATGCGCTTCCTACGTTGTGGCAGTTTTACGGGGTGGACCCATGCTACTTCCAGGATGACAATGCTACCTGTCATGTTGCGAGGTCCACCATGGCTTGGTATGGTGACAATGGGGTTAACCGAATGGAATGGCCTGCGCAGAGCCCGGACCTTAACCCTGTCGAGCACCTCTGGGACGAGTTGCGTCGACTTAAGGGGTGCTCCAACACCCGAAATCGGTGAAGGAACTGACCTGTCTTCTCCAAGCCGAGTGGAAGAAAATACCGCTAGCCGTCGTACAACGCCTGGTTGAGAGTATGCCCCGGAGGGTCGCAGCTGTAATCGCCGCTCGTGGAGGCTCCACCAACTATTGAAGGTGAATAAACTTCGTTTTCCTTTGCTATCACAGGTGTCCAATTAGTTGTTGGTAGATAGTGTATATTATCCCTTTAGGCCAAGGATGTACCTGAACCAAATGGTGCTCAAAATTTTCTGCGCCTCCCAAACAGAACTGTTCCCTAATCGTCGGGTTGTACGAAACTACGCCGAAAGAATTCCTTTCCCTTTCACATCGCAGCAGTACCGACCATGAACCTATGACTTCTGATGAGCGCCATCTTATAATACGTTATTCTTTGTTCCATGACCGAAGGCATGATGGGAACGAACTAGACTTCTGACACTGGGCGGAAACAAGTGACTAATATCTCCTTTCTCCTTAATTAGGTTCGATCCTAATGTTATAGCCCTTTTAGCAGGTAATGGAGGATTTGTGTTAATCCTCCCCATGAATAACCACGCTAAATGACAAAACTGAGAGAAAATCAACGCTTTCTGGTGCGCACGTTCTTTCGTTCCATTTTCGGGCCGCTTTTTAGACAACAAATATATTCGTTCGAGCTGATTTCAGCCCATTTTGTTAACACCGAGTAATTTCGTTCAAGGCGGTTAAAGAGTTAAGTACATCAACTAAACTTACTAGAAGTAACTGTCGTACTGCAGGTTTATTTTATATCTCATATCATGTATGCATTTCATGTTTTGTTTCGTAATTAATATTTAGAAACTTTTTATCGCTACAAAGGTATTACATTAAAGAGTAAAATGGCCGAGAGAAAGAGAGATATATTACATCTAAAACTTGTCCTGCACTAAAAGGAACATTTGAATATACTGAAAAAAGAATCAAATCACTCAGTCACTGCTGTCCAGTTTTGTTCTTTTAAACTGGACAGCTGTGTACACGGTTGTATCAAAATAATATGGACTCCTTCCCCGGAATCGCAGTGTACCCGCGCAGGCGCGTCGCAGAGTGCACGTGACAAAGTCGACCACACGGAAATATAAGGGGCCGGCCGGGACAGATGAGCCATACTGCGTAATGTGAGCACAATGGGCAGATGTAGTGATTCTACGGACGTTCAAAAACGAATGATCAGTCTTCTTACTGCAACACTCTAAGGACAGCACCTGAAGTCTTATGTTTCTGAGATGCTGTCTACCGCGTCAAGGGTAACAGCATCTCAGAAACAGAATGCTTCGGGGTCTGTCCTTAGGCTGTTGTAGTAAGGGTGTAGCAAGAATGAACCTCTGGCACACCGAGTACCTCCCGTCGTCATAACTATGCAGCCTCAAAGGCCATCGATCCCAAAGGAGAACATGGCCTCCGTCGGTTGGTAAAGGGCAATCAACGCTCAACAGCGTAGCAATTGCCCACGCAAATGAATGCTGGGGCACCCAGGTACTTGTCCCCGATAACAGTTGATCGAACACTGCAACGTATGGAGCTCCGTAGTCGACCCTGCGTCAAGGCGCTCATGTTAGCCCAGGTCCATCGGCAACAACACCTGCAGTTCACATGGGACTACAGTATTTTTACAGTGGAACAGTTGGAAAAGGTTGCCTTCTCCGACGAATCGAGATTTCTACTTTCCAGAAGTAACGGATGGTGGCGGATACGGCGTCAGCGACACGAGAATCAACAAACAGAGACGCTTGTCGATCAAGTACAAGCCAGTGGTGGCAGTGTGACCTCGATATCTTACAGTCCCTGCCGCACAGATATTGCTGTGCCCTCCCACGAGTAAAGAGGCACGAAGAAAAGGGAAAACAACACACACATTCAGCGAAAATTACTGAACGTGTAGCACACAACGTACCCACAACGGCCATTTATTTTGAGACCTTTATGCGGGTGTACATAAACGCCACTTACGCAGCGTGTACACACATTACGTAGTCACGTGATTCGTCACCTGATCTAGGTAACTACACTTCTGGCCACCCAAAATGCAACACCAAGAAGGAAGCATCCGATTGCCCTAAAATTTGCAGCATGCGTCGCCCGCGGGAGGACATGCAAACGGTTAGCATTGCAGGGTATATGCAAATCATGTGCGCCCGGCACGCCACCGAGAAGCACTATAAGAAGGGTGCACAGAACGCGGGGTGTAAGTAGTGGAAGTGTGTTGTGCTGCCGGACCGGTACATGGGAAGCTTCCTGATGCCTCGTCGCAGAATACGGCAGTCATTCCAGCACGTTTCAGAGTTCGACAGAGGACGAATAGTGGCTTATCACGACAGCAGTTTATCGTACCAAGACATCGGCGCCCGTTTGGGAAGACATCCAGCCACAGTGAAGCGAGTATCGATTCGGTGAGTGCAGGAGGGACTGACGGACAGACACGAGCGATTGCCGCCGCCACGGCACACCACCGAACTACAGGACCGGCATGTTGCGCGGCGGGCATTGACGGCTCGCACCGCCACATTACGAACGTTGCTCCGATTACCATTGACGTTATACCACCGGCGAGTGCGGCGGCTGTGGGTCGTTGAACGCCGCACCTGGACTACGGAATGGCACGACATTGTCTTCTCCGACGAATTCCACTTCTGCCTGCAACACAATGATAGTAGGATTCGCGTGTGGCGGCACCGCGGCGAGAGACTGTATTACGCCTGCATTATGCATCGCCGTACCGGTCCGTCGCCTGGCGTTATGGTTTGGGGCACAATTGCATATGACACCCGTACCCCTCTGGTACGCATCGCAGGTACACTCAACAGCCACCGCACCGTCTCCGACGTTTTGGAACCTGTAGTCCTCCTTTACCTGCAGGACCTGCCAGCGGCCACGTTTCAACAGGAAAATGTGCGGCCGCAAGTGGCACGCATCGAGCAACAATTCTTCACGGCCCACCAAGTGTCACTGCTGCCGTGGCTTACCTATTCTCCCAATATGTCACCCATCGAACACGTCTGGTCGCTCATCGGCAATCGAGTGACCCGGCCATCACCACCCGCGACTACGCCTGATGAACTGTGGCAACGTGTGGAAGCAGCCTGGACCAACATACCCCATGCCCACATCCAAAGCCTCTCTCGTTCGATGATGCAGCGTGTAGCGGCCGTTACTGCCAGTCATTTGGGCCTCACGAACTATTGATGTTTGCGTGTTCCGCAAGTCGCACGGCCCTGTAAGCTCAATTGTTTCATGTTTGTATCTGTTGTTATGTGTCCAGCAAATCTGGTTTTGCTATTTCGTGTCCTTCTCGGTGTTGCATTTTGGGTGACCAGCAGTGTATTTAAGGCTTCTGCATCTCAGTAGTTTTGTCCACAATATCTCGGAAAAACAAAACATCTTTTGGAGTTCGAGAAATGGCTTATTGTGGGTGCCCGTCTCTCTGGAGCGACGATTTTGATAAGGTGAAATATCCTGGGTCTTTAATAAGTGGAAGAATAACCCACATTGCTAGTCTAAGACTGGTAATTGTGGCGTGACGACAATCTATCAAGAACGAGATCGCCGCCCTCAGAGAAGGCTGGCACGGAGAAACAAATCTGCCTGTGCGCAGCAATTGACTGAAGCATCCAAAGAATGTTCCAGTCCTATATCTTAGCGAACTATATGGAGGGAATTTCAAAGGATTGGTATTGGCAGCCACATGCCTATACAGAAGCCATTGAATTTTGAAAAGACCGGAACGTTGGTCTACAGTGGCGTCAGGAACAGCTTGACTGGATACTGAAAGGCTGGGAAAAAGTGATGGTGTCCGACGAATCACGGTACACCTTATTCTATACCAATGGTGGGAAGATAGTCTAGCTGGAGCCCCTCATGAAGCAATGGACATAGCTTTTCTTGCAAACACAACTCAAGGTTCTGAAGGTGGTGTGATTGTGTAGATCACGTTCTGTTGGTACGAAACTGATCCGCAGATATTGCAGGAAGGCCTGGTATCCTCCAAGGATTATGTAAGCATTGTTGTCTATCAAGTCCTTCTTGCAATGGTGACTTTTCCTCCAGCAGGTGAAAGCTGTTCCATGTACGACAATGCTGCTGTCCATCGTACAAGGTGTGTTCAGCAGCGATTCAAAGAGCAGGACAGCGACTTCCACCATCTCCTTGGCCGCCACAATACCCGGATCTGAACCCCACTGAGAATGTATGGGACACGTTAGAAATCCAGATCTGGGTCAAAGTCCTTTTCCGTCAAATCTGAGCCAGTTAAAAGACTAGTGTGATCATGATCATATGTAGAGGATTTTTTAAGAAGGGAGTGTCTGACCCTAGGTCTTCAGTTCTTAAACAACGTTTAGAAATAGGAAGCTAGGAGATTTGGGCTAGAGTGCCCGACAGTAAAGTCAGACGGAAGCGAGGTAGAAGACGCCCTTATTTACTTCCGGGGAGCCAGTACCCGGGGTCCGACGGCTTAACGTGCCCATCCGACACACGGCGGATATTTAGTGGATCCAGCGTTCGTACCTGCCCGGGATCAAACCTGAGGTCCTTTCCGTGGCAGTCACGAACGTTGCCCACTAGGCCACCCGCGGCCATTAAAGGACTAGTTGGTGAACGCCTAGTATGTTGTAGATGTAGATGTACTCCGAAACCTTTTGAATTATACCAAATCGTTCTGACGTTGGTCCACCCCGGTACTGAATAAAAGTTTCTAATTCAGTGGCCGCTACATATATATTCCAATTTAGTTGAAATACCTACAAGTAACCGGATTAATCTAACAAACGTGAGGAGATGCAATATCTGTTTATAGTTATGTCATAAAAAATGTACGTATTTTGAAATGACTGCTTGAAATCAATGCAAAAATTACTGCAAGTGAAACATTTCGATAGGAGAGTTTAAATCCCTAGGACTCTTCCCTTGGTTACCGCACTTCCCCTGGATACTAAATAAATCCTCTTATTTTTTCTGGTCTGCGCACGTACAACCTAACAATATAATCCCTCCGTACATTTTCCCTGTTACGACGATATTCTTTTTATAAGACTTATAAGATAAATTCTCCAGTAGAATCACATCACTAAAAGCAAATATTTCCGCACTCATCACTGATTTCAGATATACATCGTAAAAATATTTATGCATTTGGTAATATATCTCGTCTCCTAAAAGTCAAATGGGAAAAAGGGTTTTGTGCGAGATGGATTCTTATTCATATATTATCTGAGGGGAAAATTCTGTTTGGATCTCCGCTCGAGAATATCCATGCTTTTTAGGCTTTCAAGATGCACAATTTCTCCATTCAGTGGCTTAAGTGTATATTTTTGTTCGGCATGATAAAGTATCCAGAAGCAAAACAGAAAGGCGGCCTAAGAAACCATAACTTCTTAGAGAAATATTGAGTACGTACCTTTAAATACCGTTAAAAGAACGGCACCAAGTGCAATATTTGATGCCAGGTCTCTTACAAATCGAAAGTTTCAAAAGAAAATTTCTTACTTACCTGAAAGCACTTCTGTTACCATAACATCAAGTACTTTACTTTTTTTGAACTTCACATTTTTTACCATTATTTTATTTTCGAAGTGCAGTTTATTACTACTGGGAGTTAAGCGGCGATTTCCTTTTTTAAGCATTTGCCATTGTAAAAGGAAACCTTAAGGTAAAATGCATCCTACGTCTGCAAAGCTAATTAGTACTACACTCATTCTCTGAAAACCTATGGAGGGTGTTCACATACACTATATTGAAAAAAGTCACCGGACACCTAGAACAGAGACACAACATAGCATTTATTGACATGCATTTATACGGTGTTGGCCCACGTTTGGCCTTAATGCATGCACTGATATTTCGAGATATGCTTTCGACAAAGTTTTGGAAAACATCGATAAGTATGCGCTTCCATTCAGTACATAATGCCTCCGCTAACTGTTGCTTGGTAGTAGGCCTTGGTTCAAAGCTTTTTATGCGGCGCTCTGATTAATCCCATAGGTGCTCTGTGGGATTAAGATCAGGGCTCTGAGCTGGGCAGTTCACAAACGATACGAAATTATCGTCAAACCACGCCGTAACAGTCCTTGCTTTGCGGCTCAGTGCATTATCCTGCTGGTACCAACAAGGCTTGGTTCCATAGTATTGTCACAGAGTTGGTAGGGTATTATTGTCCAGAATAGCGAGGTAGATGTGTTGGTTAGCAGGTTTGACCACGATAAGCAATGGACCGGAACCATACCACGATAAACACCCCCACACGGGTACACTGCCAGCTCCAAACTTGACCATAGGAACAGTACACTGTGGTAAATAGCGTTCCCCCTGCTGCCGCCATACCCACACACGGCCATCATACTGATGGACCGTGTACCTGTATTCATTAGTCCATAGGACCCGTTTCCATTGATCTACGGTCCACGATAAATGTTCTTTACACCATGCTAAACGACGAGTGGCATTCTGAGTGGAGATGAAAGGCTTATGAGCAGCCGCACGACCACGGTAAACCACGGAATGAAGTTATCTGCGAATGGTACGTGTACATACCGAGGTTCCAGCATTTTCACTCACCTGTACACTGAGGTCTCTGGCAGTTCGCCGTCGATTAGATGTAACGCCTCCTGAGGCTTCGACGTGCTCTATCACTGATTTTGTTTGGTCTGCCGATACGTTTTGCTGCTTCAAGCACGCCATGCGTCTTCCACTTATTCAGTACTTCCAAAATAATTTTTTAGGGTATTTTTAAATGCCTCCCGGTCCCCTTGGAAAAAGCACTAATATAACATCCAACAATCTTTCCTTTTTCAAAGAGAGTTCCCTCCCGCCGCTACATTTTCACTGAACTTCACAGTGAGATATGATAGCGGTCAGCTGCTTGTTTCTTTTTACACCGTCTGCAGCTGTACCGCGCGTCTTAACAACGCAGGGGATCCGTTCTTTTGCTTTTGAAGGGGTGTCCGGGGATTTTTGTCAATACATTGCATATTTGATCTCCACATTTTGAAAAGCAGAAAGCAAATGGGTTTTCGAAAAACATGCATAGAACAAATTAGCATTGCAGGTATAGGATAGATTTCATCTTGAAGTTCCTGTTAAAATGCAAAAACATGTTACTAGAATTAATTGTTTTCTACTTTTGGTGCTGAAGTATATCTATAAACACATACACATGGTAACTATATATTGTTTGGCCAAACTTCTGGAAATGTTTTATACCGCCGATTATGTTAAGGTGATTCCACCTGTTTCTGAGAAAATTTGCACATCGATAAAACTAACCTTAAATTATATCATGGCATACTTAATATTTGCTAAAACTTAATCATAATTATTTTAAAAATGAATAATTTTTGCTTGGGTATAATGTTGAGGCCTGCTAACAGATGGGACGACCTGTGTACTAATGACGTCAGTCGACAAACAAATGTTTTACGGCTTATTTCGGAATTAGAAACCAGCAGTATGTCGACATTTTCAGTTAAACTGTAGTCAGGATATGTATTATATTAATATAAGTGACTCAAATCATTATCAACATTTTTTTCTTTTTTGATTGGAGGTTTAACGACCACCGTGAGCAACTCAATGGGCTATGAGCAGTCGGCCCGTCCCTAATTTAGGGTCACTGGAAGGGAAAAAGCCAGTGCCGTAAGACAAACACAACATCCATGCCTCACCGGCATTCGAACCCGGACCTCTTCCCGACAAATGATCAGAGGCCATCGCTTAGACCACTGCGCCACCGGGGCGGCTATCAACGTTCCATACTATCGCATGTATAGACACAAATTTTGAGTCCACTCCGAAAATCAATAAAATTATCAGAAAAAATAGTCAACAGCACCTATTTCTAATTTTGAAGTAATCCATGAAACATTTGTTTTTCCAGTGGCGTCGTCAATGTACAGGTTGCGCCACCTATTATCAGATCACAACATAACCCAACGAAAACTTATTCATCTGTACATATAAAACTGAAAGCCCTCACTGACTCACTGACTCATCACCGTATCTCAGAAACTACTGAAATTAGAACATTCACACTCTGCAGGAATGTTCCTTTTACAACATAGAGGTGTACTAAGAAAGGAATTTTTTCTACGATAACTTTAAGTGGGTTGAAATGGGTGTTATAAATAACCCGGCTTTGATAACGATATGACGTTTTGCAATGATCAGGCCGTTGTTTCCCAGCAACTTTAGCCCCGCCCTAAGATTTGAATGACTTGAGTTGACCTCCTCAGTATATATTTTGTTCTAAATTTATTTCTTCCGAATTTATTTAACGAAAAACCTTAAAAATCACGTAAAAAGTACTGTATCATGATATGCTTTGCATTTAAACATTTATTACCGTTTGACATATCGAATGCCAACGTTTTTTGATTTGTTTTAAATTTATTTAACAAAAAACACTTTTTAATATATCACGTAAAAAGCGCTATATCATAATATGCTTTGCATTTAAACATTTGTATTATCGTTTGAAATATCGAAAGGCAAGGTTTGTTGAGTCAAAATCAAATTACCAACATTTGTTTTCACCGAAGCAACGGTGACAACAAATAAGTGGTAAGGTGACTGCAATAAATATAAATATTTTTTTCTAAATTTATTTGTTCTGAATTTATTAAACAAAAAACCTTAGAATTCACGTAAAAAGCGCTATATCATAATATGCTTTGCATTTAAACATTTACTATCGTTTGAAATATTCAATGTCAAGATTTGTTGAGTCAAAATCAAATTACCAACATTCGTTTTCACCAAAGCGACGGTGACGACAAATAAGTGGTAAGGTGACTGCAATAAATATAAATATTTTTTTCTAAATTTATTTGTTCTGAATTTATTTAACAAAAAACCTTAAAATTCACGCAAAAAGCGCTATATCATAATATGCTTTGCATTTAAACATTTACTATCGTTTGACATATTGAATGTCAAGGTTTTTTGATTTGTTCTAAATTTATTTAGCAATAAAAAAAAAAACATTTTGAAGATATCACGTAAAATGCGCTATATCATAATATGCTTTGCGTTTAAACATTTATGTTATCGTTTGACATATCGAATGGCATGGTTTTTTGAGTCAACATTCGTTTTCACCGAAGCAGCGGTGACTTCATTTAAATGTTTTTTTGTTTTTTTTTGAGTCAAAATCAAATTACCAACATTCGTTTTCACCGAAGCAACGGTGACGCCATATAAGTGGTAAGGTGACTGCAATAAATATAAATACGCTGGTAGATTTTCATAGTAATTGAAATTTGAAAAAAAAAAGATTTTCCCTTGAGATATTAGCGATGGCAACGCAATTTTGCTCATGTTTTCAAAAACATCTGACTTGCTAGCTTTTAAATGTACAGTTTCGAACGAAATTGTTTACGAAATTGTTTATAAGCAAGGTTCTTTTTACATTTATGCTGAAATTAACAACGTATTTTGTTCTGTTTTCTATTATTATTTTGTTCTGTTTTCTATTATTATTTTGTTCTGTTTTCTATTAATATTTTATTCTGTTTTCTATTATTATTTTGTTCTGTTTTCTATTATTATTTTGTTCTGCTTTCTATTATTATTTTGTTCTGTTTTCTATTATTATTTTGTTCTGTTTTCTATTATTATTTTGTTCTGTGTTCTATTATTATTTTGTTCTGTTTTCTATTATTATTTTGTTCTGTTTTCTATTAATATTTTGTTCTGTTTTCTATTATTATTTTGTTCTGTTTTCTATTATTATTTTGTTCTGTTTTCTATTATTATTTTGTTCTGTTTTCTATTATTATTTTGTTCTGTTTTCTATTATTATTTTGTTCTGTTTTCTATTATTATTTTGTTCTGTTTTCTATTATCATTTTGTTCTGTTTTCTATTATTATTTTGTTCTGTTTTCTATTAATATTTTGTTCTGTGTTCTATTATTATTTTGTTCTGTTTTCTATTATTATTTTGTTCTGTTTTCTATTAATATTTTGTTCTGTTTTCTATTATTATTTTGTTCTGTTTTCTATTATTATTTTTTTCTGTTTTCTATTATTATTTTGTTCTGTTTTCTATTAATATTTTATTCTGTTTTTTATTATTATTTTGTTCGGTTTTCTATTATTATTGTGTTCTGCTTTCTATTATTATTTTGTTCTGTTTTCTATTATTATTTTGTTCTGTGTTCTATTATTATTTTGTTCTGTTTTCTATTATTATTTTGTTCTGTGTTCTATTATTATTTTGTTCTGTTTTCTATTATTATTTTGTTCTGTTTTCTATTATTATTTTGTTCTGTTTTCTATTATTATTTTGTTCTGTTTTCTATTATTATTTTTTTCTGTTTTCTATTATTATTTTGTTCTGTTTTCTATTATCATTTTGTTCTGTTTTCTATTATTATTTTGTTCTGTTTTCTATTATTATTTTGTTCTGTTGTCTATTAATATTTTAACGATGAAAGTGAAGAGTAGCGACGTATTTTGATTTACTTCGTGTAGTCTTGAAGTTTTAAATTTACAGTTATGAATGAAATTGCTTATGTGTCGTCGGGCAGAATAAGTCAGGCAGACATGTGTTTCCCAAAAAAGCAAAGAAATATGCAGTGTATGGACATTTCAACTGTATATCATATATAGCATCTGTATTTTAACTGTATTTTAATATCATCATGTTCGAAGAACGGGTATTTAGCTAGTTTTTAATATAATTATGGCTAAGTTTTAGCAAATATTATAATTTGAAGTTGTTTTATCGATGTGCAAATTTTCATGCTTGGGAATACATTAATTGCCATGAAAATGTCTACAGAAATTTTTAGAATTGGAAACACTGAGCAGAGTTTTCAGGCGGAACCACCTTAACAAAAATTCATATAAACATAGGACCTTAAATTCTTTCCTACAGAGGATGAATAATAAAGTCGAGCTTCAGCCGCTTCCCGAGTGAAGGGAGGTTCATTAAAGATGTGGACCCAATAGGATTGGTGTAAGTGCCAGAATGCCGATTCCATCAGCTCGTCGTCAGCGCCCTTAGCGGAGAAATCCTGAACTTATCTCAGCGAATTCGAAATATGCGGCAGATTGAGTGAAAATGCCAACTGCAAAGTTGCATAGCATCGTTCGTTTCCTACAAATCGGCCATAAAATGAGTCAATTGGAGAGCTGCTAACGGAAGAGACAAAATTATACAACGGCATTTCTCAGATGGTCAATATCATTGGATTGCTGTTTACGGACGACAGGATCATTAAATGGTGGAGAGATTACAAGCTGACTGTAGAATCTTCACCCTCTTCTCGTTCGTACGAAACTAACTGCGAAATCAACACCGGTAGTTTCGTGCAAACGTGGAGGGGGGGTGATTCCACTGACAAGATGTTATAATGTACTACGTGACATGACGTTGACGACGTTCTCCTGAAGTGACGTACGAATCTTCATAATCCTCTGGAGTAGGAATATTTGGGTTCGAATTTCTCCACCGGCAAAAAAGAAACGTATTTCTTCACATTGACGCCCGAACGTAAAATTAATTTCCTGGCTGATGTCCTTCCACACATCGTACGGAATTAATAAGAATTCCTTCTTTTTCTACGGCGAGCTCCTTCAAGCATGATTTGTCAGGCTACCCGGAACCTGTGATTCCGTGCCCCTGACTTTCTTCGGGAGGGGGAAATATGTCTCGTACTACTGAGGAGCGGCGTGAGTCCACAATCCAAGTTGCAGCTTTAAGCCTTGCTAACGAAGTTCAGTCAGGAGAACTTCACGCTCCGGAGTAGGAGGACTTGGAATTTAATTGCACCACCGACAAAAAAGGTACAGTGGAACCACGATAACATGTATTTTTAAGGGGCGGCCTTAGAAAACTTATAAAGAAATTCCAAATGCTAAATACTATTGTAAAACGCATTCTTTGAACATCAAACAGAAGTCATCGCTCTTTCCACGTTTATAAGTGAGTCACGAAAAAATCCTTATCGGTCTTGAATTTTCCAGATTCACATACGACTAACTGCCAAACCACATGGCAGGTTGCTTCTTTGAGCCCCGCACAATGCTGGGAATTCACCAAAGATGGAAAGCAGCAACAGAACAATTAACTAGGAGGCGGATGAATAATTAATACACACAATTGACGTGGACTACGAACATCAAACAAAAGTCATCGTTCTTTCCACGTTTATAAGCGAATCACGGAAAAATTATCTTTGGCCGCCACCGGGAATCGAACCCAGATCCTTCCAGTTACGCGCCGGGGGTAGCATGTCCGGCGCGTAACTGGAAGGATCTGGGTTCGATTCCCGGTGGCGGCCAAAGAGAATTTTTCCGTGATTCGCTTATAAACGTGGAAAGAACGATGACTTTTGTTTGATGTTCCTAGTCCACCTCAATTGTGTATATCATCCTTATTATTATTCATATGCTTTGAATATGTACCAAGTATTCCTCAATAATAATTTATTTAAAGCCCAACTGAGCCTCCCCGGTAGCTCAGTGGTGAAAGCGATGGCCTCGGATCATTCGTCCGTAAGAGGTCCGGGTTGGAATTTCGGTGAGGCATGGATGTTGTGTTGGTCTTACAGCACTGGCTCTTTTCCTTCCCTGGAACCAGTGGCCCTAAATTAGGGACGGACGACTACTTATAGCCGACTGAATTGCTCACGGTGGTCATTAAACAACCAATCAAAAGAAAAAAATCGAATTAGATGTGCCCTGGGACGGGGAACGGATGAGGCATGGGTGGTGTGTTTGTCTGATAGTGCTCTGGCTCTCTCCCTTCCTTATAACCATTGACCCTAAATAGCCGACAGGAGAATACTTATTGCCCTAGAAGCTGCATATGGACGTCTTTAAACCCCGAAAAACACAACACCTAAGAATACAATAAGATGCTCGTTTCAAGTCATTTCGCCTCTGTTTCATGGGAGCGTTCCGAGGTAGGGGCTTTATGAATCTCCCCATGTTTCATTCGAAGCCCAACCACGCACGTAACGTGCGATTAACAAGAAGTCCACTACTCGAAATCCTCGAACACCGATGCTGTAAAGTGCATGTTTATCATATACCCTTCCCAATACATAGTTTCAAGGGATTTAAAATGTAATTTAAGAACGTGAAATTTTTCTTATTTAGAAACTCGCTAGTATCGCATTGTATTTAGATTTTATTGACCTTTGATTAATTGCCAGTACTGCCAACTTTGAAAACTCCTTGGGAGATGTAATCTGTCGTTAGGTCAGAAAAACATTTAACGGGAAGCCAAATTTAAATGAGATTACAGAAACTAAAAAGAAAGGTTAAACTAGAGGTACAGAGCAAGTTCACACATTTTTAGAACGTTTTTGATAAGGAATTACAGAAAATAAATTATGTTGAAAAATTTGAAACTGGCAACAACGTATTAGATGAACACGAGAGAAACATCTGCTGCTGTTAAATATCGTCTGCTAAGAAAATGGCGCACGTAAACAAGCTGTGGATAGAAGATTATGTTTTTGCTCTTTAAGAAGAGAAATATTCGTATTCTGTAATTTATAAACGCTGGGGAAATCATGGAATTAACATTTCTAAATATAAGAATAAGCAATATTATTATTAATAATACAGGGGGAAATTGTCAAACGTTTCTTTTAACAGGTAAAAGAAGACCAAACGAATATCCAGAGAAGGTATGTACTTTTACGACAATTTTAAATGTAAGGTCTCTGGTCTTATAAGAAAATCTACCGACCCAATGAGCAATCGCTAAAGCGTTAAAAATCCTTCCCTCCTTGGAACCAATGACCCTAAATTAGGGAGAGGCGACTGCTTATAGCTCATTGAGTTGCTCACGGTGGTCGTTAAAACCTCCAATCAAAAAAATTAAAAAATCAAGGTAATAAACAAAGATTTCAAGCGCCGCCCCGGTGGCGCAGTGGTCTAAGCGATGGCCTCTGATTATTCGTCCGAAAGCGGTCCGGGATAGAATCCCGGTGAGTCATGGATGTTGTGTTTGTCTTACGGCACTGGCTCTCTCCCTTCCCTGGAACCAGTGACTCTAAATTAGGGACGGGCGACTGCTTATAGCCCAATAAGTTGCTCACGGTGGTCGTTAAACCTTCAATCGAAAAAAAAGATTTCAATCAGAAAAAAACAAAAAAACAAAAAATAATGCTTACCATCTTTTTCCTATCGGCACGTGGCTGAGCGCAGAAGACGGTGTGGACTTTCTTATGAAAATCATTTAGCCGGATTTGAAAATCATTTAGCCATATAATTCATTGCGACTTTTGATGAAGAATGGATCTACGTAAACGACTGTAACAGAAAATGGTCGATTTACTATGTCAGAAGAGCAGAAAAAGACTTACACACTTGGTTTCAAGAACTCAAAGAAAGGTTCAGTAAAGGTTTCTTGATATTTGCTGGTTTCTTGTACAATGGGAGGTTAAAGTTAAGAAAAGTTAAAAAGAATGTTAAAATCAATTCTTCATATTACCAAAATAGTGTTCTAAATCCTATATTTAAGGAAGAAGTTTATTCCTTTATCCACAGAGCCTTCAAAGGGTAGAACTCCATCAAGATAAGGCTACCAGTTATACTTCCAAATCTACAACCATATTTCTTTAAAAAATGAAAAAAAGACACGGACATCAAGTCTATACTTTTTACTCATTATCCTTCAAGGTCTACTGATGAAAGGCTAACGCGCTCGGCTAGATATCGAGATATGTAAGGCTAACGCCCTCGGCTAGAGATCGAGAGATCTGGGATTTAATTCCCCGGCGGTGACCGAATAACAATTTTTCGGTTGCTGTGTGTTGCTAAAACGTGGAAAGAACGATGTATTTGTTTATTTACTGTCTACTGATGTGTGACTAATGGACAGTTGTGCCTTCGAACTGCTAAAAAATGCGCTTTGTAAACACAGATCTAAAACAATGATTGGACTATGGAAAGCAGTGGAAGAGAAGTGTAACAAAATACCATTACCAATTTTAAGAAATGCACTGTTAAATTGGAAATCAAGATGTAGGTTCATAGTCCAGAGAAAGGGCCATCAGATGGAACATTTAAGAAAGAAATAATTTTATTTTAAATATTAATTATGTTGCTGGAAAATATTTCTAAAGATGTGTGGACATTGTTTGTGTACTAAGTCATTAAGAGAACAGATAGAAATATTCTCAAAGTGGTTTTGCTATTCAACAATAAATTAAGGACTGTTAAAAATTTGATTGAAATTAAATGTATCAACGAATTGGAAATAATTGCAAATTCGCAGAAAATCCATGTATAATTATGTAAAAGTGAATGATCTTGAGTTAGGAAACATACATTTTGTACAAATCTGATTTTCTCAAACAGCTTAATACACCTAAGCTTCTCTGAAACTTGAATTTTTGTGCTACATTAGTTTCTTCATTAAATGTTCCAGTTTCAGTATATTTGGCACGTGGAAACATTCAGTATATTTGGCACGTGGAAATACTTGCATCATTTCCATATATATTTGATGAATGACATTCCGCCACCCCCGTCAGCGAGTGGTCTGCGATGGGGTCCTATCACCATTAGACCGAAGTGGGTCTGTGCTCATATCTCGTGCGCATACCCGATGGCTCTGGACTGCCCCCTCCCTGAAACCAGTGACTCCAAATTTGGCGCAGTAATGTGCTTATAGCCATTCGAGTTGTAGTCGTTAACGCTGAATGGGAGAAAATATAGGAGTGCCAAATTGTAATGTAATAAAAAGAAATTTTTAAATGTTTCTTATTTGTTCACTTACTTGTAAAAGGAAAATAAAGGAGATGTATTAGCATCATAAGAAATATACATAATGAGAAAAACATATTGAAAATTTCTAATCTAAAGTACTTAGAAATTTAATGACATGTTGTCATTAAATTGTCCCATGACACTTAACGATTGCTCCCAAATTGTGATATATTGTTGAGCATACTATGATTGCTAACTGATGTCATTCTAAAAAAAATACATGGTTTGATAAAATTTTAACTTAGTCTTTCACTCGCAACACATTTTAAAAAATACAGCAGATTTTTGTATGATAAGAGAAACAAAATTCAATTTGTTGTTAAGAGGAATTTTGATCGTCTGTTTTCAAAATTAAGAAATCGAGAAATGTCATTATCCATTTTCAAGCTTTTTCTTCTCTTTCGTTCATTCGTTTAAAATTTCATTTTAATTTTCGTTTAAAATTCCATTTCAAGAAAAAGCAGGTGACTTTTCAAAGAAAATGTGAGAAATGCAACAAGAATTTCTACTTTTCCACTTCATGAGAAATGCAACAAGAATTTCCACTAGGCAAACGGCAAAAAATCATGCTGAAGATTTACATTCGCACACTTACTTAAAATACATCAACAAAGCAGCCCATGGAATAAAAATTTACATTGAGTAGTTTAAACTTCGATTCGCCTCTTATTTAAGAAACAAGCTTTGTTAAAACACTTTTGACGTAACACATTTAAAAGAATGATAAATGAAAATTTCGGTTTGCTTATTAATATAAATTTATATAGTCATTTAAAAACCGCGAACACTCTGTCATTCATCATATCTCTTTTTGTATGATATAGTTTTTTTTAATCTTTGGAAAACAGTTAAATTTTGCCCTTATTTAGAAAACCAAATTCTTTTAAGAATTGTCATCATATATGATTTTATTTTATTTTAAAATGACAGAATTTTTTCCGGAACAATTGAAACATGCACTAAAAAGATGAAATTTGTTGAACTTACCAATGCAAACTATTCCAAAAAGTATGATAAGAGCAAATCCATTTCGGCTTTTTCTGAAATATCTGATTGAAACCACAGCCATGGCACAGAAGGTAAACAAAGCTTGCTTGCTTCCCGCAACTATGGTCGGCAAAGCTAGATTGCAGATTTCTCTTCGCACACTTGATGGAAATAATAAGAATAAAAATAAATGCCGTGAGAGAAGAGGAGGAATGGAAGAGAAAAAGTGAAATCTCTTGTTACTTTCTCCTCTGGCTGCTTCAATAGAAGTTGCTGGTAGAGAAACGCAGTGACTTCAAGCACGTGTGTCTTCTGGAGGTGCACCGGCACGCGCACTCATGGACACCAGTGTCTTTCTATTACTGCTTAGGGAAATCATTTCAGCCGTGAAGTTGGAGCCCTCCTAACGATTCCAGGAGACCGGAGATGAGGAGGAAACAGAAGATGAGGAGGAGGCGAAGCTGGGAGGCGGATGGTGGTAGAGATGCGGGCGGGGGCGAAGGATGTGTGCGGGATTATTGACTGGCCAACCGGTGAATGCTGTGGCGACTGACATTACGCAGAACAGAGGGGTGGCTTCTGTTTATATAGGAACGCGGGTTGCCTCCCACCCGGTCGCCTCTATGCGCACGCACATTTTCCCTTTATGCTACTGCATACCGCGCTCCTTTGACTGAAAGATCATCTGGAAGCTGATGGATTAATATGACCCATATCAATATCATGGGTGGAGACCTCGAACAGCCCATTTTGCGGCCAGAGTTATTAACACTTTGCATGTTAGGGAAAACCAAGGACACGGAGAAATTCATATCTGCCGAAGTTTCTCGCCGAAGAAAAATGACATGCTTCCAATAAAAGTTTATTATGTCAAATATACCAGACTGTGCCTTTGTAACCATGTAATTAGAACGTTGGCTATATTAAAATGTTTGAAAAATTGTCCCATTAGCGTCAAACCACTTCTAAATATAAGTAAGTGAATATTGCGAAGCAAATGATCATGGTTTGGGTGAATAGCGACTTTTTCTATTTGGTGCAACGTATGTTCAACCGCATTATGACTATTGCTATTGTTTATCTTGTAGTTTCTCTACAGCACAACAGATGTCGACTCTGTATTTAAATGCTTCTTGATTAGTGGATTATAAAATCAACAAAATCGTCCATTGCTGTAATTTTTGGATTTTTCCCCCACTTGCACTAAATATTTTTTTATGTGGATATCTTCATTTCAATTCGTTAATTCTGTTCAACGATTTTTAAGCTTCTCAACATTATGGTTCCTCTCATAAATACATGAAACATGAAATTCATTCACTGGTATCTTTACAACGCATTCTTCAGTGTTATTCCAAGAATGTAATTATAAACAGGTATGTAATTACGCATACAGCCAAAACAAAATCCATTACTGCATAGAATGTGAAACATTTTATTAAAAGTAGTTTGTTATTTACATAAATCATTTTAATGAACGTTATGCATATTCCTGCCACAAAAAGCAACAGCGCATGTGTCATGGCGAAAATTTTAACCTCTAGTGAATTTCGGAAAAACCTGATCAATCTTTCTGTTGGTTTATCAGGGATTAATTAATGCAAAAATTTTCTCCCATGACATAGGTTAGAAGAAAATTCCTGATTGAAAGGCAGGGGAATTCGTGCGCAAAATTTGCTTGTCTTAATCACAACCAGGAAAACAAAATTTCATGCTAAAGAAGAAAAAAAAAGAAAAAGAGAATAATATTTGATTTAACTGACTTTGGGGTTTTGGGAATAATTATTTTATCTGTTCTTTTATCGTGATAGGAAAAGGCGAGTAGGTGTGCAGCTCAGAGAATCAAAATTAATTTTACTTTCATATCACGGAATGGGGGAAAAGCATTTCTGAAAAAAAAAAAAAGAAAAAAAAGAAAGTTGTGAGAAAAGGGAATCTTCTTTCAGATCGGCCATTTTAAGTGTCCTGTAACAGTCGATCAGAAAAATGTTGCAGAAAAGAACTTAGGGGTTGGCGCTGTTCTATTTTTAGAGACAAGGTCGCAGCTGCACATGGGAAGTTGCTTGGCTTACGTGTGAAGGTCAGAGGTCACTCGAGGCGTGGGAGAGAAATTCCGTTGTGGGAGGAACTGCTGTTGCCATGCAGAGGTCAGCCAATCAGGGGTCAGCATTTTTCCAACACCCCAGAGTTCTTTTGCACTTTGAGAGGCTTGTCTCAGTCACTCTGTCTTTTGTCTTTGCTCTTGCTGGCCGGCAGAAAGAGGGGACGGCCGATTTTTTCTCCTTGCCTTTTGGTGGGGAGAGAACTTACAGAAGAAAACGAGTTTTTTTTTACTGCTTTTGCTGACCACCAGTCCACCACAATGGGACACTCTGGAACTGGGCTGCCTATTGAAGGTTTGACGATGTAGAACGCGGATAAAGCGGCATTCCGCCGGCCGGGAACTTCGCCCTGGAGAAAAAATGGCGGGAGGCTAAGACGATGTCGCTCGTGGAAAGAACTTCGCCGAGGAAGGCAAGACATGCCTCCTCCTTTATTGATATCCTGAAAAAAAAACCATCGACAGCTTCTCCATTCTGTTGCTACTCCGAAAAGGAGGCCTGCTTCAAAGGCCGGAGGAAAGAAGCCAAAAAAAGGTGACATATCATCCCACAGTTTCGAAAATTGGTTACCTCGGCTATTAACCGTTTAAGGAAGGGAACAGGGATGCTCTTCCCTGCAAGCCATCAAGAAGCACTTTGATGCCAATCACCGGGTGAATGTTGCAAGGCCCTCACCTCACCTCTCATCAAAAAGTACCTCAAGTCTGCAGCTGCCAGCAATGCCCTTCAAAAAAAAAGGCCTACAGAGCCAGCCGGAAAAGAAAAAAAACCATGAGGGACGAGCTGTCGTTCCTGGGCCATGACTTTGGTCGTTCCTGGGCCATGAATAGTTGTGAAAAAAAAGAACAAAAAAAAACAAAAAAAAAAAAAAACAGACGCCAGCTCAAAAGTAATGTTTTTAGTTCATATCTTTTAGTATTGATACATAACATCCCACGCAAGGTACCTAAACTTCGAGCTGAGCATAAGAAAAAAAAAGAGCAAGTTTTTTTTTTGCCTCTGATTATGGCTGTGTTGTCGTTTAGTTTTCAGAATTAAAATTTATTAGTTCCTCAGGTATGAGTTCAGAAAAAAGGAAAAAAAGAAAGGGGAGTTGAAAATGCTTTCATTTATGTTTTTTGTGTTGTCATGTCTGATATTTCAGCAACTCCCCAGGCCAGTAAATTTTAATGTATCGGAAAAATTTGGTTTAATGTTTGAGCACAGTGAATTTTGGTGCATCGATTGTAGTTTAGTTGGGCATGTGATAATTGAAAAGCAGTGTTATTGTGATGCCGTGGGTGATGAAATAATTGTAAACATTTTTCTCTAGCCTTTTACAGCATTGAGTAATTTTTTTTATGAGTGAAGATAAATTATGGGATGATTTATATTGGGATTTTGGGAGCATATGTATAGTGTGATGAAATTGGAAACCTAAAGTGCTGTTTACATTCTGGGAGTGTTGAGTGTCGAAATTAAGAGTGTTGGTGTGTTATGTTGAGGACCAGTATTTCACATGCTCCAGATGAGTGCTAATCTCCCATTGGAAAGGGGTGATCTTAGGGCAAGCCGGGGAACTTGTCCTAGAGCAGAGGGCTCTGAGTAGGGAATTTTCACCAGGATGCGATATGTGCAAAATAGAAGTTAAGGTATTTGGGTTCTCAAGTTTAGTATTTCACAAAAAGAATGAACACCATGGGTTGAGAAGACACACTTTTACTCACCAGTTCCGGTATTAATTGTTCTTTTCTTTGGCTTAAATTTTTTAGTTTTCACTAAAAAAAGTCTAAATGTAATTTTAATTTTCAATAAGGTGAAAATATTTAGCGGGTTATGTAAATGGTCAGTGTTATTATCTGCAGTGCAACCTGCGCATTGCCATGGTACAGAAGAATTTCCTTGCTTGGTGATTTTTCCTGGGATTCGGATGTAGTATGAGATAAGGGATTTTTCCTGGGATATATGTAGAGAAGTGATTTTTTCCTGGGATATATGTGGATAGAGATAAGTGATTTTTCCTGGGATATATGTGGATATTTTGGATTTCTTGGGATATATAAAGATAAGTGAATTTTCCTGGGATATATGTGGATATGGTGATTTTGGATTTCTTGGGATATAGAGAGATAAGGGAATTTTTCCTGGGATATAGTTGTGTTAGTTCTGGGCCGGATGTGCCTGGAGTATTTAGGGTTGAAGTACGACAGGCTCTTGCAGGCGTGGTTGATCAAGGTGGGATCATGCATTGGTTCGAAAAGGAGGAGCCCTGAGGACGTGGTTTTTTGGGGAAAACTTGTCTTCAAACCTCCCCAGTAGTTTCGCTGCTCACGGAGATATGTACTGCCAGCAAGGGTCGGTCGGGCATTGCTTCGATAAATGTGGCGAGATCATGTTAGAGGAAATTCTGTACCTGATGATAATGTGCCGCACTTGAGGATTTTTCCTTTCCCTTTGCCTAGGCTGAAATTGGATTCATGACCCAATTTCACGCCTTCAGCCTGACTGGTATTTTCTTCCTGTGTTGGTTCTCAAAACCGGTAGTGTCTGAACTGAGAGTATTTGCCTCACCGCTACCTCAGTAATTCACTGCAGGTGTTAAATTTAAGTTTTGTTTTGTGATTTAAAGTATCTAAATTAATTTGTTTATGATATGCTGTAGTGCTAGGGATGTAAATTCTAAATTCTGGTTGTTAGTGTTAGTGAGCATGATATTTAGTTTGGAAATTTAGTTAATTGGTATTTTGAGCTTTTGTTTACAGTATAGAGTTATTAAGTATCTTGAGCTATTATTTGAAGTGCAGAGTGAGGTGATTTTTATGAGCAAGTTAGTGCAGGAAGATTGTTTGAATTTCTGAATTATGTTGATGATGTTATGAATAGTGATAATTTTAGTTAGTTAGTTAGTGAGGTTTCTTTATAAGTGAAGTAGGTTCATTCAGGGTAGTTCTATAGGTTATGTAATGTTAATTAATGCTTGTGCTCAGTGTAAATTCTTTTTTGAGGATAATTTACTTGGTTTGTTAACTTTCAGATAGTAGATTTGGTTAAAGTATAATTTGTGGCTCTTATTATAACTGTAAATTTAATTGAAGTCTTTGAAGCTGGTTTGGGGAGATTGCAGAGTTTGCTAAGATTGTTTAGGTGCTGTAAATTTAAATCAATAAGTGTAAAATTGTAAATTTGTCATTGAGCTAATTAGGTGAGGGAGAAGAGAGTACGTTTCAAAATAACAGAACTTGTCCACCTTGTGGAATTAAAAAGAATACAGTATTTTTTTTTGTGTAAGCTATGTGAATCGTAGTATAATTTTGGATGCATAAAGTCAATGCCTGGTGTTCAAACCAACTGTGTTGAAATATGTCAAGTTGTGCTGTTCATAAGGCCAGTGGTCAAATAGAAATAGAAAAAAAAATTGAGATTCTGTTTTTATACTGTTGTGTGTAAACAAACAAGAAAAAAAGGAAATACCATCTGATTGTCCACTAAATTACATTGTTAAGTTTTTAAAGAAAAATATAAATATAGGCAGTAGCCTTTCAAAAAAAGTCCAAAATTAGTGCAGTGTGAAACATTTTGTGTGCTGTTGTCTTCCATGACTTGAGCCCATGTACCCACCTTAGCTTGACTAAGGCTATCGATCCGAATCCTGGTATCATAAGGTATTTCATAACTGCAATTTTTGTCGTGTCCTTTTAAATTGACTTTCACAGCCTCCACAAGTTGTTATTGAACGAGTACATTTTATCCTATGACTTATAGTGACACATTTTCATATCATCATCATCATCATTGTCAACCATTATCAATCCACTGCTGGACGAAGGTCTCCCCAAGTTTCCTCCACAACGGTCTGTCTTGTGCCAGTCTCCTCCATGTCACCCCTGCATACTTTCGAATTTCATCCACCCATCTCCCATGTGGTCTTCTTCTGGGTCTTTTCCTGTCCCTTGGAATCGAATCTAAAATTTCGGCTGTCCATCGATGATCTGTCCTTCTGGCAGTATGTCCAGCCCATTGCCATTTCAGGGATTTAACTCTGATCATGATGTCTTCCACTCTTGTCATTTTTCGGATCCACGAGTTCCTCTTCTTATCTCTCCTGGTTACACCAAGTATGCACCTCTGCATGCTTCTTTGAGTTGTCTGCAGCCTTTGTATGTCTCTTTTAGCTAAGGTCCACGTCTCTGCACCATACGTAAGCACTGGAAGGATGCATTGATCAAACACTTTTCTTTTAAGACATAATGGCATATTGCTCTTGAAAATTATGCTGTTTCTTCCAAAAGCTCTCCAGGCAAGTTTTGTACGCCGATTAATTTCTTTATCAATGTGACCCTCACTTGATATCTGCTGTCCAAGATAAACGTACCTGTCTGTTATCTCCAGCTTTTCTCCATCAATCGATAAATCTTCATTTCTTGTAAAAGCATTGAACATCACTTTTGTCTTCTGAAAGTTCATTTTTAATCCCACTTCTTTACTCTTGTCAGCAAGTTCCTGGATCATACTCTGCAGCTCTGATGGGCTAGTTGCAAAAATGACTACGTCATCAGCAAAACGAAGGTGGGTTAGATAATCTCCATGAATCTTTATCCCCTTGTTTTCCCAGCTCAGTGACTGAAAAACACCCTCCAATGTAGCATTAAAGAGCTTCGGAGATATGGTGTCACCTTGTCTCACTCCCTTTCCAATTTTTATGTGTGTTGTATTTTCAAACAGCCTAATCTTTGCACTTGCATTTTCATAGATGTTATTAATAATATTAATGTATGCATCTTCAATACCGCAGGTTTTCAGAGCCATTGTAACTGCTGATGGTTTCACCGAATCAAAGGCTTTTTCATAATCGATAAAAGCCATGCACAATGGAAGTTCATATTCCCCGCTCTTTCAATTAGTTCTCTCAGCACATGGATATGATCAATTGTGCTGTAGCCACTCCTGAATCCAGCTTGTTCTCTCGGTTGAGCCATGTCCAGTGTTACCTTCAAGCGGTGTGAAAGAACTTTAGTGAAGATTTTATAAACTACTGATAGGAGGCTGATAGGTCTGTAGTTTCCGAGATCCTCAATGTCACCTTTCTTATGTAGCAGGATCATTGTAGCGGTGTTCCAATCCTCAGGAATCTTTCCTTCATTAAGGCATCTAGTGAAAATTTGGGCGAGTACTGTTTCGATTTCTCCACTTGCTTCTTGTATGATGTCTACAGTAATTCCATCTTCTCCTGGAGCTTTTCCCCGCTTCATGTTCTTGATTGCATGTGCAACTTCTGCTGGAAGGACTGGAGGAACTCTGGTACTGGTATCTTTCATGATGTCTGGAGTGCATGTATCATTCCTTTCATATAATTTGGAGTAGAAATCTTTCACTCTTGTCAAAATTTCGCCTCTGTTTCTTGTTACAGAACCATCTTCTTTTCTCAGTGCCATAATCTGTTTTCTTCCCTTACTGAGATGTCCCTTTGCTATCTTTAGGCTTTGGTTGTTTTCAATTGCTTTCCTCACTAGTTCACAGTTGAATTTTATTACGTCTTCAGTGATACGTTTTCGTACTGTCTTGCATAGCTCTATATATTCCACTTTGGAAGTCACATCTTCTTCAGTTGTCCTCATCTCTCTTCCTTTTTGCATCAACATTTTCGTTTTTCCTGATAATTTATTTACATGCAACTTGTTCTTAGACCCAGCTAATTTTGTTGCTGTTTCCATAAGAACTTTGGTTACTTTTCTGTTAACTTCAGAGATGTCCACTTCTTCCGATGTTAGGCCTTCTAAAGCAGAGAACCTGTTCTTCAGTTCCAACTTGAAGGTATTATGGTGTTTTTTAAGGTTGGTTATGTCAATAGATTTTGTTTGTCTTATAAGCTTGCCACCTTCAAGTTTAGTGTTGAGGTGCATCTTACATCTCACCAATCTATGGTCACTACCTGTGTTGAACTTGTTTAGCACACTGCAGTCTTCTATGACGAATTTTTTGTTACACATAATAAAATCAATTTCACTTGTCGTCCCATTTGGATGTCTCCATGTCCATTTCCTGTGTGGCTTTTTCTTGAAGAAGGAGTTCAAGATGAAAAATCCTTCTGCCTCTGCAAACTCAACGAGAGTATTTCCACGCTGGTTTCTGTTGCCGTGACCGAATTTACCTACTGAAGTTTCATTCTGTTGCCGTTGCCCTATTTTTGCATTGAAATCTCCCATAATTATCTTCAAGTGCTGCTTACCTTTATTATTTAGATGACAAATTTCCTCATAAAATTCTTCAATTTCTTCTTCAGGATGACTTGTGGTGGGTGCATAAGTTTGAATAATCTGAGCCTGGTATCTTTTCGAGAGTTGGATAACAAGCCGTGCAGCTCTGTCAGAGGAACTTTCAACTTCTACAACTTTATCCTTCAGTTTCTTGTTTATTATAAATCCAACACCACTAGTTCTGCCAGTATCTGTCCCACGATAGTAGAAGAGATGTCCACTTTTCATTTCGATGAGATCTTCTCCTTTTCTCCTTACCTCACTTAGCCCCACGATGTCCCACTTGATCCTTTGTAGTTACTCTTCCAATTCAAGAAGCCTTGAATCAGAAGATAGGGAGCGTCCATTGTACGTTGCCAAGGTCAACATCAGATGGCAGCCTAGTCCGGTCCTCCGGGGATTCTTAGCACCCTCTGCCTTCATGTCGCACTGGCCGCTGCCTTGGCCAGGTACATTCCAGCTGCCGGAGACTGAGGGCCAAGATTTAAGTTGTGGAGTCATTTTGGAGGGGTTTGGCCATAACTCGCCACGCTGGCCAAGCGGGTTGGTGAGTGTGGGATAGAATTTCCTCTAATCCCGATGGTATAGTTATACCGCTATTGGCGGTCGTCAGAGCCCCTTTAGTGGGAACAGGATGCACCACGAGAAGGCGGGGTTGACATTTGTCAAGGAGAGGCTGTGATGTTACGCATCACCTGACCTTACATCCCACATTTTCATATACATGCAACAATATTCACTTATTTTTGCACTTTCAGATGACTCAACTCTGCGTGAACACAAACAACGCAAACTTTTCAATAACTTCTTGTGGAATGAATTTTTTTAGATGCATCTTTGTTTAGGATATTCATGGCCTTTCTAATACTTAGAAAATATTTTTGTTTCGAAATGCATCTACCCATCTCCCAAAGTTAAATTTTAGTCCAAATTCAAAATTTCCCTTCAGGTTTACTTTTGGCTATCTATTATAATAACCCTTATATACAGTGGCTAAGATTTCCGCCACAACATAAATGGTGCCGTGACCTAAGATTTCCGCCACAATACATGTCCGTTTAAGCAGTTTATGTAGATCAAGATATACACCGAAGAGGCCGCAGTGGTCTAAGCGTTGACAATTCGTTCGAGGAGGGTCAGTGTTCGAATCCCGGTGAGGCATAGATGTTGTGGCCGCCCCGGTGGCGCAGTGGTCTAAAGCGTTGGCCTCTGATCATTCGTCCGTAAGGGGTCCGGGTTCGAATCCCGGTCAGGCATGGATGTTGTGCTTGTCTTACGGCACTGGCTCTCTCCCTTCCCTGAAATCAGTGGCCCTAAATTAGGGACAGCCGACTGCTTATAGCCCATCGAGTTGCTCAAGGTGGTCGTAGTGTGGAACATCGTACGTGGGTAACTTGCCCCACGTCCACTGCAGTCTCTCTATTAGTTCACGCTCACTCCGTGAAAGAAGATCAGCAATTCTCATACCACATTCTAGATCATCATACAAATGCTCAATTGGGTTACCGTCAGGGAAGCTTGGGGGCAACGCAATGTGGTGAATTCGTTGTCGTGTTCTTCCAACCACTCAGTAGTTGTACAAGCCAGATACCACGCTGCGTTTTGCTGTTGAAAGATGGCACTGTGGTCAAGGTAAACGTTCTGAGGATATGGATGGAAGCCTAATAGATTCCTGTAGCGCCCACGAGTCAGTGTTTGTGGTATGACAACCAACGGACCTAGGAATTGCCAAGAAAAAGCTCCCCAGACTAGAACACCATCTCCAACGGCCTATGGAACTCTAATTGTGAAACCAGGTGATACGGCTTTATGCTGTTAAAGCCATATGCAAACCTAGCCATCAGCGTGGTGCAGCGGCAAACGGAACTCATCACTCCAGATGACCTTCTTCCATCTATCTGTCCAGGATCTATTGTCGACGTTCCTTGGCCCATGCGAGGTATTTTTTTTTGTGTGATCACTGGTCGTTACGCTTAGCACTTGCTTTGGTCTCTGGCTATGAAACCCCAGGCGATGCAAGGTACGTCGCATAGTGAATGCGGAAATTGGTCGAAACGCACCTCTGTGATATTTGCGGCAGAACTGGGTGAGTGTTGCACGTCGTTGCTCAGATATCAGTCGTGACACCCGACGCTCACCTCTAGGATCAACTGCGCGTGACCTACCAATATGAGAACTTCTGCTGGATGTCTGTGCTATGTTAATCCCGTCCGGGTACACCCTTGATACAGTAGTACAGGAGTAACCGACAAATGCGGCTCTTTCCGTAACACTGCCACCTGCCCTCCAGGCCACAACTGTCCGGCCTCGGTCACTTCGGCTTAATTCGCAACGTTTCTATAATACCGTCAAACGTTTACTAATTACGTACAGAGAATAGGCACATAGGTGCGCAGAACGTACACTCAAGAGCAATTGAATTAGATATACCTGTCTAGTAACGTGTAGCACCAACGTTCATCCTGATGACGGCGGCGATTTTTCTCGGCATGGACTCTACAAGACACCGGAAGCGTTGGGAAGCCATACGGATCCACGACCTCTGAACAAGCTCCCACAGTTTAACGAAGATTTGATGGAGGGGGTCAACTCTCCCGATGGCATCACAGATGTGCTGAGGTCAGGTGACCTAGCTGGCCAAGAAAGCGAGGTCAC
The DNA here is from genome assembly GCA_039090855.1 of Macrothele yani. Lineage (NCBI taxonomy): Eukaryota > Metazoa > Arthropoda > Arachnida > Araneae > Macrothelidae > Macrothele > Macrothele yani. Next base: position 88,322,180 of record CM076992.1, read on the forward strand.
ATCGGTGGAGTGTTCATCCAATCATTCGGATACAATTCGTGAGCTGCATTGTTTTGTTGCAGGATGAGGTCTCCAGTGGGATGTTGAAGACGCACAAACGGGAGCAATTGGTCGTCCAGGATATCCCGGTAAGGTTGACCTGTGAGGGACGATGTCACACGTACCAGGGTTCCAATTTCAGTGCACGTAAATAGTCCCAAGAAGAGAATGCCCCCCCACACACACACACCAGTTTAAAGAGTACCGTGCTGGCAAGAAGGATCCATCGCTTCATGTGGTCCTGCCATACGCATGTACCAACGTTAATCTCGACTCATCAGTCCAGGCAACATTTTTCCACATGTCTTGGGTCCAGTGGCGATGTTCCCGCGCCCATGCTAATCGTTGCGCCATGTGATGTGCGGTCAGCAGCGGTACCCTCGTGGGACGATGGCTTCTGTACCCCATAGCGAGGAGATGGTTCTGGATCGTGTGGCTTCTTACACGTTTTTGTGCACCAGCGTTAAATTGACGAGTGATTTCTTGCACTGTGGCCCGTCTATCCGCTGTTACAATGCGAGCTAGCCGAAGATGACCCCGCTCATCCACACGCAGTTGTCCACGGCAGTTGGCCCTTGCAGGGATAATTTTATCGGATTCGATTTACTCACGGTGCACCCGTGACACAGTGGCTCGTGAAAATCCCGGAGCCTGCACGACTTCCGAGATGGAGTGACCCATTCGTCGGGGCCCGACAATTTGCCCACGGTCAAATGCGCTTAGATCCTTCGTCTTACCCATACTGCGTCCGACTCTTTCTGACTCCCGTCGCATCACTCCCTACATTGTCGGATCGCTGCATACGTCATATCGTTTCCGTTTATAGTGCCGCCCACAGCGCCACATTTGAATTAGGCCAGCTTTTCCTAATACAATTGCTCTTCAGTGTATATTGTTATGTGCACTTAAAGTATAGGTTGCTTCGAAATGCCTTATCATCACATATGCACTATATTGACAAATGCCACCGGCCACTTAGAAGAGAAACACAACATAACAATTATTGACACACATTAGTACGCTGTCGGTCCACTTTTGTCCTTAATGCAAGCACTGACCCTTCGAGACATGATTCGACAAGGTTTTGGAACACAGCGATAGGTATGCGCTTCCATTCAGTGCAAAATGCTGTCGCTAAATTTTGTTTAGTAGTAGGCCTTGTTCCCAAACCTCTTATGCGGCGCTCTAATTTATCCCATGGGTGCTCTAATTCATCCCATAGGCGCTCTATACGATTAAGATAAGGTATCTGTGCCGGCCAGTCCACACACAATACGGAATTATCGTCAAACCACGCCGAAACAGTCCTTGCCTTATGGCTGCTGGCCACGCCCTTCTGAACTCCGTGATTCGTCCTCTGTTTTCCTGTCTCTAGCGCATGTAGCCCTGTTATTTGGCTCTTACCTCATGCATGAACGCTCGCGCCTTCCTCCTAGCCACTCTTCCGAGTCGGTAAGTGCCTATTTTGCGTGTATTCCTTCATAATTCTTCACTTTGGGGTTGTTTGCATTACACCAATCCCCGATGGCGCAGTGGTCTAAGCGATGGCTTATGATCATTCGTCCGAGATGGGTCCGGGTTCTATTCTCGGTGAGGCATGGATGTTGTGTTTGTCTTACGGTACTGGCTCTCTCCCTTCCCTGGAACCAGTGACTCTAAAATAGGGACGGGCGATTGCTTGTAGCCCAATGAGTTGCCCATGGTGGTAGTTCAACCTTCAATCAAAAAAAAAAAAAATTACACCCATAGTGACTTGCCTTGGCTGTCTGCTCTATCGTTGCCTGCTGCTTGTGTGTGGCTTCTTGTCTCCTGCGTCTGCGTTCGTCTGCTGTGATTGCAGCCCGCCTTTCATTAGTGGTTCGCTGCATCGGTTTCCCCTGTATACTGTTTGCCTCATCAGTTCTTCATCTTCCTTTAGGCCGCCCCGGTGGCGCAGTGGTCTAAGCGATGGCTTCTGATCATTCGTCCGGAAGGGGTCCGGGTTCGAATCCCGGTGAGGCATGGATGTCGTGTTTGTCTTACGGCACTGGCTCTCTCCCTTCCCTGGAACCAGTGACCCTAAATTAGGGACGGGCGACTGCTTATAGCCCATTGAGTTGCTCACGGTGGTCGTTAAACCTCCAATCAAAAAAAAAAAAAAATCTTCCTTTAGTGGTTTGCTGCGTCATCGTTCTCAGCGTTCCGCGTGTGCGTCCGAGCTCAGTCTTCCAGTAGTGGTGTCGTGAACCATCTTCCATCTTCTTATGCTCGTTCTTGATTGTGCCTGTGCCCGTACTGATGGCTTGTGTTGCTATTCCTGGAATTGTGCTTTCGTCCCGACTTCCCAGTGAGGCTTTGAACGACTGTCTTCCCACTGCCTCTATGACAGCTACCCTCCCGGATTATTTTTCAGCTCCAGTTTCTTCGGACATGTGCTCTCCATTTCGAGCTTTGCTCTCGTCTTTCTTGGACGGCTTCATCGTTCGCTAAGGCTGTACTCTCACCGAAACCGTGTCCGAATCCTCCCAGCTTGGTAAGTTGATGCTCTGTTCTCTCAGTTTGGGCGTCAGGTTCGACGGGCTTCCTAATGTTAAGTTGCATGCCTACATCTCTGCATTGTAGTTTCTCCCTTCTGGAGCGATTACACACTTTGCCAGAAAGCCCAAGTCGGTGCTTCTTCATTTTTCCTCTTCCGATTATTTGGCACAGGTTCTTTGTACCTGCATTTTCTTGGGGATTGAAGTTTGATTCTCCAACCTCTTGCACATTGCCCAGTTCTTGTTACTCTGCATTCAGTGCCCCCAGAAATCAGTGATTATTTTTTGCTTGCCTTTCTTTCGCGGTGCGGGCGCGTCGTCGTCTGTGTTCAGACGGTCCCCTTCTTTTTCCGGACTCTTCCTTTATAATTTCCTGCCCAACTGCATTTCGGGTGATTCTTGGTCATCGTACGATTTCCATTAATGTCTTCTCTGCGTTCCATTGCTTCGCATGAAAGACCCCCGGCCATCATCGCTCACAGTGCGCGTCTTCTATCGCGTGCTTCTCTGCTGTGCCAGTTTGTGTTTCCTCAACGTAGGCCCTTTCTTCATTTGCTGCCCCTTTGGTGTCTTCAACTTCACCTATTTCGCCCGTGCCTTCCACTGTGTCTACAATGCCGGCCTCCGTAGGAGCATTTACCGTCTTCTTCTTCCCCGCTGGCTACTTTGCCTTTGGTTCCCGGCTCTGTATATCCCCGTCACTCCCCTGCTGCTGCCTCCGTTGGATCTTCTTCGCCTCCACGGGAGTCGTATCCTTTTTCCTGCCGGCTTCTTCGCAACTGATTCCGCTCTTCCGCTTCGGGATTCAGTGGGTGCTTCATCTGTTGATATCACCCCGACTTGCTTCCAGCCTCATACACTTCTTCGGTGTTGTTCGTCTGACTTTGGCGTTGATGCTATCATTGCTTCATTGCTCCTTACTGCTGCCTCGATTTTTTCAGGTTCAGTGACATTGCCGTGCAACTCGCTTCCTGCTTATTATGGAATGTGACATCTCTCCAGCCTGCTGCTCGGTCTTCCTGCACTTCTTCTACTGGTGAAATCTCAAAGAAGCGTCGTCGTCTCCCTAATCGTCGGATTCGTAAGAATTCTACTCTGTTTACTGGACTCCCTGCTCCTGCCAGCATTGTCCCTATGCTGCTCGTCCGCTTTGCCCCTCCTCAACCGCGTCATGAGGATTTTTCTGACGAGGATGCTTATCTCGAATATCTCGATGACTGGAAGTATACTCCCGCAGCCTACAATTAAGAACGCTCTGCTCGTATGCAGACCCTTCAGGGGTTATTACATTTTCTACGCATCTCCCACTTCGATGTTCTCTGTGTAGTGCTTCGTGCTGTCCCGTGACTAGTGAACAAACTGTGTTGCTCTATTTGTATTGACTGTACCATGCTTACTGATCTGTATTTGCCCATGTTATGTGCTCCTTCTCCGAATGGAAATTTGTTCGTTGTGCGCTCTATTGTTTTGTTTTTTGCCTCGTTCTGATGTTTTACCTATGTCATGTACCTCCCCGTTACTGCCATGTAATGTTCCCAGAGACCCAGTGAAGCGATGCCGAAACTTTGTTTTATGGCTCGGTGCGTTATCCTTCTGGTACCGACAAGGCTCGGTTCCAAAATATTGCCTCAGAGTTGGTAGGACATAATTGTCCAGAATATCGGGGTAGGTGTGCGCTGGTTAACAAGTGCGTCCACGATAACCAATGGGCCGGGATCAAAATACGAAAAACTCACCCACACGAGTACACTGCCAGCTCCAAACTTGACCGTAGGAACAGTACACTGTGGTAAATAACGTTCCCCCGGCTGCTGCTATACCCGCACACGGCCATCAAACTGATGGATCGTGTATCTGGATTCATCAGTCCGTAGGACTCGTTTCCATTGATCTACGGTCCACGATAAATGTTCTTCACACCATGCTAAACGACGAGTAGCATTCTGAGTGGAGATGAAAGGCTGATGAGCAGCCACACGACCATGGTAACCCATGGAATGAAGTTCGCTGCGAATGGTACGTGTACATACCGAGGTTCCAGCATTTTTACTCACCTGTACACTGAGATCTTGTGAAGTACTCCGTCGAGTAGCTGTAACGAGCCTCCTGAGGCTTCGACGTCCTCTATCACTGATTATCTTTGGTCTGCCGGTACGTTTTGCTTCTTCAGGCATGCCATGTGTCTTCCACTTATTCAGTACATCTAAAACAGTTGACTTGGGTATGTTTAAACGTTTCTCGGTTTCTCTTATGGACAAACCACTAATATTACATCCAACAATCTTCCTTTGTCAAAGTCAGTTTTCTCCCGCCGCGACATTTTCACTCAACCTCATAGTGCGATATGATCGCGGTCAGCTGCAGGCTTGTTTTTATACTGTTTGCAGCTGTACCGCGAATCTTAACATCGCAGCGGATCCGTTCATTTGCTTTTGAAAGGTTGTCCTGCGACATTTGTGGATATAGTGTATTTATTTATAAGCACATCCCTACATACAGCAGATCTAGTTCAAGAGATTGCTATGACATCATTGTGCCTTAACATCATAGTACATTAAACGTGATACGGCAAAAGGCTGGTTATCCGGGTCTTAGTTACTTATGGTGTCGGATTAGCGGTTGTCGTTTGTAGTACATACAATTTTTTTAATTCTCTGTAAAAGTCGATTCGGAAAATGACAGAAATCATTATTACGTATTCTAGATAACCCTGCCTCATAATGAAACAATGTTGTATCATCTTTCTAGCAGAACGTATCTGTCATTACGGTTGCGGTTAACCGTTTTGTTGCCAGAGTGCGCGGTCAAGTGTATTACGAATTTATATATAATATAATCTCTTTTGTCTGTTAATCATTCCGAAGGTTTGTTCGTGTGTTCCTATTTACCTAGCACTTCAACCTCTAAAATCTTGGTCGTAAACAAGTTGTTTTAACACTGAAAAATAAAGGTGAAAGCATTTCATCACTTGCAACGAATTCGGTATTTGCCAGAGAACTAACAGTTGCAAAAGTATTTCTTAAAATCGTAAACATTCAAGATGACGTTGATTAGGTTTAAGTTTTACGAATTCATGGACGTACAAGAAAAAAAAAAGAAGGCTTCGAAGGTGCATGGGGGCCGATAGACTCCTTACAGTGGAGCAACTCCCTGGCCGAATGAACCAGGGGGCTAACGGAAGACGGTCTGAAACGACAGTTCAGGGAGCCATGCTGCATATGGGGCTCCAATGCAGATGGATGGTCTCTGCACCTATCCTAACGGTGCTTCATCGGCAGAAAAGGCTTACATTGGCACGGCAGTATCGGAATTCGGCATCCGCTGATTGGCAAAGATTGCCTTCTCTGAAGAGTCACGTTTCCTGCTTCATCGAGCGGATGGACGTTGGCGTATAAGGCGAGAAACATCGGAAGACAAACACTCTTCGGCCATTGTTGGGTCGGTCGGCATCATCCCTGTGGAAGGCACTATGGACCGAATTCGTTATGAATCCATCCTTGCAGACCACGTACACCCATACAAGCTGAATGTCTTTCGTGGGTCGGACGGGATCTCCCAGCACGAAGATGTGACGTGTCGAACTTCTAGAAATGTCCGAGATGGTTGGAAGAGCACGATGAACACTTCAAAGTACACTGGCGTGCAACAATTAAGGACGAGACGGTTTTCCGAATGTAACGTCGTGCAGAAGTGCTCCACATCGACTAAAATCATACCATAAGATCCCCAAGATGTACGAATATGGGAGAAGTAAGCAAAACCGTCCAAACAAGGAATCCAAAGGATACAAAGGCACTTTATTGAAAACGTAGCTTCGAGCACAATTCGACAGAACACAGAAACGTCCATGTGACAGGCGGCTGCCAAGAAAAATCCAATTTTTAGTAAGGAAATTTGATCACCGCTGACTGCGCTGCAGGATTTACAACGTCTGTCCATGCTGAGGACGAATTATTCATCTAAACAGACGCACATGAGTCAGGAGAACCTCGGTACACAAACGGACACCAGTGACTGAACCTCCTTGGAAGAAATGGAGGTCAGTACGGCTACCAAGCACGATACTGCCCCAAAAGAGAACCCCGCCACCTCCAAACCGGTCCTTTTCGATTATGTTGGATGTGTGATTGCGTGTTCCCTGCTCTCTCCAGATGTGTATACGTCCAGAATCGCTCGTCAGACTAAATAGGCTCTCATCTGTAAAGAGATATCGACCCCATTGCTGATGTGTCCAGTTCTTGTGTTCCTGGGACAACAGAAACCGCCTTCTCCGATTAGCAGGCGTTAATGGCACACACCGTACTGGTCGTCGTGCAAATGGACCACCTTTCTGCAGCCTCCTGGTCAGGGTAAAACGTGGTAACGGACGTCCAGTTGTCTGTTGCATGTGCCTTGCGATTTCTCCCGCTGTCTGCCGTCCGTCTCTTCTCGCCTGTAGGACAATATACCGGTCGTCCGCCGTCGTGGTTGCTCGTGGACGACCACTGATACACTCTCGGACAGCTGTTCCTGTCGTTTCAAATGCTCTCCAAGCTCGTGAAACGATGCTGTGAGCGATCCCGAACTCTTCGGCCACACTAGTCACACTTCGACCTTCTTCCAACTTCCCAATGACGCGACCTCGGGTAAAGTCATCCAGATGACGTCTACTGGATTGCGTGTTGGCCATATCACACGGTGACAGCAACTCGACGGTGTTCAAACCGATGTACACCGTGCAATAGCTTTCACCGAATTGCTGAGCGTACACCACCCGTGTGCTTCATACCCTTCCGACACCCCCTCCCTCCTACGTCATGCTGCATATATGCGCATGCCCTGCCGTACCGGATTCTAGTTTATCTCTTGAATTGTCTTTTGGTCCGTTCTGCCTGCTCGTTCCGCTGTTATGCTAATTTCTCCTCTTCGTCCTTAATTTCTGCACACCAGTATACTTCCCTGACCCTCTAATTGCCCAAGCATCTGTGGGACCACCTTGATGGTGTTTCTCGGGCTATGGATCCTCCACCACGCACCCTCCAGCAGCTGTCAGATGCACCGCAGTTAGTATGGCTCCACATACCGGTAAACAACTTCCAGCGCTTTATTGATTTACTCCCAGGCCGTCTAGCTGCTGTCCGCGGTCCACACGGCGGTTACTCTAGATATTAGCTGGTGGTCACAATAATGTGACTCGATCGTGTGTGTACTTAGTATGTACAGAGTAACCACAGAACAGGAAATTGAGTAAACGGCTATATATATATATATATATTGTAACGTACCAGGAGATGTGACGTACCTGCCAGAAGGACGCACACGACATAAAGGCAGATAGGAATCAGAATAAAGCGTCCGCGTAGCTCAATTGGTAGAGTGACTTATTCCGGAATGAGGGGACTCGGGTTCGAATCCTGGCGCGGACAGAAATGACGGAGAAATTTACTTCGTTATAATATATATATGTGTGTAGTCAAGCCAAACATCCTGCACATAAAAGATTTACACTTATATATGATCTTTCTACTATTAAATTTTATATATTAGTTTGTTAGCAAATATTTTTTAAGTTGCTTTCGAAAATAATTACAATTACTGATATGTATTCGTTCGCAAGGTAGATTATTCCAAAACACCAATCCACGGTGATCAATAAATCTTTGTTGGGTTACAGTGTTAGGCATTGGTAACAAAAATGTATTTCTCTTTCAAGTTCGATGATCATGACCCACAGTGTTGAACTGAATAAAATATTGATACCTATTCTCCCTTATCCTTTTATACATAAACCATAATTATTTATATTGCCATAATTTCAAAATACCTAAAAATCCATAGATATTAATCCGTACCCCCATATTCAAATTAATTTCCCTAAAATTATTTTGTAATGATTTTAATTTATATAAAATTTGTCATAGCAGTTTGACCCCATACTAATAAACAATAAGTCAAACATGGATAAATTAGATGGTAATACAGCATTTTAAATATTTTAATCAAATTATTTGAAAATCGCGTAATTAAACCAAATACCGCTGAAATTTTATTTACAATATTTTGTATATTTATATTCCATTTTAAATTATTCTCAATTATAATTCTCAAATATTTGATATTATTGACTATTTAAAGGGTGCAATTTCCCACAAAAACAGATGGTGGCTCAACAATATACCTGTCTCCCTTTTTAAAAATCATAATTTTAGATTGTTCAATATTTAAACACATAAAATTTGTATCTAGCCCCTCCATCAATTTTCCAATAAATGTATTACATTTTATTTCTGCCTCATTTTTATCTGGACCTGTAATCATATCTGTGGCATCATCCGCAAATGATATTAAATCCTCATTAGGTTCAGTGTCAAAAGTGTCATTAATATAAACTACAAAAGGTAATGGTCCCAGAATTGAGCTCTGCGGAACTTTAATTTAATTAATTATCTTTGGCGATTTTACTTTATAAATATGTACATACTGTTTCCCACTATGTAAATTGTCGTCAAATAAATTGCAATATTGGTTTCTCATTCCGTTGTTATAGAGCTTTTTCAAAAGTATCTGATGCTCAACCGTATCAATTGCCTTTCCAAGGTCTAAGAATATTGCAATGCTTGCTTATTCCATGCAATTTATCCTGTGCAATATTATCAGTATTACCCTTTGTTATACCTATCTGAAGCTACTGTTCTATCGAAAAGATCTCAAGACATCCGAAAACATTACCTATAGAACAATCTACAAATGTCAATCACACAGAATAGATTCATACAACGAGTCGAGGAAAGAGTAATTTAAATCATGAGTAAATAAAATAATTAAGTTGAGGGATTCATTTACTTGATGTAACGCTGATCAGAAATTACATCAATAATAAATCCGATATGCTGTCGTTATTTAAAATGAAAAGACAAAACAAAATTCACCGAAGTAGAAAAACGGCGAGCTGTATTTCTGTTTCTTAAACGTGAAATTTTAGAAAATTGTTTTCTTCCAGGAACTTCCTCGGGTTTCAAGGCGTATTTCTTATCTATAGAATAATCGGGTTTAGACGATCGTAGAAATATATCGGATTAAGGTTTAATTCAACGTCAACTGAAATGTCACATGTCTTAAACTTAATGTGCAGAATTCTTATTATTCAAATTAGCCCATTGCTTGCTCGTAGTAGCTGCAACGTAAATTAAGCATTGAGAAATTTCTAATTGGACACTTTCTAATAAACGGTACAGGTAAAATGACGAGCCAGTACTTACAAATCAGAAGTCTGTATAGGGTGTTTCGAAAATATCTGGCCAAATTGTAAAGGGTCATAGAGGGGCCCAAAATAAACAATTTTTGTCAAAGAATGTGTGTCCGGAAATGCCGTGTTTAAGCGCTGGCACCTAAAGCTAGATTTGAAATACAAAATAAAAGACAGATAAAATAAAATGCAACAAACCTTTTAACGACTCCTGTTTTTACAGTAGATGCTGAAAAGAGCGACCACCAACACTTACACAAGCTTCACATCGTCGGCGCATGGATTGGCGTGCATTTGCAAAGATTAAAGGCATTTCCCGAACATTTCCAGCAGCAATAGACAGTCTGGCTACGAGATCTTCCTCGGAGTCAATAAGGGTATCGTTTCGTACATGATGCTCTTCATGTGGCACCAGAAGAAGAAATCCATACATGACAAATCTGGTGATCGTGGTGGCCAAGGAACAGGTCCACCTCGACCAATCCAGTGGTTTCGATAAGTTGCGTCCAGGTAATTCGTCACATCAGTGCTAAAGTGTGCAGGCGCACCATCATGCTTCTTCGAACAGACGGAGAAACAGCAGTGAGAAGTTCCGGCAAGGTCTCTTGCAGGAAGATGCGATACGTCCGGTCGGTCAAGGGACTAGGTAGGATGTATGGTCCAATCAAAAAATCGTGCACCATACCCGCCCAAATATTGATAGAGAATCATTGCTTGTAGGCATGTGGTTTTGTCGCATGTAGATTTTCATGCACCCAAACATGAACATTGTGGCTGTTAAACTGTCCTTCTTTGTAAACGTAGCTTCATCCGTGAATAACACATATGAAGGGAAGTCACGCTGTACTGCCCCTTGCTGCAGGTACCATCGGACCAAATCTACATAGAAAAGAATACTCCTCCGGTTCCAATAGATGCACTCTCTGTAAATGTAATGGATGCATTTCTTCGTCATGTAAAATCCTCCACACGATTGAATGCCTCAAACCCACGCAACGTCCAACATATCTCTGGCTTGTGGCAGGATTTAACTCAACTGCACGTAAGACAGCTTCTTCTACTGTAGGAGTTCTGCAACTTCTTTTCCGGCCCACATCACGCCTGCTAGCTCTGAAAAATCCACTGTCGCAAAGCTGCCGGTGCACACGCTCGTACAAACGTACGAGCAGGTGTCTAGTCGGGAATCGTGCACTGTACTACCTTTGAGCAGCCCGTTCTTTTCCGTTCGCAGCCCCATACATCAGATGCATATCCGCGGGGGCTCTGAATTCGGGTAGCGATGCATGCCGTTTTAAATCCGAGCGGCGAATGACGTCTTGCGCCACAGAAACGATGTTATCGACTGACCTAAACAGCGCCCTGTACCACTGAAATGCGGCATTTCTGGACACACATTCTTTTACAAAAAAATGTTTATATTGTGCGCTTGAACAATCATTTACAATTTGACCAGATATTTGCGAAACGCCTTGTACATATCAGGTAATCAAATAAGTATTTGCCGTTTTCGAAGACTGAGATAGAGTATAACACATACCTAGAAGAAAAACAATTTATTCATCAAATTAATTACCATGGGCATCACAACATCCTTCTAATGTGTTAACAACTTATATATACCCCTACGATAAAATGCCGGGTCATGGGAAGAGAAAAATGTTTTGGAGGGCAGCTTGCAACTTCTGAAAGTTGGAGAAGTCGTGTCCACTCAAATGATTGTCGAGTGAAAGAAACAAGTGATAGTGTAAAGGAGAGATATCTGGTGAGTAAACTGGATGACATAAATCTCCCACCCAAGTTATTTGATAGTGTTTTTGGTCAATGAAGCTCGGTGGGCACGAGCGTTACCTTGAAGAATCAGACCTCCTTTTCTCCTGACCAGAACTGCTTGTTCTTTTGCAGGACCTAATGCACACGTTTCAGTTGTTCTCAGTACACTGCAGCGGTGATGTTTAAACGCATTGCAAAGAGTTCATAATGAGCAACACCACGTGCTGTCCCCCATGAGCACAGCATAACTTTACGGGGACGCAGTGCTGGCTTCGATGTGTTTGGAATTGAGTCACTGGTGGACATCCAACGTGTAAAACGTTTCGTGGTGCTGTACTGGACCCACGTCTCATCACATGTGTGTAACCTACACAAATATGGTTCCTTGTCATAGAGAGACAACAATGCAAGACATGCGGAGACACGTTGCTGCCTGTTCACTGCAGACAATTCGCAGGGGACCGTCTTAGAGAATTTGTATGCCTTACCTATTGCATGCAGATGTCTTTGGACGATTTCATCAGTAACACCAAATGACTGGGTCGGTTACTGTCCTGCTCAATAGCAACTTTAAGGGCTTCTACGGTAAGGCGGGCAGGTCGACCACTCTGGGACTTCTCTTGAAGTGATTCATCTCCGTTTCTGAATTTTCGAAACCAATTCCGAGTTGTGCGTTCCTTCACAGCATCTTCCCCGAATGCTAAGCTAATGCGACGAGATGTTTCTGCAGCAGACGAACCAAGTTTAAATTCGTACAAAAAACACCCACAAGTAATCTCCACTGATGCCTCCATTGTAATCTCACTTCTTTTCACTACCAAACTGCTTACTCATCTGATTCATATGCGCACGGCATCTTGGGATTTCCCTGGCAAAACGTCATTAATCTGCAAATTAAACTATTACAAAGTGTTTTCTTTTGCACCCTCGAAAAATGGCAAATACGTTTGTAGTTACCTGATATATATACAGGGTGATTCAAAAGTTCGGTGCAAAAGTAAAATGCGATTAAAAAAAATCTATGGGTAGAAGAGACACGCGGTTCGCAGGTTAATATTCACCGAGGTGCGGTGTTTTGTATGACCACAAAAAAAAAATACTTCAAAATCTCGACAATAGAGAGCGTTGCTGCTTAGAATGCCACACAAGTGACGTTTGCACATTATTCGCACAAAGCAACGTTAGAGTGAGACATAAAATCCATTACGAAGAAATGTAGTCACATTTTCAATGTGCGAAAATAATAAAGGTTCGTGCTGTCATTCTGACTGCAAAACCACACGGTTTTATTAAGCTAATAATTTGCATATAAGGTGAATTGAGACGTGCAGCGAATCAGGTGTGCACGTTTAGCGCCGATCGTCTATTGAGCAAGCATAGTGCACACAAATGGCCTCCCAGATCTCACACCCGCTGACTTCTGGTTGTGAGATTATTTGAAATCCCGTATCTATAGAGGCAATTCCCAGACCTTACCATCGCTGAAAGACGCTGTACGGCAGGAGGTATCAGCCATTCCCGTTTGACACGTTGTTCAATGCTGTATCAGGCGTAATACCACGACTGCACGCAGTACTAGAATGTGGTGAAGGACACATTGAGCCCTTGCGTCTGAAATAAAGTAAGTTCCACTAGTTTAACGTAGATCTCATTTTACAATTCTCACCCCGTCTTGTTTTCCCTGCAGCAGCGCCTCTATTGTCGAAATTTTGAACTATTTTTTCTTGATGCCATACAAAATCCTGTACCTCAGTAAATATTAATCTGCAAACCGCATGTCTCTCCGACCCATAGATCTTTTTTAATCGCATTATACTTTCGCAACGAACTTTTGAATCACCCTGTATATCCCGGTAAGTAAAAAATTCGTCACATCGACACGTCGCTTGTAACAGCAAAGTAAAGAAAACTTCAAGCTGCTATTTTTCGTAGCAATATACGTGTGACAATTTTCGACCGCAGTCATCAAGCATAATCCTCAGAAAACTATCCTACATTACATATCGTACTCCTCGCATAGCATATATCTCAGAACATCAGCTCTCAGACTCCGAACACAGCTATCAACACTTAACTCTTGCTCTTAGAATTATTTTTCTTTGAATTTGGAAAAAGGGTCAGGATGCCAACTTCAAAAACTTCGTCGGGGAAAATAATGTGCGTTAAGACAGAAAATATTTAACGAGGATAAAACAAATTTGCATGAGAACACAGAAACTCAAAACGAAGTTTAAGATGGAGATTTTCGTAGCACATCCTGTACATTTTTCATTTATCGGCATATTCCAGCTAAAGCGTGAGGTAGGCACTCGGTATTGCACCAAAAGCGTCAATCAAGGGATAGATATGCCGATCGCGGTGTCCTCGTACGGAGAGGCACCTCAAGATGCAGGTAAGAGGTACTGCAACTGGTGCGCGCTGCTGTTTTAAGGTAATTCCTACCCATGTTCTTCTGTTCCAAGGTGCCATTGGAACACGGTTCGTTTTAATGGAAGATAACGCCACAACCCATTGTACTAATAATGACGAATTACGTGCAGAACGTGTACTTTATAATAAATGCCGTCTGTGCACGGTATACTCCAGGGTCCATACTAGAACACCCAGGCAGGTTTTATTAAAACACAAAAGTAAAATTAATACAGACATTTGACGTGGACAAGGAACATCAAACAGAAGTCATCGCTCTTTTCACGTTTATGAGTCACAGAAAAATTATCATTGGCCGCCACCGGGAGTCGAACCCAGAGTCTTCCAGTTACGCGCCGGACATGCTTCCACTGCACCACAGCGGCCTCATATTCCTCCAGACTCACATAGACTAACTGCCAAAAACGCATTATAAACGTGGAAAGAGCGATGACTTCTGTTTGATGTTCCTAGTCCAAGTCAAAGGTCTGTATTGATTATTCATTCGCCTTCTAGTTATTTGTTCAGCTGCTGCTTACCATCTTTAGTGAATCCCCAGCATTGTGCGGAGCTCCAAGAAACAGCTTGCCAAGTGGCTTGGCAATTAGTGTATGTGAGTCTGGAGGAATTCGAGGCAGCTATGGTGCAGTGGAAGCATATCTGGCGTGTAACTGGAAGACCTTGTGTTCGATTCCCGTTGGAGGGCAATGAGGAGTTTTCCGTGACTCACTTATAAACGTGGAAAGAGCGATAACATCTGTTTGATCACAAAAATAAAAGGTTAAAATCATGAAACCTTTCTGACACCCGCACCGGAATCCATCATCAGATACACAAAAAAAGAGAAAGATGGGCTAGCCCCAAACATATGTATATATATATATATATATATATATATACTTAAGAGCAAAACTGAAGACTAAGGAAAAACTTTAGAATTTAAAACGAAGGTTGCAAAATAACCTGAAAATCAAAACGCGCAACGCAGTAGTTTTGAAAATTCAGAATTCACATTCTATAAAGAAGATACCTAAGCAAAAAAATACATATATAATTTTGACTCACACCTAGTACAACATAGAAAAGGTTATGTATCTACCTGTGTGAGTAAAAGGAGAAAGGATAAAAAAAAATAAAACAACTGAATGTAGAAGGTGTCGAGAATACTGAGCCTTGGCTTTATCAAGGACCAGCAAAAACTCTGCATTTCCTCACTTCCACAAAGACCTAGTTGGAAATGGGTTTCTGCAAGGCCATAGATGCAAGTAACATTCCCACCTAAAATAGTTTAAAAAATATATATAAGTCATGTCCTCCGTAGAGTTGCATGACCTAGCACTAGTTAACAATTTCGCTTGCATCCAATAAACCTTCCTGGCCCGACCCATGCTCTTCATCTGTTACTATTAAACAGAGAGAAGAAGATTAAAGAGAACTCAAGCTGTGAGAGTGACATAATAATTAGAAATGATTGCAATTAAAAAAGGAAATGTTAATTTTTAACGAACAGATTTTTGAAAGAAAACTTGAGTCTAAAACCCCCTACTCTACAGCTTATGACAACACGAAAACGAGAATAAGTTAAAGATAATAATTAACTAAAGAAAACTTTGTGAAAGTTATATACCTTAAACAGTTAGTTGCAATATGTACAAAGTATTTCAGCAGTGCTTTAAGTGCATAATTAATTAGTTATTAAGAACTTAACTACTTTGAAAAAACAGCGCATAGACAGCGCATAGCAAAGGAACAAGCTTAGCCATCTTCTGTTCCCAGGTACCCCAAAAGACGCTCAAAGTTACAAAGAAAAGAAAGAGTTAAAACCCGCAAAAATGTTAACAGACAAACCAATGCCTAAAAGCTGAAAAGCTAAAAAACGACAGAGAAAAAGTACATGAAGTACAAACATTGAACTTATAAAACCTAGAACCCAAAAACAAGGAAGAGAGCTTACCTCTTGGGTGACAGAAACTTTTCTTCTCACAAGAGAAGAACAGGCTGACCTCTTCCGCCACTCCCTAGACGCTGGAGGGCAGTGAGGGTGGGGCTGATGGCCTCCTCATACAGCAAGAAACCAACGCGCGGAGATTTTAACCAGAGAAAAAAATATATAAACTTAAGACTGTGGATCTGTATGATCAGAAAGAGCAGAATTAACTCTCCAGAATACATGAGAAATATTATAAAATACACGAGCAGTTTATTCAATAATCTTTGCATGTATTAAATCACCTTAGTGAGCTTCTATAGATTAATCAGAATCTTATTAATTTTAATGTTGGTTTTACTATTTTTAGTATAGCTATCCTAGTGATGAATAACTAGTTTTCTTTTTTATTTGTTTTTATTTTCTTTTATAAACAGATTTTTTAAGCTTTTTTTGTGATTTTGTTTATATTATTTAATTTTTTGTTTTAATAGGACCGTCATATCCATAGCACTAAGGTTCCTTTAGGTAGTTAATAGGCATCCTCTAGCCAACTTCCTTACGGCTTTGATTGGTCAGAATCATATTATTAACTGTGTAGAAAATTAAAGCAGATCTGCCAACCTTACTCTATTATTCAGAATAATTTTTCTTAAAGTTCTTTTGATGAAAGAAGAAGGAATTTCGTTCTCTAGAAAACTTTCTAATAGTATGTTAATGTGGTAATTGAAGTCCAAATTGTTGCTGCAAATTCTTGAAATTCTTAGGACCTGAGAAATTAGTACATTCTCAATTACTTTGGTTGAAATGTTATTATTCCAGTGTAGATATTTAATTACTTTGAAAGGAAAATTAACTCTTTTATCAAAGAGGCTAATAGATGGGTTACCTCTGTTGAGCTTAATGCTTAAGTCTAGGAACTCAAGTTCCTGATTACTGTGGTTGGTTTTACATAAGTTAAGAGAGCTAGGATAGATATTATCAAAATCACTCTCTATAACTTCTGAATTATTGATACACAGCAGATCATCAATATATCTAACAGTGTAAAGGTAGTTATCTGAGCAGGTGGGGTGATATTCCAATGGGAACATCAACGTCCACGAATATCGCTAATCTATTCCTGTTCTTTAAGGAATATAAATTC
The DNA here is from genome assembly GCA_039090855.1 of Macrothele yani. NCBI lineage: Eukaryota > Metazoa > Arthropoda > Arachnida > Araneae > Macrothelidae > Macrothele > Macrothele yani. The sequence goes on from CM076992.1 coordinate 88,339,213, forward strand.
ATTAAAAATCACCCCACCTGCTCAGTTAACTACCTTTACACTGTTAGATATATTGATGATCTGCTGTGTATCAATAATTCAGAAGTTATAGAGAGTGATTTTGATAATATCTATCCTAGCTCTCTTAACTTATGTAAAACCAACCACAGTAATCAGGAACTTGAGTTCCTAGACTTAAGCATTAAGCTCAACAGAGGTAACCCATCTATTAGCCTCTTTGATAAAAGAGTTAATTTTCCTTTCAAAGTAATTAAATATCTACACTGGAATAATAACATTTCAACCAAAGTAATTGAGAATGTACTAATTTCTCAGGTCCTAAGAATTTCAAGAATTTGCAGCAACAATTTGGACTTCAATTACCACATTAACATACTATTAGAAAGTTTTCTAGAGAACGAAATTCCTTCTTCTTTCATCAAAAGAACTTTAAGAAAAATTATTCTGAATAATAGAGTAAGGTTGGCAGATCTGCTTTAATTTTCTACACAGTTAATAATATGATTCTGACCAATCAAAGCCGTAAGGAAGTTGGCTAGAGGATGCCTATTAACTACCTAAAGGAACCTTAGTGCTATGGATATGACGGTCCTATTAAAACAAAAAATTAAATAATATAAACAAAATCACAAAAAAGCTTAAAAAATCTGTTTATAAAAGAAAATAAAAACAAATAAAAAAGAAAACTAGTTATTCATCACTAGGATAGCTATACTAAAAATAGTAAAACCAACATTAAAATTAATAAGATTCTGATTAATCTATAGAAGCTCACTAAGGTGATTTAATACATGCAAAGATTATTGAATAAACTGCTCGTGTATTTTATAATATTTCTCATGTATTCTGGAGAGTTAATTCTGCTCTTTCTGATCATACAGATCCACAGTCTTAAGTTTATATATTTTTTTCTCTGGTTAAAATCTCCGCGCGTTGGTTTCTTGCTGTATGAGGAGGCCATCAGCCCCACCCTCACTGCCCTCCAGCGTCTAGGGAGTGGCGGAAGAGGTCAGCCTGTTCTTCTCTTGTGAGAAGAAAAGTTTCTGTCACCCAAGAGGTAAGCTCTCTTCCTTGTTTTTGGGTTCTAGGTTTTATAAGTTCAATGTTTGTACTTCATGTACTTTTTCTCTGTCGTTTTTTAGCTTTTCAGCTTTTAGGCATTGGTTTGTCTGTTAACATTTTTGCGGGTTTTAACTCTTTCTTTTCTTTGTAACTTTGAGCGTCTTTTGGGGTACCTGGGAACAGAAGATGGCTAAGCTTGTTCCTTTGCTATGCGCTGTCTATGCGCTGTTTTTTCAAAGTAGTTAAGTTCTTAATAACTAATTAATTATGCACTTAAAGCACTGCTGAAATACTTTGTACATATTGCAACTAACTGTTTAAGGTATATAACTTTCACAAAGTTTTCTTTAGTTAATTATTATCTTTAACTTATTCTCGTTTTCGTGTTGTCATAAGCTGTAGAGTAGGGGGTTTTAGACTCAAGTTTTCTTTCAAAAATCTGTTCGTTAAAAATTAACATTTCCTTTTTTAATTGCAATCATTTCTAATTATTATGTCACTCTCACAGCTTGAGTTCTCTTTAATCTTCTTCTCTCTGTTTAATAGTAACAGATGAAGAGCATGGGTCGGGCCAGGAAGGTTTATTGGATGCAAGCGAAATTGTTAACTAGTGCTAGGTCATGCAACTCTACGGAGGACATGACTTATATATATTTTTTAAACTATTTTAGGTGGGAATGTTACTTGCATCTATGGCCTTGCAGAAACCCATTTCCAACTAGGTCTTTGTGGAAGTGAGGAAATGCAGAGTTTTTGCTGGTCCTTGATAAAGCCAAGGCTCAGTATTCTCGACACCTTCTACATTCAGTTGTTTTATTTTTTTATCCTTTCTCCTTTTACTCACACAGGTAGATACATAACCTTTTCTATGTTGTACTAGGTGTGAGTCAAAATTATATATGTATTTTTTTGCTTAGGTATCTTCTTTATAGAATATATATATATATATATATATATTTGTCAGCAACCTGACAACACACACGATTAAAATACAGATTAATGATTAAACTGTATCAGGTTGACCTGTCGAATTAGGAAAAACATTGTCCGAAAGTATACAAGAATGTCCAAGATTTCGGTACAACATGTGGAACATAGTCGTTGATAGCATAAATGTCTCCTCCAAATGATGAATAAACTTTCTGCAAAAGTTAAATCTGACCTCTTACCTTAGGTATACTGACGAGGATCGTCGCTTCCTTCCAGATGGGAATGTGTGTTCCCGAGTGAACCAACCTAGCGAGTGCTGTTGTCATACCTCCAACACGAACACTGTACATACACCGAAATACCAGAAAAACTGGAACGCCAATCTAATACTTGGTAGGTTCCCCGCGGGAGCGCAGCACTGCTGGAATACGACGGGGCATGGATTACACTAGCTGTTGGAAATATGCTGTAGGCAATGCACACCATACTTCCTGCAGAGCCTTCCACAATTCGGGTGTATTCCGATGTCTCGGATTCATGTGTTCGATAGCGCGTTGCATGGCATCTCAAACGGACCCCGCACCAGCCGGTATAGTTCGCTGTTGACAGGCAGGATCCATGTCTTCATGGAGTTTGCGCCACACACGAATCCTTCCATCTGTCCGATACAGTTGGAAACGCGACTCGTCAGACCAAAACTACTTGTTTTCATGTCATCAAGTGTCCAGTGGCGGTGCTTCCGTGCCCAAGCAAAGTGCATAGCTCTGTGTCATGCAACCATCAAGAGGACTCGTGTTGGGCGTCGGCTCCCAAAGCCCATATCGTGCAGGGTACGTTGCACAGTCCGGACGCTGATGCTTGTTGAGGCTCCAGCATTGAATTCCGATGCTACGTACGAGTGTGCCGACAGCCGAAGATGGTCACGTTCATACCGTTTGCCGGAATTCTTGTAGTCACGGTACACCTTTGCAATGGTCGTCCGTGAAAATCCGAACTTTGTTTCTACCTGCGAAATACTATGGCCCATCTCACGAGAGCCAACTATGACCCTCCTTGAAAATCGCTTAAATCGGCATTACGTGCCATTCTCATGCCGAAAACAGCTCTGACAGCTGGCAAGGATGTCTATCGCTTTATATACCCACTGGCGGACGCAACCGAGTACGCGCATAGGTGACGTTGCTATATATTTTGCATAAGCTCGTCTGAACCAGTTTTTCTGGCACTTCAGTGTATGTTTTTTGATTCGGGTGTTCAATGTGCGGGAGGTAGACCCTATACATTCTTGGTCCACATCTCCTGGGTTGGAAGCTTTCAGTGGAATACGATAAATACCATGTCTGTCACCCATTTCCTTTACCTGTTGATAAAGTGCTGGAAAGTCAAGACATTCAGAGGATGGGTTGGTTAGCAGGTTCCCGTAACCAAAATGCCATAGAACACGTGTGGGACGCTCTGGGGAGACGCATTGTGACACGTCAACACACACCGGAAACTGTTCAGCAGCTGAAGACGGCGCTGACGGAAGAATGGGCGATTTTACCGGAAGAATTCATGATCAACCTAGTGCAAATTATGGACAGCGGTTCAAATCATGCATCGACGTTATGGACGATCATATCCTCTTCTGAGGGCCTCTTCTTCCCTTCGTACCGTATTTGGCAGTGATGCATCTGTATCATTGCACCCAGTGCTATGTGGCTGATTCCATATAAAGTTCCACCATATCCTTTAGTATCAGCAGTTGTGTCGGTGCTGTTTCCGTCATCATTTTGGTAAGCAATGGAGTAGCTATGGTTTAAATTTCACATACCCAGGTCCCGCTCCTGTGCGACGCTGTAGGTCAAAACCTAGCTCGTCTTTAATTTTTACACCCCAATGTAGGAATATTTCCATACATGCGTAAGCTTGGGTGTTATAAAAAATTAACTGCTGTCGCGGTGGCCGTGAGGTCAAAGGCACAGTTTTTGAGATAAACCTGGCCTCGTTCTTCACATTAGGTACGGGAGGCGTACTCACCTTATGATGCTGGTCCCCTCTCCTTACTGAAACCAGCGGCCCCAAATTAGGGACGAACATCTACTTACAGCCCTCAGACCTGCTCACAAAGTTCTTAATGCCTCCTCTACTGCGAAAAACGGAAGTAGAAAGTGTGGGGAAAATGTTCTTCATCGCGGGAGCTATGCGATGTAAAGATACAATGTCAGATACGAGGTTCAATAAGACGGATATACAAAAAAATGTGAGCAGTTTACAGATGCACGCTACCTAGAGCGGGGAAACTGTACGTCATTTAAAGTGTATGATGTTAACATTGATATTATAGAGAGAGTGAAACAGTACAAAAAATATTTTCAATCGAATTTTTAGAAACGGAGATACAGTTGGGAGCACAGTTCCTCCATCGGAAGTCAGATCTGCTCAATGGGAAAATATCAAAAGCATATGCAAAAACAAAAATACTCTCATATAAAAGGAAGTCCGTAGAGTTGGAATTTTAGAAGCAGTGATATCCAGAAAACTAATAATATATGATAAATAATGAAAAACATATTGTTTTTAATCGAAATACTATTGCTGCCTCTAACGTTTAGTAAATAATTTTCTTTCACAATCAATTGCAAAAGTTTAAGACCACCTTTTGGTATTCGGAGATTTCTGCTGATTGCGTCAGCTACTGTCTGTATTACTGAACGTCTTGTCGGTAATGCATCATCCTACAGCGGTAGCTGTTGATAGAATTGGGGCAAGCGGGAACCGTGGGAGCATCAGTTTGCTTCTGGTTTTCATGCTGAGAGGTTTTGTACGTATCTTCTATACAGCGAAAAATGGGCAAAAAAGCTGCATTAAGTGTTACTCATAGGGCACAACATATGGCTTTATATCATGAATAATACTCCGTAAGGGACATAAGCAGAAAAGTGAATATGAGCAAGACTGCTATTCGTAATACACTGGTGTGCAAAAATTAAGGACGAAGAGGAGAATTTAGCATAACAGCGGAACGAGCAGGCAGAACGGACCGAAATACCACTCAGGAGATAGACTAGGGTCCTGTACGGTAGGACATGCGCATATATGCAGGATGACGTACGGGGGGGGGTGGAGTGTCGAAAGGGTGTAAGGAACACGAGTGGTGTACGCTCAGCAATTCGGTGAAAGCTATTGCACGGTGTACATCGGTTTGAATGACGTCGAGTTGCTGCCACCGTGTGATATGGCCAACAGGCTATCCAGTAGACGACATCTGGATGATTTTACCCGAGGTCGCGTCATTGGGAAGATGGAAGATGGTCGAAGTGTGACTAGTGTGGCCGAGGAGTTCGGGATCGCTCACAGCATCGTTTCACGAGCTTGGAGATAATTTCAAACAACAGGAAAAGCTGCCCGAGAATTTAGAAGTGGTAGTCCACGAGCAACCACTGCAGCGGGCGACCGGTATATTGTCCCACAGGCGAGAAGAGACAGACAGCGGGAGAAATCGCAAAGCACATGCAACAGACAACTGAACGTCCGTTATCGCGTTTTACCGCGGCCAGGAGGCTGCAGAAAGGTGGTCTATTTGCACGACGACCAGTACGGTGTGTGCCATTAACGCCTGCTCATCGAAGAAGGCGGTTTCTCTGGTGCCAGGAACACATGCACACATCAGCAATGGTGTCGCGTTCTCTTTACGGATGAGAGCCGATTTAGTCTGACGAGCGATTCTGGACGTATACACATTTGGAGAGAGCAGGGAACACGCAATCACACCTCCAACATCGTTGAAAGGGACCCGTTTTTAGGTGGCGGAGTTCTCGTTTGGGGCGGTATCATGCTTGGTAGCCGTACTGACCTCCACATCTTCCAAGGAGGTTCAGTCACTGGTGTCCGCTATTGTGCCGAGGTTTTCCTGCCTCACGTGCGTCTGTTTAGAGGTGCTGTTGGTCCTGAGTTCCTCTTCATGGACGACAACGCTACACCCATCGTACAGTGGCTGTCGCAGTGCTGTTGAAAAGTGAAGATATTCAACGCATGGATCGGCCCGCAAGGTCACCGGGGGGACTAAATCTAATCGAACACGTGTGATACTTTCTCGGGAGACGCTTGACAGCACGTCACCAGCCGCCAGCAACGATTCCGCAGCTGCGATTGGCGCTACAAGAGGAATGAGCCGCGATACCTCAACAGCTCCTTGACAACCTCGTCTTCAGCATGGACAGATGTTGTAAATCCTGCAACGCAGTTAGTGGTGATCATATCCACTACTAAAGACTGGATTTTTCTTGGAAGCAGCCTGTCACATTGACGTTTCTGTCTTCTGTCCAGTTGTGCTCTTAGCTACCTTTTCAATAAAGTGCCTTTGTATTCTTTGGATTCCTTGTTTGGAAGGTTTTGCTCTTTTGTCCAATATTCTTACATCTTAGGGATCTTATGGTATGATTTGAGTCGATGTGGAGCACTTCTGCACGACGTTACACATTCGAAAAACCATCTCGTCCTTAATTTTAGCACGCCAGTGTACGATCATGAAATATCGATATGAATGTGAATTTACCGACCGAAACAGAATTGGACGCCTAAGTAAAACAACCCCACGTGATGACAATTCTTTACGGCGAATTGTTTTGCGTTCTACGAGGTGTTTGTGCAAGAAAATCAAGGCCTTTCGACATTCAAAACGGTCTGGTATTAGTAACACCACTGTTTCCGGACGTCTTAGGAAATAATTTAGACTAAAGTCTTATAACCCTGCACATAAACCTAGGCTAACCTCTGTCATAAAAATGAAGAGACTCCAGTTTGCGAAGCGTCATCAAGCGTGGTCTTCTGAAAACTGAAGCATGATTCTTTTTTCCGATGAATAAACTGTGCGTCAATTTCAATCACGCGAAGCACATGTTCGACGAGCCAAAGGCAAAAGGTTTGATGGAAAATACACCGTGAGACATTCGCCTAGTCAGATGATACTCGCAGGGGGTGCTATATTAGCATCCGGTACAGCTTCATTATCCTTTTTACAGACAGGAACAACAATGACTGGTCCTTTTTATGTGGAAATGTTACGTGAGAAGCTGCTAACTCATATGAAAGTGCACAGATGTACACTCTTTATGCATGATGGTGCTCCATGCTAAAGATCAAAGAGAGTAAAGTACTACCTGCAGAGGAAATGACTGTGCTTGACTGGCCAGTAATAGTCACGACCTTAACCACATCGAAAATTTATGGACCATTTTAAAAACAAGGTAGCAGCAAAACAGCTATCAAATTTACAAGCTTTGATAGAGGCTATAAAGTACGTGTGGTGCATAGACATTTCAAGTGACAATCCCTCATTCAGATTGTGCCACATCATATTCTGTCCGTTATAAGAACCAAGGTGACCACAAAAAAGTACTGATTTCGGTCTTTTTGGGTTCTGAAGGATGTACGTATTCATCTGTTGTGTCATTTTTACGCTTTCCAATCGTAGGTTAAAGAAGCGTGCGTGCTGCAGCTTTGTCCGTCTCTCCGTCTGTCAACAAGATAACGCGCGTAAAATGGTTCGATTTCGATGAAATTTTAGTATGTGTAGAGAACCACTTAGGGACGAACCCTATTGAAAATGGACGAAATGGGGTCAAAGGTCAGGACATAGGAGCAGGATCCATTTAATTGTCCTTATGCATCATACCTTACGTAAACATGCTTCGAATGCGACAAAACTTTATCATGTGGTTCCGGAAATATACTAAACCGGTTCTGTTGAATATCATCGAAATGGGGTCAAAGGTCAGAACACAGGAGCGCTATTTATTCCACAGCTAGTATCCTCATAGTTTGACTAAAAACGCTTCTATTGCTACAAATGTTTAGTATGTTGTTTCGGAGATATACGGAACAGGTTTTGTTGAGTATCATTGAAATAGGGTCAAAGGTCAGGACACAATAGCGATATTTATTCCACAGCTATTATCCTCCTAACGTGACTAAAAATACTTCTATTGCTACAAAACTTTAGTATATTGTTCCGGAGGTATACCGAGCCAATTCTGCTTAATGTCATCGGAATGGGATCAAAGGTCAGGACACAGGAGCGAGATTTATTCCACAGCCATTATCCTCATAACTTGAGTAATGATTTCTCGTATGTTGGAAAGCGTATCATAATCAATGCATTGCATGATTTTACTAACTGTTTTCTATTTATCTCTGACTAATAATTAGTTGAGAATCTTAATTTTCAATAAATTGACAGGTGGTCTTAAACGTTTGCAAATGACTGCATTACTAAGATATCTTCTTTCATTGGTTTTACCACAATACCATTCATTAATCCACCTACCTAAGTACCGTTCAATTTCAGGAATTTTAAACCCTATTATTTGTCGTTATGATTTAATTCCACTTATACTGTGAATCGACGTGCTCGGGAGTGACGCGATTAAATGCAACGTGTTGTACGTAAATAAATATATAATCTCGAATCACTTGTTTTGTTTCACACCCACAAAGATCTTGGCATGCTAAAGACGCATATCATAAATTACCTACGCAGAGTAGCCAGGATACCCCTCGATTTTTTTCAAAATACGTGCGAAACAAGAAGACAAAGAACAATGCAGATAAATTCGGTGAAACACGTTTGTAGTTCTCCAAGGGTAAAAATCCGTGTAATGTTTACTGTTAACTATTTGTAAAAACATTCATTTTTCTTGATAATGAATTTCGAAAATCCGAAGTAAAATATGGCGATCACGTTCTTGTATCAGCGGCTTGTTTGAATGAACGATAACTCCTCTTGTTATTACCCCATGATATGCCAGAAAACATTAAAACTAAAATTCATGGAACACAGAATTCTATAAACCGTTGAAAAAACATCTAATAATCTTTATTTAATAACACGAGAGGAAAGAAAAACGGCGTGATCACGATTTAATGATAAGAACACGAAGTAAACAGAGAACTCTTAGGCGTTAAATCATTCTAGCAGGATCCTTGTAACGGTATAATGAATATAATAATCAAAACTTGCGCTTTTGATAAATATAAGAAAGGTACGGGTCAAAACAGTTATGGTAATTTTTATTTTCAGTTATTTTGGGACTACGCTCTTCTCGTTCTAAAAATCAATTCGAAATTGCTTAACGTTATTAAAATTATTTTTCGTCGTTCTCTCATCTGTAATGTGGAATAAATGCTTTGATGGATAATCTGTAGCACATAGCTTATTACAATCTGAAGATTGTGATCAACTAATGAGTGTGAAATCGTCTTTCAGATGTTTTCCCCAAATTTCGTGTAAAAATATTTAGGTCAGCAGAAGAAATGAATTCGTAATTTTGGTTTTCAGAGGATGTTCTTCACACCTTTTTAGAACGACTTTCCAGCAATATAATTAATGTTTAAAATAAAATTATTTCTTTCTAAAATGTTACATCTAATAACCCTTTCTCTGGACAATGAACCTACATCTAGTTTGAAAAATATATGTTCATATAACATATGATATATACGCAATACGTGGCCTAAATAACTAAAAGTGGGTTTTAAGTACCCCGAAACAGTGTGTACGAGCACAAAATACTTAAAACCCACTCTTAGAACCTACATTTAGATTTCCAAGATAACAGAGCATTTCTTAAAATTTGCTAGTGGCATTTTAATTTTAATGCACTCCTCTTCCAATGCTTTCCATAGTCCAAGCATTGTTTTAGGACTGTGTTTAAAAAGCGTTCTCTCTCTTTTCAGCAGACCGAATCAGAGGACCGAAGTAGACCGAATTTCAGAAAGTATCCATTTGTGACACTTCAGGGGTCGTTGAAGGAATATGAGCAAAACGCATAAACTTGATACCGTCTATATATACACTGCCGGACAATTGCTAAGGACGGATGACAATAGCAATGATAGCAACCATAAAATGGAAGGCAGGAAAATGTGGAAATTAGCATAAGTGCGGGATACAGTAAGACGTGTTGTGCATATGAAAATTTTGGATTGCCGAACTTGTTCGTGACGTCATAGCGCTGACAAGAGATATAAAGGATTTGACGCGTATTGACCGTTGTTGTTCAAACGCAAAGTTGAAAGGGAAAGAATCAATTGCCGAACTTGCAATTTTCAGTATGTCTTCCCGACATCACCCAGATAATTTTACGCGTGGCCGTATTATTGGCAAGATTGAAGAAGGGCGAAAAGTAACAGATGTTGCCAGGGAGTTCGACGTCAGCCACAGTGTTGTTTCAAGGCTTTGGAAATCATTTCAAACAAATGGAAAGTGTAGCAAACATCACGAGGGAGGTCGTGTTCGCAGTACGACACCTGCAGAAGATCGGTACATAGTGCTATCAACAAAAAGACACCGGCGCAGCACCGCTAGTGAGGTAGAAAATCAGTTTATGGCTGCTACTGGCAAGCGGATCTCCCGAAAAACTGTCGCCAGACGTTTGCATGAAGGAGAACTATACGCCCGCCGTCCTGTTGTGTGCATCCCATTGTCCAGACGTCACCGTACCGCCCGTTTGCAATGGTGCCATCAACATCGCAATTGGACTGATAACGACTGGTCTGCTGTCCTCTTCTCAGATGAGAGTAGATACAGTCTATCGTCTGATTGTCGACGACAACTGATCTAGCGTGATAGTGGTACTGCATATTGTCCAGCAAACATACAGGGAAGGGACCGATATCCGACATGTAGTGTCATGGTAGGGCTGGCATCATGATCAATGGTCGTACGTCCCTCTATGTGCTTCCAATTGGGACTATGACTGGCCAACGATACATTAATGATGTTCTGCTACCTCATGTTCGCATGTTCCGTGGTGCTGTCGGTGATAGATTCATTTTCATGGACGACAACGCAACATGTCATCGAAGAGTCGCTGTCCAGGAGTGTCTTGAGAGCGAGGATATTCAACGCCTCGTATGGCCAGCACGTTCTCCAGATCTGAATCCCATTGAAAATATGTGGGATGCTTTGGGGAGGAGTCTTGCTGGGCGCCAATGCCCTCTAATAAACAAGGACACCCTCATCCGTGCACTGACAGAGGAATGGGAGTAATTACCCCAACAGCTGCTTGATAATGTTGTGCAAAGCATGACACGACGTGTGGAATCTTGCATCGCCCTCCATGGTGGCCATATCCCGTATTGACATCTTACGCCGGAACGCCTGCGGACGGAAATTGCATTTTTTTCACGTTTACGTATTCTGCACAAAATGGCCTGTTTGTCTCTTGAACACGTTCCAAAGCCTTCTGGATTTCAGAGCACAATAAATTGTCTTTCTTGTAATGTCCTGGCATTCTGACATTATTTTATTTCACTTGGCATCCAACCACACTTACTTTTTCATGCGCCATATAGCCGTTTATGATCCGTCCTTAGCAATTGTCCAGCAGTGTATATTAAGATAATACAACGTAGTTTGTCACACATATTTTTTTTGTGACTGTCTCTTTTTTTCATTTTTTCAAGAAATACAGTGGTAGATTTCGACATATGACTGGTAGCCTTATCCCGACTGAGTTCTACTCTTTGAAGGCTCTGTGGATAAAGGAATGGTATTTCCTCTTTAAACAAAGGAGGTAAAACATTATTTTGGTAATATGTAGAATTGATTTTAACATTCTTTTCAACTTTCCTTAACTTTAATTTCCCATTGTACTAGAAACTAGCAATAATCATAAATCCTTTACTGATACTTCTTTGGATTCTCGGAACCAAGTTTGTAAGTCTTTTTCTGGTCTTTTGCGATAACAAATCGACTTCTTTTGTTACAGTCGTTTAGGTAGATCCATGATTTAAAAACAGTCACAATAAAGTTCCATCTTTCTCAGGCTAAAGGATTTTCCTAAAGAAGTCTACATCGTGTTCAGGGCCCAGCCACATGCCAAGGCAAAAGGCGGTAAGCATTATGTTTTTGTTTTTTTGTTGTTCTTGTTTTTTATAAATTCCAATCTCTGTTTATTACCTTGTTTACAGTTGATACAGTTATTTTTAAAGAGCCAGCGGGAAATTCTTTACGCTTTCCAACCGTAGGCTGAAGAAGCGTATATGTCCGCACGATAACTCGCGTAAAAATTGCTCGATTTCGATCAAATTTTAATATGAGGTAGGGGACATCCTGCGGACGAACCCTATTGAAAATGGGCGAAATGCGGTCAAAGGTCAGGACATAGGAGTGGGATCTATTCTAGCGCCCTTATGCCTCATAACTTACGTAAAAGTGCTTCTATTGCGACATAACTTCATCACGTTGTTCCGAAAATGTACTGAAACTGAACCAATTATGTGTAATATCATGGAAATGGGGTCAAAGGTCAGGGCACAGGAGCAATATTTATTCCACAGCCAGTATCCTAATAAATTGACTAAAAATGCTTCTACAGCGACAAAAGTGTAGTACTATACCGTGCGAATTAATTGGGACAAGCTATTTTATTCTCAGAATTGTAATGTGATTGCCAGTTGATGTCGGAAACCCACGTAAACCGGTTTTATCAGCTGTGAGGTGGTGTGACTGTTAGAACTTGATAGTGAGAATGTGGTTTGCCCGGTTTTAAACAGAAAATAGGCACTTCAGCTTCAGTTGTGTGCTTTCGAGTGTGACAGGTAGATGTTAGTTTTTGCTCTCTGTGAGTACGTGTTGCTTTCGTATATTAAAAAATGGATATTTCCCCAAGGAAGCGTGCAAAAATAATTGCTCTGAAGGATCACACTTCTATGACAGTGAGAGATATCACTTCTGCAGTTGGTGTAGGCAAATCAAGTGTATCAAGACTGCTTACGCGTTACAATGCATCTGGATCATCGTCACCAAAAAGGAGAGGTAAATGTGGAAGAAAACGAAAAACAACTCCACGAAACGATAAATATCTAATCAGAAATAGTAAAATGAATCCAAAGAAAACAAGCACCGACCTTCAAAGAGATGTGTTGGCTAGTGGTTGTGATATAAGTGATTCAACTGTACGCCGTAGGCTTCTGGAAGTTGGTCGGAAGGCAAGAAGACAAACGAAAAAACAATATTTGAATGCCAAAATGAAGATAAAACGTTCAGCATGGGCCAAAAAATATAAATCATGGACTGCTGACGACTAGAAAAAGGTAATTTTCAGTGATGAAACTCATTTATTTGTGCAGGGTTACCAAGCAAATGTCGTTAGACGAAGCAACTGTGAACCCTTAAGACCTGAGCATGTCAAAGAAACTGTAAAACACTCTCTGAAACAGATGTTTTGGGGATTTTTCGCATCAAAGGGCACTGGAAGCTTAGTTCCTGTTCAAGGTATGATGAATTCAGCAAGAACGTAGAAATATTACAACGTAGGGTTGTTCCATTCTTGCAAACCTTTGACCGGACATTTCAACATGACTTGGCCTCATGTCACAATTCGAAATTGGTCAAGAATTTCATGCTGGAAAATCAAATTCAATTGCTTGATTGGCATGGAAATTCACCAGACTTAAATCCCATAGAAAACTTGTGGAATATTTTGAAGAGTCGTTTAGGTAAAATGGACTGTACAACCAAAGAACGCATGATAACGAAAGCTATAAAAGTGTGGTTCTACGATTGTGAAGTCAAAAATATGTGCACTCAATTAGTGGAGTCAATGCCAAAACTAATTCAAGAGGTCATTTCTGCTAAAGGAGGACATACTTCATACTAATACAGGTATTTATCAGTGTATATCAAGGCATAGAATGATATAAAGGCATAGTTTTGGAAAAAAGAGTGATTTTTTACTTTGTCCCAAATAATTTGAACAGTATAGTTAGTTGCTCCGGAGCTATACTGAACCGGTTCTGTTTAATAACATCGAGATGGGGTCAAAGGTCAGGGCACAGGAGAGAGATTTATTCCACAGCCATTATTTTCATAACTTCTATTTTCACAAAACTTTAGTATGTTGTTGCGAAGGTATACTGAACCAATTCTGTTTAGTATCATCAAAATGGTGTCAAAGATCAGGGCACAGGAGCGAGATTTATTCCACAGCCATTATCCTCATAACTTGAGTAATACTTTGAGTAATGATTTCTGGTGTGTTGGAAAGCGTATCATAATCAATGCATTGCATGATTTTACTAACTTGTCGTTTTAAGATCAGAGACCTTACTTTTGAAACCGTTGTAAAAGTACGTACCTTGTTTGGATATTCGTTTGGTGTTCTTTTTCGTTTTAAAAGCAATTTTTGACGATTTTTCCCTCTATTATCAATAATGATATTGATTATTTGGCATTTAGAAATACTAATTCCATGATTTTCACAGCATTCCTTTAATTACAGAATATGAATATTTCACTTCGTAAAAAGCAAAAACATAACATCCTATCCACAGACCGTTTACTTGCGCAATTTGTTTCGCAGACGATGCTTAACTGTAGCAGATGTTTCCTTCGTGTTGATCTAACACGCTGTTGCCAGTTTCAATTATTCTAATTTCTTTTATTTTGTGTAACTAGCAATCATGCCCGTTCTCCGAACGTTGAATTTATAAAATCATTTTTTGAACATAAAAGTAAAGAAAGGGAATAGTAATTTAGGAAAAGAAACGTAATTAAAAATCCGTAACTGTTTTACGATTTATAACAGCGTGTTGACGTCAGTGCATACGTTTTGACGAAAAACGGAGCAGGCTTTGGCGCCCCTTAATTTTAAATAAAAATTTGCAATTGAAAGCATTTCAGTGATTCTGACAAAATTATCTTTAAACCTAACAGTATTTTGAAAAAGTAAAACTAAGCCACCTTTTTGAATTTTTTTTCAATAAGACAATTCAGACAATGCTTCAAACGCTGTTTTTTTTTCTTGCATTTGCAGGTATCCAGGTATCCGGTCTTTATTTCTTTTAGAAGTAGTCAAATAATTCGGTCATTTAGAAGTAGTCAAATAATTCGCGAAAAATTAAAGCAGATACTGTTCCAAAGCCGATTTTTTTTATTATTTTTTGGTTTTCGTTTTCGTACTTTTCTGGGTATACGGACCTTTAGACCTATCAGCATGCCAATTTTCAGATCTCTAGGTCATTTTGAAGTGGTCGAACAATTCGCGGACGAACACACTCGCATTTTGCCTCTTTGCTTTTTATGTACGAGGCGAAAGCCTATATTTACATAGGCATTCACACAGCAAAGCGCTTATAACCTGTGGGTATTCACATATGCCGGCGGAAAACGCCGAACTTCAAAAGCTTCGCTACGTCATTAAGCCTTGCGCCATTACCAATGTGATTCTAACCTGTGCTTTCACCCAATGAGAAGAGAGTGCTAAAAATAGCTGCGTCACCATGGCAACAGGTCACGGGACCAGAACGTTCCTGCGTGGTTAACACGGATGGCAGAATAAACCGCTCGTTTCTTCCCTTTGCGTCTTTAAAAATGTTTAAAAATCAGAAAAATACTTTTTCTTAAAAACATTTTGTGAAAGAGGGATGATAGTTGTGAGTTTATGCTGTAAAAATTGCAATGCGTTATGATTTATAGCTTGCCACTAATCCGTTTTTTAAAATGGGTCCCATCGCGAAATAGAGAATTTTGTAAAATTTAAAAATTTAATTTCTCGTAAACGAAATCGAAATTCCAAAAAAGAGCGACAAATTGCCAAAAAGTTGGCCATGGCCCTACATGCCTACAAAATTTCGTGGTTTTGTTGCTGTTAATGTGTCCGGAACGCTAACTCATAGCACTTTTTTGCTTATCTTATCTTTGAAATACAACAACTCTTGAAGTATCGCCAGAATCGTAAAACCACAGCGTGTTCTCCAAACATTTCTTTAGAAACGATGTAAATTTCATATTTTTGTGTTCAATATTTTTTGTGCTGCGAGCTAGAAAAGCGTGAGTGTTGCGGAATTTCTAAAACAGCGGCTGCGGCAGCGACAGGAATAAATGTTTTTCCGACCGTAGGTTGAAGCAGCGTATACGCTCCAGCTTTGTGCGTCTGTCTGTCTGTCCGCACAAAAACTTGCGTAAAAATGGTTCGATTACGACGAAATTTTAGTATGTGGTAGGGGACAACCTGGGGACGAAGGCTATTAAAAATGACTGAAATAGATTCAAAGGTCAGGACATAGGAGCGAAATCCATTCCATCGCTCTTATGCGTCATAACGTACGTAAAAATTCTTCGATTGCAAAAAAACTTTATCATGTTATTTCGGAGGTATTCTGAACGGGTTCTGTTGAATATAATCGAAATGGGGTCAGAGGTCAGGGCACAGGAGATACATTTATCCACAGCCATAATCCCTATAACTTGACTTAAAAAGCTTCTATTTCGACAAAACTTTATCATGTTGTTCCGGAGGTATACTGAACCAATTTTCTTTAATATAATCGAAATGCGGTCAAAGAACAGTGCACAGGAGCGAGAGTTATACCACAGCCATTCTCCGCATAACTTGAGTAATAACTTGAGTAACAAGTTAGTAAAATCATGCAGTGCACTGATTATATGATACGCTTTCCAACATACCAGAAATCATAGGGAAATGCCTTGGATTTGAGGGCACTAAACTATGATATAACGTTTGAGGTTCACATGTATCAAAATTAAATATCTTTGTGCCTGTGTTACCTATTTCTATTATCAAGAGCTACCACACATAATCCCTTTTATAATTAAAAATCCCATATAAATCGGGCAATTTTCACGGAACTTATCGTGCGAAAATAATGACTAACGAATATCACGCATACGCAATGCCCGCAATTGCTGACAAAACACATTTTTGGTGGAACTGCTTCCAAAGTCGTTACGGAACAACGTATTATATTTCGTCGCAATCGAAGCATTTTTAGTCAAGTTATGAGGATAATGGCTGTGGAATAAATCCGACAGCTGTGCCCTGACCTTTGACCTCATTTCGATGATATTCGACAAAACCTGTTCAGTATAGCTTCGAAAGAACATGATAAAGTTTTGTCTCAATCGAAGCATTTTTATGTAAGTTACGACGCATATGGGCGATGGAATGGATCCCGCTGCTGTGCTCTGACCATTGGCCCCATTCCGTCTTTTTTCAATAGCCTTCGTCCCGAGGTTGTTCTCTACCACATACTAAAATTTAATCGAAATTGAACCATTTTTACGCGAGTTATCGTGCGGACTAATAGACAAACAGACAGATAAAGCTGGAGCATATACGCTTCTTCAACCTACTTTTGGAAAGCGAAAAAATGCATTTATTGAGACAAAACTTTAGTATGTTATTCCGGAGGTATACTGAACGGATCAATAGTCAGTGAAGGGAGGATGGTTTGTCTGTGCGGGATTTCTGGTATGTGGGAAAGCGTATCATAATCAATGCAATGCATGATTTTACTAACTTGTTTTTTTTTTTTGGAATTGAGAGATTTCGTATCAAAACCGTTCTAAAATGTGAGAAAATGCTTTGTACTTTATTTGCGAAATCAGCGTTTTGTAATAGTTCCTATGTTTCTCACTGAATTTCGGTTCATATTAATATTAAGGATCCGTTCCAGTTTTTCAGTTGGAAGTCTTTGCGCTTTCTAAACATGGTCTCTCTGTGTGTGTGTGTGTGTGTGTGTGTTTTCATTCGGGTTTGAACAATCACTGTGAGGAACTGTAAGGCTTTTGGTGGGAGAAGACTTCCATTCGTTCCTCTTTCTCTCCGAGTTTGGGCATTTCTCAGTTGGGGAGACAGCGGCTGAATGTGTCAGGCTCTTGATTGAGTAATTTCTGATATGAAATCTATTGCTAAAACTCTCTGACAATTTGAAAATCAGTTTTAGTTAGAAATCTTGACATATATAGTTTCCTTTGCGCCAACGTTTGTCCCATTTTGTTGGCGCTTCTTGTAATATATAATTTCCTATGGCGTCAAAGATGCGTTAGGTCACAGAATTTGCGTCAAAAGATAAACTCTTTAAAAACATGAAAACGTTAGTCAGGAAATTGGGTTTTACTTTGTCGTTAATAAACAACATACAGAATTCTTCATTAAGAATCGTATCGTATGAAATTTACTTTTAAGATTCCTTCTGCAAACCTAAAATGTAAAATGATTATCTTAGATTGTCAAACCAATTTATTTTATCATTTAGGTCTAAAAATGGAGAGTGCTAACATAGTAGATAACAGTGTGTTATAATTATTTGATGAGTATGCTGAAAAATATGATAAGAAAACTTTCTATTTCCTTAAACCACGAAATTCTGAGAATATAACTAAATTTGTTTCGCAGACTATAATAACCTGTACGCTTTTAGTCATATTTGCAGAAGAAATGAAAAAGAAAGAAGAAAAGAAAAGAAAAAATAATATTGCTTGTGCTTCTGCGCATGAACTAACATAACATTTTAACATTTGTAACAGCGCAATTGTAAGTGTCCGAAAATATATTGCCATTTTAACACTTTTCTGCTACATGGCAACAGGAGGAGCAAGTGAACGTAGTTGCTTGCAATCTGCGTGATTTTTTTGTTACAGTAAATAAAATAATGCGCGCTCTAGGGCCACAGTAAAATTTTTGAAGGGCTTTTAAATACAGGAACCACTGGCAAGGCTTGCCTTCTAACAATTTCATTATAAAAAACAATGTCGGAAATATTGCGAGTGGCTGGTGTTATTTGTTTTCGATATTTCACCAGCTGCCTATAAAAACATCTGATGTGCGGAGAACGAACACTGGGAAAATATGAGCGCTTGGTAGTTTTAAGTGTCAAATTCTTGCCTCAAACCCAACATACTTTCATTTTTACTGTTGTAATGTTCATGTAACATATTAGGCCAGTTCAAAAAGTAACATCAAATTAAATATTTTGAGATACATAATTCAATGAGAGATACAGATGGTATTTCATTTTCCTACATAATCACCCACATTTTCAATACATTTCTCACACCGTTTTCTTTCTTTTGATTGGGGGTTTAACGACCACTGTGAGCAACTCAATGGGCTATAAGCAGTCGCCCGTCCCTAATTTTGGGTCACTGGCTCCAGGGAAAGGAGAGAGCCAGTGCCGTAAATCAAACACAGCATCCATGCCTCATCGGGATCTGAACCCGGACACCTTTCGGACGAATGATCAGAGGCCATCGCTTAGACCACTGCGTCACTGGGATAGCGTTACACCGCTGCACCAACTTCTTTAGTCCATCAGAAGAAAAACATGATTTTGGTTCTGCCTTCAGTCAGGAAAGCATCGCTCTTTTAGACCTCGTCATCACTCCCAAATCTTCGTCCCCCTCAAAGCGTCCATCAGGGGTCCAAATACATGATAATCAGAGAGAGCAAGATCAGAGCTACATGGGGAATGCTATGCTGTAAGATCTGAAATCTCAATCTCCGAATGGTGTCAAGAGTTGCAGCGGCCGTGTGAGGGAGGCATTATCATGAATGAGAAGAACGCCTTTTGACCAAAAATCCTCTGTGGAGGTTCCGTATTGCTGGCTTCAGCTCCTCCTACAACATTGCGCTGTAATGGGCACTATTTTACTTTTTCCCTCTTTTTCTAATAGTGCTTCAAAACGGGCCCATTCATATCCTAGAAGAGAGAAAATAGGAGCTTTCCAGGCGGAAGGTTGAGACTTGAACATGTTCTTGACTGGAGAAGATGTGTGCCGTCATTCGTAAGACTGCCTCTTGCGTTCGGGCTCATAGTGATGCACACAGGTTTCATCCCATGTGATGCTACGTGCCAGGATGTCGACTCCATCGTCGTTATTACGCGCCAAAAAGGCTGTGTAAGTCTGCACAGGAATCATCTCGGGATAATCAGTTTGCATCCTAGGCACCCACCGTGCACACAACTTGCGATACTTGGGAACTTCCGTGACAATGGGATGAGGGGATCCGATACTTGAGAACTTCCGTGCCAATGGGATGAGGGGATCCGATACTTGAGAACTTCCGTGCCAATGGGATGAGGGGATCCGATACTTGAGAACTTCCGTGACAATGGGATGAGGGGATCCGATACTTGAGAACTTCCGTGACAATGGGATGAGGGGATCCGATACTGTCATCCAATTCCCTGGCCAGAGCTTCAAAAGAAATGCACCGATTTTTGCAAATAATGGCGTCATCGCCACCCACCGTCTCATCAGAAATGAGGAATATTCCACTCTCCATACTCCATGGGCATGTGGACAGTTTATCTCGAAGGGTGGTTGCTGTAATCTCTGCAAATGAAGGGACTACTTGCTGTTGATGTAAATGCAATACTGTTTTCCTATTTACTTACAGTGTCCATTCGCTTTTGTTCACATAATGTATAAGGACGTATTTCGTTTTACAAAACCGTTCTAAAAAGGACTTCTAATCTGATCAGAATTAATAGCGCTTCGCATAAAAGGACCCTAGGCATACGACGAACTTTGCCGAAATGAAATGTTTTTTAATTTCATAACACAGTCTTCTAGCAAAGCCATAAAAGTGCCAGATGTTATATATAATTCAAGACTACACACTTGTGATGTTGATTTAGAATAAATTATCAACGTTTATTCACAGTTTAATGTTTCATTATCATCAACTATAGTTTCGCAGAGCGTTTGGTTCGGCATCATCAGGACGAATCGACGTCCTGATGATGCCGAGCCAAATGCTCTGCGAAACTATAGTCAATGTTATTATTAGGTGTGTAACTTAATTCTCGGCCACAGGCACGACACGTTGACAGCCCATTATAGCAAATCGATACGTACCTAATCAGGAAATAAACCCCGTCGTGTTGGATATGTTTGAGCCATCGGTCAAGGAGCTGATGGCTCAAATATATCCAACACGACGGGGTTTATTTCCTGATTAGGTACGTAGTGATCCATCGGTCACTTCTGTCGAAGAGGTCCGCACATGTATTGATGATAAAGTCATCAATATATGTGCGGACCTCCTCGACAGAAGTGAAGTGCGTATCACTCAGGTGATACTCCAGGGAGCGAAAGAGGTGATAATTCGAAGGGGCGAAGTCTAAAGAATATGCCGGGTGGGAAAAAATCTTCCATCACAGGTCGGTGATCATGTTTAAAGTTGTTTTCGCGGTGTGAGGACGCGCGTTATCCAGAAGCAACAGGACCGACCTTCGGCGTATGGCCTTCTCGCCTCCATTGCGCCACGCACGCGAATGAGTTGCTGACAATAACGCTCAGCATTGACCGTTTTACCAGGTTTGAGCAACTCATAGTGTACGACACCGCGCTGATCCCACCATATGCACAGCAACAACTTCCTGGCATGGATATTCGGTTTGGCGGTACTGATCATAGGCTCACCTGGATAAACCCACGATTTGCGCCGCTTAGGATTATCGTAGAGTATCCACTTCTCATCACAGGTCAAAATCCTGTTAAGGAAATCCTTCTTCTTGAATCTGGAGAGCAAGGACACAGAAACTTCGCAGCGCCTAGACTTGTTCGCAGCTGTGAGTTGGTGGGGCACCCAACGGCCCTCCTTACGACTCCGTCCAAGCTTGTGCAGGTGCTTTGCAATGGCTTGCCGTGTTACCCCGAGTTCCTGGGCGAGCTCTGTCTGTGTGTGACAGGGATCCGCGTCCAACAGTTATTCCAGTTCCGCATCGTTCACTTTCTGTGGCTGTCCTGGACGTTCTGAATCACGGGGATTGAAATTTCCCTGCTTAAACTGCTGGAACCACTTTTTACACGTACTGTAGAACACAGCAGCCTCACCCAAACCAGCACAGATCATTTTCTAGGCTTCCGCGGCACATTTTTTCAGCTGAAACGCGAACAGGAGGCAGTGCCTTAAATGTTGCTTCTCGAACGACATTACTTTCACCGTCAACTTTCGTCCCTTCTGTCACTACAGCTGTGAGCGGTTACAGTTGCCGGGAAAGCTGTTGGATGGCGCTGCAATCAGCCATTATCGCACACAGCTATTTGCATTTGCCGACGTTCTATGATAGCTTGCGGTCAGAGGCCGAGAATTAACTTGCACACCTAATAAAGCCTTTAATTGTGAATAAACGTTGATAAATTATTCTAAAGTGCCAAAGATTTCAATGTCTTATTGTTGCAGAGTATTTCTTTATCGTTACCGTGACGTTCCTTATTTTCCTACAAGACCTTTGTTTAACTCAAATCCGTAGCAACAGATATGGTTGGTTACAGGAATGTATCACTGAATCTCTGCGCAGATGCTTTTTTCGGTCACTCTGCCAGGTAACCCACTTGGAGAAACCCTGCATCAATAGATACGTGATTACTGTAAGGTAAACCGCTACCCCTCAAAATTTAAAATGATTTTCGATCAAATTTCACTTGTTGAAAACAAAGTGAACTCCTGGAACTCGATATCTCTGCGTATTGCGTTATGGTGGTTTTTAAAGCAAGGAATTCCCCTTGAGACTTTACACATAATTGAGATGCATGGTCTTTAATCGTTCAGGCATTTTTCTTTAACGACTTTAAAAATATATGAAACGCATCCTTTTCAGTTAGTCATTTTAGTGCTGCATTTGGTTCTTATATAACGCGTTGAATATTTATTTTTGTTGTCAAATTTGCTTCAGGAAAATGGATTCTTTGCTCGTTATAAAAGCATGTGAACTTTTGAAAACTACAGTGCACGATCTGATACTCCCCTAATTATTGATCTATCATTAGAAACCGCCCGATTTTTCTGCTCCCAAGAATTGAAACGTCAAGAAATTGGATGACACAGGCTTATATTCGCCCACAAAGTCCCCAAAAAAGAAATACTCTCGGTTCTCGGAAAATAAGAAGCTTTGAAGAAATACCAAAATAACGACTATACAACGGAACTGAGCATGCGCGTACTAGACAAGACCTTCCCAACGAAAATACCCTAAGAATCTGTCCATGCGTAGACTATGACAATTTTATTAATACTCGGATATATACAGTGAGAGAATTAAGTAATGAGACTGATTTTTTTTAAATGGAAAAACAGCAAAACTTACGCGACTATTGTTTATTCGAGAAACATTCCTCCTGCTTTAATACAAGAAGTGGTAATGTCAGCAAAAGTAAGGAAAGACTTACAGAGGTCATAATTTGGTATGGAATAAAGAGCTTATGTCACAGTTCTTGGATGTCTTCAATGTCTTGAAAAATAAATTCCTTTTAAAGGCAGCTTAACCAATTAACTCGGAATTTTCAAAATGGGCTGAAATCAACACGAAATATATTCTCTGTCTAAGAATTGGGCCGAACGCGATTGGAACGAGTGAGCCTGAGCATCAGAAAGCGTTGCTTTTCCCCTTAGCTTTGTTGTTCAAAGTGGTGATTTAGGGTGGAGAATTAACACTTATCCGTTCTAATTGGTTACCTACTAAACAGATAATGGCGACGAACCTAAGAAAGGAGCGAGAAGATGTTTGAGTCACTTGTTTTTGTCCAGTGGCATGACGTTCGTTTTAAGAGGACTAGCTTTTCCCCATCCTGCCTTGGGTCATGGAAGAGAGAATAAACCGCCTTGACGGCGCAGGTGTCTAAGCGCTGGCTTCTGACCATTCGTCTGGAATGGGTCCGAGTTCGAATCCCGCCCGATGAGGCATGAATACTGTGTTTGTCTTACAGCACTGGCTCTCTCCCGGAAACAATGACCCTTAATTAGGGACGGGAGATAGCTTATAGCTCATCGAGTAGCTCATGGCGGTTGTTATGCCCGTAACAACAATAAAAACATCGGCCTCTTAAAGGGTTAATTTAGGGGAATAGAAAGTAGTCACACGATGACAGATCTGGAGAATCGGGAAAATGGTTGAGTAAACACACTTGTTTTCGTGCCAGAAACTGCGGTACATTAACTGCTCTGTGTGCAGGTTCGTTATGGTGGGAAAAGAACCATTGCTCGTATTTGTACTCAAACCTGGCACGAAAAATCCACTTCGACAATCCTTCCAAAATGGATGTGTAAGCATTCCCAGTGACAGTTGTACCTTCAGGAATGAACTCGTGATTCAGAATTTCCAAAGGTACAAATTGTGCCGCCGAATAAGAATGCAAATTTGCAGTGTCGAATACGTGAGCGTAGACGTGCGTGTGGGCGGAGCTGTGACAGAGGAGGGCATGACAAGCACACGTGGCTTTTTCCGCGATTATTTCGCTCGTACTCCTCGGCGACATTCGTTGTGTTTCTTGCAGGAGTTGGTTTAATTTCATAAGCAAGCAGTTAAAATGAGTTGCCACTAACGTATTGATGACGAAATGAGGTTGAGAATCGTCGGTAGATTGGAGGCAGGGCAATCGCAAGTGCAGGTTGCTACAGAGCTCAATGTAACGCCCAGTGTCGTCTGCAATTTGTGGAAACAATTTAAGGACACCGGATCCATATCGAGAAGGCCTGGGTAAGGTCGTCCACGAGACACGACGACCAATGAAGATCGTTATTTGGCACTTTCAGAGAGGCGCCACTGGACTGCTACAGCTGCACAGCTATCTCGTGAGCTGCATGCCGCCATTGGAACCCGAGTTTCAAGGGTTACTGTTTCCCGAAGGCTTCATGAAAGAGGGCTTTTTGCCAGAAGACCCTCTGTGTGCGTCCCGCTCACTTCAGCACACAAGAGAGCGCGTTTAGCATGGTACAGACAACATCAGCCTTGTACCAGACTTCAGTGGAATAACGTTCTCTTCCCAGACGAGTCGCGATTCAGCTTGGACACTGATTCTCGACGTATTTTCATCTGGAGAGAACCTGGGACCCCATATCTTTCATCCAACATGCGAGAAAGGGACCGCTATGGCAGGGGAGGTGTCATGGTCTGGGCAGGCATCATGTTGGGCGGCCGCACACCTCTCCATTTGTTTGACAGAGGCTCCCTGACTGCTGAGAGGTATAGGGATGAGATCTTACAGCCCTATGTTCGACTTTTCAGGGGCGCAGTTGGCCCTCGGTTCTTTTCTATGGACGACAACGCTCGTCCACATAGGGCTCACCTGTTCGACGATAATCTTGAAAGCGAGGATATTCGCCGTATGGATTGGCCAGACAGATCTAAACCCTATCGCACATGTCTGGGATGCTCTTGGGAGGGGCTATTACAGCATGTCATACATCCCCCCCCCCTCACACACACACACCCGGAGAACCATCCAAGAGCTGAAAACTGCATTGCTCCATGAGTGGGACCGACTGCCACAGGGACTCATCGACTGCCTCGTCTCCAGTGTGACGTCGCGCTGTGAGAGCTGTAGACTATAAGAGGGGACCTTACTCCATATTAGAGTCATTTTATGTTCGATCTTGCAACGTGGATTTTGGACATTCCTGAGCTGATGAGCCTTACTGACGATCATGAGTGCGTACCATGACTGTTGTATGGTATAATATTTTCTCTTATATAACTGTGTATCCATACCAAATTTCATTAAAATGCGTCCATTAGTTTTTCAGAAATTCGACAAAATGTGCAAATTCTCTTAATTTTGAACATCAGTGTATTTTAGGTTCTAATTGAAGCGGCAATTAGTTCCAGTAATAGCATCTTGCATAAATTGTTTTTGCATGAACACATATATCGCTTTGAATTTTTCCTTTGTCATATGATTAAAGATTAAAAAATTAAATGTGAAAGCATTTGATGAAAAGCTTGTGAATAT
Organism: Macrothele yani; assembly: GCA_039090855.1. NCBI lineage: Eukaryota > Metazoa > Arthropoda > Arachnida > Araneae > Macrothelidae > Macrothele > Macrothele yani. Next base: position 88,364,729 of record CM076992.1, read on the forward strand.
TTTAGTAAAATAATTGAATTTTCCGGACAAAGCGTAATAAGATTATGATCATCTTAATTCAGTATAAGATATTCATTAGTACAAATATGACTCTTAACAGTTTTTACAAAGATTCATAGAAACATTCGATCTAAGATTAAACATTTTGCTGGCTTTCATATTTCTTCTGTAGTGAATATGCAGAGAAACGTGGATCAGTATCTATAACGCTTTGCACTTGGAAATGGAAACGAAGAAATTCAGCTCCAAAGCGAAACAAATGAAAAAGAAAGCTCAGTAAAAGGAAATGTAGTACGAGATACAATGTTATTTTATTATAAATAAAATGCAAACGGTAAAACTGGGCATGCTTTTATTAAATGCTCTAAGTATTTAAAGTATTTTTGGAAAAACAGAAAATGCTATAGAGGTCAGGGTTCGGGAAACTTTTTCGAACGAAGAGACTACGTTCCAAAAAGTGAAGATACCAAAGTCTGAAATCAAAGGGCCCCACTACACGTTCGTGTCACATTATTGTGACCACCAGCTAATATGCAGAGTAACCGCAGTTTACAGCGCGGTCAGCAGCAAGATGGTCTGAGAGTGACTCAATAAAATGCTGCAAGATGTCCACAGGTATGTGGAGCCATGCTGACTGCAGTGCATCTAACAGCTGCTGGAGGGTGCGTGATGGTGGTTCCATAGAGTGAACAACACGATCGAGGTGGCCCCACAGATTCTCAACTGGGTTTAAGCTTGGAGAATTAGGAAGCCAGGCAAGTACTTTGAAGTCTTCGTCGTGCTCTTCCAACCACTCTCGGACATTTGTAGCTGTGTGACACGTCGCATTGTCTTGCTGGAAGATCCCATCCACACCAAGGAAGACAATCAGCATGTATTGGTGTACGTGGTCTGCAAGGATGGATTCCTAACGAATTCGGTTCATAGTGCCTTCTACAGATATGAGTTGACCCCGATAATGCCGCGAAAACATTCCCCAGACCATAACGCTGCTTCCACCAGCTTGGTTTCTTCCAGCAATGATTGAGGAGTGTTTGTTTTTCGATGTTTCTCGCCTTATACGCCAACGTCCATCTGTTCGATGAAGCAGAAAACGTGATTCATCGGAGAAGGCAATACTTGGTCAATCAGCGAAGGTCCAATTCCGATACTGCCGTGCAAATGTAAGCATTTTCTGCCGATGCACCTTCGTTAGCATAGGTGCAATGACCATTCGTCTGCATGGGAGCCCCATACGCAGCAGGGTTCGCTGAACTGTCGTTTTAGGCACACTTCGGGTAGCTCACTTGTCCATTTGGCCAGTGAGTTGTTCCACTGTAGCGTGTCGATCGGTCCTCACGCACTTTCGAAGCCGAAGTTCACCTCTCACATCAATGGCTCGTAGTGCTCCGCAGTTTCCACGTCGCTTATTCGCAATGGGACCATTTCTCCAGTCACGAAACACTTTAACGACAGCAGCACGCTAACAGTTCACAAACTGCGCTGTTTCAGAAATACTGCCACCCTTGGTCCAAAAGCCGATAATTATCCGTTTTTGAAAATCTGATAAATCGCTCCTTTTATATATGACAGCAACGACTGATATGTTTTCAGATTGCCTACAGCACACCTTATATACCTTCGAAGCCAGCTAAAGACACGTGCCTTCTTTCATTAGCTACGCGCTGTTGACGTCAAAAATAGGAGGTGGTTACAATAATGAGACCCGACTGTGTATATATTTGTATAAAATAATAAAACAATGTAATTTATAAGCATTATTTTCAGTAAGTACATTCAAGTCAATAAACAAAACTGTATTGTAGAAATGACATTCTTTTAATTGATTTATCCAGTTGTTCGTCGAATTTTACAAAACCGGAAACACTAAACCGTTCGACAGAGTGAGCTGGCGTCTCACCGCCACATCGCCGAGGACTACAACACGAAGCTGCCACCCAAGAACGTGTTCGCCGGTCATATTTCTTTGTTCTAAACTTTTCTTGAAATGCCCGCAACTAGAAAAAATATCCTCTTTCCAACTCCTTTCGCACCCCCATTTTTTTATTTCATATCACATTTAGGGTTTTGACAGCAAGGAAGCATACAAAAAATTTAAAACCCTATTTTTTCATTTTGGGAAATACAAAACAGCCACAATTTTTCGAGCAAGAGTCGCCGTTTCCCGACGTGTGCTGTAGGTGACGCAAAATTTAGATTCAGAGCTAACGTAGAAATAAAAGAACCGTTATTTTTTCTAAACCAACAAAATTCACTGAAAACAAAATTCCAATGAAAGTTTTTGACTTTTTACAGTTTTTTACCCTTTCCAACCGTAGGTTGAAGAAACGTATATGCTATAGCTTTGTCCGTCCGTACGATAACTGGCGTAAAAATGGTTCGATTTCGATGAAATTTTAGTATGTGGTAGGGGACCACCTGGGGACGAACCCTATTGAAAATGAGACAAATGGGGTCAAAGGTCACGACGTAGGAGCTGGATCCTTCCATTGCCCTTATGCGTCATAACTTGCGTAAATATGGTTCGATTTCAATGAAAGTTTATTATGTGGTAGAAGACCATCTGCGGACGAAACCTATTGAAAATGGGTCAAATGGGGTCAAAGGTCACGACGTAGGAGCGGGATCCTTCCATTGCCCTTATGTGTCATAACTTGCGTAAATATGGTTCGATTTCAATGAAAGTTTACTATGTGGTAGGGGACAGCCTGGGGACGAATCTTATTCAAAATGGGTGAAGTGAGGACAAAGGTCAGGACATAAGAGCGGGATACATTCCATTGCCCTCATGCGTCATAACGTGTGTAAAAATGGTTCGATTTCGATGAAATTTCAGTATGGGGTAGGAGACCACCTGGGGACGAACCCTATTGAATGTGGACGAAATGGGGTCAAAGGTCAGGACATAGGATTGCGATCCAATCCATCGCTCTTATCCCATATTATTAAGGTGGACGTCAAGTAATTTTGCTTCCTATACTTCCAATGGAAAAACTTTTGTACACATTTCCTTCACAATTAATGTGTTCCCAAGGATGAAAATTTGAACATCGATTAAAATAACTTTATTATAACTTGGAATACTTAATATTTTCTAAAACATAATCATAATTATATTAAAAATCAATAACTTTTCCTTCGGTGGTGTTGAAACCAGAAAAAGGATGGCGCGACCTGTACTTTGATGACGTCAGTAGACAAACATATGTTGGATTGCATAATTATGGTTATGTTTTAGAAAATATTAGGTATTTCAAGTTATAATATGAAGCTATTTTAATCGATGTTCAAATTTTCATCCTTGTGAATGCATTAATTGTCCAGAAAAAAGATGGCGCCACATGTATTTTCATGACGTCAGTAGACAAACAAATGTTGGATTGCAAAACTATGGTTATGTCTTAGAAAATATTAAGTATTCCAAGTTATAAAATGAAGCTATTTTAATCGATGTTCAAATTTTCATCCTTGGTAACGCATTAATTGGGAAGAAAATGTGTACAGAAATTTTTCCATTCGAAGTACAGGAAGCAAAATTACTTGACGTTCACCTTAAAGGAGCAATTCTTGTATGTATGTAAATTTTATTTTGAAAACGGCTCTAAGGATTTTGATGAAAGTCGTTAACCTGCCGTTTTCTGGTACTAGAAATCGATTTAGCTTGATCTCGACTTTAAGAAAATTTGTTTAGTGGGTGAAATAACCACCCTGAATTACTAAGTTTGTAGTGTGGTGTCATGGCGTCGCCCCATTAGATGTTGGCGCGCGGTCATGCCATCTATCTCATTGCGTCACGCGTTGTTTGTTGATCCTATTAAAGTTTTATGACGCCACACCTTGCTAGCAGATGGTCGCGATTCCCATCTGCCTCATTACGTCACGCGTTGTGTGCGTATTTTCGTCCGCACGATAACTAACGTAAAACAGGTTCGATTTCGATTAAATTTTAATATGTGGTAGGAGACCACCTGGGACAAACACTATGGAAAATTGGCGAAATGGGGGTCAAAGATCAGGACATAGGAACGCAATCACTTCCATCGACATTATGAGTCATAACTTACGTAAAAATGTTTCGATTTGGCTGAAATGTTGGTATGTTGTAGGGACCTGTCTGGGGACGAATCCTATTAAAAATGGGCGAAATGGGGTAAAGGTTAGGGCACAGGTGCGGGATCTATTCCATAGCGCTTATGCATCATAACTTCCGTAAAATTGCTTCGATTGCGAGAAAACTTTATCATGTTATTTCGGAGATATACTGAACCAGTTCTGTTGAATATCATCCAAATGGATCGAAGGTCAGGGCACATGGGTGAGATTTATTCCACAGCCATTTTCCTCATAACTTGAGTAATAGCTTGAGTAATGATTTCTAGTATATTAGAAAACCGTATCATAATCAATGCATTGCATGATTTTACTAACTTTTTAGTTTGAGCAATTGCATTTAATAATATCCCATATGATATTCCAATGTAAATTTTGCATAATATTAATATTTTACTGGCGCTGTTGTATATGTATATATATAAAAGATGCTTTTCGGGAGAAAGCCAGAATGAAATGACGAGGTGTAGAAATCGATCAAATCCATTAGGAAAAGTGTGGAAGACGCGTACTTTCTCCGATTATGTCCAATTTTTAATCATCAATTTGTTACGTGTAGTCTAAAGTTCCGGCCCTCTGGCGCAGTGGTCTGAGAGATGGCCTCTGATCATTCGTCCGTGATGAGTCCGGGTAAAAATCCCGGTGAGGCATTGATGTTTTGGTTGTCTCCCTTCCCTGGAACTAATGGCCCTTGATTAGGCACGGGTGCCTGCTTATAGCCCACTGAGTTGCTTGGTGGTCTTTAAATCCCCAATCCCCAATAAAATAAGTAATGTAAGTTACACCGATATGCCATTACATTATGACCACCCGCAACCTTGATTAATGAGCGCTCCTGGAGACTGAACGATGGCGCAGGTGAAGTTCACAGAGCAGTATATATACAATCCGAGGACCGGATTTCGGTCATTAGAGTGTTTGGAGTCAGAATGGGAAAAGCTGCCAATATACCGGAGTTTGATAAAAGGAAAAATTGTGATGGCACGGGGACTCGGAAGTATCATCTCGGAAATGGCGCAGCTTCTGAGTTGTTCACGTGCTGCTGTAGTGAGTACGTATCGAACGTGGTGCACAGACAGCCAAATGACGAACCATCGTCTAGCCGTGTGTCGTCCGCAGCTTATTGACGCCAGAGGGGAGCAGAGATTGTCGCGCATTGTTCACGGCTGGGCCACAGTGCGACAAATCACCCGCAACTATAACAGTAGTGATCAGCGCAATGTGTCCCAGTACACAATTTATCGCAGTCTTCTACGCACGGGCATGCGTAGCCGAAGATCCAGCTGGGCCCCCTTGCTCACTGCACGTCATCGCCAACAATGCATGACATGGGTCCAAGAACATCGAGATTGGACCGTCAATGATTGGAAGAAAGTAGGCTGGTCTGACGAATGAAGATTTTTGGTGCATCACGTAGACGGCCAGGCGCGGATGCGCCGATTCTCAACGGAGGCTATAGCGAGCGACGGTGTTATGAAGTTGGTGATGTTTTCTTGTGACACTTCAGGCCCCATTATCCCAATAGCACAATCCCTGACAGCTGTTAGGTATATGAACATCGTTACGGACCAAGTTCACGCAGTCATGGCAACTGTATTCCCTGCTGGTGATGGCCATTACCAACAGGATAATGCGCCATGCCACACTTCCGGAACCATCAAGGAGTGGTTCGAGAAACATGCTGGTGAATTCCTGTTAATGCTCTGGCCTCCAAATTCTCCTCACATGAACCCAATCGAACATTTGTTGCTCGACTTAGAAAAGCGGTTTCGCGCTATATCCCCTCCGAAATGTTCGGTAACTGGATTATCTGCTGTTGACATTATGATACCAGATAACCCAGGATACCTATCGCCACCTCATAGAATCGATGCATCACCGAGTGGCCGCTGTATTGCGTGATAAAAGGGGTCCTACAGCTAACTAGATAGACGGTCATAATGTAATGGCTCAATGGTGTAACTTTCGTTTTCAGTTCCTGTCCCTTTGTAAAATTTGCTTGTTTTCCTTTAGCATTTTCCACACATAACATTTACAGTTTCTCTCTAGCCTGAATGTTCTTGGCAGGAAGTGTCGAGGTTAGCGCTAGTGTGACGTATGTAAAAAGATGAGATAAGAAGAATGTTTTTCAATGTATGTTGACTGGCTAACTAGCTCACGAGCTGTAAAGTTGGTTTTCGTAAGGCTAGCTGTCTTTCGTTAGCTGTCTACTGTTTTACGCTGAAGGGTTTGAGATAATAATTCGATGTCTTCAGTCTCTCATTGAGAAATTCGAGTTCAATTGAAGTTGATTCCGACAGCATTTCCAAGTTTGATATATGCGTCACGGTACAAGTGATATGAAAAACTATGCTAACTAGTGCCTAAAGGACTACATACACTGGCGTGCAAAAATTAAGGACGAGACGGTTTTTCGAATGTAACGTCGTGCAGCAGTGCTCCACATCGACTCAAATCATACCATAAGCTCCCCAAAATAAAAGAATATGGGACAAGTGAGCAAAACCGGTCCAAACAAGGAATCCAAAGGATACAAAGGCACTTTATTGAAAAGTTAGCTTCAAGCACAACTGGACAGAAGACAGAAACGTCCATATGACAGGCGGCTGCCAAGAAAACTCCAGTCTTTAGTAGAGGATATGGTCACCCCTCACTGCGTTGCAGGATTTAAAACGTCTGTCCATGCTGAGAACGAGGTTGTCAAGAAGCTGTTGAGGCATCGTGGCTCATTCCTCTTGTAGCGCCAATCACACCTGCGTAATCGTTGCTGGCGGCTAGTGACGTGCTGCCAAGCGTCTCCCGAGTAGGTCCCACACGTGTTCGATTAGATTTAGGTCCGGGGACCTTGCGGGCCAATCCATGCGTTGAATATCTTCACCTCCGACAGCTCTGCGACAGCCACTGTACGATGAGGTGTAGCGTTGTCGTCCACGAAGAGGAACTCAGGACCCACAGCACCTCTAAACAGACGCACGTGAGGCCGGAGAACCTCGATACAATAGCGGACACCAGTTACTGAATCTCCTTGGAAGATGTGGTGGTCAGTACGGCTACCAAGCATGATAACGCCCCTAACGAGAAATCCACCACCTCCAAACCGGTCCGTTTCGATGATGTTGGAGGTGCGATTGCGTGTTCCCTGCTCTCTCCAGATGTGTATACGTCTAGAATCGCTCGTCAGACTAAATCGGCTCTCATCCGTAAAGAGAACTTGACCCCATTGCTGATGTGTCCAGTTCTTGTGTTCCTGGCACCACAGAAGAAACCGCCGTCTCCGATAAGCAGACGTTACTGGCACACACCATACTGGTCGTCGTGCAAACACCTTTGTGCAGCTCCCTGGCCACGGTAAAACGCGATAACGGACGTCCAGGTGTCTGTTGCATGTGCCTTGCCGTCTGTCTCTTCTCACTTGTAGGACAATATACCGGTCGTCCACCGCCGTGGTTGCTCGTGGATGACTACTGCTAAACTGTAAGGCATCTGTTCCTGTTGTTTGAAATGATTTCCAAGCTCGTGAAACGATGCTGTGAGCGATCCTGATCTCCTCGGCCACATTAGTTACACTTCGACCTTCTTCCAACTTCCCAATGACGCGATCTCGGGTAAAGTCATCCAGTTGCCTGTTGGTCACATCACACGGTGGCAGCAACTCGACGTCGTTCAAGCCGATGTACACCGTGCAATAGCTTTCACCGAATTGCTAAGCGTACACCGCCCGTGTGCTTTATACCCTTCCGATACTCCCCCGCCTCTACGTCATGCTGCATATATGCCTCGTAGTTAAATATATCAAAGGTGTTCGTTATGAAACACAGTATATCGAAGGAAACAATTGCTTCGATCCAATTTTTAGAAGTGAAACAAGGTGAACTAAATTTTGAGTGTTAATAGCACCTGCACTTACCTCGCTGGCAACAAAAGTATATGTGACCGCCCAAACGGCACGACTCTTTGTTTTCATCGTTTGTAAATTCAAATTCAGAAAGTATTGCGCAAATCAATTTAGTAGGTGCAGAAATATGGCGTTCAAAGATAGACGTACTGTTATAATGATGCCGTAAGGAAGTTCATTTGTTTGTTTGTATTTAAAAGGCGAGCTAAAAATTTTGTGCTCGAACAGGCGGATAGGTTTCTCTACATAGCCAAGATAAAAATGAACTTCACGAAGAAAAACTTAACTTTCGAATCAAAGCCCTGAACTATTATAATTAGCCCTTCCTATTTTACCTTTATTATATATGCTCTCAAACACTACTCAGGGGAAAAACTGTACATTAAAGTCCTCGATGCGTGATGACTTCGAAAATGTTACATAAATGCAATATAATCACATCAAATGAAACTGTACTACGTTGAACTGGTTATGAGCGCAGCTTTATAAAAACAACGAGGAAAATATAATTGGCTTATTGTAGTAGCACAAAGCAATAACAACAAAACATGAGATGCCCAAGTTCACCTTAGAAGTCAAGTCACATTAAGGTGGACCTAATTTTGCTTCCTATACTTCCAATGGAAAAATATCTGCACACATTTTCTTCACGATTAATGCGTTCCCCAGGATGAAAATTTGAACATCGATTAAAATAGCTTCATTTTATAACTTGGAATACTTAATAGTTTCTAAAACATAACCGTAATTATGCAATCCAACATTTGTTTGTCTACTGACGTCATCAAAGTGCAGGTCGCGCCATCTTTTTTGGGGGAAAGTAATGCGTTCCCAACGATGAAAGTTTGAACATCGATTAAAATAGCTTCATTTTATAACTTGGAATAGTTAATATTTTCTAAAACATAACCATAATTGTGCAATCCAACATTTTTTGTCTACTGACGTCATCAAAGTACAGGGCGTGCCATCTTATTTTCTGATTTAAACACCACCAAAGGAAAAGTTATTGATTTTTAATATAATTATGGTTATGTTTTAGAAAATATTAAGTATTCCAAGTTATAATATGAAGTTATTTCAATCGATGTTCAAATTTTCATCCTTGAGAACACACTAATTGTGAAGGAAATGTGTACAAAAGTTTTTCCAGTGGAAGTATAGGAAGCAAAATTACTTGACGCCCACCTTAAGGGCACAAAGCAAAAGGAATACAAGAGGAATAATCCATGCATTTCTTTCGAAAAAAAAAGAAAAAAAAGGATATACCTGGACAAAACATTTCGGAAATATGCTTAAAAGTCCAGGGTGTTTGCTGTTTGCCATTCTTCCTTTCGGAGACTAACGTATAAAAATCGGAAATCCTTAAAAATATTTATCAGCAAACGTTTCAATAAAACATAAAACGAATTTCACGTAACACTTTTTTTATTGGAGGTTTAACGACCACCGTGAGGAACTCAATGGGCTATAAGCAGTAGCCCGTCCCTAATTTAGGGTCACCGGTTCCAGGGAAGGGAGAGAACCAGTGCCGTAAGACAAACACAGCATCCATGCCTCACCGGGATTCGAACCCAAACCCATCTCGGACGAATGATCAGAAGCCATCGCTTAGACCACTGAGTAAGGTGAACAGAAGTCCCTAATTCTTTAGGACAGTCCACGAATTTTGTTTACTGTCCCCAAAAACGTCTGATGCCTTTGGGGACGCAAATTATCCTCAAATTTTGATATTTATCCTCAAATGTCCTCGAACTTACACTTCTTCATTAGCCTGTTAGATTTCTAATGAAAAATGTTCTTAAAAGTAGTTTCTGTTGTACTAATTTTCCGACATGCTTCTTGTGAAAACAAATTTTGACTTTTTTTTCTTCTTTCCGAGTTTAACGACCACGGAGAGCAACTCTAAGGACTATAAGCAGTCACCTGTCTCTAATTTGGAGACATTCGTTCTAGGGAAGAGAGAGAGAGAGAGAGCAAGTGCTGTAAGACAAACACAGCAGCCATGTCTCAAGTGGGACTCGAACCCGTACCAACTTGTACGAATGGTCAGTGGGCAGCACTAGGGCAATGAACGAATGGTGCGGTCAAATTTCCACTGTACTTGATCTAAGTTTCTCCAAAAACGTTGGCAAAATGAAAAATTCGCCATGCAATTAGTTTGGTGTGCAGCTTGATTTTAATTCGGCACATGTACAAGGTAAAGCATTTCACTTTTGCTAATATGTTCTCGCCTTCATAATTCTACTTTGTCAATACAAATTACCAACATTCTACAAGATATATCCTTTTAAGACACACATTTTCATATCTAATATCACACTAATTGAAGCAACGCAGATTTGTCACAAAAATATTTGCATATTTATTTTGAGTACGTATGTGTCCCCAAATGAACTACCGATTTGAGGACGCCACGCCCTTGTGTCCTCAAATCAATGTTCCGATATCTGGTCACCTTACCACTGCGCCACCGGGGGTAGCCATAACATTTTGTGGCAATTTTAAACAGTATCAAGTACACTACTGCTTGTGAAAATTGCATCACCATGAAAGAATCGCGCTGTTCAAATGAAATTTATTTCACATATTCTTCATGTTCCAGGAGATGACTGATTCAATTTGTAGAACTGTACACGATATTTTCGCTACAAAAGTCAGTACCGTGTGAAGCCACTTCGAGCAACAATAACAGCCTCTACCTGGAGTGGCATTGAATGGAAGAGGCTTTTCATATCGTCCTGGGGAATAGCTTCCCAGGCTGCTTCTATGGGAGATCAAACTTCATTTGTGGTGGTTGGCGAAGGCGTTTGACGGGCTAGTCACTTAGCTAAAATGTCCCAGACATCTACGATAAGAAACATATCCGGCGAACGTGAAGGAAAGGGAAAAAACTGCATCTTCCGTACATTCATTCCGGCCATATGTGACCGAGCATTGTCCTGCTGGAATACAACGCCAGGACAAATCTGAAGAAAAGGTATCACCTCGGTCTGTAAAACATCCCTGGTGTATCTCTGGCTGTTAATACGCTCTCGGACAATGAAATATGAGCACCAAGAAGGAAGCATCGGATTGAACTGAAATTTTATGGACGTAATTATACAGATGAAAGGTACACATCATGGTAAAAACAGAGCTGTAAGACAATTATAGAGGGATATGTGGCACGCAGGCCGGTCATCTTTAATAGCGCGTCGCACCACCTCGTGTGGCGATACATGCTGCAATACCGTCCGGCATGGAGGCAAACACACGCCTGATGTTGTCCTGCCGCAGACTTGCCCACACGTGCTAGACGATGTGCTCCAAATCCCGTATAGTGCGGCACGGCGTCATCTGGCGTTTGAACTAGCCCCATACATGCTCCACAGGGGACATATCCAGGGAGCGGACAGGCCATGGAAGTGTCTGGACACGACGTAAACAGTTCTGGACAACACGAGCCGTGTGGGGGCGGACTTAAAACTTCATTCCGGATTTATTTTAATTTTAGTAAAAAGAAGAATCTAATTTTCGCCTAGGGGAAATGATACAGGATGTAAATAACGTAACACAATATTTTGTGTAAACATGTTCAACTGCTGAGGTTTCCATACCGTTTCTTTAAGAGTTACTGGGAAGGACTGTGTTCATTCAGTTGGACAACTTCCATGAAAAAAGAAATTTAAATATCTGTAGCAGTAAAACTATGCATTCAAAAGACATTGCCAAAATAATTCATCGACATTTGTTGTTCGGCTTATCGATGATGAAGCTTTATCTTTTGTTTCTCGACAGGCGTTTGTGTAAAATACAGTGCTGGCCAACCAAAATGCAACACCAAGAAGGAAGCATCCGATTGGCCTGATATTCGTAGCATGCGTCGCCCGCGATAGGACATGCAAACGATTAGCATTGCGGGGCAAATGCAAATCATGTGCTTCCGGCACGCCCCAGAGAAGCACTATAAGAAGGGTACACAGAAGGCGGGGTGTAAGTAGAGGAAGTGTGTTGTGCTGCCGGACCTCTGCGTAAGAAGCTTCCTGCTGCCTCGTCGCAGAATACGGCAGTCATTCCAGCACGTTTTGAAGTTCGACAGAGGACGAATAGTGGCTTATCGCGACAGCGGTTTATCGTAGCGAGACATCGGCGCCCGTGTGTGACGACATCCAGCCACAATGAGGCGAGTATGGATTCGGTGGGTGCAGGAGGGACGGACGGACCGACGTCAGCGATTGCCGCAACCGCGGCATACCACCAAACGAGAGGAGCGGCATGTTGTGTGACGGGCATTAACGGCTCGTACCGCCACATCACGAACGTTAGCGCAGATATTAACGTGTGTTGCGCAGCAACCTGTGTCAGCACGTACAGTTCGACGTCGTCTGTAGGAGCGGGGACTTGTCGCACGGCGCAAATTGCTCCGATTACCATTGACGTTATACCACTGGCGAGTGCAATGGCAGTGGGGCGTTGAACGTCGCACGTGGACTACGGAATGGCACGACATTGTTTACTCCGACGAATCCCGCATCTGCCTGCAACACCACGATGGTCGGATCCGCGTGTGGCGGCACCACGGCGAGAGACTGTATGACGCCTGCATTATGCATTGCCATACCGGTCCGTCACCTGGTGTTATGGTTTGGGGCGCAATTGGATATAACACCCGCGTCCCTCTGGTACGCATCGCCGGTACACCCAACAGCCACAGCACCATCTCTTACGTTTTGGTGCCTGTAGTCCTCCCTTACCTGCAGGACCTGCCAGCGGCTACGTTTCAACAGGGCAATGCGGGGCCGCACGTGGCATGGATCGTGCAACAATTTTTCACGGTCCACCAGGTGTCACTGCTGCCGTGGCCCGTCTGTTCTCCCGATATGTCGCCCATCGAACACGTCTGGTCGCTGATCGGCAACCGAGTGGTCTGGCAAGCACCACCCGCGGCTACGCCTGATGAACTGTGGCAACGTGTGGAAGCAGCCTTGACCGACATATCCGAAGTCCACATCCAAAGCCTCTTTCTTTCGATGCCGCGGCGTGTAGCGGCCGTTATTGGCAGCCATGTGGGCCACATGAACTATTGATGTCTGCGTGTTCCGCAAGTCGCACTAGCCTGTAAGCTTAATCGTTTCATCTTTGTATCTGTTGTTATGTGTCCAGTAAATCTGGCTTTGCTATCTCGTGTCCTTCTTGGTGTTGCATTTTGGGTGGCCTGCAGTGTATTAATAAGTGAAAATGAAGTGTTTGAAATATGAAAATTCAGAAGAAAATGAAAATTTACAGAGAATAATAAGTTGGGAATAATGGTTGTAAATACTAAAGAATTTCTAAATGAATGTCTTATGAAGGCCTGTTGTCTCAATCCTAAAACTGTCCTTAATCATTTCATAACTTTGGGAAAGGTCCATAATTGAAGTACTGGAAAGCGCCTTATATTCTGTAAAGATTGGAAAGATATGTTTAGGAATTCTACGGTATTCCAACAGACATTGTACTCCAGCAGGTTGCTTTCTATGTAAACTAAATAATGTGACTTTTGAATGTTGATGAGATACTAATTGTTCTCATGATATGAGACGAATCAGTATTGATGAGTCTTTCCTTTACGGTAGAGTATAGATATACTTCAATATTTCTATCTTTTACAGTAATTATTTACAACCTTAAAAACTAAAAGAAAAGTATCTTGCTTACGCCCACTTCTCAAATTATCATTATTGAAAAAACATATTAACTCAGCCCTTAAGTTTTCGTTATAGAAATACCAACTTTTTGTTGCCTTACCTTCTACGTTATCATTATTTATATGTAAATTGCTTATTTTCAATACAAGATTCATGAAAATCATTTAATAATTGTAGGAATTTTGGATACGCTTTAATATCCCGTTTTAAAAAAAAATCAGAATATTCTAAACCTAAATTTAATTAACTAAACGTTTTATTGAAAATCATAACTTAAATAATGATATGAATAAAACTTTTAAAAGTTTATACTTTTCGTTTGATCCCCATAGATCTAGGTATGTCAAGTTTTAATAATCTCCCATGACTACCTCTTTACAGACAGTCTATGGGATATGTCATTAAGTTATTAGTTTTTATGCTCTAAAAATAAAGTGTTTGGATAGAACTATTGTTATAACCAAGGTTAAGATGTTCTTCTTGTTAAGTAGATAATATTTTATAAAAGGTATGTTGTGGTAACTGCGTGTGAGTCTCCACTTAAGTGTTGATGTGATTACAGCCAAAATACCTTGAATTATTTAAGTTTAAGATGAGTTCCAAGTTTTGATATGCAAACCGTTATATTTTCGAAAATGTGATGTTATTAAAGGTTTGACGGTTGCTTTGTGCGCTGTGTCTTCGTTGCGTGAATTCGCTCTCCAGTAACAGATATCTTGTACTTAATTGTCTTAGAACGCGATTAACAGTTGTTGAACATACTTGAAAATCACATTCCTCTTAAAGAATGTATGTGTTAATCCTGGAGTCCCAATGCAATTGTTTCTCGAGAGAGAACCTTTGAATCGATTTAGTTCTCAGCACCGCATGGAATTTTGTCGCCTATCTGTTGTGCATGTTGGGTTGTTTTTCTTGTTCCTAATCAAAACAGAGCGGGACAAACAAGTCAAATGATCGGGAACGCATGATGCAGTTATTATCAACTCAAGGGTGTACAGAGGAAAGTAATGAAACAAAATGGCTTAAATCTGAACAGATTTCTGCTAAACCGAATTTCATTTCAGGTAATATGTTGATCACTGGAATGAGTAAAGCAATATCCTAAGTAGTTTTGCATCTGTTCATTTAATGTCCCATTTTTCTGTCGCTTTAACCCTCTAAGCGGATGATGTAACTCAACCAAATGGTGCCCCAAATTTTCTGCTCTAAACATAAATGTTCGCATAGTGGCCCGGTTTGAAGAAAGCTACGACAAAATAGTTCCTGTTCCTCTCTCATCTCAGAAGCACTGATAATAAACTTTCGCTAGTGATAAGCGCTCTCTTCGAGTTCTCTATTCTGTGCTCCATAATGCAAGGTATGATAGGGAAGGGCAAGTCCGTCTGACACGCAAATCACTCCACCGGGTATGAACAAGTGACTTCAAACATCTTCTCTATCCTTTCTTAGTTTCGTCGCCAATTATATCGATCTTTTAGCACGTACTCGGCCAGAAGGATTATGGCCAGTCATTCACCTAAATGACAACTTTCAATAAAAAAAGCTACAGATAAAACCAAGCTTACTATGCGTAGGTTCCTTCATTCCAGCTACCTTTGGTTCATTTCTTAGACAGCAACTATATTCGTTCGAGCTGATTTCAGCCCATTTTGCTAACCCCGAGTAAATTCGTTCCATCCAGTTAAGGAATTAAATGGTTTTTATTCGATTTTTAGCAGGTCATTTGTAAAAAAGATACCGTGCTTAAGTTATCCCTTTGGTCCGTCCGTCCGTCTGACTTTGGACACCATATCTCTGCAACTATTAGTCCGATTTGAAAAATTCTTTTTGCATTGGAAAGCCGGAAATGAGAACGTTGAACCTTGTATTCCATTTTTATTTCCAGTGCACAACTTCGCCGTTAGAGGGCGTAAATGCAGATGCTATGGAATTGAAAATGCGTTTTATTCCATACATTTGCTTCTAAATAGTCGATTAAAAAAATTATTTCGATCCCATTTATAACGAAGACTATTTTAGGTGATGTTTCTTTTTCAAGCAATGCATAGGTTTCCTCGAGGGGGCGTAATGGTAAATGGCGATTTCCCCGATATCTCTGCTTCTAAAAGTCCGATTTCAAACATTATTTCCGCGTCAGTTACAACTCCTAGCGGCAAATGCTCTGCATATAATTTCCAATTCTTGGTAGAGAACAATTTTGCCACCAGGGGACGTAATTTCTTGTTTCTGGTTCTGATGTACAACATTTGCAGCAAACTCTGAGCACTTGAAAACTGAACTGAAAAACATATTTCGTGTACCGAGAATACCTTCTGCTTAAAATACTGCATGGTTTTCCGCCAAGAGGCGTAGATGCACACTGAAGTGCCAGAAATACTGGTACACCAGTTTAATACTTGGTAGCACAGGACTGCAGAAATATGACGGGGCATGGACTCCACTAGCTTCTGGAAATATGCTGTAGGTAATGCACACCATACTTCCTGCAGAGCGTTCCACAATTCGGGTATATTCCGAGGTCACGGATTCCTGTGTTCAATAGCGCGTTGCATGGCATCCCAAATGTGTTCTATCACGTTCAGATCTGGGGACTTCGGAGGGAATGGCAACACCCCAAACTCAGATGAATACTTCTCTAACCATAATGTGGCGTCCCGACACTTGTGTGGAGAAGCATTCGCCTGTTGGAACAGGCCCAACCCATCAGCATGAATGCAGGACATGAACGGGTGTACCTCATCAGAAAGGATGCTCACATAGCGTTGGCCGGTCAAAGGCGTTTGTAGACGTACCAGGGGTCCCAGTGAAGTTCAGCTAAACACACCCCATACCATTACGGACCCCCTCCAGCCGGTACAGTTTCCTGTTGACAGGCGGAATCCATGGCTTAATGGGGTTTGCGCCACACACGAATCTTTCCATCTGTCCGATACAGTTGGAAACGCGACTCGTCAGACCAGGCTATTTGTTTCCAGTCATCAAGTGTCAAGTGGCGATGTTGCCGTGCCCAAGCGAGGCGCATAGCTCTGTGTCGTGCACCCATCAAGGGGATTTGAGTTGGGTGTCGGCTCCCAAAGCCCATATCGTGCAGGGTACGTTGCACAGTCCGGACTCTGATGCTTGTTGAGGCTCCAGCATTGAATTCCGATGATACCTGTTAGAGTGTTGCACGCCTATCGCGTTAAACGATTTTTGACAGCCGACGATGGTCACGTTCACCCAATGTCTTTTTACGGCCACACTGGTATCGTAGGTTGCAGCTTTTGCCGGAATCCTTGTAGCCACGGTACACCCTTGCAATGGTCGTCCGTGAAAATCCGAACTTCGTTTCTACCTCCGAAATACTATGGCCCATCCCACGAGCACCAACTATGACACCGCGTTGAAAATCACTTAAATCGTTATTACTTGTCATTCTCATGCCGAAAACAGCTCTGACAGCTGGCAAGGATGTCTATCGCTTTATATACGCACTGGCGGACGCAACCGCGTACGCTCATAGGGGACGTTGCTATGTATTTTGCATAAGCTCGTCTGTACCAGTTTTTCTGGCACTTCAGTGTATATCTTTTTTTTCTCTGCTTCATGAGTAAGATTTGAAAAATTCTTTCTTTGTCTGAGAGCGCTTGCAGTGCGAAATATTTCGCATATATAACTTAATTCCTTTACGCACATGTGTGCCACTAGAGGGCGTGAGTTTTCGTTTCCGTTTCCGTTTGCAGCATGTTTGCAGCAATATCTGCTGGACCTAAAACCCGATTGAAAAAATACTTTTTCAAATAGATACTACTACCTATGAAAACATTTTGTGTGTATTTTCTTCCCGAAATAATGCACAATTTCCCTGCTAGAGGGCGCAAATATTTAATCTGTTTTTCTCAATCTCTCTGCTTTTGAATATCCGATTTAAAAAGTTATTTTAACACCGGATATCATTTACTTTTATGAACACAGTTATTGAGAAATTTCTTTTTTTACGTTTTCCAACCGTAGGGTGAAGGAAGCGTATATGCTCCAGTTTTGTCCGTCCGTCCGCACGAAACCTCACGTGAAAATGGTTCGATTTAGACGAAATTTTAGTATGTGGTAGGGGACCACCTGAGGACGAACCCTGTTGAAAATGGGCGAAGCAGTGTCAAAGGTCAGGACATAGGAACGGGATCTATTCCATTGGTCTTATGCGTCATAACCTGCGTAAAAATTGTTCGATTTCGATGAAATTCTAGTATGTGATAAGGAACCACCTGGGGACATACCCTATTGAAAATGGGTGAAAAAGGGTCAAAGATCAGGGATGCTTGAAATATGCAAATGATGATCCTTCATTTCGTTTTCTTTACGATGTACAATTTCGCCGCTAGAGGGCGTAAATGCAAATGATGTCGAATTCAAAATACATTTTATTCCGTATAATTGCTTCTAAAAATCCAATTGAAAATATTCTTTTATCTTTCGATTCCATTTATATCGAAGAGTATTTTAGGTATAGTTCCTTTCTAAAGTTACGCATAGATTTTTCACTAGGGGACGTAAAATGAAATTACGTTTTCCCCGATATCTCTTCTTCTAAAATTCCGATTTGAATTTTTTTTCTTCAGCGGATACAGCTTCTGATGGAAAATGTTTTGCATATGACTTCTAACTTTTGACAAACAATACTTTCGCCACCAGGGAGCGTAAATGTTAATTTTCGCTTCTGATGCATTTACCATAAAATCTGAGTTTCTAAAATCTCAATTGAAACATTTCTTTCGGAAACTGATGCCACTCACGTCTATAAAAAATTTTGGAATGTCTTCTTCTTAAAATATGCATGGTTTCTCCTCCAGGGGCGTCGATGTATATCTTATTTTTATTAATATCTCTGCTTCCAGTGGCCCGATTAAAAAAATCTTTCTTTATTAGATAGAGTTTCCGGTGTGACATGTTTTTCATATAGTTTCAAAATTTTCAAGTAATTCATAGACTTTCCGCTAGAGGGCGTAAAGATAAATTCCGTTTCCCCCGATATTTCTGCTTCTAAAACTCCGATTTGAAAAATTGTTTCTGCACCGGATACAGCTCCTGATGGGAAATCCTTTGCATATAATTTCTAGTTTTCGTAAAAACTGGTTGGCCACCAGAAGTTGTAAGACTTAATTTCCGCTCCTTATGTACTTGCAGAAAAAATTGAGCTCTTAAAATCTTGATTGAAAAAATTCGTTTGTGCACCGATACTACTCATGTTGACAAACCTTTCAGGAATATTTTCTTCTTAAAATAAAGCATGGTTTCTATTCCAGGGACCGTAGATGTATATCTTATTTTTGTTAATATATCTACTTCTAGGAGTCCGATTTGAAAAATTCCTTTTTTGTTGGATAGTGTTTCCGATGCGAAATGTTTTTCATATAAATTCAAACTTTTGAAGTAAATCACAGACTTTCCGCTAGGAGGCGCAAGGGTAAATTGCGTTTTCAGCGATATTTCTGCTTCTAAAACTCAGATTTGAAAAATTATTCCTGTATCGCATACAGCTCCTGATGGAAAATGCTTTTCATATAATTTCTAATATTAGGTAAAAAATGGTTTGGCCACCAGGTAGCATAAGTGTTAATTTTTGCTTCTTATATATTTGCAGCAAAATATGAGCTCCTGAAAACTCGACGAAATTGTTTTTCCTTGGAACGATACCTTTCGTACCGAAAAACCTTTTGAGAATACTTTCCTCTTAAAATGATGCATAGTTTTCCCGCTGGGGGCGTAGATGCATATCTTATATTTTTCCATATCTCTGCTTCTATGAGTCCGATTTGAAAAACTTTTTCTTCCTTGGAGAGCGTTTCCGCTGCGAAATGTTTTTCATATAAATTCAAAATTTTCTTAATGCGCAAGTCTGCAACCAGAGGGCGCAAGCTCATGATTCCGTTTACCCGCGGGTTAAAAAACCCGATTGAAAAACTCCTTTGTTCTGTCAGGTAATTGTTTTCCATACAGGTTCCATTAATTTTGAATAGCTTTGATAAATTTAATTTGCGTCAGAGCGGATTCAAAGGACGTGCTCATTACACCCGAAAATCCAGTGTCATCTTTCTTGTTTAATTTTCGAAACACACCTTTTAACCGCTTGTGGAAGTAAGAAGCTGTTTCTATTTCTGGATGTTTTATCGATTGTAGAAATCCTACTCACACAGCAAACAACAATTTTTTGTGTGACCATGCTGCAAACCAAGCAAAAAGAGCAGTGACTTTCAAACCGCCACAGACGTTTCAAGCATATTTTTCGTACTAATTCTTTTCCAAAACTAGTTTCACGTTTTCATATGACCCTTTCGTCACGATAGCAAGGGCTTATGACACCGACGGAAATTTATTTCCGTTGTAAACCAGCACAGCTATCAAACTAACTTTAGGTGAGTACACGAGGAAGAGCTGCTTTTGTATCGTCTTCATGTCCCAGGGCTTCCATTACAAAGCAAACATCATTACAAAATACTAAATTTCTTCCTTATGAAAAGAAAGTTTTAAATTTAACCTGACGGCTGCGGAAAAAGACATATTTCAGTATCTTGGTGGAAAAGATTTCCTCATTTAATCTCGATCCTAAAAGTTCTGTCAGCTTTTTGGACACATTTATATCACGGTACCAAGAAAATAATGGCTACCTGGTTTAAAAATTGAGACTCAGATGAAAAATTAACTGCTTTAAAATCATTATCATGATGTAATGTTATACAAGTAGGCAGTGGGTGCTATAATATACGCCGAAGAGCAATTGAATTAAAGACAGCTGGCGTTATGCAAATGTGGCGCTGTTGGCGGCCCTGTAAACGGAAACGACATGACGTATGCAGCGATCCGAAAATATAAGGAGTGATGCGACGGGAATTAGTAAGAATCGGACGTAAGATGAAGGATCATGAGTAAGATGAAGGATCTAAGCGCATTTGATCGTGGGTAACTTGTTGGGGCCTGACGAATGGGTCACTCTATCTAGGAAGTCGTGCAGACACTGGGATTTTCATGAGCCACTGTGTCACGGGTGCACCGTGAGTACATCGAATCCGGTAAAACCATCCCTGCAAGGGCCAACTGTCGTCGAGAACAGCGTGTGGATCATCGTCGGCTAGCTCGCATTGTAACAGCGGATAGACGAGCCACAGTGCAAGAAATCACTCGGCAATTTAACGCTGGTGCACAAAAACGTGTAAGCAGCCACACCATCCAGAACCATCTCCTCGCTATGGGGTACAGAAGCCATCGTCCCACGAGGGTACCGCTGCTGACCACACATCTCAGGATGCAAAGATTAGCATGGGCGCAGGAATATCGCCACTGGACCCTAGACATGTGGAAAAATGTTTCCTGGACTGATGAGTCGAGATTCCCGTTGGTACATGCGGATGGCAGGATACGAGTTCAGCGCAAACCACATGAAGCGATAGATCCTTCTTGCCAGCAGGGTACTCTTCAAGCTGGTGGGGGTGGAAGTCTCGTTTGGGGACTGTTTACGTGGACTGAAATGGGACCCCCTGGTACGTGTGACATCGTCCCTCACAGGTCAACGTTACCGGGATATCCTGGACGACCATTTGCTCCCGTTTGTGCGTCTTCAACATCCCACTGGGGACTTCATCCTGCAACAAGACAATGCAGCTCCCGAATTGTATCCGGATGGTTGGATGAACACTCCACCGACGTGATCTTGCTTCTTTTGCCACCTAGGTCACCTGAACTCAATCCCATCGAGCGCATCTGGGATGACATCGAGAGAAATGACTCCCCTCCATGAAATCTTCGTGAACTGTGGAAGCTTGTTCAGGGGTCGTGGATCCATCCGTATGGCTTCCCATCGCTTCCGGTGTCTTGTCGAGTCCATGCAGAGACGAATCGCCGCCGTCATCAGGGCGAAAGGTTGTGCTACACGTTACTAGACAGGTAGCTGTAATTCAATTGTTCTTCAGTGTTCAAATGGAAGCGAACTGGGTTCGAATATGCCAAGAAACGACCCAATATGCTTCAAAAGCCACCAGAAAGAAACAGGACAGCTCTGAAAATGACTAGCTCAGAACACAAACCAACACTCCATCAAATCACGAAAACCCTACGTGAGAATTCTGGGACTAGTATCCGCACCAGTACAGTGCGCGGGAAGCTGCATGACATAGGATATCGTGGTCGAGGAGCCTTTATCACTGCGACTAAAGTCCCACACCGATTAGCTTGGTGTAAAGAACGTTGGTCTCGGACTGTAAACCAAAGGAAAACTGTGCTTTCGACTGACAAATAGCTGTGCACAGCATACCAGTCTGATGGGCGTTTTTGGGTGCTTGAAGAAGTATAATTTCTCCAGACAGTATCGGCCCGACGTTCAAGTTTGGTGGAGGCAGCATGCTGGGATGGAGCTATTTTTCCTGGTACGGCTTCGACCCATTTGTCCTTTCGGGCAAAATCATGAATATTTAGATCTACATAGACGCACTCGACAAATATGCTTTATCAACTTTGTGGAAGTACTTAGGGATGGCCCATACCTCAGCAGCACAACGCAATATGTTATCCCGCGCTCATTGCAAGAGATGGGTTTGTGGACATTGGTGTCGAAAAGTTGAACTGCTCAACATAGAGGCCTGGCCTGAACCTTATAAAGCATCCCTAGGAAGAATTGGATAGTGGGTAGCGTGGAAGAAGAGATTCCCCAACAAACAAATTTGAACTGGTCACTGCTTTCAAGTATGCATGGAGAGGACATTTACAAGAAACACAGGAGAGGACATTTACAAGAAATTGGTTAAGAGTAGTTCACGAAAGTTAGAGGCCGTAATAAGAATAGAGGTTTCAGCTCACAATAATAAATAGTCGGGAGGTAAAGATTATTTGAAGACACGTAGCTGTTCGTCTATTAACGGTAAGGGTATGTCTCCTATAACTTCAGCTCCTCTTTGCATGTTCTCATGCAATTGAAAAATGCATGATAACATGGCCTTCATCAGTTTTTAATGACGTATCAATCAGTGGGATAAAATAAATTCGGTATATGCCACGAGAATTGGATTTCTTTTTTGAGTGGAGGTTTAACGACCACCGTGAGCAACTCAATGGGCTATGAGCAGTCGCCCGTTCCTAATTTAGGTTCACTGGTTCCAAGGAAGGGAGAAAGTCAGTGCCGTAAGATAAACACAACATCCATGTCTCACCGGGATTCGAACCCGGACCCATCTCGGACGAATGATCAGAAGCCATCGCTTAGCCCACTGAGCCACCAGGGAGACGAACACCGGATTTAACACATCATGTATAGTAACGACTCATAACCAATGCAAATGCGATACATAGGTAATAAATAATATGGCACGCTATGTGCTATTAAGCAGCCTAATATTACGTTCTGTTTTCCCATATGATTTCGAATCGCACTTAGTTCAGCCATCGCTGTTTTAAGATATTGCAATAAATTACAAATGGAACTTATAATGTGAAAAAACTATTCACGGAGATGAAAAAAAAATGCTCACTATGTCTAACCTTAAATAAAAGCATTCAGTTTTTCAAATGCGAAGAAAAATCGCTTCCGGGAAGTAAGCAGAAAATTTTTTCATATAAAATGAAATCTTCCAGTTTCATTCGTAAAGGAAAAGGACGTCTTAAAATAAAGCGCTGAAGGAAGGGAGAAAGAAAAAAAAACCGCTGCGTAGAAAAAACACAGTAGGCGGAGAATTGAAAAGAAAGTGACATTTTCGAATCGAAGGAAAAATGCTTCTTTTGTCTGAATAAAGAAACCGTCCTAATGTTAAGAAAGACAGAGTGAAAGAAGGAAAGATTGAAAGAGAGACGCGGAATATATGCCTCGGAAAGGAGCGGTACACGTGGGAAAGTGGTCCATTAGCGCCTGTTCTACGCTCTGGTCATCAAGCGTAGAAACTTAGGCATCTTGTTCTTTTAGTAAAGTTTATTTTTCCTTTTGTTATCTCCTGAAACTTAGCATTTTAGAAATACAATTTGTTTGTAGTAGAGTGTCTTAAATGCTCACCGACAGTTATTCGTCTTCTGTTATTCGTCTTCTGTTACAGTATTTAGACTAAAGTAATTTATGAAAAATTAAAAAAATGTGTGTCCATTAGGTTTTTCCTTAGTGTATGAGATGCGATCACACCTGATTTATCGTGCCAACATCTTAACATACTCTTTTCGATATCGCGTGGAGAAGGACGCTCGTCTTTAAAAGGTTCTGTAACGTCAAGCACCAAACATTCATCTAAAACGAATACGCTTTGCCCTCAAGGTTTTCATTAGCAGATCATAGTGTGAGTGCACCAATAAGCCATTACATTATGACCACCCCGAGACTAGAGAAATGAGCGCGCCTGGAGACAGAACGGCAGCAAAAGTGCAGTATATATTGTATATAACCCGAGGACCGGCTTTCGGTTAATAGAGTGTTCGGAGTCATTGCGGGAAAACCTGCGAATTTATCGGAGTTTGATAATGGACAAATGGTGATGGTACGGCGCCTGGGAACTATGATCTCGGAAACAACGCGTCTTGTGGGGTGTTCATTTGCCGTTATAGTGCGTACTTATCAAATGTGGTGCACAGATGATCAAACGATGAACCGTTGTCTAGCCGTGGTTCGTCCGCAGCTCATTGATGCCAGAGGGGAGCGTAGACTGTCGAGCATTGTTCACAGCGACCGCAGGACCATAGTCTACAAATCACCAGCAGCTACAACAGTGGTTATCAAGGTAATGTGCCACAGCATCCAGTTCATCGCAGCCTTCTGCGCATGGGCCTCCGTAGCAGGAAACCCAGCATGGTCTTCATGCTCACTGCACGTCATCTCCATCAACGCATGAAATGAGCCCAAGGTCATCGAGATTGGATCGTGGCTGATTGGACGAAAGTGATCTGGTCTGACGAATCAAGATTGCTGGTGCATCATGTAAACGACCGAGCGCGGATACGCTGATTGCAACTATGGCACCTGGATGCACTGTTAGGCGGAAACAAGCCGGCGGCGGTGTTACGCTGTGTGTGATATTTTCTTGGGACGGTTTAAGTCCCATCATCCCAATGGCACACTCCCTGACAGCTGTCAGGTACCTGAACATTGTTATGGACCAAATTCCCCCATTCATGGCAACTATGTTCCCTGCTGGTGATGGCCATTAACAACAGGATAATACGCCATGCCACACTGCTAGAATCATAAAGAAGTGGTTCGCGGAATATGCTGGTCACTTTCTGTTAATGCTCTAGCATCCAAATTCACCTGACATGAACCTAATGGAACATTTGTGGTTCAACTTGGAAAAGCGGGTCCACGCTAAATCACCACCACCCCGAAATGTACGGGAACTGGAGGAGCTGCTGTTGACATTATGGTACCAGATACCTCAGGATACCTATCGCCACCACATCGAATCAATGTTTTGCTGAGTGGCCGCTGTTCTGAGAGCTAAAGGGGTCCTACAACTTATTAGGTAGGTGATTTCAATGTAATAGGTCATCGGTGTATGTTGCAATCTTATAATCACTGGAAGAAAGCAAATCACTTAAGAATTGAACAGTTTTCTAAAGCAATTAAAAAATGGGTATAAAACTTCTGTTTTTTTCTGTTTTTTTTTTTTTTTGAGATTTAACGACCACCGTGAGCAACAAGCAGTCGCCCGTCCCTAATTTGGGGTCACTGGTTGCAGGGGAGGCAGAGAGCTAGTGCCGTAAGACAAACACAATATCCATACCTGATCCGGATTCGAACCCCTTTTAGAAGAATGATCTGATGCCATCGCTTAGACCACTGCGCCACCGGGGCGGTCTTCTGGGTTCGTAAGTACTCTACGGTAAACACAACGAAGTGAATAATTTACAATCAGGTCTTCGGAGTCATTGTAATCCTTAATGTATAGTAGAATATTCTGATTTAAAATAAGCTCTCTGAAGTAACGGATTAATTCCTTGATTTGAAGTAGAATAGACTGACTTACAATTAAGTCTTTGGAGACCCTGTGGTATTTCCTTAATTAAAGCAGAATAGGTTGACATATAACCAGGTCTCTGAAGTTTCGGGGTATGTCCTTCATTCAGAGTAGAATGAATAAATGTTTTGCAGTCAAGTTTTTGGAGTCACTGTTTAATTCCTTTATTTAAAGTGGGATAGATGACTTACAATAAGTATTGGGGCCCACGGGTTTATTCATCAATTTAAAATACACTGCTGGCCACCCAAAATGCAACAACAAGAAGGACACGAGATAGAAAAGCCAGATATACTGGACACATAACAACAGATACAACGATGAAACGATTGAACTTACAGGCCCGTGCGACTTGCGGAACACGCAGACATCAATAGTTCGTGTGAACTCCATGGCCGGCAATAACGGCCACTACACGCCACGGCATCGAACGTAAGAGGCTTTTGATGTGGGCTTGGGGCATGATGGTCCAAGCTGCTTCCATATGTTGCCACAGTTCATCAGGCGTAGCCGCGGGTGGTGCTTGCCGGGCTACTCGGTTGCCGATCTGGGACTAGACGTGTCCGATGGGCGACATATTGGGAGAACAGGCGGGCTACGGCAGCAGTGACATCTCGTGGGCCGTGACGAATTGTTGCACGATGCGTGCCCCGTGCGGGCGCGCATTGTCCTGTTGAAACGTGGCCGCTGGCAGGTCCTACAGGCAAGGGAGGACTGCAGGCTCCAAACGTCGGAGATGTAGCGGTGGCTGTTGAGTGTACTGGCAATGCGTACCAGAGGGGTGCGGGTGTCATATCCAATTGCGCCCTAAACAATAACTCCAGGCGACGGACCGGTATGGCGATGCATAATGCAGGCGTCATACAGTCTCTCGCCGCGGTGCCGCCAGACGCGGATCCGACCATCATGGTGTTGCAGGCAGAAGCGGGATTCGTCGGAGAAGACAATGTCGGGCCATTTCGTGTCCAGGTGCTGCGTTCAACGGCCCATTGCCGCCGCACTCGCGGGTGGTGTAACGTCAATGGTAATCGGAGAAGTGGGTGACGTGCGACAAGTCCCCCGCTCCTGCAGACGACGGCAAATGGTACGTGCTGACACAGGTTGTTGCGCAACACCCCCTAATTCCTGCGCTAACGTTCGTGATGTGGCGGTGTGAGCCGTGGAGACCCGCAGCAAAACATGCCGGTCCTCTCGTCCGGTGGTGTGCCGCGGCTGTGGCATTCCCTTACGTCGGTCTGTCCGTCCCTCCTGCACCCACCGAAACCATACTCGCCTCACTGTGGCTGGATGTCGTCCCACATGGGCGCCGATGTCTAGGTACGACAAACCGCTGTCGCGATAAGCCACTATTTGTCCTATGTCGAATTCCAAAACGTGCTGGAATGACTGCCGTATTCTGCGACGAGGCACCAGGAAGTTTCCCACGCAAAATTCCGGCAGCACAACACACTTCCACTACTTACACCCCGCGTTCTGTTCACCCTTTTTAGAGTGCTTCTCGGTGGCGTGCTGGGCGCACATGATTTGCATATGCCCTGCAATGCTAATCGTTCGCATGTCCTCTCGCGGGCGACGCTTGCTGTGAATTTCAGGCTAATCAGATTCTTACTTCTTGGTGTTGCATTTTGGGTGGCCCGCAGTGTAGAATAGACTGACGTCTGTATCAGGTCTCCGGAATCACTGATTAATTACTTGATTTAAAAAATAACAGATTGACTTGCAGTTAGATCTTCGGAGTTTCTGGTTCCTAAATTACTGTAAAACTCTTCGGAGAGTCCGGAACTTACATTAAAAGTTTTTGGAGTCACTGAATTTCGAATTAATATCTTTAATTGAAGTGGAACAGATTGACTTGTAACCAAGTCTCTGAGGTCGCTGATTAATTCCTAGATTTAAAGTAGAATGGATTGACGTGCAATTTGGTTTTTTCGGAATCACTGGTTTATTCCCTAATTTAAAGTAGAATAGACCGGCTTAAGGTCTCGTGATTTAAAACAGAATAGACTGATTACAATCCCTTGATTTTAAACAGAATAGACTGACTTACAATCCCTTGATTTAAAACAGAATAGACTGACTTACAATCATGTCTTGGGAGTCACTGGTTTATTCGCTAATTTGAAGTAGAATAGACTTACTTACAATCATGTCTTGGGAGTCACTGGTTTATTCGCTAATTTAAAGTAGAATAGACTTACAATCATGTCTTGGGAAACACTGGTTTATTCGCTAATTTAAAGTAGAATAGACTGCCTTGGAATCATGGTTGGTTGGTTAGTTTTTATGGCGCAAGGGCCATGCCGCCACCTTAGAATCATGTCTCGGAGTCTCTCGATATTGAATTAATATTGTAACGAGGGGCATTTGTGCAAATTTGACAAAACGTTTTAGCTTCTAAAATGCGCGGAGAGAAGAACGAACTTTTTGTATGCAAGTAAAACGTTTTCGAGGCAATATCCGGGTCTGCCAGAAGTGAATTTGGGTAAATTGACAAAACCAAAGCAATAATTGCCTCGTCTTCGTCTCTCGAACCAATTCGAATTTCCCCCATGGTATTTTTTCTGTTCGTAACTTAAAAGAACGCTCTTTTTTGCGTTCAAAGCTGCTGAGCACAGATAAGGCAGCGCACCTGTTAAAGGTCCAGTACAAAATCCGCAGTTTGCGTGTAGGGAAACATCATGAAAAAAAGACCATTCGGCAAATTTGTGAGAAGGTACCTTTACGAGTCATAGTCCTAGACCAAGGAGGAAAGGCACTTATCAACAAGGATGTCTTGGTTAACACGATGGAAAGCAGAGACGTATTTCTGCTCCGATCACTGTGGTGGAGAAAAAAGGGGCCAAAATCATAGATGTCGCCTAGTTTCGGAGTGACAGTAAAACTAAGAGTTGATTAGTATCAGGTACAGGGTGCTAGAATCTGGGGAATCTTCTTCTCTAGGAAGAGAAACAGTAAAAAATGCTTGCCTCTTCTATACTTGCATTCCCCTCAGAAGAGGAAAAAATGCTTTTCATCTTCTACACTTAAATAAAAACAAAGTAGCCCTTGATCTACAAATTTTAGAAAAATACTTCGAACATCCTCATCTCCTCTCCAATGTAGCAACGAAAGGCGCCAGAAGTTCGTTTTTGTTTTGGTTTCAAGAAGCTGATAACTCTGCTCAGGTAAACGTTTCTCTGAAAAGGAAAAAAATCAAGATTTTTGTCGTTAAAGACAACAAAGTGAAAATGGAATTTGATTTCTACTTTAAAAGAAATAAACCATCCCATTTCAGACTGTCATCTTACAGCAGCCCGCCTTACCAGTTCAAGATGTAACTAATCAATGCATCCAGTGACCGTTTCCATTTACTCAGCGAATTTCTCAGTCTGATTATACACTGGCGTGCAAAAATTAAGGATGAGACGGTTTTTCGAATGTAACGTGGTGCAGAAGTACTCCGCATCGACTCAAATCATACCATAAGATCCCCAAGATGTACGATTATGGGACAAGTGAGAAAAACCGTCAAAACAAGGAATCCAAAGGATACAAAGGCACTGCATTGAAAAGGTAGCTTCGAGCACAACTGGACAGAAGACAGAAACGTCCATATGACAGGCGGCTGCCAAGAAAATTCCAGTCTTTAGTAGGGGATATGATCACCCCGGACTGCGTTGCAGGATTTACAACGTCTGTCCATGCTGAGGATTAGGTTGTCAAGGAGCTGTTGAGGGATCGCGGCCCATTCCTCTTGTATCGCCAATTGCAGCTGCGGAATCGTTGCTGGCGGCTGGTGACGTGCTGCCAAGCGTCTCCCAAGAAGGTCCCACACGTGTTCGATTGTATTTAAGTCCGGGGATCTTGCGCGCCGATCCATGCGTTGAATATCTTTACTCTCCAACAGCTCTGCGACAGCCACTGTACGATGAGGTGTAGCGTTGTCGTCCATGAAGAGGAACTCAGGACCCACAGCACCTCTAAACAGATGCACGTGAGGCAGGAGAACCTCGATACAATAGCGGACACCAGTGACTGAACCTCCTTGGAAGATGTGGAGGTCAGTACGGCTACCAAGCATGATACCGCCCCAAACGAGAACTCCGCTTCCTCCAAACCGGTCCCTTTCGATGATGTTGGAGGTGTGATTGCGTGTTCCCTGCTCTCTCCAGATGTGTATACGTATATAATCGCTCGTCAGACTAAATCGGCTCTCATCCGTAAAGAGAACTCGACCCCATTGCTGATGTGTCCAGTTCTTGTGTTCCTGGCACCAAAGAAACCGCCGTCTCCGAAGAGCAGGCGTTAATGCCACACACTGTTCTGGTCGTCGTGCAAATAGGCCACCTTTCTGCAGTCTTCTGGCCAGGGTAAAACGTGATAACGGACGTCCAGTTGTCTGTAGCATGTGCCTTGCGATTTCTCCCGCTGTCTTCCGTCTGTCTCTTCTCGCCTGTAGGACAATATACTGGTCGTCCGCCGCCGTGGTTGCTCGTGGACGACCACTGCTTAACTCTCGGACAGCTGTTTCTGTCGTTTGAAATGCTCTCCAAGCTCGTGAAACGATGCTGTGAGTGATCCCGAACTCCTCGGTTACACTAGTCACACTTCGACTTTCTTCCAACTTCCCAATGACGCGAATTCGGGTAAAGTCATCCAGATGTCGTCTACTGGATTGCCTGTTGCCCATATCACACGGTGACAGCAACGTGACGTCGTTCAAACCTATGTACACCGTGCAATAGCTTTCACCGAATTGATGAGCGTACACCGCCCGTGTGCATTATAGCCTTTGGACACTCCCCCTCCTCTACGTCATGCTGCATATATGCGCATGCCCTACCGTAACGGACTCTAGTCTATCTCCTGAGCGGTCTTCTGGTCCGTTCTGCCTGCTCGTTCCGCTGTTATGCTAATTTCTCCTCTTCTTCCTTAAGTTTTGCACACTAGTGTATTTAGTACGTCAGTCTTCGTTTTGTGAGACGAACTAATTTTTTTTAATGTAAGAGCAAAATGCTAAAACCTCAAGTACAGTCGCGGCAAGGTCCTGTCCAGGACGGTATAGACCTGTAGTCCACATTCATACACAGTGTCAACCATAACCTAGGCTCCTAATTAGTACAGCAATTCTTAGAGTGGACGCAGAATTTATTTATCTTTTTGCATCGTTTCCGTGTTTAATGAAAACCACGAGGAACTACAGAGTGATTCATTAGGGATTTCACCCCCAAAAAAGCGCCATAATTTTGAAAGGAGAAAACATTTCAAGCTGAAATTTGAAGAAAGTGCCTTACCGTTTCACAATCACATCGATATCAAAGAAGATGTTGAAAATGTCCGCCATTTACATCCAAACCGAGATCAACTCGTTGCTGCATATTGTCAAATGTACGCCTCAGCATGTTCTTATTAAATTCTTCAATTTTCTGTGTGATGTTGTTTTTCAGCTGCAGAATACTCCTAGGTTTTTTGCTGTATACAATATCTTTCAGATGATCACATAAGATGTAGTCAGGTGGAGTTACATCTAGAGACCTCGGCGGCAACAAAACTTTGGAGATAACCCGATCGCCGAAGAAACTTCGAATATCAGCCATGCTGGCATTGGAAGTGTGACAAGACGCACTATTCTGTCGGAAGACGCCATTCTGCAGTTCAATATCACCCAGTTGGTTCACGAACTGCGTGAAGATATTGAGATGCACTTCTGTGTTGACAGTCTGTTCAAAGTAAATCGGACCGATTATCCAGTTCCGTGAAATGGCTCACCATGCGCCAATCTTTATGGGATGCATTCATTTCTAGTAAATGACATGGGGATTCTCACTCGCCCATACTCGTGTATTCTGTGAGTTCGCATAGCCTAAAAGGGGGAACCAGGCTTCGTCCCTGAACCACGTTATGTCTGTTACGCCTGGATTTTGACTGACGAATTGCTTATACCACCAGTAGTAGTGCATTCGCTTCGGCATGCCAATTGGTAACAGCTCATGAATAACTGTAACATGATATGATTTCAGTTTACCCATTTTTGCAGCCCTCTGGCAGGTGGAATATCACAGTCCTGTTTCGTGGGACAGTCTGCGTAATGATTTCTTTGGAGATTGCAACAACCACTTTTTAACACATTGCACAGTGGTTTCTGACATTACGGGTCGCTCTTCTAAATGCGTATCAACAAGGTACGCGTTCAAGAGGGCGACACACAATGTCAGAAAAGAAGAAACTTGAGACGACAGGAGGAGCCTCATGCTTCTTCTCAAGATTTTAAATCGTTGGCTGCGTAGGTGTTTCCCGACCGGGAATTTTTTTCTTAAACTCTTTCTGATACTTCTTGAAAGAGCCAGAATACCAACAACTCGGAATGATAAACACGCTCTCAGCAGTCGTGAAAACCATCGTACCCAACGTTAGCCAACGGACATAGAGAATGGCGCAAAACCGTTCCCACCAGACGCCGTTTATTATGGCTCCATCTTGGCATATGAGCCAAACGGCGCAGATATGGATGTGAATGTCAGAGCGTACAGCACTTCGTCATCAAATTTCAGCTTGAAATGTTTTCCCTTTTCAAAATTATAGCGCTTTTTTTTTGGATAAAGTCCTGAATAAATCACTCTGTATAAGGCTTATAAGCAGGCGCCCGACCCAAATTCTATGAAAAAAACAGAATAGTTAGAGAAACGCTCCCCTCATGCCTCATTGGAAACTCACACTCGTGACCAACTCGGACGAATGGTCAGAACACATCACATCGGGACACTCGGCCATCTCGCAGGCTCCATGCGTTTATATCAACAATTGTAACTTTATTGACTACCAGTCACAGCCCAAAAATATGAAAACCTCGCGGGAGTTCCGACGGAATTTTCAGTATGAAAAACAGCACAAAGCAACCGAAATTTACACTGAGTGATCACTGTATTATGACCACCTGTTTAGTACTTCACATGCCCTCCTTTCGCCCTCAGTACAGCAGCTGTCCGACGTGGCATCGATTCAATTAGATGCCGGAAGAAGTTGGGAGGTATGGCCAACTAAGCTGTGTGTAATACCGCCTTCAGTTCACGTATGGAGGTGATTAGTGTATCCAGACGCCTAACATGCCATTCCATAGTGTTCCATAAGTGTTCTATGGCCTTAATATTGGGAGGGAGTTCGGAGGCCAATCGATATGCCGGAAGTCTAAACTGTGTTCCGCAAACCATTCCTGCACAAAATTGGACCTGTGCATCAGCCCATTGTCATCTTGGAAAACACCGTGACCATTCTGGAAAAAGTGCAACAGTGGTAGGTGCACAGTGTTAGCAAGATATTCACGATAGTGGGCATCAGTCATACGTTGTTCCAGATGTGCCAGGTTTCCCATGTTCCTGCCAGGTAAATATGTTCCACACCATACAACCGCCTCTACAGACTTGCACTGTGGAGACCATGCAGGATGAATGGAGGGTCTCATGTCGTTTGCGCTGAATATGTACACGACTATCCACGGAGTGGGGTACAAAGCGCGACTCGTCAAAACAGCATACTTTTTTCCAATCATCCGAGGTCCAACTCCTATGATCTTTGCACCAGGCCAGTCTTTTTCGACGTCCAACTCCTATGATCTTTGCACCAGGCAAGTCTTTTTCGACGTCTAACTTGTATGATCTTTGCACCAGATGAGTCTTTTCTGACGCCCAACTCGTATATATTTGCACCAGGCGATTTTTTTGCGCCGATGGAACGTGGTTAGGGGAGGATGTCGTCGGGGTCGTCTGCTGCATGAGAGATACTGTTCCCATTTGACCTCTTTTTTGGGGTAGTGAACTGTTGAACAGTGCTGCGTCGGTCGGCTTGTACTGGTGGTTGGA
The DNA here is from genome assembly GCA_039090855.1 of Macrothele yani. Lineage (NCBI taxonomy): Eukaryota > Metazoa > Arthropoda > Arachnida > Araneae > Macrothelidae > Macrothele > Macrothele yani. Next base: position 88,398,192 of record CM076992.1, read on the forward strand.
CTCGGCGCTCACCTCTCATATTAACCTTTTGCTGTGTTTTGCAGTTTTGCATCCAAGTCTTTTTTGATCATTTTTACGCCAGTCCTAACTGCGGTGGTTCGCGAACAACCCATCATTCAGCCATTCGAGAAATCGAGGCACCCGCTCTTCGAGCTTCTGTAATCTGTTCTTTTTCAAAGTACGATAAATCCTTCCGTTTATCAATCGCACTGCGAATTTTACCACCTACTGCTCTACTCACACTTTATGTACGCTACGTCGGGCGATTAATCTCCCCCTCTCGGAAATCACGTTATCAACGGGCCGCATCCACCTTTGATAGGGAAATTCATAACTTAGTGATCACTTTGTGTATAACAATAATCATGATTTGACTGACTACAAGTCATAACCCAGAGAGGAAAAACTCATGTGCTTTCAGACGGGATTTTCAGCACGACAAACAGCGCTAAGCAACCGAAATTTTTATGTATATGTGAAAACTTAATAAAATCGAAATTTTAGAAAAGCAGTGTACGTTCTATGAGGTTAAACCCTAATAAATGGATAAAGGCAATATACAAGAAAATGTTTTTCGAAAAGAGATATCCTAAGAAAATTTGCGAATTCGTTGGGTTCGTTGGAAAGTTTCTTTCGGATGTAAACCTTTAACAATATTCCTTGATTAAGTGCAACCCTTAGATTTTAGATTTCAAAACAATTTTATTATTTCGTCTTCCCGTTGGCCGTGCTGTTAAAGATGCTGGTGCCGCCCCCGGTGGCGCAATGGTCTAAGCGATGGCTTCTGATATCGGTCGCATGTGTTGGAGCTCCCGAGATTGAATTGGTCGTTTTGACGGTTCAGGATTTTTTACGTGGTTTTGTACTGTGTTTGTGTTTCTGCATTCCTTTTCACCGCACAAGTAGTGATGGTGGTCACATATACGTACGTTTTTTAGTTTTGAGTTTTGCAAGGAAGCAACACTTGTCCTTTTCTTTAAGGCTAGAGGCCAAGATGGCTTCTACCCAGCTTCACGAGCTTAACTCTTCCTATGTTGGTGTGGCTTCTACTTTGTCTTCTGCTGTGTTTTCTCAGGCTACTATTCCTACTATGATCAATTTTCAGCGTCGTCTACTAATACCATTTCTACTGATAAAGTGCTACGTGTCCCACCAGGGATTTTGGGTGCTGGGGTGGAGGTAAACAACCAACCCCCACCTTCTATTTATGCTGCTGCTGCTACCAATTCTGGATTATCTGTTCGACTAGTGCCTTTTGCTTCATCCAAAGTGTTTATTTCTAGGGAAGCGGGTTTGCTGAGGGTTACAGTTCCTGAAGACTCTGATGAAGGTAAGAGTTTTTCATCGGCTATGTTATTAAGTGTTTACTTTCCCACCCTGTGTGACACCACCCTCCCACTGTATCTTAATGCTATCTGTAAAAATATCACATCTGAGAGCGTCGTTTCAGTTATTAGAATGGGAGGGTGAGTAATTGCTCATTTCACTGTTCGCCAAGCTGTTGATACTATTCTACTTTCCGGTATCGATATTGGTCCCATTCTTCTTACTGCCATTCCTTGTATACTAAGACCAATAACCGTTACTCTTTCCCCATTTCCAACTGCTGTCCCTGATTCGATTCTGGTCCAAGCCTCAGGTACGCTTGGCCGTGTCATCGGACTTACCAAGATCTTGCCGGCGGTGGGGTGAGATTCCCCTTATGCTAAAGTACAGGGCGGTAGGTACCGAGTTATTTTTCCTAGTGAAGCTGCCTTCCTTCAACGACCCACTACTCTGGAGCTAGACTTTGGTAATCGCAAAATTACTTGTAATCTGTTTGCTGGCGTCAAGTGTTTTTCCTGCAAAGCAGAGAGTCATATTTTGAAGGAGTGCCCGCGTCTGTCCTCCCTAATCTCAGCCGTGGATGCCAATTTATCGGTCATCACCTCTGCTTCACAACCACCAACTTCTGTTCAGTCTGTTACAACTAATTTGGAAATTCGTTCCTCCCCCACTGAGGCTCCTTCTGTCTCTGTGTCGGCTGTGGTTTCCATCCCATTGGAAAATGTTTCTACCAGTTCTCAACCTCAATACACCTCATCACCTCTAGCTTCAGAAGTTCCTTATACCACAGTTTCGGACGCGGAATTCCCGCCCCTTGCTCCTAGAAAAACTACTCAATTATCTACATCAATCGAGCGTTCTGTTCCATCGGTTTCCCCTCCTCTTACCAGATCACGCTCTTTGTCTCAGGTTAAAAATAAACGTAGTGAAACCAACTCTGATTCCCGCAGCTCATCCACACCATCTCGACCGGATTGTGAATCTACAGTTGTCCCCATTTCCAACCGTTTTGCTTTGCTCGGTGACCAACCTGATGAATGAGAGTGAGGCCACAGCTCATGACATGGCGCACTCAGATGTTACCTGTGTTCCCCCACAAGAACTGTCTGAACTATCACTGTATCTTGGCAATACTACTATCCCAAACTCCCCATTAAACCTACCTGAAATTATGTCTCTTTACAGCGTTCCGAAAAAATGTTCTCTACTTAAAAACACCTGTATTAGAAACCATTTGTCTCACTTGCCTGAAGTCATACATCAGCTCTCGTTTGTGGATGAACTCTTTGATACCACTGACTTATCTGCCTGGGCTGCACAATACGGCCGGAAAACAAAATAATATTCTTAAAATACTATCTACACACATTGAGAGCCACTTGCAGCCACCATAATGTTGCAGAAAATTACTTGTGTTTCCTTCAGTTGCCGGTGACTCGCTGCTTCGGCAGCGAATGCCCTGGTTTTTGAAGACATTAGATACTTGAATGCCGACTTCATTATGTTGCAAGAAACCAACATTACATCTTATACTCACCCTTTGTGTTGGCGACGTTGGCCATTTTATTTTTTTCATAATGTCCGTACCCATATCGGGTCGGGAACATCAATTGGTTTTCATAACCGTTTCTTTTCATTCATTTCAGGTATTCATGAGTCACAGAGCAGACTTGGAGTTTTTTTAGTATGTTTCCTTCCGTTTTCAGTCAAGTTGTTTTCATTTACTCAATATTCATGTTCCTCAAAGTTCCATTGAAGCCGAATCTCTTATTACCCATGCTGCTACTTATCTTGCCACAATTTCATTAGATGAGTATATTATTTTTGCCGGTGACTTTAACTGCACACTCCACCCTAGATATGACAGAACTGGATCTATGGAATCACGCAATCTATTGGGTTTACAGCTCTCCCAGGTTGTTTTAGATTTCAACCTTCAAGATGCTTTGCGCTTGTTTCACCCGACAGCTCGAGAGTATACTTGGTTTCCTCCTCCCACCCATTCTTGTGTTCCTGCTCGACTTGATCGCTTTTATGTTTCTCAGTCCCTTCATTCAGCAAATCAGTTCAGTTTCACATTCTACTAGCGTTTCCCGTGATCATCGTCCAGTTGTCCTTGTGTTTCACCCGTCCCTTTCCGTTACTCCTCACCCTCACGTTTGGACATTACATGATTCCCTTCTTCAAGATCAGTTTTTTGTTGCAGAAGTTAATGCTATAATTTCTCGTTCCATTTCTGTTCTTTCTTCTGCGGTTTATCCAGCTACTCTGTGGCTTTCCACATAGAATCAGATTATTCTTTATGCTCGAAATTTCTCTTTTCATTCCCGCACTCTTCATACCATAGAAGTTGCTGCACTACACAAGCAATTGCTTTCCACTCCGACAACGTCGCCAAACCACGTATTCTTTCAAGCGAAACTACGACGTCATAATACTACTTCCGCTTCAGCTGCCCTAACTTGGCTGAAATACTCAACTCTTCGTTTTGATGATACCCTATTTGACATCCATCGTTATTTGGAACGTTCAGCTGTTAAAAATACCACAATTGTTTTTCTCACTTTGTCGGATGGCGCAGAAACTTGCGATCAATTTCGCATTTGTACTCTTACCCATGCCTATTATAAACAACGTTTTAGCTCTATTGTAACTTCCAATGCTGAGGGTTCTTCTTTTGTTCAAAATCTTCCGCAAGTTCCCGAACACTTCCATTCACAGCTTTCTGCGCCTATCTCGCCTGCTGAAATCAAGACTTCAATCTACAGCCTTAATGATCGCTCTGCACTGGGAGATGATGGTCTCCCCCTCCCCTTTTATAAAACATTTCTTCTGGTTTTACTTCCTTTATTGATGGCAGCTTTTAATTATACATTTTTTCGGCTTCTCATTTTGATTCATCTACTTTTTCTTTTGCAACTTTCCGTCTAATTCCCAAATCCGGTATTCTCAGTTATTTGACTAACTGGCGGCCTATTTCTGTTATTAATACTAACTTTAAAATTTTTGCTAAAATTCTTGCCCTCCGTCTCAATCCCATTCTTGTTGATATAATACACCCTGACCAAAATTACACGGTTCCTTCTCGTTCTATCGCTTCTAATATTTTCACCATTCGTAACCTTTATTCACTTGCGTCCAGGCTCTTGGAACCCCCTGGCGATCTTTTCGCTTGACCAAAAACAGGACAGGCTTTTGGAACCGCTGGCGATCATTTCCCTTGACCAAAAACAGGACAGGCTTTTGGAACCGCTGGCGATCTTTTCCCTTGACCAAAAACAGGACAGGCTTTTGGAACCGCTGGCGATCGTTTTTCTTGACCAAAAACAGGCTTTTGATTCAATTAACCAATCTTACCTCTTCACTGTTCTTCGCCACTTTGGCTTTGCTCCCGCTTTTGTTGCTGCAATTTCTAATCTCTACACTGAAGCCGATTTTTCCACTTCCACTGTTCCCTTCACTAATGGGATTCGACAGGGTTGCCAGTTATCAGGTCCACTTTTTTCAATTTTTTTGAACCATTGTTAATTGCTCCCAGATTCAGCCTTTGCTCGACGATTCCTCGAAATTTCTCTACCACACGCCATCATCAAATTGTTCTGACTGCTTATGCAGATGATTTGACATTGTTCTTTTGGTCTGATAATGCTGTTTCAATTCTAGCCAACACTTATAAGAAATACTCTGCTATTTCAGGGTCTACTCTGAACGTGGAAAAATGTTCTGGATTGTGGGTCGGAGCGTGGGCCTCCCACAGTGATCGACCGTGGGGAGCTCAATGGTCTGCATCTATCATTAAAATACTGGGAGTGTACGTTGGATCGTCTGCTGCGGTCGGAGCCGCGACTTGGACTCCCCTCCTTCAGAAGATTAGTCACTCCCTGGGTTCCTCCCGCCATCTGAAAACGCAGATCTCGTTCTGAAGCTGCTCATTCTTACTGAACACCTGTATGGTGCCGAAGCTCTTCCATACTTGGATTGCCAATTCTCCGCCCAATTGTTTTCTGACTCACGTTCAACGCATCTTCACTGATTTCATTTGGGCCGTTATTCATTGGGTACATCGTTCTACCATTGTTCTACCCCCTGCTTACGGTGGCCTCGGTCTCGCTGATGTGTCTCGTAAATTTAAAGCTATTCATCTGTTTAACTTTGTTTGTGAAGGTCCAACAGCTGGTAAAAAGAGGAATGAACAGTTGTTTAAATCGGACACTTAAAAGTAGAAAGATGTTGAAAAATGAGAGTTTTTGGAATGTATGCATTACCTGAAGCTTATGCTAAATAATGAAGAAAACTATGTTTAATAACCGACAAATTGTTATCTGGTCACCGATATACGATGTGAGAAGCTGACAGGTAAACACACATAGCGCCGTTGATTGTTGGCTAACGTAGCGTAAGGTTAACTCGCTCCGCTAGATATCACGAGATTTGGGATTCGGATCCTCAGTGGTGACCGGATAACAATTTTTCGGTTGTTGTGTGTTGGTAAAACGTAAAAAGCGCGATGTCTTTGTTTGTTTACATACCTCCCTACTTACAGCCCACCTTTCTGCGCAACCGTTCTTTGCACTTATACAAATATTTGGTAGTGTCCGAATACTTTTGATAAGATTGAATCGTTGAATCGATTAAGATTGAATCGTTGAATCGAAGGTGCATCGGATCGAGGCAGTTTTGAAGGCCAAGGTTATTATGCAGGTCTTCCCAAACATTTGCTACTAAACTGTAGAATCTTCAAAATTACCTCCGAAGTTCAAAATGCTAAAACGTTCGCGTTAGGCAGATGAATTACGTGTAACGCACCTTAATTTCAAGCTTTACAGTAAATTTCGACTTGTTAAAACTGGCAAAAATTTCGTATTACAATAAATCAAACTGTGTTAAAAGTGCAGGGTCCACTTCTTTATTCTAGTTTGTCTTTCTAGTGATTCAAAACTGGGTGCAGTTTTTCTTTGATTTGTTTTTGACATAAGTAGATTCCGGACATGCAGAAAGACTGCTGCGTAATTAATTGCTAACAATTATTTTGGAAGGTAACTACTCCATGATCCGTTCTTTCCGCCTGCTTAAGTTTCTTGACCGTATATTATTTTTTCGAACTTATTCCGTGTGTGTTAGCTTACTTTAGGAGGCCGCCTGTCAGCTGAATATATAAAAACCACTCACTCCTTCGATTCGTGGCCATTGCTCCAGTACGAAGATTTATTAGTCTAGAATGGCTGCATCCAATTCTTTTCCTTTGGGACCTACCGAAAGTGTTTACGTTGCCTCCTGCAAAAGAACTGGTAAACGAACGAATGCTATAGCCAACAACGGTTATTTGAGCAAGCGATATCTCAGTCTATTCAAACTGATGCACTACGCCAAGAGCTAGATTTATAAAGGAAATGTATTAACAGTCACCCCCGCATTCCATAAACTGACCTTTTATGTAGACACGTCTAAAAACCAATAACTTTTCGGAATTAGCTTTGAACAGTAAAACTGTCTTTCTATTCTTATGCAGTGAATTTGTTGTAAGTTGCGTATGCTACAAAATAAATTTATAAGGACTCAATTTGAATAATTAGTCAAAAATGGATGTTGCATTCTTTCTGACCATATCGGACATCTCCCTACCGTAGAATCTGTGAACCTAAATTTTCTCGGAGAAAAAATATAATAATCAAAATAAACGAAAAAAATAATAATCAAATAATCTTACTTCTTTCACATAGTGCTATGTGGAAGAAGTAAGAAAGAAGCAGTCATTATCAACATATCGACACCGTTTTACCGTATTATTCAGAATATCTGCGCAATAAAATGCAAGAAGTATGTGGAACAATCGGCAGAGTTTGAACAGATGTGGAAGCTGAAAACAGTTCATATACGTCCACTAATTATCTCAACAGCTGGTATAATTTCTCAGTCTCTAATACCTCATCTTGCTAGATTGGGTATGTAGCACCTAATGTCCAAATTCCAGGAAGCAGTGATCCTCGATACGTACACATCGTACAACGGTTTTCAGACTATGGATGACTATCTCCGTACTTGACAAGTGGAGAATACTATAGATGAGAAAAGCAAATAAATAATAATAATGGTTAACACAGAAGGTCACCTCTACCCAAAAACCGAGGGTGGATCCTTCATTCGGATTCAGGATCGGGTTACCGCAACCCAGAAGTACAGGAAACTCCAATGACAGTTTCAGATGAAGACGGCTGTGAAATATGTAGAAAATCCAATGAAACCGGATGCTCTCTAACCAATACCTTTACGGACACGACGTAGCTTGCGTTCAATATGGTCTAATCCAAACCTGTTCTCCGCTTTATTACAAGTACCAAACAACACCTATTCTTGAAAATTCAACTTATACAGAGTAATTCAGAACTCGTGGGACAAACTTTAAGGGGTGGTAGAGCACACTGCAACAAACATTTTTTGTATAGGAATGTATGGGCTCAAGTGACGCGTTGAGGCACAAACACAAAAAATAGACATGAAAGGAAACATAAATTGTGTACTCACAGCATCGTTGACAAGTGCTTCTTTAAAGCAATAATTACAATAATGGCTAAAAATTGCGTTCACCAACAGTAATACATGCGTGGCAGCGTCGACGGAGTGATTGGCGTGTACTGTTGTCGGTAGAGTGCAGTAGGTGGCTTGCACATTATGCATCTGCTTGGCCCATATCTACTACCAACGCGACTCGATGGCAGATGTTATCGTATTTTTCTGGAAGAGGTTTTATCAGAATTGTTTCAAGATGTAACACTGGCCGTAAGACAAGGACTCTGGTTTCGGCATGATGGGGCGTCAGCCCATTTCAGCATTAATGTGCGCAATTACCTGGATGCCACTTTTGGGGCGCGATGGATTGGCCGTGGTGGACCAGTCCGTTGGCCACCCCGATCGCCCGATTTATCGAGCTTTGATTGCTTCTTATGGGGACATCTAAAGGCCCTCGTTTACGAGACTCCAATTGACTCTGTTGAGGACCTCGTCGCTCGAATATCCGTTGCGATTCGATGTACTCACGGTGCACCCGTGACACAGTGGCTCGTGAAAATCCCACTGCCTGCACGACTTCCGAGTGGAGTGACCCATTCGTCGGGCCCGACAATTTGCCATCGATCAAATGCGCTTAGATGCTTCGTTTTACCCATAATGCGTCCGACTCTTACTGATTCCCGTCGCATCACTCCTTATATTGTCGTATCGCTGCATACGTCATGTCGTTTCCGTTTACAGGGCCGCCCACAGCGCCACATTTGCATAAGGTCAGCTGTCTCTAATTCAATTGCTCTTCAGTGTAATACTTGCTAAAACATAACCATAATTAAGCAGTCCAACATTTTGTTGTCTACTGATGTCATCAATGTACAGGTCGCGCCATCTATTAACAGTTCTGAACATTACTCAAAGAAAAACGACTGATTTTTAATATAATTATGACTATGTTTTAGCAAGTATTAAGTATCTCATGCTATAACTTAAAATTAGTTTTATGGATGTGGAAATGTTCATCCTTGGGTATGCATTAATTGCGAAGAAATTATGTAAAACATTTTACCATTGGGAACATAAGGCAGAGATTTTAGGTGGAACCACCTTAAACAAACAGAGATTTGAGGTGGAACCACTTTAAGCCCTGTAAAGGTGGGATTTATTTTTATAAAGTCAAATAAATCGCGCCTTTAAAGAGTCTACTCTTTTATTCATGTTCGTCAAGAATAGGTAGCATGGCAAACAGTCGCCTTATTCAAATATTGTAACTTAGTAACAGAAAAGAGCTTATACACAATCCATTCTCTTAGTAAAATACAATACTACTTGCGTTGATACATTCGAAATTAAGAGCATAATCTCAAAACATCGCCAACATCCCATAAAGAAGTCAGACTCTAAAAGAAGCAAGCGTAAATATTCAGAAATTTTTTTTTGAAAACACAAGGAAACATAACGCGCGCTTCGTAGTAGTTGCAGGGTACCAGTCCGCATGCACGAAGAAGGAAAAGAGTTGTTTAGAAATTATTCTTGCATTGAGCGCGTGGCACATCACGCAAACTCACACACTCTAAGTGGCGACCGTACAGAGAAGGTCTCATATTTATCAGCTGCAATGTGTTAAGCAAGCTGTATCTTCTAAACCAATGTAAATCTTCGTTTATTCAACATGTTAAGTATTACATATAGAGAGCTCATCTTATGTTTTTAATGGCCTTCGCCCCCCCCCCCCCCGAGTGAGATTAAAAAGAAGGGAAAGTCGGTAGACAGGAGACACGTGCTTTTAGTCTACCCGACAGTTGAGAGTGCGTCCTCAGAGGACACTAAGAAAACCCTAAAAACTGCAGTAAACCCAACAAAACTGCAGATAGAGGTCAAGAGCTTACGGAGTATAAGGAAAGGAGGGGTCGCCGTGGAGTGTTCCCATCCCGGGGAGCTCGACCGCCTTGCCCAGGAGTTGAGAAGCAATCCACTGACCAAGGATTTCACACTACCAACGGTCCCACGGAAGAGAAACCCTAGGTTGATTGTGTACGGTGTCGACGGGGGACTCTCAGGGAAAGAGTTCGAGCAGATGGTTTGTGGGCAGAACCCAGAGCTCGAGAACGGGTTCAAAGCCTGTTTTCCCATTAGGTGCAAGGGAGGTAGGGTCCACTGGGTGGCAGACGTGGAACCCAAGGCCTTCAAGCACTTGGTGAGGCGGAAGACACTGAACTTGGGTTGGTCAGTGCTCCGTCTAAAGGAATTTTGAGGGAGGTCAGGTGCTTTCGGTGTAATGGGTTCGGCCATTTCTGAGGCAACTGACCCGAGACAGATGCAAGGTGCGGCAATTGTGGTGAAGTTGGGCACCAGCACCACCAATGTGCAGCCGCACCGAACTGCAGCAACTGCACCGCTGCGAATGCCAAGTTCCGACTGAGGTTGGACGTTGCTCACTCCAGCTTCAGCAAGACATGTCCTAGTCTTGTTAGGGAACTTGAGCAAAGAAAGAGTAGGGTCAACTATGGTTGACAAATGGAAGTACCCTCGGAGGTACGTAACTCTCAATAATGAGTTTCTCGGTCTAATGACCTAGGTGTTTAATTTGACCCTGGCCCGGGGTCATCACCACAGCTCTGGCCCTAGAGCTGTGAACAATGTAAATATTTCAATGTGTGTGATTTTTGTTTAGTATCTAAGTATTGTGAGAGGGGTGCATGAGACCCTCATAGTGAAAATGTTTGTAATTGTGCTGAGTTTTGAAATAAAGGACAGTAGTCCCAAAAAACTCGCGTTGGCGGGCGATCTCCCGGCCACGAGATGAGATTTTTGAAAAGGTTGATTGCCCCAACTGCCCATAGCACGTCGCACACACGGGTTGTGACAGGGGGTGTAAGGTACCAGTCCCGTGGGGGAGGCAGATCCTCACAGGTCTCTGGACCAAATCTGTCCGAGTAGAAGACCGTGGTTTCCGGTGACTGACAGGCTGGCTGTCGGAAAGCCGTCGAGGGATACTATCTATCCCAAAACTATTCGAGAGAGTTCCGCATTTCCCTGCGAAGTCAGCACTTTGACGGTGCAGGTAGAGTCATCAGCTAGTGTTATGTTTTTAATTAAATAGCTTTGTCTTCAATGGATATCCTTATTCAAGGTGAGTTTATTCGCATGCATGTGATACTTCTTCTTTTCTGAAGTTTTAAGTCCTCCATTGGAGCATTGCGCTACTAGATTGCGAAGGCATCAACGATAAAGTGTAGATAGATAAGCATTCTGTTTTATACAGGGTTACAAGGAAAGTCCTTGATCAGGCCAATATCTCACGAACTATTGCAGTTAGCAATTTACTTCTTGTGTAGTTGTATAGGAAACCCGCTATGGCACACACAATAACACCACGAGGATACCCTCCCCCTTTGGGGGTATTCCCCCCATTGCAGCAAATAGGGCAAAAAAAGGCAAAATTATAAACTCGTTCAGCGAAGCAAAAATATTACATAATTATTTTTGTACCATAACAAAAGATGGAAGGGGACCGGGAATGTGGCCCCAAGAAAATCGTATCCCAAAGCAACAGCCGAGTATTTAGCCAAAACTACACGATGTGAATGTATAATACTGTAGATATTTTATTAGTTTATAAAACACAATTTACATGTTTGCATACTGATACTGTTGACCTTCAGCACCGATGCACGCCTGCAACTGTTCTACGAGCTGACCGTGCATGCGTTGCAGCATATATTCCCATCAACGGAGGCACAGGCGGATGTTAGACGCTGTTGCAGATCTGATGCATTTATCTCTTTGGACTTTTTCCTTTGGGGCCATCTTAAATCACATGTTGCATACACCTGTTATTTAAGATGGCCCCGCAGGAAAAAGTTCAGAGGGCAAAGGTCTGGTGAGCGTGGATGCCATGCTATGGGACCTCCTGGTCCTATCCATCTCCGCTCAAACGCATCGTTTAGCCATCTTGATATGTGTACACTCTTATGTAGTGGTGCCCCGTCGTGCTGGTACCACATGTTCAATAAAAGTTGTAATGGTACATTGTCCAAGGAATCCGTTACATCCGTTTGAAGAAGATGTAAATATCGTTCACCATTCAGAGTGGCGTTGTAAGAAAATGGTCTTATAAGCTGGTTCCCCCAAATGCCACACCAAAGGTTGATGAACCACCTGACTTGATGGTAGGTGTGTGTCTCTTGTCCAATAGGGATTTTCATGTGCCCAGTAGTATGCGCATTTACAACGCCATCTTGTGTGGAGCGTGACTCATCTGTCCATGAAATGCTTGACAGAAACTCTGGGTCCTCTTCTAAAGCATTCAACATGACATTTCGAAAATCAAGTCTTTTCTGCGGAACTCCAGGATACAGTGCCTGCTTCGAATGAAACGAATATCGATTCATATCGTTCCTGTGCAAAATTTGTAGTACACGCTGTTGGCTTAATCCGCTTTCCCGGGTAACTTCATTTGTGCTGCCGTGGGGATGTGCAAATACGTATGCCAGAATATCCGTATCGTTCCGCTTTGGCCTGTCTGTACTTGAGCGGTAGCTGACACTATTCGTGTCACGGAGGCGTTGGATTAGATGTCTGATGGTCCTATAATCCGGACTTCCCGTCACTGGTTCACGAAGCGTTGGCATACCGATGCAAGGAACTCCAGAAAATATATATATATATATGTTCTGGAGTTCCTTGCAATTCAGCAACGGAATTTATAAAAATTGAGCCGCCAAGGTGGCGCAGCCGTCTGAGCGCCGGATTCTGACGATTCGTCCGAGGTGGGTTCGAATCCCGGTGAGGCATGGATGTTGTGTTTGTTTTACAACAAACACAACATCCATGCCTCACCGGGATTCGAACCCACCTCGGACGAATCGTCAGAATCCCCTTCCCTTCCCTGGAACCAGTGGCCCTAAATTAGGGACGGGCGACTGCTTATTGCCCATCAAGTTGCCAGCCGTGGTCGTTAAACACCAAGTAAAAAAAGTGAGCTGATAGGTGCTCAATGTATTTAAAATTGCTTACAAAAATGATGGCATACGAAAGTACAATGTTTTTGCTTCAACCATAAAATTTCCAATCAAAAAACGGATATTTCTTCTGGTTTACGTAACGTATTTCTTCTGGTTTATGTAACATATTTCTTCTGGTTTACGAAACGTATCTGTATGTATGACGTAGATAACTTATGTATGACGTAGGTAACTTATGTATGACGTGCAGATAACAAGATGAAATCAGCTAGGGTTTTTCTTCTGTTGTACATAAGATGGCTGAGAACAGAAAACTTAGGAAACAAAACAGAGAATCGATAGATAGCATTTCTTAACGACTGAAAAAGAGTTGAAACGCAAAAAAGGTATCGCGACCATTTTGATACATAGTGTGGCACTAAATCGCCTTAAAATAATCAGACTTTGAATTCAGTTTCAAAAGGAAGGCACCTTCTTGTACAGGAAACATGGACGTGCCATTAATTTGTGGACCACAGAATACGAAAATCTTCTCAATAACCATGCAGCGGAGTCCCTGAATGCCAAAGAGAATTCAGATCACTCAGACGTTCAAAAGAAAGCATCTGGAGAATTCAGATCACTCAGACGTTCAAAAGAAAGAATCTTGCACACTGATCTTCTTTTGTGTTCTGCAATATAACAGTAGTATAAAAACTGCTTGTTAATTATGAACAGAAGAGATCAAGGTTCTCTGCATCAAACAGAAGTCATCCCTCTTTCCACGTTTATAAGTGAGTCACGGAAAAATTATCATCGGCCGCCACCGGGAATCTAACTCAAGGTCTTCGAGTTACGCGCCGGATATATATATATATATATTTTCATTGGGGATTTAACGACCACCTTGAGCAACTCAATGGGGTATAAGCAGTCGCCCGTCCCTAATTTACGATCACTGGTTCCAGGGAAGGGAGAGAGCCAGTGCCGAAAGACAAACACAACATCCATGCCTCACCGGAATTGGAATCCGGACCCCTTCGGACGAATGATCAGAGGTCATCGCTTAGACCACTGCGCCATCGGGGCGGCGCGCCGGATATGCTTCCAATGCATTAGAGCAGCCTCGAATTCCTCCAGACTCACATTCACTAACTGCCAAGCTACTTGGCAGGTTGCTTCTTGGAGCCCCGCACAATTCCGGGGATTCACCAAATATGGTAAGCAGCAACTGAACAAATAATTAGAAGGCGAATGAATAATTAATAGATACATTTTACGTGGATTAGGAACATCAAAAAGAAGGCATCGCTCTTTCCACGTTTATAAGTGAGTCATGGAAAAATTCTCATTGGCCGCCAGTTAGTGTGTGTGAGTCTGGAGGAATTCGAGGCGGATGTGGTGCAGTGAAAGCATATCCGACGCGTAACTGGAACACCGTGGGGTCGAATCCCGGTGGCGGCCAATGATAATTTTTCCGTGACTCACTCATAAACGTGGAAAGAGCGATGACTTCTGTTTGATGTTCCTGGTCCACGTCAAGTGTCTGTATTTAAGGTTCTCTTCGTTGACGAAGCGAGAAAACGAGGAAACGTGTACTGTTTCTATGGCTTCCCTTTCGTTTGGACAATGCAACGAACAAGCAAAATCGGACATTTTTCAGCTTTTGCGAAATCCAGGAACCGTCCATGCACCAAAAACAGCACTATCAGCTGTCATCTCTACTTGGGCTAAAAAATATTTATTGCCAACATAAAGCTCAAGACGAAGATATAAACTGAAGCATAAAATTATTAGGAAAACTTATTTAATAACGTGTTGGATCGCCGTTCCTTTCAAAACAGCCACAATTCGAATGCTTCATCATAGATTCAATGAGGTACTGATGTCGTTCTACACGTACGAGGGGCAGTAAAAAAGTTAGATGCATGCGCCCACTCATTTTTTTATATATAAATATATTTGGATGAGATTTGTGGGCGCCACTTGTACTTCGTCCTCGAAGCAGCCGTGTTAACTTTGTCGACGTGGCGGGAACAGTTCATCTGTTGGCACTCGTGAAAGATGTCTTGTCTGTTAGCAGAAGCGTCCAAATTTCAAATCGGCGCAGTTATCCGTTTTTTGTAGGACACAAAGTTGAATCCCACTGAAATTTAATGCCAATCAATTGAAGTGTATAGTGAAACATCACTTTCGCGGGGGCGATCTTTCACTTGTTTTTGCGACCATTCGTTTCTGCCCACTGGAAGGTTGCCTATTGCTTGTGTACTTTTGTGGTCCACTCATTGTGCACCTCAGACACAGTTGTTCATGCATTGCCGAGAAGAGTTTCTGTTTTCTGAGATTCATGCACCTGTCTGTCTAGCACTCAGTACCATGTTTATGTTCAAAGTCGCTCAATACACTAGTTTGTTCCATATTACTGGTGTCTAAGCTTCGCACACATCTGAATCGTCTACAATGAGCTGCTTATAAAGCCATCTCAACGTCATAACCGCGTATGAGAGTGAAGGTGTTATTCCGATTAATATCGTGTGTTCCTAATAATTTTCTACTTCTGTGTATACTGGTAAGTGCATTTTGTATTTTCCAAATAGTGCATTTTTTATTTCCTTGACTACCACCGATTTCATCTTTTTCCCATACTGTGCTCGGCATTGCAGCTTCGGTTACCGTCTAAGACTATCGAATCTGGTGGCGTCGCGTCGTCGGATGTTTTATTTACATATTCGTGGTGCTAGCTCTGTACGGTTCTGTGTTCGTAATAAATTGGCCAGGTTTTATATATCATTAAGGCAAATGATGTTGTTCTTTATCGGCATGGCAACAGCAGTCTTCTAAGAATCACCTGAAAACTGCTATCTTTTCAAGCGAAGTGCTGACAAAACCTACAAGTTCCGAAACGCCGCTGCTTGCCGGGTTTCGAAATATGAATTAGTTTAATAACCAGTTGAACTCCCGGCGGCAATCTATTATGGTAATGCGTTAGAAAGGTTCTGTTCTTTCCTCTCGACAGCCTTCCCCCTTCGACATTAATTTTTATCATCGGCGAGATCCGTAGTGCCGGTATCCCACGGGAATGGGTCTGCCGACATGATAATAATGACTTTTGAATCAATCTTTGTAATGGCGAGGGATACAAAAGAAACTGTGATATCTGCCCAAAGCAAACCGTGTTTTTAACTTCTTCCTCGAAGACGAAAACTGTTCCTGTTTATCAGCGCAGTCAAACAAGGCGTCTTGTTACCCTTTCTAGGGATTTGAATGAAGTATTTATCAACAATAAAAATAGAGGTGGAAACGAACGTGTGAAGAAGAGCGTGCGCGAACTAAGGAAATGAGACTAAAGGATGCTAAAGCGATGACGAGGCGCACAAAAACACATCAAACTGGGAGAAGGACAAAAGCAGGAAGACATTATCAAATATAAATTTATCTAATCCAGAGGGGTTCTAAGGAAAAAGAAATAACGACAGGATAATGGGTTCCCAGAAAGCTCAAGGTTTTTAAAATAAGCTAAAGTTCTCTCGTCATCAGTTCAGTATTTCTGCAGTCATTCCGTGTAAAAATTCCTTGAATGAAAGAAAAGAGTAAAAGCACTAAGAGATGTTTTACATTAAAGTAAAGTGATTTTGAGAATCTAATGAATATAATTGCTAAGTGAGCAGGTGCAGAAATAACATTACGGCTTTTTGACTATTCGGATAAAAAAATGCATGGTTGTTTTTGTTCATGAATTTGTTCAGCAGTTAACCCAGTTTACAACATAATGCATCATTCACAACTTGCAGTAATCATGCAGTTAAGAATGAATGCGGATTTAGGACAAGTATAAAATTCCCAAATGCGTTAATTGATTTTAGTCTTTAAGCGAACAAAATGCATAAACAACTATTCAGAAAGGAGGTTTAACTAATTTATTTCCTGTACGTTAAGCATGAGTGCACATTGAATGTCAGTAAAAAATAA
Organism: Macrothele yani; assembly: GCA_039090855.1. Taxonomy (NCBI): domain Eukaryota; kingdom Metazoa; phylum Arthropoda; class Arachnida; order Araneae; family Macrothelidae; genus Macrothele; species Macrothele yani. The sequence continues at coordinate 88,414,934 of CM076992.1, forward strand.
AAAAGCTATTCGGATATCATAATTAAACAATTTTTTAGGTTAAGTAAAGAATCGATTATCTTTTTTCATCAATTCAAATTTCCGTGAAGATATAATTGCAAAATTAAATTAGATTGTTAATTACGTCTTTGGATCTTCGATGTTCTTCAACAGGAAGGAAAACGTGATCGGGCAGAGCGAACGGGTTTGTTTTTCATTCTAAACATTTGGGAACAGCACATGCACTGCTTTTCCCTATGTATTGTGCAAAAGTTTTATAGTAAATTCATGAATATATGGTACAGTGAAACCTCTATTAATAAATACCACCCAACAACAGCGAATACTGGTTGACATCAACATTAAAGATAACCGCCGAATCAGAGACCTAACTTTCAGTGCCAAAGAAGATTCAATGGTTACTTTGTTCGCAAACATGTGATTTACCGTAGGTCGTCCAGTTAAGGAACGAAAACAGATATTGGTACGTGGTATCCTTTTTGTTTCAGGGTTGAAAAAGACTGAGGAGAAAAACTAAGAGAAATTAGCAATTCTTCCGACCCTAATTTGGGGTCACTATCCCCTGCTTAGAGAGCAAGTAAAAAAACTCATGCCTTATTCAGGAAAATCGAAATCACATGACAAGTCACTAACCTAATCTTCTGACCACTCAACTTCCGAAACAGCCGCGGTAACTTAGCAAAACTGAGAAATTAGGAAAGTATATTTTGCAGAACTGAGAAATTAGGACAGAACCGAGAAATTAGGCCAGAAGGTTACTTAGCAGAACTGAGAAATTAGGACAGAACCGAGAAATTAGGCCAGAAGGTTACTTAGCAGAACTGCGAAATCAGGACAGAACCGAGAAATTAGGCCAGAAGGATACTTAGCAGATCTGAGAAATTAGGACAGATCCTTACCTCTGGCAGGCTGGGTTGCAATACGAACAGAACGTAGAGACACAAATAGGTGAACAGAAAGGAGTTACATGGAGCTCGCCACAAGGTAATACGCACTATATTGAGATACCGGGAGAGATTCGTGCATTTAAATCCCTAAAATCATGCTAGTTATTGATCATACCGCCTCAAAAAGTCTGCAGCAGAAACTTTAATCCTTATTTATTTACTGTTATGAACCTTGAAAATTTCGATCTTAATTTGAGATTAGTTTTCTGTAGGATAACATTATTCTGCCAGTATTGTGACGTTCGCAGTACCAGCTGGAACTAACATATCCTCACTAAGATTTTTCACTGTTTTCCATGCTTGGCCGTATTCCACTGATTTCCCTCAGAATAATTATACATTATATGTGAAATTCAACCCCTTTCTCCGCCGGTGGAACTTCGAACTAGCATACTTCTCCTCTCGAGCCGAATGTTTTCCCAATTAAGCTCCGTTGCCAGCGGTTTAGCACTACAATTTACCATCTTGACATGTGCGTCATCTCTGAGGTAGGTGCTTCACATACACTCAAGTGCCAAACGTCATGGGATACGTACCTAGTATCGTGTAGGACCTACTCTATCCCGGCGAATTGCAGCAAATCGACGTGGCATTTATTCCACAAGTGGCCGGTTGACTCCTGGAGAGATGCTGAGCCACGCACTCTGAATAGCCGCCCCAGTTCCCCGGTATTTGTAGATGCAGGACCTTGAGTGCAAATGGTGCGTGACTCATCGGACCACGTCACATGTTACCAGTCTTCCACGGTCCAATCACCGTGTTCACGAGCCTAGATGAGGCGCTGTGTCCGATGTCGTAGTATTAAAAAAGGTCCTCTGCCGAGTCTTCTGGTCCCATACCCCATGGATGCTAACTTACTCTGCACTGACCTGATGAATACGTTTGCGGTACCTCCTGCATTGAATATGGATGTTACTTGAGCCAGTGTCAATTGTCTGTTAGCTTGGACAATCCTGATCAGACGCCGCTGGTCACGGTCATTCAGTACCCGTGGTCGGCCACTGCGCTGTCCAAGGTGGGTGGTAATGTCTTCCTTAGGGTATTCTCGGGAAACAAGTGACACAGTAGATCGTGGAATGTTGAATGTTCGCACAGCTTTGGAAATTGAATGTCCCATCCATCTGTCTCTCACTAGCATGCCTCGTTCAAACTCCGATAATTCACGTCGGCTTGCCGTAATCCTACTTGTGATTCTTCAACCTGACTCACGAGATTACGCCTTGCAACTGATAAAAATCGTCTAGTGCGTCGAAGCTTTTATGCGACGGCAGCGCCAGTTAAAGATTTGCATACTGCTACCCCATGACTTTTGGCACTTTAGTGTATATCTCCCCTTGAGAAAGGACTGGGTCGGAACCGTAGGCCCCTTGGTCACACGGTAAACCACGTTTGGAGGAACTCACTGTAGTAGAAGGAGGAATTCTGACTAATCCCAGACAATGTGTGGAAGAAACATCACACACTTTTCGAAGCGAAGAAATAATTCCTATTAACTCCAGACCCTATGTGAAAGGAACATTACACGCTTTTCGAGGAACCTAACGACCAGTAGATTCAGTTTTAAATTCAGACGCTAATGCGAAATTCAAACTTTCGCTTTCTGAAGTTGGCGTGCTCGGAGCAACATCTTTCTGCTCCAGAGCCTAATGCTTTCGCAATTAAGCAACGCCGACGAGGGTTTATCACTGCTACTTGCTATCTTGGGATGTGCGTCGCTTCTGAGGCAGGTAGGTCAGATGTACAATATAAGTATGTACTTTTCCGTGGGCTGTGTCTCTATGCACCTGCCTCCAACATTTCTCCGCAAACAGGAAAACCCACATGTTAGTGAAAATCATCCTGAGATATTCAGGGCAACTTTTCAACTTCAGCAGAAAGCATATTTCTTCTGCAGCTTACATTTGTGACATTTTTGCACCTCTTTAACAATGAGTGATGAACAATGAGAGAAGTCTTGTTCCTGAAAAGTAAAATCGAGTTATTTTTTTTTACGGCGATGAAACCGGTGTATTTTTCTCGCTTTAAAAGCTGATGCCAGTAATTAAAGCAGGAACTCTAAAGATAGAGTCCATGTGTTTTCGTGCTGAATAAACTACCTGGCTACAGTACAGTGCGTACATGTGTAAATAATACTGTAATAGAAACTTCGGTTTTAGTTCCTGTATTGAGTGTGTGCATAAGTTCTACCCGGTTTTGTAGGCTACAAAGAAAGGAGGAGAACACAACGAATATCGTACCTAGGATTTCACCTAATTGCCATCATTCTGTGACCTCTTGCCATCGGTCTATGAGTAGGTGAATCCCACGCCCGAAAAACTCCTGTGTTTTAGAGTCAAAAAGTCACGTAATGCCGTTTGGGCATCGTTCACACAATCGAAGGTTTGGAGAGCGAAAGCGTTTTGTACCGATTGAAAAAGGTGGTAGTCTGTAGGTGCCAGGTCAGGGGAATACGCCGGGTGAGGTAACACTTCCGAAACCAAAGTCCAGTAATTTTTGCCAAGTCATTAAAGCAGTAAGAGTTCTGGCGTTATCATGATGCCTTTGCGATTGACGAGTGCTAGCCGCTTCGATGTCAGTTGTTCTCGTAATCTGTCCAATTGTTGGCAGTAGAGGTCAGCATTTATCGTTCGGCCAACGCGTCCTAGTGGATTATTTCCTGGACATCCCACCAAATACTCAACAAAACCTTTTTGGCATACAGTCCTCCTATTGAGGTCGATGGAGCAGGCTCCGCACCTTGACACACAGTCCGTCGACGCTTTACATTACGGTACAGTACCCATTTCCCATCACCCGTTAAAATTCGTCTCAAAAACGTTTCATTTCTGCGACGAGAAAGCAAATAAACGCGTGTTCAGGATTTCTCCTCTCGTTGCTTTGTAGAAGGCTGGTCCGGAACCCAGTTATCGAACTTGGTGATGAACCCAAGCGCATGCATCCGTCTTTCGACTGTTGGTCTGTGTACCGGCAACGTTTTCGCTAATTCCTGAACGGTTGGATGTGGGTCATTTGTTATGGCTAGGGCCACATCCTCGTCAGAAAACACGGATGGATGTTCAGGACGTGGTTGTTCTTTACAGCTTCTGTCTCCGTCCCGGAATTTCCGAAACCAACGACGACATGTGGTATTATCAACTGCATCCTCCTCATACACTTGACAGATGTTGCGGCAAGCCATGGCTCCAATGCTGCCTTTATCGAACTCATATAGTAAACAATGTCTAATGTGCTCCTTGTCGTATGCCATATTACACCGTCCGTGATTTCCGCTACGAATGACTTACTCTGACAAACCTAGTGCCTCTATATGCTCTACTGCTCCACGCTTTATTGACCGAAAATTTGGTATCGCAGCGTCATCTGTGTCGTAACTACTCCGATCTCAACTCAACTCTATTACAAAACTGGGTGGAACTTTTGCACAGACCCAATAAATTTCAGTTCGTTCTCTTGTGAGCAGTTTCTATATCAACGCTATATTTTCTATCTCGACTGAATGAATTTTGGCAACTGCATTGAGGTCGGAGGTTTGATGATGTATGTGATAAGCTGAGATAAGAACGATATTTACGATGTATGTAAAGTTTATAACGAAGTAAATTTCTCCGTCATTTTTGGTCTACGCCGGGAATCGAACCCGAGTCTGCTTATTCCGGAACAAGTCGCTCTACCAACTGAGCTACGCAGACGTTCATTCTGATTGCTATCTGCCTTTATGTCGTGTGCGTCCTGCTGGCAGGTACGTCACATCTCCCCCTTCCTCCCCGAAAGAGGGCCGGGGGCATGGCCCACGGGTCAGGCGTGACCATAAATCGTCGTAGGCAGCTATCCACTGTAGAACGTGCACTTGAGAACTCCCAGTCAATCCGACGTGTGGAATGCAACGTCACACGCATTTATTTTTCGAAGCACTGGAGAAGAGATTTTCTTATTTTTTCTATCTCGCGGTGTGGAAATAACATCACACCATTGCGAGATTTTGAACGGTCTGGTCATCCGGATAGTTCGGGCGCCATTATAACGAAGTAAATTTCTCCGTCATTTTTGGTCTACGCCGGGAATCGAACCCGACTCCGCTTAGTCCGGAACAAGTCGCTCTACCAACTGAGCTACGCAGACGTTCATTCTGATTGCTATCTGCCTTTATGTCGTGTGCGTCCTGCTGGCAGGTACGTCACAAGTTGTATCTCATTAGATGTATTCTGTTGTCTATCGTAAGGTGTACTGACTAACCCACGTTCTTTAAATTCACGTTCTTGTTAGATATTCGCTTTAAGCTTGGAATTGCTTTGAAATGATATTTGTTATGCGACAGTCGATGTTATATGATTAGAGAATGCTGTTATTCGAGCTTGATTGAAGCGCGTGTATTGAAAGCATTGCTTTATTATTGTTGAAGCGACGACTGTCTCAATGAAAGGTTGAGACTGTAAGTACATCTCTAAACGTATTCTTGAATGAGATTTCGGCGCTTAATTAATGAAATTAAATGTTGAGCTATCCAGGGTTTCAGCTAAAACGAACCAGCTACGACAATTAATCAAGATTTACGTAATGTTGGTGTTCTAGGTAAACTGACTTTTCATGTACACAGGATGCGCAAAAATAATACGAACACCTGAGAAATAGATGATATGCCTTTATTCGTAAGACATTTGACCACACGTACACCATCTGCCTTTAATACAGACTTCCATCTTCTTGTAATATATTCACATGGGTTTCGAATAGTCTCCAGTTAAATATTTTGCCACTCGTCAATAAGAACATAAGCCTATTGTTTGAGAGATATTGGAGGAGGAAATCTGCTCCTCTGCTGTCCAAAATTGCCCACAGTGCTTTAATGATATGCAAGTCAGATGATTGAACTGGCCGGGACAGATGTTGAAGTTCATCTTGGTGCTGCTCAAACCACGACTGAACTGTTCTGGCTGGGCGTATGGGCACATCATCATCTTGAAAAATATCATCATTGTTAGGAAACAAAATTTGGATCATAGGATGCGCCTAATTACCTAGAAGTTCAAGTACTCACTGGCAGTAACTCGACCATATGGAGTAATGATGGAGCCAACCGAATACCAAGATATGGGCTCCCAAATGACAACAGATACACTTCCATGCTTGGAAGTTGGAACCAGATATTCCGATTTGTACGTTTCCTTGGTGGTTCTCCACACATAAACCAGACCTGCTCTTCGAAATATTGTAAATAAGCACTCATCGGCCCATATCACACTTTCCAGTTATCAGTTGCTCAGGTTTTATGCTCATGGCACCATCTTTTTCACATTGGAGAGTTGGTTCCTGTGATTAAAGCTTTGCCATTTGTAGATCTTCCATGGATGTTGGCTTTGTGAAGTTCCCTGCGGATTGGTTTTGTCAAAACAGGGTCTTTCAGGAGGATATTAAGTTCTGCTGTCACTTTTGATAAGGTAGTTTCGTGTTGTTTGGGCCCAATCCTTGTTAGTGTTCGACAGTCTGTCTTATACAATCTCGGTTTTCACAAAGTATTATTCGCCGATGAAGTCTTGCCATGCTTTTTGTACGTAGTCATGATCATGGTGACTTGCTCTTGAAGCACTAAACAATTTAGCTGTTATGCGTGTAGACGCTCCTGATAAATGGGCTCCTACAATTTGTCTTCTTTAGGAGTCTGACAGGACATCCATTTCACCGACCGCTGGTATGAATCGCTGCTGAACAGAACTTGTGCTACACTAGCGTACAACCTAGGGAATATATGCAAATAAAATATACTGTGACGTATATTTTACACTGCTGGCCACCCAAAATGCAACACCAAGAAGGAAGCATCCGATTGGCCTGAAATTCGCAGCATGCGTCGCCCGCGAGAGGATATGCAAACGATTAGCATCGCAGTGCATATGCAAATCGTGTGCGCCCGGCACGCCACCGAGAAGCACTATATAAAGAGTGCACAGAAGGCGGGGTGTAAGTAGTGGACGTGTGTTGTGCTGCCGGACCTGTGCGTGGGAAGCTTCCTGATGTCTCGTCGCAGAGTACGGCAGACATTCCAGCACGTTTCGGAGTTTGACAGAGGACGAATAGTGGCTTATCGCGACAGCGGTTTATCGTACCGAGACATCGGTGCCCGTGTGGGACGACATTCAGCCACAGTTCGGCGAGTATGGATTCAGTGGGTACAGGATGGACGGACGGACTGACTTGAGTAGTTGCAGCAGCCGCGGCACACCACCTAACGAGAGGAGCGGCATGTTGTGCGGCGGGCGTTGATGGCTCGCACCGCCACATTGAGAACGTTAGCGCAGGAAGTAGGGTGTGTTGCGCAACAACCTGTGTCAGCACGTACCGTTCGACGTCGTCTGCAGGAGTAGGGACTTGTCGCACGGCGCTCATTGCTCCAATTACCATTGACGTTACACCACTGGCGAGTGCGGCGGCAGTGGGACGTTGAACGCCGCATCTGGACTACGGAATGGCACGACATTGTCTTCTCCGGCGAATCCCGCTTTTGTCTGCAACACCACGATGGTCGGATCCGCGTGTAGCGGCACCGCGGCGAGAGACTGTATGACGCCGGCATTATGCATCGCCATACCGGTCCGTCGCCTGGCGTTATGGTTTGGGGCGCAATTGGATGTGACACCCGCACCTCTCTGGTTACGCATCGCCGGTACATTCAACAGCCACCGCTACATCTCCGACGTTTTTGATCCTGTAGTTCTCCCTTACCTGCAGGACCTGCTAGCGGCCACGTTTCAACAGGAGAATGCGCGCTCGCACGTGGCACGCATCGTGCAACAATTCTTCACGGCCCACCAGCTGACACTGCTGCCGTGGCCCGCCTTTTCTCCCTATATGTCGTTCATCGAACACGCCTGGTCCTTGATCGTCATCCGAGTGGCCCGGTTAGCACCACCCGCGGCTACGCCTGATGAACTGTGGCAACGTGTGGAAGCAGCCTGGACCGACATACCCCAAGCTCACATCCAAAGCCTCTTTCGTTCGATGCCGCGGCGTGTAGCGGCCGTTATTGCCAGCCATGTAGGCCACACGAAATATTGATGTCTGCGTGTTCCGCAAGTCGCACGATCCTTGTAAGCTCAATCATTTCATCTTTGTATCTGTTGTTATGTGGTCAGTAAATCTGGCTTTGCTATCTCGTGTCCTTCTTGATGTTCCATTTTGGGTGGCCAGCAGTGTAATTTAACTTTCATTTTTAGTTCCTTTCCCGATGTAAATTTGAGTTTTATCTCTTTTGCACTTTCCAAACTTAACGTGATATCTTCTCCCCCAAATGAATTAGGTTGGCAACACTTTTGAGGTCAGAGAGAGTGACGTATGAATGTGATAAGAACGATAGATAAAAAGGGTGATACAGCAGTTGCTGAAGTGTGTGTGGAGATGTTGGAGCGCTGTTAAGATAGATGTGAAGTTTACAATTTGTAGTGCCATATTGTGGAGTTCATCAAATATTGCTGGTCCAATAAAAGGTTATCATCAGTTTGACTTCTGTATATGTTTCTTCCGGCCGTAAATGCTTAATTTGAACTATTACGTGGATCTATTGCATCGTCTTCTCACTTAGTTCAACATTTCCTTAGTCATGGTTTTAGACATAGCGTAACACTAATCTCGCACATGAAAATGGGTTACGTTATAACACACAAAATATGATCACAACGTTTGATTTATTTAGTGTAGTCCACACGAAGGGCATTAACCATTATAATCCTGCTGCTCACATTATTTTGTCCAATTCCTGTACGTTTATATTGTTAAAACTAAAGAACATCACACATGTTACAGTAATTTTGTTCAATATACTCATCAGCATTTTTATACAGTCATTTTGCCTTTTCATAAAACAAACTGACACTAAACATTAACTTAGGTCTAACCTAGCACAACGGTAGCCCTCAAAATAACGACCAATTTTTTGGCTCCCAGTGCTGACTTTATTCAGAGGTCCTACTGTATTTGAAACAGGTCATTATTTACCACAGTGTAAGTACTAGCTGTAGTTTTGCTTATATATACGAAATGGTTTTCCGCAAATGAGAATATATTACACATTTTGCAGGAAACTCAAAGTTTATTGCGTTTCATAAATCTGTAATTCTTTAGCGATTTTATTATGATGCATCAGTGGCGAGCGTAAAGCCAAGGCAATCATAGTAAAAAGATCAGTGAAAGCAGAAGGCACCAGTTTCCAACATGGATTTCTGAATGATAAGCTGATGATTTACTTAGAGAATCCTTAATTCCCACTCGACATGGTCTGCTGAACTGGAAGATCTGAAAATTCCACTTCAGCCGTTCTATAAAATTGAGTATTACTCCGACTGTAAAACATCACAAAATCCTCAGCGCATCAGCATAAAGGTTTAGAGGTAGGTTCATGGGAAATCCCTTTAATACAGAATTTGAGCGCTGCTAATAATACAAGAATAGTTATTTGGAGGAAGAGGGAGTAATTACTTAGAAAGAGAGCGATGGAATGATTCCCTGACCCATAAGAGATTTCCATGCTAGATGAAATGTCCTAAACTTTGATTTTGCAGTCGTAAGAGAACTTTTTATTGTAGTAAGGAAAATCTACAAGAAATCCAAATTTATCCACTTTACAGCTGGAAATACACTGGCGTGTAAAAATTAAGGGCGCGATGGTTTTTCGAGTGTATCGACTCAAATCATACCATAAGATCCCCAAGATGTAAGAATATGGGACAAATGAGCAAAACCGTCCAAACAAGGAATCCAAAGGATACAAAGGCACTTTATTGAAAAGGTAGCTTCGAGCACAACTGGACAGAAGACAGAAACGTCCATGTGACAGGCGGCTGCCAAGACAAATCCAGTCTTTAGTAGGGGATATGATCACCCGTTACGGCGTTGCAGGATTTACAACGTCTGTCCACGCTGAGGATGAGGCTTTCAAGGAGCTGCTGAGGCATCACGACCCATTCCTCTTGTAGCGCCAATCGCAGCTGCGGAATCGATGCTAGCAGCTGGTGACGTGCTGCCAAGCGTCCCTCGAGAAGGTGCCACACGTGTTTGATTGGATTTAGGTCCGGGGACCTTGCGGGCCAATCCATGCCGTGAATATCTTCACTCTCCAACAGCTCTGCGACAGCCACTGTACGATGAGGTGTAGCGTTGTCGTCCATGAAGAGGAACTCAGGACCCACAGCACCTCTAAACAGACACACGTGAGGCAGGAGCACCTCGGTACAATAGCGGATACTAGTGACTGAACCTCCTTGGAAGATGTGGAGGTCAGTACGGCTACCAAATATGATACCACCCCAAATGAGAACTCCGCCACCTCCAAACCGGTCCCTTTCGATGATGTTGGAGGTGTGATTGCGTGCTCCCTGCTCTCTCTAGATGTGTATACGTCCAGAATCGCTCGTCAGACTAAATCGGCTCTCATCCGTAAAGAGAACTCGAAACCATTGCTGATGTGTCCAGTTCTTGTGTTCCTGGCACCAGAGAAACCGCCGTCTCCGATGAGCAGGCGTAAATAGAGCACACCATACTAGTCGTCGTGCAAACAGACCACCTTTGTGCAGCCTCCTGGCCACGGCAAAACGCGGTAACGGACGTCTAGTTGTCTGTTGCATGTGCCTTGCGATTTCTCCCGCTGTCTGCCGTCTGCCTGTTCTCGCGTGTAGGACAATATACCGGTCGTGCGCCGCCGTGGTTGCACGTTTACGACCACTGCTAAACTCTCAGACAGCTGTTCCTGTCGTTGGAAATGCTCTCCAAGCTCGTGAAACGATGCTGTGAGCGATCCCGAACTCCTCGGCCACACTAGTCTCACTTCGACCTTCTTCCAACTTCCCAATGACGCGACCTCGGGTAAAGTCATCCAGATGTCGTCTACTGGATTGCCTGTTGGCCATATCACACGGTGGCAGCAACTCGACGTCGTTCAAACCGATGTACACCGCGCAATGGCTTTCACCGAATTGCTGAGCGTACACCACCCGTGTGCTTTATACCTTTCTGACACCCTGCGTGTCATGCTGCATACATGCGCATGCCCTACAGTACCGGACCCTAGTCTATCTTCTGAGTGGTCTTTCGGTCCGTTCTGCCTGCTCGTTACTCTGTTATGCTAATATCTCCTCTTTGTCCTTAATTTTTGCACACCAGTGTACAATTAGAAGTACCACAGAATCTGCATTTGTTCGCAAATGAGTTCAGCAAAAAATACTGTACGCTGGCTTTTCAAATTTAAGGACTATTGCAGTCTGTGTCCTAAGGGCTATCAAATCCATTTTGCCTGCAGTAGAACTCTACCTTAGTCGTATACACGCACACACATGTACACACACTGACTGGACAGAAATCACTAGATTCCGACCTAGTAAAGAGTAGGCCTACCTTCTCCCGGATAACAGCAATTACACAGCGAGCCATGAGCCCATAAGAGGACTGAGAATTCGTTCTCATGTACCTCAATCCAGTTTGCCAACTTACGGATATTGAGAAATAGCTCAATACCTTTATTATTGACTCCGTGGTTGTCTGGATACACTGTCATCATGAAAGTGCGTACTTGGTCGGGGATGACGAAAAGGTGACTTGTCACGTCGAGCCTTTCATTTACTGTAACAACTGGACTCAGTGCATGGCACGGAAGCTGTTCCCAAACCGTAACGCTAATGCTTCCAACCTTCCAGTTACCAAAGGTGCATCCCCTTGCCATGGCCTCATGTTACTCCACTAAAATGCTTCATCATGAAGGTGCGTACTTGGTCGGGGATGACGAAAAGGTGTCCTGTCACGTCGAGCTTTTATTTACTGTAACAATTGGACACTGCGCATGACACGGAATCTGTTCTCAAACCATAACACCAATGCTTCCAACCTTCCAGATACCAAAAGTGCATCCCCTTGCCATGGCCTCATGCTACTGCATTCAAAGTGGAACTTTCACATAGGAATGGAGGAGTTGCAAACGGGATTCATATGAGCAGGCGACATATTTCTACATGGTCAGGTGTTGGTGCTGACGTGTTCCAGCAAGTCGTAGTTTCATGTGAATCTCAGTGAACTTGGGCATTAGTAACGGACGCCGATTGTGATTGCCCATACGAGCTAATGACCAGTGAATTCCCTCTGTGAATGTTGGTGTTGTTAAATCCAACATTGTACTGGGTGGTTACATGGTCCACTGTTCTGCGTCGCAGCTTTCTGGGGGACGGACCACTCGACGCTCACCAAACGGAACGACTATATGTAGCTGTACTACTTGTGACTTTTGGCTGGTTGTTTGCTCTCTGATGAGTTAGTCACGGACACCACAGTACAGGAGGAATCTACTATGCTGGCAGTTGTTGAGGTAAAAGAAGGGTGAACTTCATGCCCACGTAGTAATACTAGAAAATTCCGATTCATAACCATAACACCTTTTGAGTCAAAAACGTTTCTCGCAGTAACGAGAAGACTGATCACCAACTCTACGCTTTGCAACATTACATCAGCCTTTCCTGAACTAGAGCCGTTATCATAGCCACAGACCAGTCCATTCCTACACAACGGAGTGTTGCTAATGTATAGCCAACCCAACATACGTGCGTGTGTATTCATTCAAAATTGCATCTATTTAGTAGCCTGTTTTCTATATTTTGGAAGGTAATACATATTCAGCAAGTGTATACAAATTGTTATATTGGGCGTTTCTAGGACTTGCACACTAGCTTTCGATGGACATGGCACAAATATTTACTTTCTTTATTTCGGGCTGCTTTCTTTTATTGTTTTCGGCGTTTAAGGTGGACCTCAAGTAAATTTGCTTCCTATACTTCCAATGGAAAAAACTTTTGTACACATTTCCTTCACAATTAATGTGTTCCCAAGGATGAAAATTTAAACATCGATTAAAATAACTTCACATTATAACTTGGAATACTTAATATTTTGTAAAACATAACCATAATTATATTAAAAAACAATATCGTTTCCTTTCGTGGTGTTGAAACCAGAAAAAAGATGGCGCGACCTGTACTTTGATGACGTCAGTAGATAAATAAATGCTGGATTGCGTAATTATGGCTATCTTTTAGAAAATATTAAGTATTCCAAGTTGTAAAATGAAGCTATTTTAATCGATGTTCAAATTTTCATCCTTGGGAACGCATTAATTGTGAAGAAAATGTGTACAGAAGTTTTTCCATTGGAAGTATAGAAAACAAAATTACTTGACGTCCACCTTAAACGGCCACCATAAGCCTCTGCACTCACGGACAATGAAATTTGCTCACCAAGAAGGAAGCATCGGATTGCACTGAAATTTTATGGACGTAATGATACACATGAATGATACACATGAGGGCAAAAACAGAGCTGCTGGACAATTACAAAGGGATCTGTGGCACGCAGTCCGGTTATCTACAATAGCGCTTCACACCGCTTCCTTCGGCGATAGATGCTTCAATATGGTCCAGCATGGAGGCGAACAGACGCCTGATGTTGTTCTGCTGCAGACTGGCCCACACGTATTGGACGGTGTGCTCTAAATCCCGGATAGGGCGGCAGCCGGCGTTTCAACTGATCCCACACACGCTCGATCTCATCCACATACCGCTGGCCTGTCAATGATCCACATACCACTACTAGAGCTGATCGGCAATCTTCGGCAATGGTTCCCCAGACCATAATGTCTGCAGTGGGTGAGGTATGGCGCTCGATAGCGAGGTTGGGATTGTGCCGTTTACTCGAGGACCTCCACTCCCTGACACGATGATCATCTGTCCCCAAAACGGAGCGGTACCCATCGCTAAACACCACACGTCGCCAGTCTGTGGCGTTTTACATCGCTCTGCCTTGGCACCACTGCACAAGGAGCTGAAGATGTTCTGGTGTTAATGGCAGCACTCGTAAGGGAGGCTGGGATCGCAGATTCGCTTCCACGAGGAGTCGGGAAATGGTTCGTCTGCATACAAGAGCAGCTACATCTGCCTATATAATGGACCGGGTCCGCATGGGATCGGTTCGTGCGTCGCGCACGATCCGTCGATCCTCTCTACCAGTGGTCCTCCTGGTCCGTCCGCTCGATATCGTCCACTCTCCGCTGGCCCGTCAATGCTCTACGCACCACTACTAGAGCTGATCGGCTATCATATGCAATGGCTCCGCAGACCATAATGCCTGCAGTGGGGGAGGTTTGGCGTTCTATAGCGAGGTTGGGATAGTGCCGTTGACGCGGGGACCTCCACCTTCTGGCACGATGATCATCTGTCTCCAAAACGAAGCGGCACACATTGCTAAACACCACACGTCGCCAGTATGTGGCATTCCACGTCGCTATGGCCAGGCACCACTGCATACGGATCAAGCGATGTACGCAGGGATCACAGATTCCATTCCGCGAGGCTTCGGGAAATGGTTCGTGGGCACCCAAGAACCGCTACATCTGCCTGTACAGTGGCCCGGATCACCGTGGGATCCGTTCATGCCTCGCGCACGAACCGTTGATCCTCTCTATCGGTGGTCCTTCTGGTCCGGCCGGAGCCTTTCCGCCATGTAGCAGTGCCGTCACGTGTCCACTGCTCCCAAGACAGTCGGACGGTACGGTCAGAACGATCCACGTGGCGGGCTATACGACGCGTTGAACACCCTGCGGTTTTCAGCCCGATGATCAAGCCTTTCTCAAAGTCCGTAAGTTGCGTAAATCGACGTCTCTGGCGTCTATCCGGCATTCTTGTCACTCTGTACACTTGCTTGGGTCGGGCTGTGCTTTTCGCTTTCATGGGGCATCAACTACACTTAAGTTTATAAGGCTGCCGGTTATTGCTTGCAGCGCCACCACAGGGGGTGCGGTCATGCGCGGTCGCACCAAACGTGGATCATTTGCATATCAGCACGCATTCTAGCTATTTGCAAAGTTTCGCCATTGCAGCATGTTTTCTTCTAGGTGAGCAAATTTCATTGTCCTTGAGTGTATGAGAACTATACGTAGATAGCCACCCATCCATAATTTAAGAATGGCACATAAATAAGCGCTAACGGACAAGCACAAGAGTCCTGCATCATCTGGGACTCCAACCCAGTGTTCTGGGGTTTAACCATCTTTATTAACATGCGAAGATATAAGAAGTAGCCTGTTCCTAACTTGGGGCTACTGATTTAAGGTAAGGAAAGAACACAAGACTCATGCCTTGTCCGGGACTTTAATCCTGTCCAACTAGGATGATTATCCAGAAGCTATGGCATCGGACTGCTCAGCAACCTTTAGTTATGTCTGTTCTTTCAGAGGAATATATAAAATACGATGCAGGTAATACATAATTTGTCGATTATGCCCTTTTCTGCGACAAATTATTATATACATTTACCTAATAACATGTTGCTCCAAGTTTTGCTTTCAAAACAGCGGCCAAATATCTCAGTAAGTACTGAAGAGTATTTTACTATTTGAAACGTGTGTATGTAGCTTAGGGAACACTACGTAAGATTTGTTCTTATTCACTCACTTTAAATAAAATAGAGCTACTCAAATAAAGTTCAAGAAAGATATGCTTAGAGTTCACCTTTTATTCAGCCGCACTGCACTGAGCAAGAAAGTTTTAAAGCAGAGCTCGAATAACAACAATAGTCACTTAGTCGAGTTTACGTGAAATAGTAAGCACAATAATCGTTTGAAAAGACTGACACGAAATATATGTACAGTAAATACATCACAGGTTGGCATACACTATCGCTTATGGATTAGGACAGCTTCCACGACTGCCACTAACGCACCACACCACACTTTTTGCTGCTTGCTCCAACATTACATAGCTCCTTCTTATAATGTCCACACACACACACACACATGTCATGCCCTCTGACCTCAAGACTGCTGCCAACATGACATTCAGTGAGTGAGAAAACAGAACGATCAGCTGAAACGCTAAAAGTGAACGGACTCAAAAATTAGTTAGAAAAAGACAACTAAAAAAGAAAGTTAAATTCGAGTTGACTTCATAGAACTCAATGACGTGTTGGAAACACGGAGGTGGTATTGCAGCCCACAAAGCAAAGATCCCCTGTCGTAGAGCACACACAGTTGCCGGTGGGGTTGGCGGGTTGGAACAGATCTTTCCAGTTCGTTCCACAAATTCTCAATGGCGCTGTACTGTTGAAAGATAGCGTCATGGTGTTGAACATGGTATTGAAAAAGATTCTTTAAGAAGGGTGTAGATAGTCTGTGAGAATGTAGATGGGTACGAGGAACCCAAAGAAAACCCATGTAAATGAACCCCAAATTATTACACCGCCTCCACCCTCGTCTCGTGTATGACCCAAAGTTGGCAAGCTGGGTTCATCGCTTCGTGCAACCTCCCGTGGACGTGATAGTGATGAAACCATAATTCGTCACCACATAACGTATTTGAAGTTCTCCCTCTCCAGTGGCAATAAGTTCCTACAATCTGCAGCCCAATTTTTCGGTGACATCCAGTCAACAAGGGGACATGATGTGGACGTCTGCTGCCAGAAGCTATTTTTCTATTGTACGAAGGATAATATTTCTTCATAAGCTGGTGGAAAGAAACTTGTTAAAATCCAACGTAATCAGATCCGGGGTAGTCATGCGATTTCTTGTAGCCATGCGGGGCGGTCTACGCTTACCTAGAAAGTCAGATTAATGCTTACTGTCACACTTCTCCCGTCGGTTAGAAGTTTAGCCCTATTTTACGTAGCCTTGGTACGCACGTGCGATGGTATAACGCGGATATTCTAACAATTTAGCAGCTGTGGTGAATGATCGAAAGGCCTTCTTCGCAGCTATTATCTGGCCACGGTCAAACAAACTTGAGTTCACTGTCTCTAGCCATGATAACTTTTCCTTGACTGTATGCTAATGCGTAGATACTTGCTATATTTATTGCCATTGCCAGTTTCAGTGTTTGTGATGTGCTACAGAGGTGACGCACGCGCCAAGACGGCAAGTAGAAGTGATAAGCCCACGCCGGCGTAGCCTAATTGGGAAAATATTCGGCTCCGGAGCAGGAGGATGTGAATTCGAGTCCCTCCACCGGGAAATTTGGGCTTCACATTGGTGTCCGAACGTAAAAATGGATCCTCTGTTCATCGAAAAATGCGTGATGCTTCTACAGTATATTATATGGAATTCGTGAGAATTCCTAATTCCACAGAAGGTTACTTCAAGCATGGTTTGCGGCAGTCCCGAAACATGCGTTTTCGTGCTGTCGTTTTTCTTCGGGGTGGGGTCAATATGTGACGTACTGAAGAGCTGACGCACACGTCAAGGCACAAGCAGCAGTGATAAGCTGAGGTAGCTTAAATGGGAAAACATTCGACTACGAAACAGAAGGATGTGGATTCAAGTCGCCACCAGCAAAACTGGATTTTCAAACGTCGCACGGGACAACACGCGATACATCTGCTTTGCATACTATTATCGGAATGTATAAAATACAGTGAAGTCCCAAAACTCATGGCGTACGTACCCACTATCGTGTAGGACCTCCTCTAGCCCGGCGAAACGCAGCAACTCAACATGGCATGGATTTCACAAGTGGCCGGAAGACTTCTGGAGAGATGTTGATCCATGTCGTCTGAATAGCAGCCTACAATTCCCTGGCATTTGTAGATGCAGAATCGTGGATGCGAATGGACATTTTCGCCACGTCGCATAAGTTCTCTACTGGGTTCGTGTCGGACAAACGTGGTGGCAACACCATCCAGAATGATCCTCGACCCAACTTTGGACAACTTGGGCCCAATGACATGGTGCATTGTCCGCCTGGGAAACCCATCGTTGTTGGGGTACATGAAGTCCATGAAGAGCTGCAAATCGTCTCCAAACACAGCAACAAAGTTATTATAGGTTAATGATGTGTTTACAAGGACCAGAGGATCCAAACCGTGCCACGTAAAGGCACCCCACACATGTATGAAACAACCACCAGCTTCCACAGTGCATTGTTGACAGCTTAGTTTCATGGCCTCATGGGGTCTTCGCAACACACGAAACCTACCATCAGCTCGTAACAACTGGTAGCGTGACTCATCGGACCACGCCAAATGTTGACAGTTTTTGAGGGTCCAATTATCGTTTTGACGAGCCCAGGTCATGCGCTGTATCCGATGTCGTGGCGTTAACAAAGCCACTCTGGTGGGTTTTGTGCTCCCATACCCCATGGACGCTACATTCGCTGCACTGACCTGACGGATATGTCTCCGGTGCCTCCTGCATTGAATGTGGATGTTATTTGAGCTAGTGGTGCTTGTCTGTTAGTATGGACAATCCTGGTCAGACGCCGCTGGTTACGGTCATTCAGCACCCGTGGTCGGCCACTGCGCTGTCCAAGGTGGACGGCAATGTTTTCCATGAGGTGTTCTCGGTACACACGTGACACCGTGGATTGAGAAATACTGAATGTTCGCATAACTTTGGAAATTGAATGTTCAATCCGTCTGGTTCCCACTTCCATGCTTCGTTCAAACTCCGATAATTCCGGTCGGTTTGCCAAACTCCTACTGGTGGTTGTTTAACCTGATTCATGATATTACTCATCGCAACTGGTAAAAATAGTGGCATACGTCGAAGCCTTTATATGACGGCAGCGCCTCTGTTCCATGACTTTTGGTACTTCAGTGTAATTTGTGTATTCGGTGTACCTGCGTGAGAAGAGCATTTCGGTTATCGTAAAAATGTATTTAATATCTTTAAAACCATATTAGAATTATAAATTACAGTATAGATTGGTGTTTTCTTTATAATGCGTCATTCATCTTGAAAATTAGTGCAGTTTGCACATGCGGGGTATAAATATTTTAAGTTGAGGCTGCATTGTGAGGAAATGTGCGGTGCATCTGTTTCTGAGTCACACATAAGCTAAAAGAAAAGGGATTTTTTCCGACTTCTTATGATTTCTTCAATGTCTGACTGAGACCTTTGAAACACAATTGGCTGCTTTCATTGGCAAAATGACATAAAAAACTCGAAAAGGACACTCACATTGCGCCATTTTCTGTTATTGTCCCGAATGGTTTCGAAGTATAAACAATTACCAGCCAGGAAGTTAAAATGAATAACACAGCATTATTTGCAGTAATGTTTTTGTTCCGTCGTCTTTGTGCTTTCACATCCGCTCTTTCCAAACAAAAAGCGGGAAGAAAAGACAGCAGGAAATGCTTGTTCACAATCCTTTTGCTGGTTAAAGCTTCTAAGGGTTCTCTAATAAATCCTCCAGTTAAAGTTTGCTAGGGAAACAAAACCGCTACTAAAGCATACTGGTGACGCGAGGCGCAGAACCTAAGTGGCAGCATCTATGTCTTTAGACTCGGCGGATGCATTTGCGGAAAAGAATAGAAACAGTCAAGTCACGATCTTGCAGCCGTGGAGCAATGCCTTCTGGTGCCCACAATGACTTCCAAAATTTCTTCTCTTTCGGCTATTTTCATTTACAATTGCAAACGCCTGCTCTCCCGTTAACCGAAGAACTCGCATTACACAAAAGAAACGAACTCAAGGAAAATCGTAAATAGCGAAAGGTAGAATTGGACGCCACAAACACATATTTGCAGCATCCGAAGTTTTAACTGGGAAAGACAAAAGTTTTTGTTTTTTAATCGACTTCCTTTTGATAGAAGCAATTTTTCACTGTTGCCTAGGAGGGAAACAAACAAAAATTGCTCTTCCAAAGGGCGGTTTCTAAATGTTGTTAAATCTTCAGTTTGCGTTGCTACTAGTTCTTTCCAAATCGCCAACAGCATTAAACGCAAAGACGGCTCCTAAATAGAACATAATTGCTGGAAATAAATATAAAGTAGAGTACAAGTAGGAGTGGAGAATTCGTAACCTTTACGCTTTAAAAGTTTCCAACAATTTCATTAACCACGAACACATTTATTTCACTTTTATTTTGATACGTGATATGCTTCATAAATCCTACAAAGGTATTTAAGAAACCATAAAATGTAATAATCTGTTTTTTTTACTGGTGGAACACCGTGTTGGCACAATTAGTAAGGTGGACGTCAAGTAATATTGCTTCCTATACTTCCAATGGAAATACTTCTGTACACCTTTTCTTCACAATTAATGCGTTCCTAAGGATGAAAATTTGAACATCCATTAAAATATCTTCATTTTATAACTTGGAATACTTAATATTTTCTAAAACATAACCATAATTAAGCAATCCAACATTTGTTTGTCTACTGACGTCATCAAAGTACAGGTCACGCCATCTTTTTTTCTGGTTTCAACACCACCAAAGGAAAAGTTATTGATTTTTAATATAATTATGGTTATATTTCAGAAAATATTAAGTATTCCAAGTTATAAAATGAAGCTATTTTAATCTGTGTTAAAATTTTCATCCTTGGGAAGGCATTAATTGTGAATAAAATATGTACAGACGTTTTTCCATTTGAAGAATAGGAAGCAAAATTACTTGACGCCCACCTTAACACAGAATATTTCTTTTGGAGTAATTACTTAATTAAAATACAACAATAGCTGTAACATGTGAGGCAGAGAAATGGCAGTAGTTAGCTTCTTCCAAGTGATTTTTTTCTAAGTTGGAAAAATTTCCTTTACCGTACGCAATATGTCGCTGTACAACTGTTGTACAGTGATGTATAATACAAGATTACTACAAACCAAACAGAGTTTCAACATAATGTAAAACCAAAACTGTTTAAGATACTGACACTCACTTACACAGTTTTGTAGGGAGACTCTTGAAGTTTGTTACAGCAACTTATATAATCACACGTCATTTACCAACGCGATAGTTCAATTCTTGCCAAACACGTGCTAACATATCCTCATCATCTCTAGCAATATCTGTTGTACATTGCTTCAGATCAGATAAATTAACAGAAATGGGAGCGCACTTGCCTGTGACAAACCGCATAAAAAGTTACAGGGGTTAGATCCGGACGTCCTGGTGGCCAACATATGAGTGACATGTTTTCGTCTGTTGCGCGGCCAATCCAGCGCTATCGAACATTTCCATCGAGGTAATTTTAACTTCCCGATATCAGTTGGGTGGTACCGCATCCTGTTGGAAAATGAAGTTGTCACTGTCTTTGTGCAGTTGACGCATCAACCAGCTAATGGGGATAAGAACCTCGTTATAGTGCTTTCTTGGAAAAAGAAGGGTACATACACTTTTTTGCAGGATATAGCACAAAAGACATTAGCCAATGGGAAATGCAGTACATGCTCTATTGGTGCTCTTGAATACTTCCGATCCCCATGTTCGAATGTTATGTTAGTTAACTTTCCCACTTATGTGGAATATCGGTTCTTCGCTGAAAATTAGACGCTCACTAAAACCATCTTCTTCAAAACGCTCCTGAACTTCTGTACAGAAATAGAGACGCACGGTTCTGTCATTGTCACTTAGACTTTGCAATAACTGTAGTTGTAGGGAGTCATTTTTAGTCGCTTCCTCAAAATTTTTCAAACAGTCGGTTTAGAAATGTGTAACTCCCGACCCGCCATCGTTGTGTATTTCGATGGGCTGTGTTGGTAAATGGTACGAACACGTGCCTCTAGTTCATCAGATACACGTGCTCTCCTTCTACTTTTACCTTTACACCAAGATCATTTTGTTTAAATTTTCTTGTTCCACACGTAGATGGATTGTTTATTCGGCGGTGATTTCTTGAAACGTGTTCTAATACGTAGTCGGACAACAGTATCGGAATTCATTTTGCTTAATTCTAGCACACAGCACGCCTTCTCCTCAGCATTTGTGGCAATCTTGCCTGACTGGTCACGTGACAGTGAAAATGTACAATCTTTTAGTGGTGCCATCTATATAACAAAATCGCTTCACAAGACATCAGGTTCTCGTGCGGAATGAGTCAATCATAAAAGTGTCAGGTAGCAGTCTTAAAAGCTCGATAATTAAAACAGTACACAAACTTCCGATGAAGTTGAAGAACTTATTTAATGTATAAGTTAAAAGATTAAAAATAAAGCAATAAGAACTTTTGATCTTCCCAAAGTCCATCATCAGATGGAAGTACTATCTGATGATGGACTTTGGGAAGATCAAAAGTTCTTATTGCTTTATTTTTAATCTTTTAACTTATACATTAAATAAGTTCTTCAACTTCATCGGAAGTTTGTGTACTGTTTTAATTATCGAACGTTTAAGACTGCTACCTTAAACGGTTATGATTAAAAATGTTTCTATTGGTGATAGAACGGTGCATCGTGAGTGTCAATATCTTACGTAGTTTTGGTTTCGTACAATGTTGAAACTGTCTATTTCATCTGTAATAACTCCGCACATAAAGAAAAATGCATTGCATTGTGAGCAAGAAATCACTTACCTAAGAGGTTCCAACTTAATGAAAAGAGTCGTGCGTCGTGGTTTTCGAGAATACCTACGACTTCAAGGAAAAGGAGAACCTAAGCATATTTTACAGGTGTAGTAAACTTTACAAAGCATTGCTCTATCTTCTAACAAATATGGAAGGGGGTTTTCTCTGACAAATTTGATAATCACCCTGGTTAGGAATGCTCTTTCAATTACAGCAATGCCCTGACTGTTATTCATAAAATATGTTGGACCTCCGCTGATGCACTTTGTTCCTACAAATCACGTCATTTCGTGGCTGCGTGGAAGACAGCACTCGGCAGTGGACGCGAAAAGCAAAGAGCGGATGAGAACGGCAGAAATATCTTGAACAAATTTTGGACTGGGTTGTAGGATCAAAATGCATCTCCTTTTCGTTCCTAAGTGCACTGTAATCCTTAGTACAAATTATATCTCGTTTGTGAGTACTCTTGACAGAGATTTTACTGTCAGCATTTGATAGGTATTATAAAACTGTTACGGAATGCTCGTTTTAATACAGGGTGTCCATAAAGTCCTTCCCACATTACAAAAATTAATATAAAAATGCATTACAAGTACAAGAAAGGGATTGCACGTCAATGATGGTGCACAAGTAAAGTTTTTTCTCTAGTGTCAGTACACCCACACATGGGCGTCATTTCGTGGCATGGAGGACATCAGAGCGCAATTCGATTTCGCGCCATGTTATGTTTAACATCTCAGTAGGGACAGAACCAGTGACGTCCGTTATTTTGCTCTTCAACGTCTCGACATCCGGAAAACTGCTAGAGCCACCTCGGCCTTTCACATAACCCCACAGGAAAAAGTCTACAGGGGTTATGTCGGGAGATTGAGTTAGCCATGTCATGGGACCGTCGCGGCCAATCCATCTGTCAGGAAATGTAGCATTCAGGAATCATTATTGACCAATGTGATGGGGCACCGTCTTGTTGGAAAATAACTGAACGTTAGAGTGCATGCAACTGAGGTGCTACACAAAGTTCTAGCGTGTCCCGATACACGTTACATTTTACCGTGGGATCTGTAAAAATGAAGGGTCCGATGATTATGTCATGCATGAGGTCGAACCATGCGTTCACTTTTGGGATAGCCCTTAGTTGTTTGAGGACATAATGGGGATAGATTCGGACATAGTGCATATTTACTGTACCAGAGACGTGGAATGTGGCTTCATCCGAGAAACAGACACGGTGCAGATAATCGCTATCATGAGCTATGCCCTGCAACATCTCCGTCGCTAATGCAGCACGACAAGGCCGATCATCAGGCTGAATAGATTGCACGATCTGTACTTTATAAGCATGCAGATGAAGACGTTTGTGTAAAATTTTGTGAACAGTGGCACGGGGTATCCCCGTTTCCAGTGAAGTACGACGAATGGATTTCCTGGGGCTTCGTTGAAATGCCTTCTGAACAGCTGCAGCTGTCTCTTGTTTAACTGGTGTCGGCCCATTCTGGGGGGGGAGAGGGGGAGAATGCCAACTCTGTCCGGCGCTTTAAACTTTTCATACCAAGCTTTTATGCTTTTTTGGTCCGGTGGTGATCGTCTGTACTCTTTTGTGAAACGACACCGGACAGTAACTGTCGATTTGGAGTCACGGAACCACAACACGCACGCCGCATTTTCTTGCATGGAAGCCATTATCTATGAAATGCTTAACGGCACCGTTAATGCCGTTAAGCATTTCAGAGAAACGTTAACGGCACCGTTAATGCCCATCAGATGGAAACGTCTCAGTAGCTGAGCCCATCTTACGGATTTATGATGTCAGAAGCTGACTTAAAAATACACATAGCACCAAAGATTGTTGGCCACCGTGCTGTAAATGTAACGCGCTCGGCTAGTTATCGAGAGTTCTGCGGTTCAATTCCACAGCGGCGGCTAAAAAACAATTTTTTGGTTGCGTGTGTTTCTGGAACGTGGAAAGAGCGATGAATTTATTTATGTAAATTATGTTTTTTTTTTCATTTTATACCATCAACAGTAATCAGGATTAAAGAAAACTGTTCAACAATATGATTTCCTTTTTATTCTGTTAACCCTCTCCTTTTTCTAACACCTTTCTTCAGAAAAAGTCACTGGTTGTGTGTGATAAATACGAGGGTCATTTTAACATATTGCATACTTTGGGTTACCCTTAAAAAATCAAATTTATTTCACAACATACCTTTACAATCCTTTGAAGTAATCTCCATGTTTCTTTATGACAGCTGCCCAGCGTTTGGGTAAGCTGAAGGACACCTCCATTGTTGAGACGTCTAATTACTCGGGCCACCTCCCTAGAAACATCCTGAATCATACAGAATCATTTCCCACAGAGTGGCTTTTTCAGTTTTGAGAACAAGCCATAGTCTGGTCGGGAATAAATCATAGTTCTTTTGTTCCTTGTAAACCTCATTGTCTTTTGTTCCTTGTAAACACGTCATTAACCGGTTGTCGCTTTGTTGCTCAGCTGGGTTAGGATTTGCAGCCCTTCACGCACCGCAACAGCGATCGGGCCCAAGTTGTCCAAAATTGGTTCAAGAAGCATTCTGGACAGTTTCAATGGATGGTGTGGCCACCACGTTCGCCCGACATGAATCCTACAGAGCACTTATGGGACCTGGTAGAAAGCTCCATTTGCCCCCAAGATCCGGATTCAACAAATATGCGGGAATTGTGGCGGCTATTCATACGTAATGGCTCAAAATCTCTCCAGAAGTCTTCAGTCCACTTCTGGAATAGATGCCACGTCGAATCTCTGCATTTCGCTAGGCTAGAGGATATTCTACATGATTATTACATAATTCCTGCAGTGTAATGTGCTTAATAAAATTAGGCGAAATCTCGACGGCGTGGTATCATCTGCTGTCTAGTATCTATAGTTTTTGAAGAAGCTTTTCCTTCTCCACAGAAATCCAGAAAGGAAAAGGATATCGCATTTGCTTCCCAAACTCATATATATTTGCTTCCCAAACTCATTTATATTTGCTTCCCAAACTCAGTATCCGCTTTCCCTCCCAGACTCAGCTGTACAAAACTTCTTTCTACTAACTCGGAAGTGTAATTGAAAATTCGTATGCTAAAGCATATAAAATCACTGTCAGAAAAGTAAAGAAAAAGAGATCTCTGAACCCTAACCTGAAACATAGTAAACATCAGGTGACCAAAAATGCTCCAGTGTTTTTCCCAAACTATAACGTTTAATGTATGTGTCGCGAAAGGCCTGCCTCGCCCCTATGACGCAGTGGTCTAAGCTATGGCTTCTGACCATTTGTCTGAGATTGGCCTGGGTTCGCATCCCAGTGAGGCAGGGATGTTGTGTTTGCCTTATAGCAATGTTTCTCTCCTTTCCCTGGAACTAGTGACCCTAAATTGCAACCCATCAAGTTGCTTGAGGTAGTCATTAAACTCCCGGCCAAGAAAAACAAAAGACCTGAAGTGTGGCGTTACAATGCCACTGAAATTAAAAACAAGACGTACTGCAGAGTCTACTTGTATGCAGAAAGGTGGGAAGGAGGTTCCATAATATTGTGAAACTTGACCCGGAAATGAGTGCTCCAACCTCAGTTATTCGTGTGTGTATGCTGCGTGAGTTTAAACTTGGAACAAGCGGTGTGTAAATGGCCAGAACGATATGCCAGGCTTTCGGAGAAGGTTCTGCAGCGTCCGCACTACTCAAAGATGGCTTTAAAAATTTATCTTCTAGTGCGAGTCGCTTGAAGATGCGCCACGTGAATGTCTGTGATCGATGTCGATGAATTGAAGGCTGAAACTGAAGCTGATTGTGCTCCAACGTACCAGGTTTTGGGACAAAGGTTGAACGTCAGTGATGAAACTATTCGTTTACATTTGCATCTCCTTCGGAAAGTGTACAAGCTCAGTAAACGTATATCACATGAACTGACTTCTTCCAACAAGCAGCATTTGTTAACCATTTGCTTGGAATTAATTTTCCGCTACAAAATGAAACCATTTCTGGATCGCTGGTTAACCTGTGATGAAAAGTGGATCTTGTACAGCAATACTATGAGATTACGTTATTGGCTGTCATCCACTGACGCTCTTACCACAGATCTCAAAGACTAATATCCATCAGTGGAACGTTTTATTGTGTGCATGGTGGACCACAGCTGGGATTGTCCACTACGAACTGCTACCGACTGACCACACCCTTACTGCGGCTGTGTGCCCATCTACAACGGGTTCATAAATCACTTTTGAAAAATCATACAGCGCTTGTAAACCTCAAACGCATTCTGTTCCTACAGTGCAATGCCTAATGTCGCACGTTTGACCTGTGACAAGATTCAGATTCTTCTTATTCACCCTCCCTATTCTCCTGACATTAGTCTTTCGAATTACCACCTGTTTTCAAGCCTAAAGAATCATTTCTGGAATCAACAGTTCAGAAAAAGATAGGCTGTGGAAAAGGAGCTAGAGATCTTTTTCACCTCCACAGATCGTAACTTTTAGAAAAACTGTATTAATAAGCTTATTTCCCTTTGGGTAAAAGGTTATTGCGTGTGAGGGTCACTATTTTGATAAATCAATTAGCTTCTTCATACATTTTTCGCAGGTTTGTTTTCTGTCATAAATAGCGCTTGAACGTTTTGGTTACCTGATATTATGCAGTCAGAAATACACTGCTGGCCACCTGAAATGCAACACCAAGAAGGACACGAGATAGCAAAGCCAGATTTACTGGACACAAAACAACAGATACAAAGATGAAACGATTGAGCTTACAGGCCCGGACGACTTGCGGAACACGCAGCCATCAATAGTCCGTGTGGCCCCCATGGCTGGCAATAACGGCCGCTACACGCCGCGGCACCAAACGAAAGAGGTTTTGGATGTGGGCTTGGGATATGTCGTTCCAGGCTGCTTCCACACGTTGCCACAGTTCATCAGGCGTAGCCACGGGTGGTGCTTGCCGGGCCAGTCGGTTGCTGATCAGCGACCAGACTTGCTCGATGGGCGACATATCGGGAGAACAGGCGGGCCATGGCAGCAGTGATACCTGGTCGGCCGTGAAGAATTGTTGCATGATGCTTGCCCCGTGCGGACGCGCATTGTCCTGTTGAAACGTGGACGCTGGCAGGTCCTGCAGGTAAGAGAGGACTACAGGCTCCAAAACGTCGGAGATGTAGCGGTGGCTGTTGAATGTACCGGCGATGCGTACCAGAGGGGTGCGGATGTCATATCCAATTGCGCCCCAAACCATAACGCCAGGCGACGGAACGGTATGACGACGCATAATGAAGACGTCATACAGTCTTTCGCCGCGGTGCCCCCACACGCGGATCCGACCATCGTTGTGTTGCATTCAAAACAGGGATTCGTCGGAGAAGACAATGTCGTGCCATTCCGTAGTCCACGTGCGGCGTTCAAAGGCCCACTGCCGCCGCACTGGGCGGTGGTGTAACGTCAATGGTAATAGGAGCAATGGGCGCTGTGCGAGAAGTCCCCGCTGATGCAGACGACGTCGAACGGTACGTGCTGACACGGGCTGTTGCGCAACACACCCTAATTCCTTCGCAAACGTTTGTGATGTGGCGGTGCGAGCCGTCAAGGCCCGCCACACAACATGCCGGTTCTCTCGTTCGGTGGTGTGTCGCGGCTGCGGCAATCACCCACGCCGGTCCGTCCGTCCGTCCGTCCGTCCTGCACCCACCGAATCCATACTCGCCTCACTGTGGCTGCATGTCGTCCCACACGGGCGCCGATGTCTTGGTACGATTACCCGCTGTCGCGATAAGCCACTATTCGTCCTCTGTCGAACTCCGAAACGTGCTTAAATGACTGCCGTATTCTGCGACAGGGCATCAGGAAGATTCCCACGCACAGTTCCGGCAGCACAACACACTTCCTCTACTTACACCCCGCCTTCTGTGCACCCTTCTTATAGTGCTTTAGGTGGTGTGCCGGGCGCACATGATTTGCATATGCCCTGCAATGTTGATCGTTTGCATGTACTCTCGCGGGCGACTCATGCTGCGAATTTTAGGCCAATCGGATGCTTCCTTCTTGGTGTTGCATTTTGGGTGGCCAGCAGTGTATAATAAATATTACGCAGCCCCAGCGCGGTCATCCGGTCTCGTCTTCGGGCCTTCCAGTTTGAGCTCGGTCCTTCTCAACACAACTGTCTAGCTTCAGTTTAACGTTCCCCGAGACCGTTACTTAGAGGGCCGGTTTAAAGGGGTCTATAGTCTACAGCCTGATTAAAGGCCAGATTAAGGAGGGGCAAGGCTATAGCCCTGGGGCCCAACATGACCAAGGGCCCAGGATGCATGCTGAGGCATGCATCCTGGGAGAGAGAAAGAGTGAGAGATATCACAGGAAAAACACAAGTGTTGGGAACCTGCTGGTCACCAGCTGGCAGTGATGGGTCACTACTGGCTGAAATCTGCAGCTCGCGGCTGGGTAGGGGTCCGTTAGTGGCAGTGCCATTAGTTTGCTGCCATTGACGGCCCTGCAGCGATTGCAGTGAATTGCGGGCCACCAAAAAGTGCCAGTAGTGGCGCGTAGCCGGCAACCGGCGAAACCCCAACATCAGGTGGAAGCAACGTAACTGCGCATGCGAAGAAGCAACACGGGCTGTGTCTTTCGTGGTACCAGTTAGATGAAGGTGACGCTATCGCCATCGTGTTATTATAGTGGATATTAAGAAAAGGAAAAGGTAGAGAGGCGAATTAATTTCATAATGAAATGCCACGTCAACGAAGATAGCAGATTAAGCCATGAAATACTAGATTACAACCATGAAAAACACCCACTCCATTCCAATGAATAACAAGAAATAATTTCTGTGTAATCTTGCGTTTTAACATTCACTAAACTGCTTGAAACAAAAGTCCTGGAAAAACATTAAAAAAGCGGTATGTTGAAAAAAAAAGAAAAATAATTATACGCGTACAAAATTCATCAAGTATGTGAAAAAAAAAAAAAAAAAAAAAAGCAACGCTATGTGGGTATAATGTGCTCATGCATGGGTTGAATGCACAAGCCTGGGGGAATTCACTTCTAAAAATAACGAGAAGTAAAATGAAATATCTTTCCTCTTTAAAAGAAACGTAGCTTCGGACAGCGAAAAGGAAAGATACAACGTTAAAAATGTAACAGAATGTGATATGAAAGGGTAAATATATAAATTCAACAATCGCCTTTCAAGACGACAAGGGCAGCTCGAAACTTAAAGCGCCTTTAAGTTGGTATACTCGTTGAAAAAGGGAAGTTCCATTAAGGTAAAAAAAAAAGAAATCAATCGTAAATTGAAAAAATGAATTTATGAATTATATGAAACTTATATTTATGAAAAATACCTCGCAATATTATAAAATTAAATAGAGCACCATTCGTTACACATTCCCCAGAAAAGAGGGTCAGTTCAAGCCATGCTCGCCCGTTACAAATCAGTTCCGTTGGCAGAGAGCTGGCCTCTCACGCCGACAGCCCTGGTTCGTGTTCATTCATATCCAAACGGGCTGTTTTTTTAGAATCTGTTGAGAAAATTTCCGCAAACCAGTGGTGTAATGCTGAAGTTTCGTAAGGCGAAAAACAAAGTAGTTGTAGCTTTGGGAAACTGCGGTTTTCCTTTATTATTTTTTTTAGGGTTACTGCTGGGGAATTGGCTGACAAAGTTCGGAAAGCCACCAGTTACGTCACGGGATTGCCGGCTGATACTGACGGGAAACTAGCGCACCACATTAGGCTAGCCATCATTTATGGCACGTGCTTGCAGGGCCGCTGAAGGGCCACTTGTGTCAGCTACTGCCTGTGATGGATAACTGATGGCCCTGTTGTGGCATATGACAACTGATAGAGGTGCCAACTTCTGGCCCTTCTGTTGGCCGTCCGGACATTTTATTGACGGTTCGGAAGCGGCAAAATAGTGCTGGGCCTTTGCTGGCAGTGCTGGCCCAGCAAGACCGTTTTTGCTGGGATAGGTTTATAAAATAGCATAAATAGTTTTGTTTTTGTCTCGTACGATTTCCACTTGTTCAGAGACAGAGGGTGGAAGATGAACAGATTTCAAGGCAGGTGACTCACCAAGGGTAAATATTTCATGTCGCTGTGTACAAGCGGGGTCGGCGAGACAGTTTGTTTTTTCACTACCATCCACCCATATCTCTCAATTTGCACTTGGAACCGTAATAGTCAAAGTCCCCTGTGGCTTCACATTGCATAAAAAAAAAAAGATGTTCTATGACGAAGTAAATTTCTCCATCATTTTTATGCAAGCGGAGGGATTCGAACCCCCCAACTCTCGATTCCGAGTGCTATGCACTATACAACACTGGCATGTGCTGTTACTGCTATCTGCCTTTATCTCATATGCACCCTGCGGGCAGACACGTCACATCCCCCCCCCGAAAGAGGGCCGGGGCATGGCCCACGGGTCAGCCCGGACCATGTGTCTCTATAGGCCGTCATCCCATGAAGAACGTGCATTTGAGAAATCCCAGACAATTTGGTGTGTGGAACGTAACATCACACTGATTTATTTTTTCGAAGCACAGAAGAAGGGATTATCATTTTTCCTGTCTCGCCGTGATGAAAGAACATCACATCATTGCGAGAAACCTAATAGCCGAGTCATCCTGGAAGTTCGGGCGCCAATATGACGAAGCAGTTTTCTCCATCAGTTTTATTCCAGGGGAGGGTTTCGAATCCCCAACTCTCGGCTCCGGAGCTCCGAGTGCTGTCCACTATACAACACTGGCATGCGCTCTTACTGCAATCTGCCTTTATCTCATGAGCGTCCTGCGAGGCAGGCACGTCACAGTAGTAAGATTAGTATGCAATGCTAAATCATTAGAAAATCCAAGACAAAACCTAAGGATCTTCAACTTTTAACACATCCTCTTATGAGAACGTTGAAAAATACAGTGACTTATATTATGAAAGCTTTGCAGATAATTATCTGCAAAGCTTTTATTAGTTTGAAGAATGCACTACGTATTAATTATCACGAACATATTGCAACAGATTAGGGTTTCAACAGTCTTCATAATGATTCCCCGTCGTAAATTCTGCGGGGGCTATTCAGATGTCCTAGCTTTGGCGCCCACTCAAATATCTGGGCCCAACAAAGGCTTTAATGGCCCCAACTTAGCTTTTATTCCGCGCGAAAAATCGTTCGTATTACCTTATGAACCAGTTCTCTTCCATTGCTGCTAGAGTTAAATTTAATCCCAATTTTTCGAAGCCTTTGCATTGTTACAATCTTTCCTTTCTTAAAAATAAAAATGAAGTAAATTTACATGACATCCTCGATGTACGCTGTATGCGCCTAATTCCTAAGACGACAATGAAAGCTACTGCCATTTTCGTTTTGGCGTTAAAAGAAAGCACTGAGTGAAGAAAGAATTCTGTCAGTGATTTGAAGTTGTGTCTCTGTGTGTGTGTGTGCAGCCCAGAAAATAAATTCTCTTTGTAACAGCACAGGGACAATCGATTGAGACTGAGTTGAGTGTTCGCTGCAAAGCGCTCCCAGGAGAACAGACAGCCGATGAAAGTGGGCAAGTATAAACTATAATTTATCGGCTTCGTGAAGACTAACACCAACGAACAACAGGTTAAGGTGCAGGAAAGGAAGTATTTCAGAAACAAAATGATATTTTGTGTTGTATAAATAAATTCAAAATTTTTTTTCGCTGCATTTTCTGAGCAGCATACTTTTGAATTAAAGAATACCATTTATCGCTACAGAAAAATTCAAGAAAACCACACAGGTGTATCAGAATAACATGACCACCTACCTAATAATGGCAATATCCACCCTTTGCCTGGATGACAGCCGCGTGACGACGTGGCATGGACCAATGAGGACCTAGAAGGTTACACACGTGCCAATTTAGACTGCAAGAGAACAAGAAAGTCCCGGTGATGATGTGGTTGTGGGGCGGCACGTCAAGCCTGTCGATCCAAACAGTCCCACAAGTTCTCTATGAGGTTGAGATCGGGAGATTTCGCTGGGAAAGGGAGAACGGAAACATCGCTGTCGTGTCCCTAGAAATACTCAAGCACCACCTTAGTGACGTGGCACGGCGCATTTATCTGTTGGTAGACACCATCACCACTAGGGTTTACGTCCAGCATGAAGGCATGCATGTGTCCAGCGAGGATGGAGAGGTAGCCATTGGCGTTCCGGAACATATCCAGTGGTACCGGCGGTCCCAGTTCATACCAGGAAAATATCCCTCAAACATGCACACTGCCACCGCTGGTCTGTACTTGACCGACAAGCGTGTCTGGGTGTTGGTTTCCGTGTATCTGACGCCTTATCTTCAACCGCCCTGTATTTCTGTTGGGTAGAAACTTCGATTCGTTGCAGAAGGCAACTTTTTTACACTCTACTGCTGTCCAATGACGGTATTCCGACGTGGACTGCAGGGGCCGTTGCGAATGGACCTGGTTTAACATGGACGCCTTGACGCAACGTCGACTCCGGAGGCGCATGCATAACAGGGTTCGCGCTACGTTTCCAGGTAACTCATACCTGGGTGCCCAAGCGTTCATTTGCGTCGTCAATTGCTGCCCGGTGCGCATCGATTGCCCTTTACCAGTCGACGGAGGTGAAGTTCTCTTCCGGGATATTTGGCCTTTTGGGATCCACAGTTATGACGTCGGGAGGTACTCAGTGTTTCAAGAGTTAATTCTTGGTACACCCTTACTTCAGCACCTTGCGATTAGCCCATGAAGTCTGCTGTTTTTGAGATGCTTCCAACCTTGGCGCGGTAGCCGATGACCATTCCTTTTTGAACGTCCTTCAAATCGCTACCTCTGCCAATTATGCTGTCGTTACGTCCATTTGTCCTGGCTGGTCGCTGATATCACCGTGTGGTCGACCTTGTCACGTGCACTCTGTGATGCGCCTGGCCGGGTGCACTATGATTACGGGGTGGTCATATTATTCTGATATGACTGTTTATAGTAGACGGAGCTCAGTTTTACCGCTTCGGAACAGAGGCATCACAGAGGGAGGATATCCTCAAAGCACGAAATAAAAAGTCAGCAGTACCTACAATATTTAACAACAGAGAGTGTCTCTAAAATTTAACTTAAAAGTTCAAAAACAGAATTGTTACAATCGACACAGAAAGGTGGGTGTAAAAAAGTAACAAACATAGTTTCCATAGCAGTTACAAAAATAGAAATTTGGTACAGATTATTAAGGTGGTATTCGCGATGTGTTCTCCTGCGCAATTTATGTACAGTATTTTGTCCAGGCTTTTGCTGGTCCACAAAAGCACGTAGGTAAAAGGCATGTTCCCACTCTTGAAACCAGTGGTTGACCTCTTTCGTCAGGTGTTCATCAGAATCAAATATTCTTCCACATCAAAAAAGCCTTTAATCTGCCAAACAAGAATAAAATTCGTAGGTAACAAGTCAGGACCATAAGCCGGGTGAAACATAAATGCCCAACCGAATATTGCAGTTGTCGAAAGGGTCATATGCGCTATGTAAGGCTTTGCATCTTCCTGATGAAAAAACTTAATCTATATATGTTAGCTTCAATTTTTTTTTAGTTTCAGGATTAAACAACCACTGTTAGCAACTCGATGGGCTATAAGCAGTCGCCCGTCCCGTGACCATCGATATAGAAGTCCATCGCATAGCCTTGTGACGTCACTGGCCGTGGATCGCTGTTTTTGAATTTTGGTATTAAAGTGAAAATTGTGACATATCGCTGAAAATATTTATCCTGTTCTTTTTAGTAAAATAATGAGAAGTAAAAGTATTACAAAGTCGTAGCTTTCATATGTTAAATATGAAAATCAATTTGAGGATTCTGTATCATTTCTTCTTTATTTTTTTTTCAGTCAATAAATTTAGTAACAGGAATAAACTATCGTGGGAGATTTTTTTCAGAGACTACGCGATTGTTTTCAGCTGTTATAAAAAGAAATATCTGAATTAATTGTAATGAAAACTCATATACACAGTCGAGTAACATTATTGTGTCCGCCTCCTACTTTTGACGTCAACAGCGCTTAGTCAATGAAAGAAGGCACATGTTGTGAGCTGTCTTGGAGGGTATATAAAGTGTGCTACAGGCATTCTGAAGACATATCACTCGTTGCTATCATGGATAGAACGAGCAATTTATCAGATTTGCAAAAAGAGATATTTATCGGCTTTCGGGCCAAAAGTGGCAGTATTTCTGAAACAGCGCAGTTTGTGAACTGTTCGCGTGTTGCTGTGGTTAAAGTGTATCGTGATTGGAGATATGGCATCATTGCGAATGAGCAAAGTGAAAACTGTGGAGCACCACGTGCTATTGATGTAAGAGATGGCCGCCCCGGTGGCGCAGTGGTCTAAGGCGCTGGCCTATGATCATTCGTCCGTAAGGGGTCCGGGTTCGAATCCCGGTCAGGCATGGATGTTGTGTTTGTCTTACGGCACTGGCTCTCTCCCTTCCCTGGAACCAGTGACCCTAAATTAGGGAAGGGCGACTGCTTATAGCCCATTGAGTTGCTCACGGTGGTCGTTAAACCTCCAATCAAAAAAAAAAAAAAAAAAAAAAAAAATGTAAGAGATGAACGTCGGCTGCGAAAGTGCGTGAGGGCCGACCGACATGCTACAGCGGAGCAACTCACTGGCTGAATGAACCACGGGTCTACCGGAAGTGTGTCTAAAACGACAGTTCAGTGAACCCACCTGCGTATGGAAACTCCGATGCAGACGAATGGTCACTGCACCTATGCAAACGAAGATGCATCGCCAGAAAAGGCTTACATTTGCACGGCAGTATCGGAATTGGACCTCCGCTGATTGGCAAACAAAGGATTGCCTTCTCCGATAAGTCATGTTTTCTGCTTCATCGAACAGACGGACGTTGGCGTATAAGGTGAGACACATCGGGAAAACAAACACTTTTCAACCACTGCTGGAAGAACACAAGCTGGTGTGGGCAGCGTTATTGTCGGTGGTATGTTTTCGTTGCATTCTCTGGGTCCACTCATACCTGTGGAAGGCACTATGGACCGAATTCATTGTGAATTCATCCTTGCCGACCACGTGCACCGATACATGCTAATTGTCTTCCCTGGGGTGGATGGGATCTTCCAACACGATAATGCGACGTTTCACACAACTAGAAATGTCCGAGAATGGTTGGAAGAGCACGATGAAGACTTCAAAGTACTTCCCTGGCCCACTAATTTCCCAGACTGAAACCCAATTGAGCGTCTGTGTGACCACCTCGATCGTGTTTTTTGCTCTATGGATCATCCACCACGCACCCTCAAGCAGTTGTCAGATGCAGTGCAGTCGACATGGCTCCACATGCCTGTAAACACCTTCTTCACCTTATTGAAACACTCCAAGCCCTTCTAGCTGCTGCACACGGTGGTTACTCTGGATATTAGCTGGTGGTCACAATACAGTAATCTGACTCGACCGTGTATATATATCTGAGAGAAAATAAAGTTGCTGGGCCATCACTGGCAAGTGGCAGCCAGAAGTAGCCACCACTACGTTGTCGCAGTCCAACGGTCAATAAAATGTCCTGGCGGCCACCACATGGGCAAGCCTTTCAGCCCAGCAGCTGGTAAATATTTGGCACTCCCATCAGTTGTCATATGCCAGAACAGGGCCATCAGTTATCCGTCATAGGCAGTGGTTGCCACAAGCTGTTCTTAAGTTGTCCTGCGAGCACGTGCCGTAAATGATGGCTAGCGTAATGTGGTCCGCCAGTTCCCGGCAGTGGCAGCCAGTAACCACGTGACGCAATTCATAGCCTGCCGAATCTTGTCCGCCAACTGCCCAGGAGTAGCCATATAAAACAATAGAATGAAGGAGACGACAATCACATTTCGCGAAAGGCTCAACAGTTATTTCGTTTCAAGCGAAACTGCTGTATGACGCCACGGCGTTGGCGATATTCACTTAAGAGGCCCGGAGAAACGTCCGTTTGGATCACATTAGCATCGAACCTTTAAAAACCCGTTTGGAAGCGGACTCTTTAGCCGCTACACTGGTTTCCCAATTACGAGAGCGCGCTTGAAGATGAGCCTCTTTCCTGCGCGATGTGGAACTAAGTTTTTAATTTTAGAAAATTGCGAGTTATTTTTCATAAATGTCCGTTTCGCGTAATTCATTAATTTATTTTTTCAACTTAACGATTGATTTATTTGCCTTAAGAGAACTTCATTCCTTTTCAACGAGCGTACCAACTTAAAGACGTTTTCCAAAGTTTTGTGCTGTCTTTTGGTTTTGCAAGGAGAATGTTTAATTAATATTATCATGTATTTACCCGCTCATGTCAGGCTCTGTTACATTTCTAACGTTGTATCTTTTTTTGTATCCGAAGCTACTTTTTTCTAAAGAGGAAATATATTTTATTTTACTTCTCTCTATTTTTAGCAGCAAATACCTCTAATCCTGTGCATTGAACTCTCGGATGAGTACATTATATCCACACACCGTTTGTTTTGTTTTTTTAAATGATTGATAAATTTTGTACGCGTATAATTCTAATTTTTCTCCAACATATCGATTTTTTCAATGTCTTTCCGAGAATTTTGTTTGAAGCAGTTTAGAGTATGTTAATGAAATAGTAGACAGAAACTATTTCTTGTTATTCATGGAAACGGAGTGGGTGTTTTTCATGGCTGTGTGTATTCTCGAACCTTTGTTTGTTAGTGCAGGAATTTTGCTGCGAAATGAGTTTCTATAAATACATGAGAGTAATTGACTATTTCTTAGAGTTCAACAATTATTTATACAATTTTCCTCCGACGAAAACTTTCGTCGATTTGACATTTCATCAGAAAATTAGTTCGCCTCTCTACATATAGCTTTTTTTTCTTAACATCCACTAAAATAACACGAAGGCGATGGTGCCGTTTTCAACTAAAGGTACCTTAAGGGACTGTGCACGTGTTGCTTCTGCGCATGCGCAGTCCCACTACTTCCACCTCGTTTGGGGGTTGGTTCGGTTGCCAGCTATGGGACACTGGTGGCGCTTGCTTGGAGACCTGTAATTTACGGCGATGCTGCAGGGTCATCAACGGCTGCCACCAACGGACCGCTACTGTACCGGAAGCGGCAGATTTCAGGCCGCAGTGACCCATTACTACCAGCTGGTTGGCAGTAGTTTCCCAACTCTTGTGTTTTTGCTGGGATATATATCATCATCATCATCATCAATCATTATCAATCCACTGCTGGATGAAGGTCTCCCTAAATTTCTTCCACAATTGTCTGTCTTAGACCTGCCTCCTCCATGTCACTCCAGCATACATTTGAATTTAATTCATCCATCTCCCATGGGATATTCTTCTGGGTCTTTTCCTGTCCCTCGGAATCCAGACTAAAATTTCGGTTGCCCATCGGTGGTCCGTTCTTCTGGCAACATGTCCAGCCCGTTGCCATTTCAGTGATTTCACTCTAGTCATGATGCCGTCCACTCCTGTCATTTTCCTTATCCACAAGTTCTTCTTCTTATCTTTCCTGGTTACACCATGCTGCTTTGAGTTGTATGCAGCCTTTGTATGTCATTTTTAGTTAAGGTCCATGTCTCTGCTCCATACGTAAGCACTGGAAGGATGCATTGATTAAACACTTTTCTTTTGAGACATAATGGCATACTGCTCTTAAAAATTGTACTGTTTCTTCCGAAAGCTCTACATCCAAGTTTTATACGCCGATTAATTTCTTCATCAATGTGACCCTCACTCGATATATGCTGCCCAAGGTAAATGTAGGAATCGGTCGTCTCAAGCTTTTCTCCGTCAATCGATAAATCTTCGTTTGTTTTAAAAGCATTGTAGCCTGCATCACTTTTGTCTTCTGAAAGTTCAATTTTAATCCCATTTCTTTACTCTTGTCAGCAAGTTCTTGGATCATACTCTGCAGCTCTGAAGGCATAGTTGCAAAGATGACTACGTCATCAGCAAAACGAAGGTGAGTTAAGTAATCTACATTAATCTTTATCCCTTTGTGATCCCAGTTCAATGATTGAAAGACATTTTGCAATGTGGCGTTAAAGAGCTTGAGATATATGGTGTCACCTTGTCTAACTCCCTTTCCAATTTTTATTTGTGCTGTGTCCTCAAATATCCGAACCTTTGCACTTGCATTTTCATAGATGCTAATAATAATGCTAATATATGCATCTTCAATACCGCAAGATTTCAAAGCCATTTTTACTGCTGATGGTTTCACGGAATCTAAGGCCTTTTCGTAGTCAATAAAAACCATAAATAATGGGAGCTAATATTCTCTTGTTTTTTCAATTAGTTGTATCAGTACATGGATATGATCTATAGTGCTGTAGCCACTTCTGAATCCAGCTTGTTCTCTTGGTTGGGCCATGTCTAGTGCTACCTTCAAGCGATGTGGAAGAACCTTAGTGAAGATTTTATAAACCACTGATAGAAGGCGGATGGGCCTGTAGTTCCTGAGATCCTCAACGTCCCCTTATAATGAATTAGTTTTTACTGGTTGTTGTTGTAATTATTATATCATGAATAAAGTTTTACTGGTGGTACTTAATGAAGACTCTTAATGAAAAGAGACCCAACGGCCAGAAAGAGGTCTGACAGTACTATGAACTGAGAAAAACGTACTTACTTAAAAACCTTTTATTTGAAAACTCCTGGTATCGTCCAACACACACACTACTAGTCACACTAATCGTATCACAATAATGAAAAAGAACCTAATCACATAGAACGAAGCTCTCGGCACAAAATAACGTAGCTCTTTTCACATCGAACAAAACCTCTCCACATATAAACAAAAAGCTCTCCTCGCACATAAACAAAAGCTCTCCTCGCACATAAACAAAAGCTCTCCTCGCAGATAAACAAAAGCTCTCTCCGGTATCGTTGAACGCGCCTATTTATACTGCCTACCACCATCTCATGACTACACTCGTTGCCACATACCATTCAGCGGGAGAAATAACATCTCGTTAAGTAAGAAGATAATTTACATAGGAACATAAAATAACGAGAGATAGTAAAATCAAAAGGAAACTGAATCTAGAGTATACGTTACACCATTTTTATGGAGCAGCATCATTGTAGCATTGTTCCAATCCTCAGGAAACGTCCCTTCATTAAGGCATCTGGTGAAAACTTGGGCAAGTGTAGTTTCAATTTCTCCCCTTGCTTCTTGTATAATGTCCACGGTAATTTCATCTTCTTCTGGAGCTCTTCCCCGTTTCATGTTCTTAATTGCATATGTAACTTCTGCAGGAAGGATTAGAGGGACTTCGGCACTGATACCTGTCCTAATGTCTGGAATAGATGTATCATCCCTTTTATATAGTTTTGAATAGAAATCGTTCACCCCTTTCATATAGTTTTGAATAGAAACCTTTCACCCTTGTCAAAATTTCCCTTCTATTTCTTGTTACAGTACCATCTTCTTTTCTCAGAGCGATAATCTGTTTTCTTCCCTTACTGAGATGTCCTTTTGCTCTCTTCAGTCTCATGTTGTTTTCAATTGCTTTCCTCACTAGTTCACAATTGAAATTCCTTATGTCCTTAGTGATACCTTTTCGCACTGTCTCGCATAGCTCTATAGATTCCACGTTGGAAGTCATGTCTTTATTTGTCCTCATCTTCCTTCTCTTTTGCATCAGCATTATTGTTTTTCCTGAAATTTTCTTAATATGTAACTTGTTCTTAGTACCAGCTATTTTTGTTGCTATTTCCATAAGAGCCTGGGTGAGTTCTCTGTTAACTTCAGAAGTATCCACTTCTTCCGGTGTTCGGTCTTCTAAAGCAGATAATCTGTTTCTCAGTTCCAACTTGAAGGTATTATGGTGTTTTTAAGGTTGGTTATGTCAATACATTTTGTTTATCTTATGAGCTTGCCACGTTCGAGTTTAGTGTTGAGGTGCATCTTACATCTCACCAAACTATGGTCCACTACCTGTGTTAAACTTGTTTAGCACACTGCAGTCTTCGATGACGAGATTCTTGTTACACATAATAAAATCAATTTGACTTGTTGTCTCATTCGGATGCCTTCATGTCCATTTCCTGTCTGGCTTTTTCTTGAAAAAGGAGTTCATGATGAAAACTTTTCTGTTTCTGCAAATTCTACGAGAGTATTTCCACGTTGATTTATTTTCCCGTTATTCGAACTTACCAAACAAAGTTTAATTCTGTTGCTGTTGCCCTAACTTTTGCATTGAAATCACCCATAATGATCTTCAAGTGCTGTTTGCCTTTGTTATTTAGATTCCGAATTTCCTAGTAAAATTCTTCAATTTTTTCTTCAGGGTGATTTGTGGTGGGTGCATAAGCTTGAATAATATGGGCCTGGTATCTTCTCGAGAGTTGGATGACGAGTCGTGCAGCTATGTCAGAGGAACCTTCAACTTCTACAACTTTATCTTTCAGTATATATATATACTGAAGGATAAAGTTCTGTTTATATATATAGAAAGAGAGAGAGGGGGAAGGGAGAGAGACCCAGCAGTATAGTTTGTTTAGGGTTAAAGCGGTAAACAATCATAAAGGCTGGAAACCTACTAGTTGTAAAATTTTACCAACCTAGGGTATGATCTGCGTTTTAAAAGTACATGTGAAGGCATTTCCTTTTCACATTATCAGAGCATAAGTCAGAATTATATGACCACCCCAGGAATAGGAGTGTACCTGCCCAGTCGCGTCACTGGGTGCGAGTGACAAGGCCGACCACACGAATATATAGGCAGACTTGGAAGAGTCAAAGGTGCGTCAAGGCGCCTATGTTAACATATGTCCATGAACAACGACGTCTGCAATTCGCGTGGGACTACCGTTATTGGACAATGGAAGAGTGGGAAAAGTTTGCCTTTTCCGACGAATCGAGGTTTCTACTCCACAGAAATGACGGGCGGTGCATGATACAGCGTAAGACACAAGAGAACAAACACCCGGACACGCTTGTCGGTCAAGTACAGGGTGGCTGTAGCAGTGTCCATGTCTGGGTGATGTTTTCCTGGTTTGACCTGGGACCGCTGGTCCCACTGCACGGACCCCTGAACGCCAGTGGCTACCTATTCATCCTGACTGCCACATGCATATCTTCATGTTGGACGTTTAACCTATTTGTGATGGTGTCTATCAACAGAACAATGCAACGTGTCACGTTGCTAAGGGGATGCGTGACTGGTTCCACAAACACGACAACGATGTCTCCGTTCTCCCTTGGTCGACGAAATCGCTCGACCTCTATCCCATAGAGCACTTGTGGGGCTATTTGGATCGACAGGTTCGACGTGCGGATCCATAACAACGTCATCACTGGGGCCTCCGTGCTCCGCTGCAGTTCGAATGGGAACATGGGCCTTGGACCATCTACCAGGGGCTCATTGCGTCCATGCCACGCCATCGCACCAGTCGCTTCCACGACAAAGATGCTTATTCTCATTATTAGGCATGTGGCCATATAATTCTAATACGGCTGTGTATAATAACGCCTATGAGTTTTATATGTGTGCAAATACACTTTTTCTGTAAACGTGTAAAACAGGAATGTTCATAAAAGTGCTGTGATTGTTCGTCAAACAGCCTACACAAATTTTGAATAGCCAGAAGAATACTTTGTTTAGAGTTAAGGCAATAACAAATCACAGAGGCTGTAGACATGTGAAGTTGCAAAGTACAAACATTAAAATATAGCCTAACTTGGGAAAGCGCTTCATTCGAAATATGCACGTACACAATAATCAATACACCTTTTAGGTAAGAGAGAAGAAAAAACACCCACAAAAACCTGAAATTAAGTTATGCAAAACTGAAGGTTCACGCACGAGGCAAAGTCCATGAAGCGAGGCAAGTCCATGAAGCTGACGTGCAGAGGCTACAAAACGTAAACATAACTTGAAAGTCTTCTACGTAACCTGTAATAATGTCTATCACTCACCCGACTCCTATGAGAGACGTTTTTCCACGTGTAAGCCAGGAGCCGTCAAACGAAACAGCTATGTCAACAATTTCCGTTGAACTGGAACCACACCTTTTACATGCATTTTTAATTTCATTATGCACATCATTAAAAAATATTCTGTGAAGCCAAAGTGCAGGCAGATTCCACTTTTACTGCACACTTATTATATGTTCTTGATGAAAAAGGTAAAATGTTCACTGGTACGCATGGCCGGTACACTCAACAGCCACCGCTACGTCTCCGACGTTTTGGAGCCTGTAGTCCTCCCTTACCTGCAGGACCTGCCAGCGGCCACGTTTTAACAGGACAATGCGCGCCCGCACGTGGCACGCACCGTGCAACAATTCTTCACGGCTCACCAGGTGTCGCTGCTGCCGTGGCCCGCCTGTTCTCCCGATATGTCGTTCATCGAACACGTCTGGTGACTGACGGCAACTGAGTGGCCCGGCAAGCACCACCCGCGGCTGCGCCTGATGAACTGTGGCAACGTGTGGAAGCAGCCTGGACCAACATACCCCAAGCCCACATCCAATGCCTCTTTCGTTCAATGCCGCGGCGTGTAGCTGCCTTTATTTCCAGCCATGGGGGCCACACGAACTATTGATGTCTGCGTGTTCCGCTAGTCGCACGGGCCTGTAAGCTCAATCGTTTCATCTTTGTATCTGTTGTTATGTGTCCAGTAAATCTTGCTTTGCTATCTCGTGTCCTTCTTGGTGTTGCATTTTCGGTTGATATTTTTCTTACTTTAGGGGTCAGGGTCTACGCAGGCAAACGTTAGCCTTTTTCCCTGGCTCCCCGCTATGTTGCTATGGAGTTAACTACGTGTAACATGACAAATAAATAAATAAATGAAAACAAAAATAAATCAGAAATTCTTCTGTGAACAGCTTCGGACAATCAGTGTCCCTAAGACGGGAAAAAATGAAATGAGGTGTTCTATATAGCACCCACTTGCTCTATGATGTCTAGAGTTTGTATTAAGGTTCTAGTACCCTTCGAAAGTGCAACCAGCTGACTGAAGTAAAACATTCTTCTATCATTGTTGATAAGAAACAAGAAAACATCCGTTTCCATCTTCTTATCCGTGAACTCAATGATTTCCGGGAGAAGGCAAGAACATTTTTTTAACGACAAAAACAAAATGTCATACACTGTAG
Organism: Macrothele yani; assembly: GCA_039090855.1. NCBI lineage: Eukaryota > Metazoa > Arthropoda > Arachnida > Araneae > Macrothelidae > Macrothele > Macrothele yani. The sequence goes on from CM076992.1 coordinate 88,458,252, forward strand.
AAATTGACCCCGGATTTCCCTGAGGCACAATGGCGAAGCGGAAAAGCTAATCTGTCTTGACAGAACAATGAGGGGAACGGGAGAGACATTAATTATTTCAGATTTCGTTTTTTTTATTAACTTATTGACTTCACCACAGAAATCTTAGCTAATTGTTACAAAGCTGCTGAAGGAGTTTGAAATCCTTTGGAAATGTCTGAATGTGCAGAATTAAAGAAAGAGAAAAGAAAAAAACAGCTGGCCGTTGTTATCTAGAAATTTGTTTTGCTCTGTTATGGTGAAAAATCGTGTACTGAGAACAGCGCGAGATGAAAAAGTTGAAACAATTCCATGTGGGAAATTATGGAAATGAAGAACTAAATTCTTTTCACTTTTGAACCAGGCTGTGCAAAACTATCTTCATAAAATAATACCAACTCTTGTCATTTCTCAGCGATCAGTAATATTGTTATAACTGTTTCACCTATGACGTATACTCTAATTTAACTTTCATTTTTAGTTTTCTTGCTGTATGTATGTAAATTTTGAGTTTCACTGTATGTTATGTTGGCAACAGACTTGAGGTTAAGAGCGAATGATCTGTACATGTTTGAAAAGGTAAGAACAGGATTTAATATATGGAGCTAGCAGACAAAATGTGATGTAACACTCATGGAAGATGTAAGCGGTATTTCGCATGCAGATAGCGTTTGTCGATCTGTGGTATGCATATACACTTAAGTGCCAAAAGTCATAAGGTAGCAGTATGCAAATTATTTGCTGGCGCTGCGGTAGTATAAAGGTTTCGACGCGCGCCATGATTATAATCAGTTGCAAGGTGTAAGCTCGTGAGTGAGGTTGAACAACCGCCAGTAGGATTATGTCAAGCCGATGTGAATTATCGGAGATTGAATGAGGCATGGTAGTGGATGATAGATGGATGGGACATTCAATTTCCAAAGTCGTGCAAACATTCAAAATTTCTCGATCCACGCTGTCACGTGTGTACCGATAATACCTCATTTAAGGCATTACCGCCCTCCGTGGACAGTGCAGTGGCCGACCACGGGTGCTGAGTGACCGTGACCAGCGTCGTCTGACCATGATTGACCATGCTAACAGACAAGCGGCACTGAATCATATGGCATCCACATTCTGTGCGGGAGTTACCAGAGTTATATCCATCAGGTCACTGCAGCGTAATTTAGCGTTGATGAGGTATGGGAGCAGAAGATCACCAGAGTGCGTTTGTTAACACTACGAGATCGGGCACAGGGTTTCACCTTGGCTCGTGAACACGGTAATTGAACCTTGGAAGACTGGCAATGAGTCACGCTATCAGTTGCTACGAGCTGATGGTAGGGGCAATTTTTCATATTTGAAGTCAACTTATTCAGCGTAATGGTAAAGTTAGGAATACATATTATACCTCAGTTAATACACCCTATTAATACACACTATTGACGTGGATTAGGAACATCAAACAGAAGTCATCGCTCTTTACAGGTTTATAAGTGAGTCACGGAAAAATTATCATCTGCCGCCACCGGGAATCGAACCCAGGGTCTTCCAGCTACGCACCGGACATGCTACCACTGCACCACATCGGCCTCGAATTCTCTAGACTCACATACGACTAACTGCCAACCCACATGGCAGGTTGTTTCTTGGAACCCCGCACAATGCTGGGGATTCACCAAAGATAGAAATCAGGAACTGAACAAATAACTAGGAGACGAATGAATAGGTTAAAAATTCGACGTCGAAAAGACGTAACAAAAGTGGAAATTAATACACACTATTGACGTGGATTAGGATCATCAAACAGAAGTCATCGCTCTTTCCACGTTTATAAGTGATTCACGGAAAAATTCTCATCGGCTGCCGCCTGCACGATATTATGCATCTTTTTAAAAGAAATTTTATGCTGAATTCAAATAGTTTTACAGAATGTTATTACCAGCAATAGAAGTAAAGTTACAAGCAAAAATGTGCAAGTGAGGAAACACATATCCAGTTCTGAGAAAGCTTTTGCGCCCCTCTAATCTACATAGATTTCTCCGATGTCTGCTAGTGAGATATAAAAAGATGTAGAATCGTCTGCCGATTTAGAACACAGCTGCTTGTAGTCAGTTGTCGGAAGTGTATGCAGAATTCCTGGAGATATTTGAATTTCGGAATGTCAAAGACCCGAAAATTGGTCCTGCCTCTTGAAACCAGGGTTAAAACTATTACGTTGCATGAACGTGGATTCGGTAGCCGTAAAATTGCTGTTAAATGTGGCTGTGATCATTCCACTGCCTTGCGCACAACTAAAAAAGCTGTACAAACTGGATGTGTGGGAAACAGAAAAATAACAGGTCGACCAAGGCTGTGTACTGAACGTGATTATCGCATGTTGATTTGTCGTTTCTTAAAATCAAGGTTTAAAACAGCCACTTATTTCAGAAATGAGTGGGAGAATGCAGTAGGCTTTTTTTGCATTTGCACGTACAGTTCGTCGTAGGCTACAAGAAAATGGACTGGCTGCATGGAAATCTACACGAAAACCTTTCTTTACTGAACAACAACGGCTCAAAAGAATTGCTTAATCCAAGGCACACAAGAATTGGATTTTGATGAATGGAAAAATGTTATTTTCAGTGATGAAACAACTGTTACTATTTCCGCTAATAATGGAAATAATTATGTACGTCGTTGTGATGGTGAAAGATATAAGGCATGCTGCACCCAGCCAGCAATCAAGATCATCGGTGATGTTATGGTCCTGTATTTCGGCCAGTGGTGTTGGCCGTCTGCACATTGTTGATGGCGCATTGAATGGATCGAAATATGTGGATATTTTGGAGTCCAAAGGGATACCATCTGCACAAGACATGGGTTTGCGGAATTTTATCTTTCACACGATAGCGCGCCATGGCATCGGTCAAAGTTTGTTGAAGAGTGGTTTATTCGAAACGTTATAAGCAAACATCAGTGGCCGGATCTTAACCCCATAGAAAATCCTCTGTGGGTGAGATTGAAGCAAAGGATCCGTCAACAAGGACCCACATCTAAAACAGCATTGAATCTGTAAGGGCCGTATGGCACCGTGTTATCACCAAAGGACAACTAGAGAAACTCATTAGTTCCATTCCAAGAAGTTGCGCCTTGTTACTAAGAAACCGTGGTTGTCCAATTAAATATTAAAGCGTATTTTGCTTCTTGGTAAGTTATTTCAAGTGTCCTGCAAGTTTCAATAATGTACTGTACAGTAAATTTACGTTAAATGCATTATACACTAATTTCACAAATTCCACTATTTTTTGCCTTTTATGACTAGACGCTGTACTTTTGCTTGTAACTTCACTTCTATTACTGGTAATAACATTCTGTAAAACTGTTTGAATTCAGCATAAACTTTGCTTTAAAATGATGTATAATATTTTGGAGTCCAAAGTGCTACCATCTGCAAAAATTGACTTTTGGTCTACTGGTGCAGGACTTTTGGCCAAGGGTGTATGTCTGCCCAGACCATCAGTTCATGCCCCCGTAATGTACTTGCCCTGCACAAAAGCTGTTTTATTTCGTGTGCGGGGTTCCCTCCAGATAAGAACTTGTTGCTTGTCAGACTCTGGACTGAATCTTCAATAGTCAAGGGAGACAACTTAACTCCACCCCAAGGTAGCACATTACATCGATTCGATGTCGAAGATTTGATCGAGTTTTGGTCGATATGAAGTGTCGAATATAGATATCCAGTTCCACTTTTGTTACGTCTTTTCGACCTCGAATTTTAAACCTATTAAATCGATATCAGTAGACGAAGATTCGCGTTTCAAGGGAAACATATACATCGTTGCTACGTAGTGTAGACTTCGATTCTACTTTGATATTACGCAGTTTAGTCATCGATTCTTGTTTAGTCATCGGTTCTAGTACTGCTGTAATGTCAAATCTACGTTTGCTCTACAATTTAGATGTTGAAACATGGAATTCTAAATTTTTAATCGTGGCATAAAACGTAGAATGTATTCGTATTTCTAGTTCGATTCTACCCCGCTGTCTACGATTAAAAGATCACATAATTGTTTTTATTGTTTCAACATTTAAGTCTTTTCGGACGCATTCGAAAAGACACATAATTCTCAAAAATGTCCCAAAATGTTTGATGCTCTGTCAGCATTGCGCTAGGCCTATCCCTAATTGGGATATGCGTACGTACAGATTATATATCTTAAAAAGTAATTCTACTTAAAGGAACGAGACTCAACTTCTTATAAACATACTTAAGAATAAAAAAGACCTTTTAACTTACCGGCGAAATAGGAGACAAGTAAGAAACTTTTCTTACAACAGAAAGGATACAACCGACCAACAACCCAGCTTCCCAAAATGTTTGGCGTAATGGTTGCAAGGACGCATGCGCCGAAAGCTTTCAGTTCGCATAAAAAAACATCGATTAGTCGACATAATGGAACTAAAGGAATAAACTGCGTAAAACCGTCTACGTGTATACCGAAATTCGATGTAATGATTTTTCTTGACGTTCCGTCTCATCGGTTTTACGTCGAAAACTATGCCTTGACGTAATATCGACCTGGTAACCAAACATCGACGTCGATTCCACAGTATTGTGTTACCGGGGCTGGTAGTGTCCCAAACTACGGTTTTTCTGAGCCCAGTTTCTAGGGTTACTACGTTGTCATGAAGCTAAAATGACACACATTATTGGTCTGCGTGCAAAAAGGACACCTAGGTGAAGGATATTGCTGACAGTTTGAGTTGACAATCTGCGTACTGTGTACAAAAGAAGCTCTCGCTGGGGATGAGTAGCATTTTTCCACCTATTCGGATGGAGTATTAACAATATATTACGGTCTTCCCTTGCTGTAGATACTTGTGGACGTCCTTGACCTCACCTTCTGAAGCACTTTTTGTATCCTGGAATCGTCTCCACAATCTGTAGTTGATACTTCGAGATATTCTAAAGGCTTCTGCTACCACCTCTGTGTCCCACGTGCTTCTAGATATCCAAAAAATACCAACGCCATTGATTCCAGTAAATAATCCTGTTGAGACATCGTTCGAACCGAAGAGTTCAACAAACGAGATATCACGAAAAACGCAACTGAGCTCCCGGAAAAATCTTCGTTTCTATCCCAATATGTGATTTATGCATTCCGACGTCATAGACGCTAATTTTCATAAGGGTATGCATTATTCAGCTGTCTACGTCACAATCGACTTGCGTGTTCCACGTTTCGGTAAAACACGATACACTTGAATAACGTGGCCAACGTCGCAGGCTTCCCTAATTAATTCGAGCAGTACATTTAAGCTATCCGAAGAACGATTTAAACTTTATGAAGCTGCCCCCAGAATGATTCATCTGTTCAGAAATGACGAAGGTTGAGATCAGTTAATCTTGGTTAAGTTAATTTCATTTGCCCCGGTGGCGCAGTGGTCTAAGCGATGGCCTCTGGTCATTTGTCCGAAAGGGGTCCGGGTTCGAATTCCGGTGAGGCATGGACATTGTGTTTGTCTTACGGCTCTGGCTGTCTTTTTTCCCTGGAACCAGTGACCCTAAATTAGGGACCGGCGACTGCTTGTAGCCCATAGAGTTGCTCACGGTGGTCGTTAAACCTCCAATAAAAAAAAAAGTTATGGAACACTTCAGTAAGAAGAATAAGCTTCATAGTGAAGTATATTAGGGGTTTAGTTGTGGCATAGGTAAGTACCAATATCTACCATAGGCGCGACTATGGAGTGCAAGGTGAATCTTGCCCCTCCGATAATGTAGTTGGAGGGTAGGGCCCATCCAATATTTTTCGTGCTGTTTAATTAAATAACCGCTTTTGCCTCACAAGGTGGGCCAATATTCACCTTATGAAGCCAAAGCGAGTAATGAAAGAAAAGAATAATAAATAACGAAATAGGTAAAAATATTTTTCACATATTCAGCATTACTCATTTGATAAGAAACTGGATTGGTAGCCCCATGTTAATAATGTTTAGCATGCTCTCATGATATGTGGCAAATGTTTAAAACAATTATCAAAAACAAAATAAATAAAAATACAGAAACGTATAATCTCTAGCGCCTTTATTTATCTATTTATTTTTTATGCTTCTTGTTTCTTGTTTGAGTAATTATAACATTTAGAAATAAAATCTATCTGGATATTTTAATGAAATCACAGATTAAATTTCATTTTTAAACGTATTAATATTTAGCAAAAGAATATTGTGTCTTCTTCGTAACATTCTAATTAACAATTGCAATTCCATTTTAAAATACACTTTCAATCCCCTAGTTTATCTTTTTGTCCTTTTTTTTTCATTTTCCTCCTGATAACGGAGAAGACGAGCCCCCCCCCCCCACCCATGCTTGATATCTTTACGCCTGGGCCCCCAATAATCTCGTGAATTCGGCGCCTCTCATATACGCAACCTTTTAAACACTAAAATTCCACACAAGCCCTATTTCCATTACCCTGAACCTGCATTCAATTATATAAGACCACTTTTTAAATAATTGCTCATTTCGAAAATTTAATAAAAAATCCACATTAACTTTTTCTTCACATTATTGCATAAGAATTCGCCAAGAACTCATTTTTAGATCCAGAAATACTACATTTTCTCAGAACGGCATGATATCGGCATGGTCGGCACAATTTTTTGTCGTTTCTTCTTCAGCAATCATTGCTGTGAGGCATTTTATATTTATATTCCTTTCGTACTTTATCTCTTACATTTCCTCAACCGCTTCCAAACTCAGATATTAACGAGATTTATGTTACGATGGATTTTAAATCCTCATCTCGAATCAAAAATAAGCTGCTATGTAGAAATAAATTGCTCACGTGGTACGAAAGAAAAAAAGCAAAGCAAGCAGTTAATCAAAAATTTATTTTAGATTTATGTGTACTTTTTAGCAAGACCTTTAATCATATTTTCCACGCAAATTTGAAATGCCATAAATCTTGCAGTTCTCTTGTTATATCCAAACGCAGCGATTTCATGACTGCTTCGTGAGATTAATTACCAAAACCTACCTTGCTGTTCTCTGCAGTTTCTCGCTTCGGATACTTATTTTTGCTTTTTGTGAACCGTCCGCAACCGCTTTGGCGCAGAAACAATCAAATTTTGCACCAGTGAAACGTAAAATTTTGGTAAATTTAGAAAATAATAAACTGCTGGCTTTAATTCCTAACCTTAGAGTTTCAACAGAAGAATTATATTTTCTGAATTTTATGCTAGCTTATTTTTTTATTGAAGAAGGTAAATTGAAAACAAACAGACACACATACATGTTTTCCCTGGCTTGCGTATTCAGAGGCTGTATTTCAATACGTAAGGGATTTCAATGTGAAATTTAAATATATATATTTTTTTCTTTTTTACCATACACACATTTAAAAAAGTATGAAAGTCGTTCTTTAAGAGTTTAGAAATATAACATGTGGTAGATGAAATTTTAGTACCAGAAATCTAACTCTTAACATTCGAGGTTTAATTTCTTCAAAACACCCTTTACGACAGGGCCTTAGCTGGATCTCAGAACCGGGAGGGGCTGAAAACTCATCTGCCAAAGCGCTCTGTGTTGAGTGTCACACTATACTGAAGAGCAATTAAATTAGAGACAGCTGGCGTTATGCACATGTGGCGCTGTGGGAGGCCCTTTAAACGGAAACGACATGACGTATGCAGCGATCCGACAATATAAGGAGTGATGCGACGGGAATCAGTAAGAGAGCCGCGGATGGCTTAGTGGTTAGTGTTTCAGATTATCGATGCTGGGTCCCCAGGTTCTAGCCTGGGCTGATCTTTCAGAGATGGTGTGATTTACTAACAATCGCTGAATATCCGCCCTGCATCGGACGAGCACGTAAAGTGACGGCCCCCAGGCTGGACCCACTGGTTAAATGGGTATCCTTTCCTATGTCCTCCCTGAAATTCTCTCACCCATCTATGTGCAATATCGTACTTGTACGGTGGCGCCATCTACTGTACTCTAATCTCACTACAAACTGTTCTGTCAAAAGTCGCTAGACTTGCTCTCATTGTTTCTGTGTCCTGCCCAAAAGGCGATCTCGCTGTAGGTGGCTGGGACCTAAACTCTACTACCTGTGGACGGAAGTCCTACAAGAAAATGACGCTGACGATTCTAGTGAATCAGTAAGAGTCGGACGCAGTATGGGTAAGACTAAGTGCATTTGATCGTGGACAAACGACATGACGTATGCAGCGATCCGACAATATAAGGAGTGATGCGACGGGAATCATTAAGAGTCGGACTCAGTATGGGTAAGACTAAGTGCATTTGATCGTGGGCAAATTGTCGGGGCCCGATGAACGGGTCACTCCATCTCGGAAGTCGTGCAAGCACTGGGATTTTCACGAGCCACTGTGTCACGGGTGCACCGTGAGTACATCTAATCCGGTAAAACCATCACTGCAAGGGCCAACAGCCGCGAACAACAGCGTGTGGATGAGCTGGGTCATCGTCGGCTAGCTCGCATTGTAACAGCGCATAGACGGGCCATAGTACAAGAAATCACTCGGCCATTTAACGGTGGTGCACAAAAACGTGTAAGCAGCCACACCATCCAGAACCATCTCCTCGCTATGGGGTACAGAAGCCATCGTCCCACGAGGGTACCGCTGCTGACCGCACATCACAGGGTGAAAAGATTAGCATGGGCGCGGGAACATCGCCACTGGACCCTAGACATGTGGAAAAATGTTTCCTGGACTGATGACTCGAGATTCACGTTGGTTCATGCGGATGGCAGGATACGAGTACGGCGCAAATCACATGAAGCGATGGATCTTTTTGCCAGCAGGGTACTCTTCAAGCAGGTGGGGGGGGGTATTCTCGTCTGGCGACTATTTACGTGGACTCAAATGGGACCCCTGGTACGTGTGACATCGTCCCTCACAGGTCAACGTTACCGGAATATCCTGAAGGACCATTTGCTCCCGTTTGTGCAAGTAGCCTCCTCTAGACACATTTCATGCATGTAGCCTCCTCTAGACACATTATTGTTACAGCCCTGACTTAGGGTGAAAGTACACGGATCTTATTGGAAAGGGATGGTTAACGACCATCATGGGCAACTCAATGACCTATAAGCCGTCGCCTTTCGCAAATTTAGGGCTACTGGTTCTAATAAAGGAAAAGTGCCAGTTGATAATAATTTTGATTTGAAGGACCATAAGCCAATTCAAGTTAAAGGTTGTTTCAACATTCATATTACGTGGCTTATACACTGAGTGGCCACTTTATTACGACCACCTGAAAGTTTTAAGCAAATGAGCTATGGCTGCACGCTGTTGCCTCCAGAGGGCGGTGCTAGTATAAAAAGGGAAAGTTTAGTGCTTGCGACAGTAGTAGCAGTGATTTTTGGGTGACGAGATGTGGGAAATATGCGATTTGACGGACTTTCAACGTGGGATGATTGTAGGAGCTCAGAGACATGGAGCGAGTATCACCGAAACCGCCGCATTCGTGAAATGTTCCGGAGCAGCTGTTGTTAAATTGTTTAAAGACTGGACTCTCAGCCAAAAAACTGGGTCTCTACGTGCAATGTGTGGTCGTCATCGACTAGTTACTGCTCGGGCGGAACGGAGAGTGTCCAGACTGGTAACAGATAACAGAAGAGCAACAGTGTAGCAAATTATAGACCATCTTAATCAAGGATCCCCTCAAATGATCTCTGCATGCACTGTTCGCCGTACACTGCATCGGATGGGATATGGCAGCCAAAGGCCTGTTCGAACACCTTTGCTGTCTGCAGTTGACTAGAGAAAACGTCTCCAGTTCGCACAGGAGCACAAGGATTGGACAGTCGATAATTGGAAACAAATTATGTGGTACGATAAATCACGTTTTTAGTTGCACCATGCCGATGGCCGAGTGAGAATTTGGCTGAAACAGCACGAAAGCATGGACCACACATGCATTGCTACAACCCTGCAAGCTGGTGGAGGCAACGTTATCGTTTGGGGGATGTTTTCTGGCATGCTTTGGGCCCTTTACTTCGTGTTGATCAACGTTTGACTGGCACATCTTATCTAAACATCGTTGTGGACCAAGTGCATCCTGTCATGTGGATTATTTACCCCAATGGCGATGGCTACTTTCAATAAGATAATTCGTCCTGCCATAGTGCTCGTATTGTACAGGATTGGTTTCAGGAACATGCCGCTGAGTTTACTTTGCTTAGGTGGCCCCCACAGTCTCCAGATCATAACCCCATTGAGAATTTGTGGGATGAAGTTAAACGAGCCATCAGACAGCGGGATCCACAACATTGCAATCTCACACTCCTGGAAAGTGCTATTCATCAAGCATGGTCTCAGATTCCACAAACCACCTTTCAACATCTCATGGAGTCCATGCCACGAAGAATCGACGCAGTATTAAAGGCAAAAGGTGGCCCAACGAAGTACTGAGGGGGTAGTCATAATAAAGTGGCCACTTAGTGTATATTCTTGACTTGTTTGAAATCTAACATTGAAATTACTGTTTCTCACGTTATATAAATCTTGAATGAACGGGTTACACCTAAACAATGACAACATGTGGTAGTTATATCAAACAGAAATCATCGCTCTTTCGACGTTAATAAGTGAGTCTTGGAAAAATTATCATCAGCCGCCACCGGGAATCGAACCCAGGTCTTTCAGTTACGCGTCGGACATGCTATCACTGCACCAGAGCGACCTCAAATTGTCGTGACTCACATGTGGTTAACTGCCAAACTACATGGTAGGTTACTTCGTGGAGCCCCCACAATGCTTGGGACTCACCGAAGATGGAAAGCAGCAACTGAACAAATAACTAAGAGGCGAATGGATGATTAATTCAAACAATCGACGTGGATAAGGAACATCAAACAGAATTTATCGCTCTTTCCACGTTAACTGGAAGACACTGAGTTCGATTCCCGGTGGCGGCCGATGATAATTTTTCCGAGACTCACTTATTAACCTGGAAAGAGCGAGGATTTCTATTTGATGTTCCTGATCCACGTCGAGTGTTTGAATTAATGTGGTAGTTAACATGAGGAGAAATTTTGTAAATAATACAATTCACTGAAATTCAGGAGATAAAACTTATACTACTTACGGTGATCGGATGATATATCACTATTTTAGTATAACTACATATTATCTTCAGATATTGTCTTGAGTTGAGCAATAAGTGATACGCGTAATACATTTAGCGAAGTTTGAATTAAATGCTATTGTACTAATGAAGATATAGAGAGGAGCCGTACTGAACTGAACGAAATGCTATGAAAAAAATTAGACAGATTCACTGATGTCAAAAGCACATGCAGGACCGTAAAACTAAAAAAAAAAACATTTGAACATTATAATAAAAGAATGAAGACCTGAAATGGCTAAAATTGCAAAACGATATTCAACTCATAAAAAGCAATGATTTAAAAAGCGTACGAAGATTAAAAGTGAACTAAAAACGAAACAGTTGAAGGATTCCGCAATACTTAAGTACCACTTATCAGAACAACAGGGGTTGTCCAAAATAATGGAAACACCTTAAAACAATAAGTTTTACGCACCTAATATGGTGCGGGAGCACCCTTGGCATTTAAAACTGCTTGAATCCTCCTTGGAATGGACGTATATAAGTCCTGGATGGTGGTAAGTGGTATGTTGTACCATTCTTCCTGCAGAAACTGCTCCAATTTCTTGAGAGACGCCGGAGGAGTATAACGGGATCGCACTCTCTTTTCCAACACAGACCACAGGGTCTCAATGATGTTTAAGTCCGGTGATTGTGCAGACCAGGGAAGGTATGCAACTTCACCCTCATGTTCCTCAAACCATAATTGAACAGTTTGACTTCTGTGAATCGGGGCATTATCATCTCGAAAGGTGCAATCCCCTGACGGAAGCAATGTCTGCGCCATTGAATGCACATGGTCGGCCAAAAAGGTGACGTAGTCACCGCTAAAGATCCGTCCGTGTAAGGTGATAATGGGTCCTGCTGCAAACCACGAGGTCATGGCCCAAACCATTACGGAACCGCCCCCATGCTTCACTGTCTGAAGGAGACAGTCTGAGTTCTAGGCTTCTGAGGGGGTTCTCCACACGTAAACCCGTCCTGTGGTGGGGAATCGTGAGAAACTTGATTAATCGAAAAAAAAAAGACATACTTCCATTGATCTACAGTCCAGGTTTTATGTTCTTGGCACCCCTTCAGTCCCGGTTTCATATTCACCTGTGACACCAATGGTTTTGCAATCGCAGCTCTGCCGTAAATACTGTGCTTATGCAATTCCCTTCGCACGGTATGGGTCGACACTGGGTTTTGGAGATGTGCATTAAGCTTAGCAGTCACTTTCGTCACCGTGGCCTTCTCCTTGCGGTCACAATCCTCTTTAATGTCCTCCTGTCTTTTGCAGTGAGTTTGGTTTTCCTTCTTCAGTTGTGTCTCGCACATGATGTTGTGCTGTGAATATGCTGTCATGACCTTTGACACGGTACCTCTGGATACCCCCAATACCTGTGCCACTGTGGTTACCGACGCACCAACCAGACGGGCTCCTACATTCTGTCCTTTTTGGAACTCCGACAGGTCACTCATTGTGCTTTCACCTCGAACGAAATTATGCAAACACCGATTTACAATGCAATCACACAGACCCTTGAGAATATAAGCAACACTTTTTTACAAAAAAAGAAATTGTAGAGACATGTTCGTTTTACTCAAAAAGCAGCACATATCAAAGTCACTGTTTTCAGCGAGGTGTTTCCATTATTTTGGACAACCCTTGTATATCCAGCATTTCCGTAATTTTTTTATCAATATCATTATTGCTATTGATGTGTACTTCCAGGTATTTGAAGCGATGTTGTGACATATACCTCTGGTGAAACAGGAATTTCTCTGTGACAAGGATCGAAGTCGCGTCTCCTCGCTCCGGAGTGAGTAACCGACTAAGTTACACTGACAAAATATATGGCAGTATATTTGTGGCTTTCACACGTGCTTTAGCACTGTAGTACGTCCCATCATCTCTCTCCTAATTTTTTTCGAAGCGAAGATGGAACCTTTGATTAATTCCAGATGATGTGTGCAACAAACATCACACATTTTTCGAAGAACCCAACCGCCAGTACACCCTTTTGTAAGTTCGGGCGCCAATTTGAAAATAGGAATTTGTCGGTGACGACGATCGAAGTCGCGTCTCTTTGCTCTGGAGTGAGTTGCTCTATCCGACTAAGCTGCAAATGCGGAATGTATGGCAGCAGATCTGTCGTATCGGCACGTCCTTCACCTCTGTGCTACGTCACTCTCTATTAAAACTTCCCTTGGAGCTTCTGTTGTCATATGCAAATTTTGCAACTTCTTTGTTAAACATTTTTTCCACTGAACGACACATTACTTCGCTTTACAATTTGTACATTTCGACAACTCTGACAGCGCTTCAGAACAAAACAAATCACGGCGCTGAATGTGTGTAGTGAAGTAATGTAGAGAAGAAGATTGCCCGTAATTTGCGGAGAGTTGATATAGTGAAACATTGTTATACGTCTATGTGAACTGTCGAATACGTATTTTTGTTATATTAGTGATATATAATATATACTAACTGTAACGCCCGTTGAGACAAGAATACAACGGGTTCTAGAAATCACTTATTGCTATTCAAGCCTTTATTTATTAACAACGTTGGAAAATATCTTTTTACACGATATTTTTTGTAAATATTTTTCGGAATCTGGAAGTAGTTTTCCGTGTTCTGGCCCATATAACTGTGATATCATCAAACCTTCGAACTCTTGACAATGCAACATAACGTTCTCCACGGCTAAGCACTGGTTCAGGAAGGTAGATAACTACTTTCTCCAGTGTTTGACCTTGAGACTTATTAATGGTCATAGCAAAGGCGAGTTTTACAAGAAATTGTCTTCTTCTTAATGTGAATGGGGGGGGGTCTATAACAGTAGGTGCGAGGTCAATTTGGGGAATAAAACAGTTTTACCACATGCTGAGCCTGTGAGTACTTCTGCAATGACCAAATTGGGTTATAGTTCTTTAATTATCAGTCTTGTTTCATTGCCTGAACCTCGTTGTGTATTGGGGTTTCTCAGTAGCATGATAATAGCTCCAATCTTCAACGTCAGTCTGTGAAGTGGCATTCCTGATGGAGTTTGCTCATTTAAAAACTCTTTGCCGTCGACATCAATTAAATCAGAGATTAAGTATGGTCTATAATATAATAGCAACCTCATTAGATCTTGGAAAACGCCTTTGATCATTTCTATGATCTTAAATAATAGCCATTGATACATTCGTAGGAACAGCGTTATTCATTTGAGCATCTTGAATACTCCCTTGCTCGACTTCGTAAAGCATTTTGCATGCTTCCACAAATGGATTATTCTCTGTGATGAATGTATTCAGTGTTTGTAACATATCTTTATTGTTCCTTTTTTAGACTTCCAACTTCGTAGGAACCCCACCTTCCAGTGCCTGACTTATTCATTTTACAGAAAGCCTTCCTCTATACCTATCTTGATACCACGCGTTTCTGCCCACCCGACCAGATATAAGGTTTCACCCTTATATTTTCTTATTCGTAGAGCATTTACCCACGCCTCTTCTGTAGCCTTCCGTGAGGAGGAACTTCAAAATATATATACCATTGCTTATCAGCACGGATGTTTACATTCAGATGTCCATAGAATCTACCGAAAAACCCCAAATTCAACATTTTGTACCCTGACACGTGAACGAAGGGATGTCAAATATGTTGGATCGATGACTTACGTCCCTCGTGTGAATGGCAATTTATTGAACATCTGTTACAGTCACGGTGTCGGTTTTGGGTTAAAAACATCGACCATTTGTTCCCAGATTAAAAATGATCGGGACCGTGTTGAATTGTTGGACAAATGTGGCATCTATTCCATTACTATGAAATCTGTCGATTCTCAAAACAAGGACCGTACATATATCGACTCAACTCTACGGAGACTGCAAACAAGAATTAAGGAACACCAATATAGTGTAAAAAATGGCTCGTCATCGACTGCTTTACCCAGGCTTTCTTCAGCTGGTACACATTATCCATCTTGGACAGACGTCTCCATTCTTTCTACCTCTACAACGAGGGAACCAGTGCTGTGTACAGAGAGTCTGCACATTTTGCATCGAATGGACACTTGTTGCAATGATGAAGTACCCAGCTATATTTCTCAGGCCTGGAAAACTTTACTGTCCTCGATTCCTGTTTCTACCTCTTACATCGCAGACTCTGCCCATCATTAATAGAACTCTATAGGCCTCTATTTTCTCACATTAAGTACGAGCAAGTGAACGTTTTTGTATTTCTTTCGTCATTGAGAACGTTTGGCAACCGCAAGCATACATAAATGTGTTATCTGGAACTCCAACTTGTCTTTCATCTGATGATGTACTCGTAGCGAGCACGAAAGTACTAATGCCTTTTTAACCAATTAAATATATTTTAACTTGTGTGTGTTTTTAGTTATTAAAGTTTGCCTATAACTTGAACCATTCAGCAAGTTTGTACATCGTGCGTTAACAGCAAGTTTCTTGCCCTGAGTAGTCTATGTGACACAAAAATCTTGTTTCATTATCAACTGTGGTTGTATTGGTATGTGATTTTAAACTATCATCGTGCATTTTATTCTTCAAGTATGGAGTTCGCCATTAAGATGTTTCGTCGTTTTCGGAGAAAACTTTTTATTGAGGAGACACATTTATCGTTTTGAGTGACTGTAGAGACTTACAGGTTGTTCCCAACTACCTGAAGTTGCGCTGTTTTCCAGTCTCTCGCCGAGATGCCTCAGTCCTTGCTTCTGCAGAATACAAACGACTCACGTCAGAGATCCGAACGAAGCGTAGTTTCATAGATTATTTGCACAGGAAATCATATTATGCTTTTTTGCATTTGCCATTATACTTTCATCCTGCACTACTGGATAGGCTTCTTATTACATTTTTGGCCTCCTGTAATACGGAAGCACCACTTTTTCAAAACAGACAGATTAAGAAACTACGCAACTTAGTTGCTGACTCTTGTTCTGCAAACGTTGTTCTTCGAAGCTGCAAAGGCAAAGTTCTACCGCTCAACCAGCATACATTAAATTCAGTTCTCATCCTCTTAATTCTTTACAAAAGTCTGCCTTAAATAGAGGTCCTAAATATGCTTATCCGGATTTTAACTCTAATCCCTTTCAGCTTATTTCCCAGGCAGAAAAGATTATTCAATCTCTCCCCAATCCTGAACGAGAACCCACCAGGTACAAGGTAGCGAAAGCCATCAAATTCAGTAGAAGTTCAAATATCTCCCCTATATCTAAAACCCTCCGTAAAGAAAAAACTGCCGCCCCGATGGCGCAGTGGTCTAAGGCGTTGGCCTCTGATCATTTGTCCGTAAGGGGTCCGGGTTCGAATCCCGGTGAGGCATGGATGTTGTGTTTGTCTTACGGCACTGGCTCTCTCCCTTCCCTGGAACCAGTGACCCTAAATTAGGGACGGGCGACTGCTTATAGCCCATTGAGTTGCTCACGGTGGTCGTTAAACCTCCAATCAAAAAAAAAAAAAAAAAAGAAAGAAAAAACTCAGCTGCAGGCTCTTCGCTCAAACCCTAATTTGGCAGTTATCACAGCAGACAAATCCAACCAGGTTTTAATTCTCAATAAGCAGGAATACGTAATGAAATCGGAAAATGCCATTGATAATACCCCTATTCTATCATTCAAGGTGATCCTACCTCTGCCACTATTTCTACTTTAAGCAGACTCCGTAATCATGGGTACTTACCCCTTTGCATTTCCAACTTCATGCACCCACCTTTTGGACCTAGGGTCCTAGAATTGTTTGGGAAACTGAAAGTCCATAAGGAAAATCATCCCATTACGCCTTTGGTTTCTGGGTATGCTAATCCCACCAGGCCTTTAGGGAAAGCACTTGTCAAATATGTTACCTCTCTAATCTCTTCCTCACAATATTCCATTTCTAGCTCCGTAACAGCCTTGCAACGTATCAAGGCTTTCAACGATCCTGGTTCCTCTCTCCTTATGGCTTATTTAGACGTAGTGTCTCTGTTTCCCAACGTACCCATTTCTATTGTACCCAATATCATTGAAAGCAAACTTTCCCAATTGGGGTCTGTACCCCCTGAGGAAATTCAAGCCGTTCTGCAGGCATTACGCCTTATTCAGAAACGTTCGTTTTTCAGGTTTAATGGTATTTTATATCGTCAGCTTGAGGGAGCACCCATGGGGGTCCCCACTCTCCCCTCTGTTGGCTGAACTTCTTCTTCAAGACATAGAAAACTGCATCTTGAACTTTTGTCAGATTACACCTTTATTATATCTTCGGTATGTTGACGATGTTTTGGTCTTTTGGGCTTCGTCAGTTGAAAATTTGTTCTCTTTTGCAACCACGTTGTCGTCTGTTTATCCTTCTATATCCTTCACCGTGGAGGTTGAATGTGACAATTAACTTCCGTTTTTGGATATTATTGACCGATCATTCAAATTTCTCCATTTACCTCAAAACCTTCTTTTTCACTGGCCATTATTTGATTTTCTTTTTGCACACTCTAACAACTATAAACTATCTACCTTTTACTTTCTTGTGCGTAGGGTTTTCACTTACTTTTCTAATCGTGCGCTTTTATCTGCAGAATTGCTGTGAATTTCTGACCTGGCTGTAACATTTGGGTACCCCAATCATACTATCAACAGGATCATAGCAAAAATTAGAAGATTAGCATCTACCACTTTAAGGGGTGATCAACCTTATCATCGCTTCGTATGTTCTATGGACTTTGTCCCCGGAGTCACAAACATTTTTAAAAACATATGGCGTAAGAACAACCTGGATTTCGGTCTTAGAACTAACACCGTGTTTGATTTATTTCGCAAAGACAGAGACCCGGTGAACCATCTGGAACGATTTGGTGTGTACAAGATTCCTCTGAAGCCAGTGAACTCCGAGGCCAAAGATGTATGTGAGTTCGACGATTAGGCATGTGAAATTACGTTTTTCGGAACACAAATACAATATTAAAATGCATCAAGTTCAAAAAGTAGGAACTGAACACCAAATTATACTTAAAATAGTATAACTATATACTAAAAATCCGAAAATTTCTTGGGGTAGAATAAAAATCAAAATTTCGCACATCAACCAGATGGCTTTCTTAAGGAAGGTAGACATTTAACTGCAAACTGGATAATAGAACGTTTCAACCCTTTAAACGCGGTGACTTGACTAGGCAATAAATGATTAGGAGCAAACGTGATGTTTCGAAGAAACGAGGTCACGTTGGTTGTGCACGCGGTACTATGGTAGAAAACTCAGCATTATTTGAAGAATTGATTCCAAATACGTGGCAACTGCAGAAAGACGCTATCGCTGCAAACCTCGCAGCTGGTCAAGATTTCCAAGGTTTCGCGAATGGCGGTAGATTTGGGTGTGGAGTATGAAGCTAATTTCTTTACATCACTCCATATAGGATCAGCGGACTTGAACTTGACTTCTCTTGATAGGGCAGTGGTCATTTTCCAGTCTCTTGTATCCCTTTTATGTTAGCTGATTCTAATTCCAAATAAACGTTTGGTCATTCCGATGTAGTATCGCCTGGAACCGTCCGGATATTTTAGTGGGATGGCATAAACAACTGTCTTTTTCAGAAGAGGTGGCTTGTAAATATTTCTCTTAAGCATCGTGCATAAAGATGCCGGAGACCTAATGCCGACACTGAAGTTCATCCTCCTGAGCGCGTTTTTAAGTTGATAGGAAATACTGTATTTGGTATGTAGGGAATAGAGCCCAGGTAGAGAAATTGCGGCATAGAAATCTCATTAGCTCTGCTGGTTCTGGCTTTCTCAATAAAGTTATGCATCTGGTTCGAAGTATATCTTGCATCGTATTTGGAATCAATTCTTCAAATAATGCTGAGTTTTCTACCATAGTACCGCGTGCCCAACCGATGTGACCTCGTTTCTTCGAAATATCACGTTTGCTCCTTATCATTTATTGTCTAGTCAAGTCACCGCGTTTAAAGTGTTGAAACGTTCTATTATCCAGTTTGCAGTTAGCTGTCTACCTTCCTTGAGAAAGCCATCTGGTCGATGTGCGAAAGCTTGGAAATTTTGATTTTTATTCTACGCCAAGGAATTATTGGATTTTTAGTATATAATTATACTATTTTGAGTATTAAAATGCATGCTCCATCCACGGCTGTATCTCGCTTCGTTACTTCGAGAACTTACTACCCACACTGGGAAGCAGCTAGGTTCTTGATAGACCCTGCCAGTGACTCTCAAATTCATTTTACAGAGAGTCTGTACATTCACAGGTTCTTTATTAGGTGTTGCAACAAGGATTCGCCTACCCAAGTTTCCCAGGCTTGGAAAGTCATTGTACCTGCTCAAATTAAAGAAAATCCCACTCCACCCTGATATCTGGAACAGTGTGTATCCACTTCTTTCCTGTGTTTGGTGCCGGCCATCGATAGGTAAATTGCTTGATTTTTATTTGCTTCTGTGAATTGCATTATTCAGTGAAAACGACTATCTAATTTATACGCCAGGACAACCTTTTACGCGGTCATTATTTTTCATCTTATGAAGGATTCGAGGGGAGTCCGAAAGAGTGTCATTTTAATCTTTGTTTATAGTTAAGTGTCACTAAAGTAATTTTACGAAGTACATATGCCATCTTCAGACTTCATTTGTATCGTGCATAACAGCGTTTTTACCTGATCATTGGATTTATTCTGCACGCACCGTCATTATCATTAACGAATGCAACGTAGGTTTCAAGACGTTCTTCGACACAGAGGTGGTGTTACCGGGAACTGAAATCCAGAGGTATGGACATTCTCCAAATTATCCATTTTGTCTATATTGTAGTGCTTTTGTACTACGTAGCCTCACTCATGATATTTCCATGCGGGTTACTTCAGTCAGATACATACACTATATTGACAAAAGTCACCGGACACCTAGAAAAAACAACACAACATAGCATTTATTGACATATATTAGTACGGGGAAGGTCCACCATTGGCCATAACGCATGAGCTGATCCTTAAAGACATGCTTTCGCTAAGGTTTTGGAATACAGCAATAGGTATGCCTTTCCATTCAGTACATAATGCTGACACTAACTGTTGCTTAGTAGTAGGCCTTGCTTCCAAACTTCTTATGCGGCGCTCTAATTCATCCCATAGGTACTCTATGGGATTCAGATCAGGGCTCTGTGCTGGCCAGTCTACATACGGTACGGAATTATCGTCAAACCACGCCGTAACAGCCCTTGCTTCATGGCTCGGTGCATTATCCTTCTGGTACTAACAAGGCTCGGTTCCATAGTATTGCTACAATGTTGGTAGGGCATAATTGTCCAGAATATCGAGGTAGACGTGCTGGTTAACAGGTTTGTCCACGATAATCAATGGGCCGGGACCATACCACAAAAACACTCACACGTGTACACTGCCATCTCCAAACTTCACCGTAGGAACCGTGCACTATGGTAAATAGCGTTTCCGGGCTGCCGCCATACCCACAGACTGATGGATCGTGTATCTGGATATATCAGTCCATAGGACCCGTTTCCATTGATTTACGGTCCCCGATTAATGTTCTTTACACCGTGCTAAACGACCAGTAGCATTGCGAGTGGAGATGAAAGGCATATGTGCAGCCGCATGACCATGGTAACCCATGGAATGTAGTTCTCTGAGAATGGTACGTGTTTATACCGAGGATTCAGCAGATTTACTGACCTGTACACTGAGGTCTTGTGCAGTACTCTGTCGATTAGCTGTAACGACTCTCCTGAGTCTTCGACGTCCTCTATCTTTGGTTTTCTTTGGTCTGCCGGTAAGTTTTGCTGCCTCAGGCACGCCATGTGTCTTCCACTTATTCAGTACATTCAAAACAGTTGACTTGGGTTTGTTTAAACCCCTTTCGGCTTCTCTTACGAACAACTGACTAATATAACACCCAGCAGTCATACCTTTCTCAAAGTCAGTTTTCTCTCGCCACGACATTTTCACACAACCCCACAGTGCGATATGATCGCGGTCAGTTGCAGGCTTGCTTTTATACCGTTTGCAGCTGTACCTTGCATCTTAACAACGCAGCGGATCCGTTCATTTGTTTCAAAAGAGTGTCTGGTGACTTTTGTCAATATAGAGTACATCATGCAATATCCCTAACTTTTTGTGACCAGTGTATGTACGTCTTACATTGTAAATTAGCGTAATCTAAAATTGCAGGACACCTCCTACTTTATTTCTGTTTGGAGTCACTCAAAATGTTACTATTGAAATTCCTTTTATACTTTTTTTTACGTTTATACGTGTTTAAGTCCGTCTCCATGAAACACGTATAACAGAGTTCCTACCGTACTAATAATAGCTGCAATCTTTTTTTGAGAAATTATGCACTATATACACGAATTTGTTTTTTGGGTGCCTCAAAAGACATAATGCTGATCTCTTTATTTTACTTTTGAACGGGGAGCGTTGTATGTCAAACAAGATGTGGTGTGCTCTTTTCATATTCTGTGCGGTGAGCAATCGCCATGATAGAACTGTTAGCAAAACACAAGCCGCAGTTTCTTTTTTCCTTTTTCTTTCTTCCTATTTTTTTTTTTTTTTTTTTTTGGAAAAATAGCTCATTTCGTTTGAAGGATGGAAAAAAGAAACACAATACGCAGTTCACAATAGATGAACTACGCCGGCAGATGTCAAGAATGTTCTATCTGATTTGATACGGTCCTTTAAAACGAATATCTGCTTGAATCTTTCTGTTGACTTCCGTTTGGTTCGCTGATGGGAGTCCTGAAGTATCAGAACTCTCCATTTCTCTTTCTTTCTTTCTTTCTCTCTCTCTCTCTCTTTTTTCCCTTCGTGCGTCCGACCTTTCACTTGTTTCTTCTCTTACATCAAATGTGAATTGTCGCACCGAAAGAAGCTCTTGTTCCTTGTTGTCCACCGAGAGAATTTCTGACAAGGAATCCGCAATCCTACTTCTGACAGGAGACCTTTCATCGGTGATTCCGAGATCGTGACCTGACTACTAGAGTGAGCTCAAAGATCTCCAATGAACAGCTCAACGTGACAGTTCGGTCAGTAAATCCGTTTTGCCGAAGTCTTCTCTATTCTCAAGTATTCCCTGTGGTCAAGTCTGCAGTTTTTGTGTCGCTTTCCTCTGAGAGACACGGACGCACGTACACACGCGCACACACACAAAGACGAACGTCTGTTGTACTTGTATACATTCCTGTCGCATGAAACTATTGATGAAAATCATGTTACTATAAAAGAAAAACACAAGTATACATAAGCTGAAGTCATTCGAAAGCGATTTCGGGAAAACAGCTCGTTGCGATGTAATAAAACACGGCAATTTCGATAATTCTTATATCAACACAAAATAGCGTTTTAAGATTTTGATTTCACGTACGACATAAAAGGACGATAAAGAGGAAGAAATTGAAAGGCTATTCAAGCTAAAAAATATTTCGCACATCATTATTTATTACATGAGGAGTAACTATTCGATGACAGGCGTCCAACACCAGTATCATATCTTAGACTGTGTCTAAAAATATAGTAACACAAATGTTCATATCATAAGATCAATTGATCTTATGGGACATAACAATAAAAACAATCAAGCAATCCAAATACATTTTCTGTAGAGGCGATTCCTAAATAGATGGCTTCAGGAGATTAAAAGATAGGGTAAATGTTTTTTTTTGAATGATTGGTTAAAAATTGATCACAGATTTAAAAACGATTAATTTAAAAGGCAGTTGACCCCTGAATTGGTTTTGGCCGAGTACATTTTCATTTCCATGATTTCTGGATTTTAATGGGGAATTCTTCCATATTATATTCAGGTTTTCATTTTCCACTTTTTTAATGTACTTTTTAATCAACACCTATCCGTGGCCAATTGTCTTTGAACTCAGCAGTTTTTAAATATTTCATATCATATTAAAAAAAATAAGGATTTCTTCACATAATATTATCAACACACACCGATGCCACTCCATTATGACCGTCCCCAGCGTAGATAAATGAGCGCGTCTCGGGACCGAACTGTGGCGCAGGTGAAGTTCACAGAGCAGTATATACACTATCTACCAACAAGTAATTGGACACCTGTGATAGCAAAGGAAAACGAAGTTTATTCACCTTCAATAGTTGGTGGAGCCTCCACGAGCGGCGATTAGAGCTGCGACCTTCCGGGGCATACTCTCAATCAGGCGTTGTACGACGGCTAGCGGTATTTTTTTCCACTCGGCTTGGAGAAGACAGGTCAGTTCCTTCACCGATTTCGGACGGTGGGGGCACCCCTTAAGTCAACGCTCCAACTCGTCCTAGAGGTGCTTGATAGGGTTAAGGTCCGGGCTCTGCGCAGCCAGTCCATTCGATTAACCCCATTGTCACCATACAAAGCCATGGTGGACCTCGCAACATCACAGGTCGCATTGTCATCCATAAAGTAACATGGGACCACCCCTTAAAACTGCCACAACGTAGGAAGCGCATGGTCATCCATAAAGTAACATGGGACCACCCCGTAAAACTGCCACAACGTAGGAAGCGCATGGTCATCTAAAATGGTGCAGTAGGTCTCGGCGTTGAGTCTACCAGGAATTGTGACCTAGGGTGCCGTGCCATACCAGAAGAAACACCCCCATAGCATAATTCCACCATCGCTGAGCTTCACAGTAGGCACAATACATTCCGGCAGGAGGCGTTCTCCAGGCAGACTCTAAACCCAGACCCTACCATCCAAACGGTAGATGGGGAACCTTGATTCGTCGCTCCAGAGAACCTGTTTCCACTTTTCAACTTTCCACTGTCGACGTTCTTTGCGCCACGTTAGCAGAGCAGCGCTATTGGACTTGGTGATCAAAGGCTTGTGGGCAGCAGCACGTCTATGATAAATGAGCAGATGGGCTTCCTTACGGATGGTATTCATCAAAAGAACACTCCCGGATGCCTGTTGAAACTCCTCGCGGATGTGGCCCATCGATTTGGTGCGGTTCTTCCGAATTTCTCTAGCCAGCACCCGTCGGTCTCTAACTCCCAGTTTTGTGAGTCTGCCGGGTCATGGCACATTCCGACAATCACTTCTCGTCTTCCATTTGCCAATCACGTAGGCCAATGTCGATTTTGGGTACTTCAACTCGCTGGATATGTCACGTATGGATTGGCCATTTCTGTAATACCCGACGATTACACCTTTCTCGAAATCAGAGAGCTCCGAACTGCGTGGGATCTTGCATGCGACTGGTTGCGTTGTTGTTTCCCACACGATATTTAACGGCGGTGGCCGTGACGTGTATCAGGAACGCATATATCGTCGATTGCAGGGGTGTCCGGTTACCTGTTGGTAGATAGTGTATACAGTCCGAGGACCGACTTTCTGTTAGTAGAGTATTCGCAGTCGGAATGGGAAAAGCTGCCGATTTTGTCGGAGTTTGATAAAGGGCAGACACTGACGGCACGGATTCTCGAAACTACCTTCTCGGAAACGGAGCGATTTTTGGGTTGTTCACGTGCCGCCGTAGTGAGTACGTATCAAAAATGGTGCACAGATGGAGAAAGGACGAACCGTCGTCCAGCCGTGTGTCGTCCGCAACACATTGATACCATAAGGGAACGGAGACTGTCGTCCATTGTTCACAGCGGCCGCAGGGCCACAGTGCGACAAATCACCCGCATCTACAACAGTGGTATTCAGGGCAATGCGCCACAGTGCATCACAGCCTTCTGCGCTTGGGAACGATTGGAAGAAAGTGGCCTATAGATTCCTGGTACATCACTTAGACGGCCGAGCGCGGATACGCCGATTGCCAACATACGTTATGGCCACTGGATGCATTTTTGGGCGGAAACAAGCCTGGGGCGGCGGTGTTATTCTCTGGGCGATACTTTCTTGGAGTACATTAGGCCCCTTTATCCCAATACCACAATCCCTGACAGCTGTCAGGTCTCTGAACATCGTTGCGGACCAAGTTCACCCATTCACGTCAACTGTATTCCCTGCTGGTGATGGCTATGACCAACAGGATAATGCGCCATGTCACACTACCAGATTTGCCAAGGAGTGGTTCGAAGAACATGCTGGTGACTTTCTGTTAATGCCCTGGTCTCAAATCTACCTGACATGAACCCGATCCAACATTTGTGGCTAGATTTGGAAAAGTGGGTTCGTGCTAAATCACCACCTCCGCGAAATCTGTGATACTCGAGGACCTGCTGTTGACATTAAGGCACCAGATACCCCAGAATACCTATCGCCACCTCGTCGAATCGATGCCTCGCCGAGTGGCCGCTGTATTGCGGACTAAATGGGGTCCTACGGTTTATTACGTAGGTTGTCATAATGTAATGGATGATCAGTGTATTTTTGTGGCATTGTAACACAAGGTGTGATCAAAAAGTATCAAGACTGGATTTATTGAAAAAAGAAACAAGACTTACAGATCTGAAACTTAGTCTCCTACGAATAAGTCCCATTCCGAAGCTACACACTTGGCCCAGCGCTCTTTCCACTGAAATAGCGGCCTGTTGCTTCTTCAGATTTTGTTGTATCTCCTTAATATCTGAAATCATTTTCCTTTCTAGCGTTATATGATTTTTGGGAAGAGAAAAATGTCACAGGAAGCGAGCTGTGGTGAATAGGGTGGCTGTTGGATCTGTGCAATGCGATGCTTAGGAAAAAAACTGCTGTACAAGTTGCGACGCATGCGCAGACGCGTTATCATGGTGGAGTTGACACTCGCGACTCTCATGCAATGCCTGCCTTTTGTAACGAACTGCCTGTCTCAAGTACCGCAAAATTTGACAGTAGTAATTCTTGTTGATTGTCTTGTCTGATGGGGCGTATTCATCAGACACATTTCTCTCATGATTGCAAAAAAGAACAGACAGCATTGTCTTGACATTGAGGCTGGTGTGTCGTGTTTTTTTGGATCTGGGAAAGCTTGGGGTCTTCGACTGTGAAGACTGGGCATATGTTCAGGGGTCATACCCATAAACCCACGATTCATCACCCGTTATGATAGATTTTCTAAAATTTTATTCGTCGTTTTCGCCACACTTGATATGCAGCTGGGCCTGTTTTTGCTCAGCTGAAAGGAAATTTAGCACAAATTTGGCTGAGACGCGGCACATACCCACGTCGTCCGTAAGAATGGACAGAACTGAACCGAAACTAAAGTTGAAGTCTTCAGATAACTCACGAATAGTGATTTGGCGATATTCCAGCACAGCAGGGCGCAGGAGTTCGATAATGTTTTCTCTTTTGGTGGTTGAGGGCCTTCATCATTCTCAACAGTTGTGAAAACACGAGTTTGTCCTCGACGGCCATCATATCCGTGTCTCCTTACTCCAGAGTAAGTCGCTCTCCCAACTGAGCTACGCGGAGAGAATACCTCGCTGCAGATTTGTTGTCCTAACACATGTTTTCACCTCTGTAGTGCGTCACATCACCTCCCTCTTAATTTTTTTTTCTTGAAGAGAAGTAGGAATTTTTCATTAATTCCACACAATGTGTGGAACAAACATCACACATTTTTCGAAGAACCCAACGACCAGTGGATCCATTTTCCACAATCGGGCGCCAATGTGAGAACACGAGTTTGTCCGCGACAGGCATCGAGGCCGTGTATCCTCACACCGGAGTAAGTCGCTTTCCCAACTGAGCTACGCGGATAGAATGCTCGCTGCAGATGTTTTCGTCCTGACACATGTTTACACATCCGTAGTACGCCACACACTTTCACAACCATCTTTAATACGCTTACACTACCTACTCATAAACTTGGGTGTGTGTACGACTCATGCAATCATCCCGATACATTTTCTGTAAGTATGTGTCTTCGCATGTTTTTGCAAATATTTGACAAAATCGATGCAAATTCATTGATCAATTTTTTCCGACATGATAAGTGCGAAGAACAGTTTCACACATGTAAGAACAGAACACTATTGTAATACAAACCAGATGAGCTGGCGCGTCGTGACTCATAGTACATCCGTTGCAGGTTCCTTTGTCAACCTCAACCAAACCGCTTCCTGATGTGTCGCGCGATTTCAAAATTATGCAACCAGTTTGGATACTCTTTAGTCACATCTCGTGTAACCTTCACGCGGACGTGCTATTGCAAAATTTACGACGAATGTATTTTTTTCCGAGTAAGACTTTTCTGCGAATCCCAGCTTTCCCATAGGCTGAATGAATTCCTAGAACAACGTTTATGGAAGACACTGAGGGGACAAGTTAGTGACGGGTCCTTTTATTTAGGTTGTGAGAAGACTATATAAAATTTACGTATGTGCTCGTCCCCGTAAATATCGCATATTTTCATTCATCGTGTATTATATTCCTTAATACATTCCCAGGTATTATATTCTTTTGCCAAACCGACAAGTTGTCCGAAATATCCCAGAATATTTTCAAAACATTATCTCTGTCTTATGAAGGAGCACCTTACTGCTAGAGCAAAGCATCTGAACATACTGTCCGATGTCAATGCATTTCTCAAAGTAAATTATGGATAACGTTAAACCAATTAAATAAAGGGCAACCGAAGCTACGACGCCGGGAGTCTTTTTTTTTTTTTTAATTTTTGATTGGAGGTTTAACGACCACCGTGAGCAACTCAATGGGCTATAAGCAGTCGCCCGTCCCTAATTTAGGGTCACTAATTCCAGGGAAGGGATAGAGCCAGTGTCGTAAGAAAGACAAACACAACATCCATGCCTCACCGGGATTCAAACCCTGACTCCTTCTAGACGAATGATCAGAGGCCATCGCTTAGACCACTGCGCCACCGGGGCGGCTTATTTACTGGAGGTTTAACGACCGCCGTGAGCAACTCAATATGCTATAAACAGTCGCCCGTCTCTAATTTAGGGTCACTAATTCCAGGGAAGGAATAGAGCCAGTACCGTAAGAAAGACAAACACAACATCCATGCCTCACCGGGATTCAAACCCTGACCCCTTCTGGACGAATGATCAGAGGCCATCGCTTAGACCACTGCGCCACCGGGGCGGCTTATTTACTGGAGGTTTAACGACCACCGTGAGCAACTCAATGGGCTATAAGCAGTCGCCCGTCCCTAATTTAGGGTCACTGGTTCCAGGGAAGGGAGAGAGCCAGTGCCGTAAGACAAACACCACAGCCATGCCTGACCGGGATTCGAACCCGGACCCCTTACGGACGAATGATCAGCGGCTAGCGCCTTAGACCACTGCGCTACCGGGAGTCGTTTTTGTGCCATGGACAAGAAAATAACGCCAGCGTCAATGAAACGTCGCAACTGTAATGCATTTACTTGTAAACGCCTCTCCGAAACCAACATTTTATGTGCTACGAACATGACAATTCGCAATCAGAGTAAAAAAATACTTCTGTTACGTTACGAATATTTTATTTTACTGCTATTTGTTTTTAAGGGTTTTCATTTATGGGTTTCTTTGGTTATTTCGGCAAATAAAAAGACTTATCTCAATAGTTCTCATGAAGTTTTTATTGTTATACAGTAACATTCAGTAACTGTTTGACATCATATATTAATTGCGTATCACATAGATCAGTAACCGTTTGTTGTAAAAAATACTATGCGCGCCCGTTCGTGGTAGAAAATTGTACGCGCACGCTCAAAGGTTAAAAGTAACTAATCTGCATTACGTATTATTGAAATTAACGAAGGTTATGCATTGTTTAAAGTAACTAAGATTAAAAGTAACGAACGTTTATCGAGTTAAAATTAATTATTTTTGTAATAGAGGAAATCTAATGTAACGTGTTTTCGATGATTACATAGAGTTATAACTAGAACTAAGTATATGCCACTATATTTTATTTCCCAAGGAAAATAAAAGACGAAAACCGATTCTAATTGCTATTTGGGCAATTCGGATTTCTAAGCTCTCCTTCATATTTCTAGCTTACATCAGCTGAACTTCTTCGAAGGTAAAAATGTATTGTCTGTTAGATGAATCAATAGAATTCAATTCATCTAATTCAGAGTTCGCGATTCCTTTATTAAGGAGAGCTGACGGAGACAGATTTCTCGGAGGGTAACAAAAGACCAAAATTTTGCTGTCACACAACAAAATTCCCTAATGGGTCGAATTCTTGAAGAATGTTTCAGTTCTGGGAAATGAATCTCAACATTGGGAGATCACTGAGTTCGGTACGAAAAGGATTGCTAAGGAAATATATTTAGAAGGATCTAAGCGTAACGTTTCAAAATCACTTCGAAAGGTCTTCAAGGTTTTCTCGGTTAATTAAGAAACATTCTGTTTCTCTAATCACAGAAACAAGTCGCAAATGAAGTATGATAGGTCGAGTAATCGGAGATACTTCAAATGAAGGATGCAGTTTGTCTGATGTAGCACAGAACAATCTAAAATTTAGAGAATAGTATCCTTAAATATAAACTGACGAATGCATTTTGAGATACAACAGTTTCCAAATGTGCATTTTAGTTGGTTTTCAATGCAAAAGTTTATTTCAAATTTATTTCAGAAACAACCTGTATGAAAGCAACATGTCTGAAGCAAATCAACTTGAAACAAAACGTGAATTCAAGATAAATATTTATTACTCTAAAGGGGTGAGTGCCGTGTTTAAAAGATATGCACCTTCACGTATGAATAATAAAACACACAACGATGAGGTTTACGTAGTCGCGTTTCTGAGCATATCGAAAGCAGAGCTCTTATATATGATATTTATTCAAATATCGTGCACAAATACTCTGTTTAAGACTTATTTTGTACACACCTTTCATATTTTGTGACTTATATCTCTTATTGTAACTGCTAATGGTTTCACCGAATCAAAGGCCTTTTCATAATCGATAAAAGCCATTCAAAATGGAAGTTCATATTCCCTCGCTCTTTCAATTAGTTCTCTCAGTACGTGGATATGATCTATTGTGCTGTAGCCACTCCTGAATCCAGCTTGTTCTCTCGGTTGAGCCATGTCCAGTGTTACCTTCAAGCGGTGTGAAAGAACTCAAGGAACTACACACCAATCAGCCTCCTATCAGTGGTTTATAAAATCTTCACTAAAGTTCTTTCACACCGCTTGAAGGTAACACTGGACATGGCTCAACCGAGAGAACAAGCTGGATTCAGGAGTGGCTACAGCACAATAGATCACATCCACGTACTGAGAGAACTAATTGAAAGAGCGAGGGAATATGAACTTCCATTGTGCATGGCTTTTATCGATTATGAAAAGGCCTTTGATTCGGTGAAACCATCTGCAGTTACATCGGCTTTGAAATCCTGCGGTATTGAAGATGCATGCATTAATATTATTAATAACATCTATGAAAATGCAAGTGCAAAGATTCGGCTGTTTGAAAATACAACACGCATAAAAATTGGAAAGGGAGTGAGACAAGGTGACACCATATCTCCCAAGCTCTTTAATGCCACATTAGAAAATGTCTTTCAATCACTGAACTGGGAAAACAAAGGGATAAAGATTAATAGAGTTTAAGTAACTCACCTTCGTTTTGCTGATGGCGTAGTCATTTTTGCAACTACCTCATCCGAGCTGCAGAATATGATACAGGAACTTGCTGACAAGAGTAAAGAAGTGGGATTAAAAATGAACTTTTAGAAGACAAAAGTGATGTTCAATGATTTTACAAGAAATGAGAATTTATCGATTGATGGAGAAAAGCTGGAGATAACAGATGCGTACATTTATCTTGGACAGCAGATATCAAGTGAAGGTCACATTGATGAAGAAATTAATCGGCGTACAAAACTTGCCTGGAGAGCTTTTGGAAGAAACAGCATAATTTTCAAGAGCAATATACCATTATGTCTGAAAAGAAAAGTGTTTGATCAATACATCCTTCCAGTGCTTACGTATGTTGCAGAGACGTGGACCTTAACTAAAAGAGACATACAAAGGCTGCAGACAACTCAAAGAAGCATGCAGAGGTGCATGCTTGGTGTAACCAGGAGAGATAAGAAGAGGAACTCCTAGATGCGAAAAATGACAAGAGTGGAAGACGTCCTGATCAGAGTTAAATCCCTGAAATGACAATGGGCTGGACATACTGCCAGAAGGACAGACCATCGATGGACAGCCGAAATTTTAGATTGGATTCCAAGGGACAGGAAAAGACCCAGAAAAAGACCACATGGGAAATGGGTGGATGAAATTCAAAAGTATGCGGGAGTAACATAAAGGAGACTGGCACAAGACAGACCGTTGTGGAAGAAACTTGGGGAAACCTTCGTCCAGCAGTGGATTGATAATGGTTCACAATGATGATGACGATCTCTTGTTTAACCTCACTTTAGAGTAACCCTATTCTCATGTAAATTTGATTTCTCCTCGTACGGGATATACGTTAGTTGTTAATTAACTTTCTCCTAGGACGGGATATACGCTAGTTATTAATTAACTAGTGTATGTCCTGTCCTAGGACGGTTGTTTTTAACGTTTAAATAAATTTTAATATGCCCGTCTTATGACGGAGTGAAATTTTTAATTGAAGCAGATTAAAAACAAATAAAATAGACGCCGGATTTCTGTAAGGAAATATGGTAACAACTTATATACTAAGAACGTATTCATGTTAGAACATAAAAATTATATGCTATTTATTTCCGTTTTTCAAAACACCTCGAGATAAATAACATTCTGAGTAAAAATATTTTTGTTGTTTAAAATTGTAGATTAGAGCATTTAGATAGATCCATATTTTGCAAAATGTGTAATACATATAATATGCACTAAACCCGGAAAGCTGTTTACATGTAAACTTACCTTAATAACTTTTACTTTGATTTTTCGCGATAAATTACTTTTTCTCCGGCACACTTGTTATTCCCTTCACGTAATGATTTAGACTGCCCTATTCGACGGTTAGTTAGAAACTTCATACCGAACCTTTTTCTACATAATAATGCGAATCTGGTATTACAAATTTAGGGCGGGGGAGCCTCCCCTGTGGCGCAGTGATCTAAGCGATGGCTTTTCATCATTCGCCCAACGGAGGAGTCTAGGTTCGAATCCCATGTAAGACATGGTTGTTTGTGTTTGTCTTTTGGGGTTTATTCGGAGTATTTCTTGTTCACGCGGCATTCTGTATTCACTTTTCACTACATATGTACAGTACTGACGTCGAAATATAAATTGTACACTGGCGTGCAAAAATTAAGGACAAGATGGTTTTTCGAATGTAACGTCGTGTAGAAGTGTTCCACATCGACTCAAATCATACCATAAGATCCCCAAGATGTAAGAATATAGGACAAGTGAGCAAAATTGTCCAAACAAGGAATCCAAAGGATACAAAGGCACTTTATTTAAAATTTAGCTTCGAGCACAACTGGACAGAAGACAGAAACGTCCATGTGACAGGCGGCTGTGAAGAAAAATCCAGTCTTTAGTAGGGGATATGGTCACCCCTGCAGGATTTACAACGTCTGTCCATGCTGAGAACGAGGTTTTCAAGGAGCTGTTGAGGCATCGCGGCCCATTCCTCTTGTATCGCCAATCGCAGCTGCGGAATCGTTGCTGGCGGCTGGTGACGTGCTGCCAAGCGTCTCCCGAGAAGGTCCCACACGTGTTCGATTGGATTTAGGTAGGTCAAGGGACCTTGCAGGCTAATCCATGCATTGAATATCTTCACTCTCCAACCGCTCTGCGACAGCCACTGTACGATGAGGTGTAGCGTTGTCGTCCATGAAGAGGAACTCAGGACCCACAGCACCTCTAAACAGACGCACGTGAGGCAGGAGAACCTCGGTACAATAACGGACACCAGTGACTGAACCTCCTTGGAAGATGTGGAGGTCAGTACGGCTACCAAGCACGATACCGCCCCAAACGAGAACTCCGCTACCTTCAAACCGTTCCTTTTCGATGATGTTGGAGGTGTGATTGTGTGTTCCGTGCTCTCTCCAGATGTGTATACGTTCAGAATCTCTCGTCTGACTAAATCGGCTCTCATCCTTAAAGAGAACGCGACCCCATTACTGATGTGTCCAGTTCTTGTGTTCCTGGCACCACAGAAACCGCCGTCTCCGATGAGCAGGCGTTAATGGCACACACCGTACTGGTCGTCGTGCAAATAGACCACTTTTCTGCAGCCTCCTGGCCACGGTAAAACGCGATAACGGACGTCCAGTTGTCTGTTGCATGTGCCTTGCGATTTCTCCTGCTGTATGCCGTCTGTCTCGTCTCACCTGTAGGACAATATACCGGTCGTCCGCCGCAGTGGTTGCTCGTGGACGACCACTGCTAAACTCTCGGACAGCTGTTCCTGTCTTTTGAAATGCTCTCCAAGCTCGTGAAACGATGCTGTGAGCGATCCCGAACTCATCGGCCACACTAGTCACACTACGACCTGCTTTAAACTTCCCAATGACGCGATCTCGGGTGAAGTCATCCACATGACGTCTACTGGATTGCCTGTTGGCCATATCACACGGTGGCAGCATCTCAACGTCGTTCAAACCGATGTACACCGTGCAATAGCTTTAAGCGAATTGCTAAGTGTACACCGCCCGTGTGCTTTTATACCTTTCCGACACCCCCCCCCCCCCCCTCACGTCGTGCTGCATATATGCGCATGCCCTACCGTACCGTACCCTAATCTATCTCCTGAGTGGTCTTTCGGTGCGTTCTGCCTGCCCGTTCCGCTGTTATGCTAATTTCTCCTCTTCGTCCTTAATTTTTGCACGCCCGTGTATATACTGTATATGTCAATGTATCTGTCAACAAGTCAAATAGATGATTAAAAACAAGTAAAAGTCCCAATCGAAAAAACAAAATGCGAGAACGAAGTAACACTCCAAACACGTAGCTCTTTTATTCAACTAAATTTGCCGTTCGAAAAGACTACCTAACTTTATTGACGATATCGTCGTTTCGAAAATTGTTAAAACTTTTTGTCGTTATATTTAGGTTATTTGTGATAGATATTGTTCATAGCGTAAAACTAACGTAATGCGAAAAGTTACGAATAAGAAATATAAGGGGAAATATCAAATGTTATAGTTCAGTTTCGTGGAGAAAAAGAAAATCAGTAAAGTTTTCTTCTGAATGAGTAATGGTTTTCTATGAGGAACAGTTGGCAAAATTAAATTATCTAATGCTATGTCAAAAATCCAAAACATCTGTCTGTTTTCAATTGTTCATGTGTTCATGAGCTAAGTGCGCATTCCCCCCCCCACCAAAATTATAGTGAAGAATATGTTTCCCTTTGATATTGCCTCTTGGAATGCAATTTCAAAAGAATTTGCCCATACCCAGACAACGAGATCTTATAAGAATAAACTTCAAATTCTAGTCTAGTTTTTTTTCTTTTATTCCAGACAAGATAAACGCTGTTTGTCTGGCGTGTAAAAAAGTGAACTACGGAACATTATCCATCCTTTATACTTGAGGATCCTTTCATGTTTAAATGTGATTGAGTTTTCTATACCATTCTTGCAGCATATCTTGATAAATAATTTTCACAGTTGTTTCGTTATCAGAGCAATTCAAAGTGAAACGGAAAGAGGTTTTTATTTGCAACGTAGACAAAAGGATTTCAACAAAAAAGCTGAAGTGTACATCACAAGCACCCACGGTGTTCTAGTAGACAGAGGATTAGGAGGATGACTGGCTTACTTTCTTCCCTGGAAACAGAAGCCTCAAATTCAGGAATGGCGATTGCTTACACCGAAGAAGCATTACTTTATGGTTACCGATCTAATAAGCCATAACACCCCCTTTTGTCCACAAAACAGCGTTTACTCGGCGAGGCATCGATTCAACGAATTGGCGATAGGTACCCTGGGGTATCTGGTACCATAATTTCAACAGCAAGTCCTCCAGTTCCCGGGCTGGTTGTGATTTAGCTCGAACCCGCTTTTCCAAATCGAACCACAAATGTTCGCTTGAGCACATCTCAGGTGAATTTGGAAGACAGGGCATTAACAGAAAGTCACCAGCATGTTCCTGGGACCATTCCTTAACGATTCTGGCAAGGTGGCATGGCGTGTGATTCTGTTGATAATGGCCATTGTGACGTACCTGCCAGTAGGACGTACACGACATAAAGGCAGATAGCAATCAGAATGAACGTCTGCGTAGCTCAATTGGTAGAGCGACTTGTTCCGAAATAAGCGGACTTGGGTTCGATTCTCGGCGTAGACCAAAAATGACGGAGAAATTTACTTCGTTATGATGGCGCCCGAACTATCAGGATGACCCGAACGTTCAAAATCTCGCAATGGTGTGATGTTCTTTCCACACCGCGAGATAGGAAAAATCAGCGAATCCCTTCTCCAGCGCTTCGAAAAATAAATGTGTGTGACGTTGCATTCCACACACCAGATTGACTGGGAGTTCTCAAGTGCACGTTCTACAGTGGATGGCTGCCTGCAACGATTCATGGTCACGGCTGATCCGTGGGCCATGCCCCCGGCCCTCTTTCAGGGGGTGTGACGTACCTGCCAGTAGGACGCACACGACATAAAGGCAGATAGCAATCAGAATGAACGTCTGCGTAGCTCAATTGGTAGAGCGACTTGTTCCGGAATAAGCGGACTCGGGTTCGATTCCCGGCGTAGACCAAAAATGACGGAGAAATTTACTTCGTTATACCATCACTAACAGGGAACACAGTTGCCCTGAATGGGTGAACTTGTTCGTCAACGAACTTCAGAAACCTGACAGCTGCCAGGAACTGTGCTATTGGGATAACGGGGCCTAATGTGTCCCAAGAAAACATCGCACACAGCATAAGAGCGCCGCAACATGCCTGCTTCCGCCCAACAGTGCATTCAGGTACCAAAGCCTCATTTGGTACTCAGCGCAACTCCGCTCGGCCGTCTACGTGATCCACCAGGAATCTGGATTCGTCAGACCAGCCCACTTTCTTCCAGTCATCCCCGGTCCAATCTCGATTATCTTGGGTCCATTTCATGCGTTGCTGGCGATCACGTGCAATGAGCATGGGGACCCGGCTGGGTCTTCGGCTACGCAGGCCCATGCGCAGAAGGCTGCCACAAACTGTTTTGTGGTGACACATTGCCTGATCACCACGGTTGTAACTGCGGGGATTTGTCGCACTGTGGCCCTGCGGTCGCTGTAAAGAATGCGCGACAGTTTCCGCTCCCCTCTGGCATCAATGGGCTGTGGACGATGGGGTTTGTCGTTTGGCCACTATCAATAGGGTTTGTCGTTTGGCCACTATCAATGGGGTTTGTCGTTTGGCCACTTGTGCACCACGTTTGACACGTACTCACTACAGCGGCACGTGAACAACCTACAAGCTGCGCCGTTACCGATATCGTAGTTCCAAGGCGCCGCCGGGCCATCGCAATTTGTTTTTTATCAAACTCCTACAAATCGGCAGCTTTTTGACTCTGAACACTTTACTAACCGAAAGCGAGTCTTCGGGTTGTATATACACTGAGTGGCCACTTTATTATGACCACCTGACAATTTTAAGTAACTGAGCTATGGCTGCATACTATTGCCGCCAGAAGGCGTGGCTAGTACAAAAAGGGAAAGCTTATTGCTTGCGACAGTAGTAGAAATGATTTTGGGTGACGAGATGGGTAAAAAATGCGATTTGACGGACTTTCAACGTGGGATGATTGTAGGAGCTCTGAGCCATGGAGCGAGTATCACCGAAACCGCCGCATTCGTGAAATGTTCCAGAGCAGCTGTTGTTAAAATGTTTAAAGACTGGGATCTCAGCAAACAAACTGGGTCTCTACGTGCAACGTGTGGTCGTCATCGACTAGTGACTGCTCGGGCGGAAAGGAGAGTGTCCAGACTGGTAACAGACATTAGAAGGGCAACAGTGCAGCAAATTACAGACTATATTAATCAAGGATCCCCTCAAATGATCTTTGCGCGCACTGTTCGCCGTACACTGCATGGGATGGGATATGGCAGCCGAAGGCCTGTTCGAACATCTTTGCTGTCTGCAGTTAACAAAACAAAAACGTCTCCAGTTCGCACAGGAACAGAAGGATTGGACAGTCGATAACTGGAAACAAATTATGTGGTCCGATGAATCACGTTTTCTGTTGCACCATGCTGATGGCCGAGTGAGAACTTTGCGAAAACAGCACGAAAGCATGGACCCGAAATGCATTGCTACAACCCTCCAAGCTGGTCTAGGCAACGTTATGGTTTGAGGAATGTTTTCCTGGCATGCTTTGGCCCCTTTAATTCGTGTTGATCAACGTCTGACTGGCACATCATATCTAAACATCGCTGCGGACCAAGTGCATCCTGTCATGTGGATGGTTTATCCCATTGGCGATGGCTACTTTCAACAAGATAATGCACCCTGCCATAGTGCTTGTATTGTACAGGATTGGTTTCAGGAACATGCCGGTGAATTTACTTTGCTTAGGTGGCCCCCACAATCTCCAGATCTCAACCCCATTGAATTTGTGGGATGAAGTTGAACGAGCCATCAGACAGCTGGATCCTCAACCCTGCAATCTCACACTCCTGGAAAGTGCTATTCATCAAGCGTGGTCTCAGATTCCACAAACCACCTATCAACATCTCGCGGAGTCCATGCCACGGAGAATCGACGCAGTATTAAAGGCAAAAGATGGCCGAACGAAGTACTGAGGGGGTCGTCATAATAAAATGGCCACTCAGTGTATACTGCTCTGTGAATATCCCCCGCCTCATTGTTTGGTCTCCAGGCGCGCTTATTTCTCTAGCCTGGGGGTGCTCATAATGTAACGGCTTATGGGTGTATAATCCTTAGAGTTGCTTGAGATGGTATTGAACCCCGAAAAGCAGTAAGGGTGACGTCAGTGATCGTCATGTTCCGTTTTAACTGAACATCCACACGGAATAGGAATTTATTTCTTTGAACTTGAACACGTTGTAGATTGTCACCTTGCAGCCGTTAGAATTGACAAGGATTTCTAAGCAGGCACTTTTCCATTTCGTTTTGTCTGGGGGTTTAAGGATTTTAACGACAACGATGTGATAATTGGAGTAGGTTTCTGTGCTTATTTCGAGGGTCAGTTCGTCATCTCGAAATACTTTAGGATTTCGGAGAAAGCAGCTCTTTTCCAGGTAGAGCTAATGGCACTCAAAATGCACTATCTTGGAATTTAATGAATTCGAATACAGAAGATATTCTTTATTTCTCCGCTAGGCAAGCTGCATTATCTGCGCTGAGACAGTTTAAAAACGCAAATAAGATTGCTGACGGCGTTAAGCAAATTCTTTTGAATTTAAATCCCCCGGTACATTTTCACTGGATCAAGAGTCATCAAGGAACTGCACGAAACAAAATGGCGGATACCTTAGCCAAAAAAGATCACCTAGACCACAGAAATTTCAGTCAAAATTCCGCTTAAAGTGTGAAGACAGATCTTAATGTACTCATAACTCAAAAATGGCTGGAGAGGTGGAACGACGAATAAAAGGGAAGGCAACTTTTCAGGTAACTTCCGGTTGTCTTCACAAAAAAAGGTACCAATCGAACAAGTTCTTAAATCAGCTATTCACAGAACATGGCACATGCCCCACCTATTTTAACAGATTCCGAATTAAGAACTGCATTTGCCCTTTCGGACTGCATGCATCACACGATTTTCAGCTGTCCTAACCTTGCCGAACAAAGAATCTTCTCCCTCGTGAAACATAAAATGATCCAAAATCAATCCTTACATCATTTTCAGCTGGAGAAGAAATAACGAAGTTTATTCGACACATCTCATCAAATGAGAAAACATTTGTTTCTCTCTGAATCACGGACTTTGAGTGACGAAGAGTAAGACTGGACTCTGATTCGTCGAATTAATACGAGAGGCTTCTAAGAGCCTCAGCGGAGACTTTTTTTTTATTATCTGCACATAATACCTCCCTGCAAAAACTTCAATGTACTAATGATTAATACTTTGCAGCGGGAATCATGTTTTTGTCTTGTATCTGTTGATCACAGTGTTTTGCTCAATCGAAAAATGTATCTTTGTTTCAATGAAATAATGATTACTGTTTAGCAGTGTAGGTATTGTATCACTGTCTCATATCTATCTATTGGGTGTGTGCAAAAGTTCTACCCGTTTTTGTAATAGATGCAAATTGCGATCGGAATAGTTACGTCACAGAAGACGCTGCGATGCCTAATTTTCGGCCATGTGACGTACCTGCCAGCAGGACGCACACGACATAAAGGCAGATAGCAGTCATTACGAACGTCCGCGTAGCTCAATTGGTAGAGTGACTTATTCCGGAATGAGGGGACCCGGGTTAGAGCCCCCGGCGTGGACAAAAATGAAGGAGAAATTTATTTCGTTATAATGGCGCCCGAACTATCCGGATGACCCGACCGTTCAAAATCTCGCAATGGTGTGATGTTATTTCCACACCGCGAGATAGGAAAAATAAGGGAATCCTTTCTCCAGTGCTTTGAAAAATAAATGGCCGCCCCGGTGGCGCAGTGGTCTAAGGCGTTGGCCTCTGATCATTCGTCCGAAGGGGTCCGGGTTCGAATCCCAGTGAGGCATGGATGTTGTGTTTTTCTTACGGCACTGGCTCTCTCCCTTCCCTGGAACCAGTGACCCTAAATTAGGGACGGGCGACTGCTTATAGCCCATTGAGTTGCTCACGGTGGTCGTTAAACCTCCAATCCAAAAAAAAAAAAAATGTGTGTGACGTTGCATTTCACAAACCAGATTGACTGGGGGTTCTCAAGTGCCCTTTCTGCGACGATTCATGGTCACGGCTGACCCGTGGGCCATGTCCCCGGCCCTCTTTCGGGGGGGAGATGTGACGTACCTGCCAGCAGGACGCACACGACATAAAGGCAGATAGCAGTCAGAACGAACGTCCGCGTAGCTCAATTGGTAGAGTAACTTATTCCGGAATGAGGGGACCCGGGTTCGAGCCCCCGGCGTGGACAAAAATGACGCAGAAATTTACTTAGTTATAGCCAATAAAGCGTGCAGCAGTAGAGCATATAGACGACGTGGTTTGTCTGAGTAAGTCATTCGTAACGGACATTAGGGATGGTGTAACATGGCATGCGATAAGGAGTCAATTAGACACCATTTACTGTAGAGTTAGATAAAGGCACTACTGCAGCCGTGGCTTGCCGCAAAATCTGTCACATGTATGGAGAGGATGCAGTTGATGATAGCACATGCCACCGCTGGTTTCGAAAATTCCGTGACGTAGACCGAAGCTGTGAAAATCTACCACTTCCTGGACGTCCATTCGTAGTTTCTGACGAAGATGTGGACCAAGCCATAACAAATGACCCACATCCAACCGTTCAGGAATTAGCGCAAACGTTGTCTGTAACAGAACAACAGTCGAAAGATGGATTCATGCACATGTGTTCATCCCCAAGTTCGATAACTGGGTTCCGCACCAGCTTTCTGCAAAACAACGAGAGGAGAGAATTCGTATCTGTGTTTCTTTGCTTTCTCGTCACAGAAATGAAGCCTTTTTTGGGGCGAATTCTAACGGGTGATGAGAAATGGGTACTGTACCGTAATGCAAAATGTCGACGGACTGCGTGCCAAGGAGCGGTGCCTGCTCCATCGACCTCAAAAGGAGGACTGCATCCCAAAAATGTTTTGTTGAGTGTTCGGTGGGATATCGAAGAAATAATCCACTGGGACGTGATGGCACTTAACCGAACGATAAATGCTGACCTCTACTGCCAACAATTGGACAGATTGAGAGAACAACTGACATCGAAGCGCCTAGCACTCGTCAGTCGCAAAGGCGTGATCCTTCATCATGATAACGCCAGACCTCATGCTGCTTTAATCACTCGGCACAAATTTGGTTGGGAAGTTTTACCTCACGCGGCGTATTCCCCTGACCTTTGCGCGTACGAACTACCACGTTTTCCGATCATTACAGAACGCTTTCGCTCTCCTAACCTTCGACGATGTGGACGATATGAAAACGGCATTGAACGACTTTTTTGACTCTAAAACACAGGAGTTTTTTCCGGCGTGGGATTCACCTACTCATAGACATATGGCAAGAGGTCATGCAGAATGATGGCAATTATGTGAAATCTTAGGTACGTCATTTGTTGTGTTCTCCTCCTTTCTTTGTAGCCTACAAAAACGGGTAGAACTGATGCACACACCCAACAGTATTATAATATTTTCCTTTTGAAATTCATCTACTGTAGATGAATAAAGGATCTCAGCTTTGCATTGTGGAATTGTATCTGTGTTTAGTATCTGTCTGTCCTTGTGGCATTCTTAACTTAATTCTATCAAATACTGAGTTGTTCTCGTTTTAAGTGAATTTTGTGTGTTAATGAAATGTTTTCTACAACTTACCAGTGTGAAATTGCATCTTTTAAATTACAAAAGTCGAATACGTATTTCCCCTCGTAAAGAGCAAACACATAACTTTATGTCCACAGCTTGTTTACGTGCGTCACTGTGAAGTATATATTACTTGATTATGCTGAGTTTTTTAGTAGACAATGTATTTAACTACAGCAGATGTTTCTGTCGTATTCATCTAAGACGCTCTTGTCAGTTTCAATTGCTTGAATTAATTTTGTATTCTGTAATTTCTTATGAAAAACGTTCTAAAAATTAAAAAAAAACATCCTTTCTAATTTTGAAGATGACAATCCGATTTTTGGTGTAAATGTGACAAGGATGGTAAGTCAGACTAAAACTTGAAAATTTTCATCATCCTGGAGAAGGACTCGAACCCGCGTCTCCCAGAAAGCGCCTCGTTAGGCTAACCACTACACCACCCAGAACGACCAAGTCTAAAGTTTCCAATTAATTTGAATATAACCATCACAGGATTTGCTAGTCGAAGCAACCGGCATTCATGTTTAGCGAATCTGGAGGTTAAGAATCCTATCCCATGATTTCCCGGAGGAGCAGATAAATCATGAAAGAAATACGGGATTACACCATAAATTACAAATTTTGAAGATGACAATCCGATTTTTGGTGTAAATGTGACAAGGATGGTAAATCAGATAATATCCGAAAACTTGAAAATGTTCATTGTCCTATCTTCAAAATTTTTATTATATGGTGTAATCCCGTATTTCTTTCATGATTTATCTGCTCCTCCGGGCAATCAACGTTAAACATGAATGCCGGTTGCTTCAACTAGCAAATCCTGTGATGGTTACATTCAAATTAACCGGAAACTTGAGAAGGACGTTGAAATATTTCAAGTTTACGGATATTATCTGACTTACCATCCTTGTCACATTTACATCAAAAATCGGATTGTCATCCTCAAAATTTGTATTATATTGTGTACTCCCGCATTTCTTTCATGACATCCTTTCTTTTTTTCGCTGAATTTCTGGTTTTCAAAAATTCTTTCTGTTCTGTAAATACACTGCCGGACAATTGCTAATGACGGATGACAATAGCAACGATAGCAACCATAAAATAGAAAGCAGGAAAATGTGGAAATTAGCATAAGTGCGGGATACAGTAAGACG
This sequence comes from Macrothele yani, assembly GCA_039090855.1. Classification (NCBI taxonomy): domain Eukaryota; kingdom Metazoa; phylum Arthropoda; class Arachnida; order Araneae; family Macrothelidae; genus Macrothele; species Macrothele yani. The sequence goes on from CM076992.1 coordinate 88,500,754, forward strand.
TGTTGTGCGTATGCAAATTTTGGATTGCCGAACTTGTTCGTGACGTCATAGCACTGATAAGAGATATAAAGGATTTGACGCGTATTGACAGTTGTTGTTCAAACGCAAAGTTGAAAGGGAAAGAATCAATTGAAGAACTTGAAATTTTCAGTATGTCTTCCCGACATCACCTAAATGATTTTACGCGTGGCCGTATTATTGGAAAGATTGAAGAAGGGCGAAAAATAACAGATGTTGCCAGGGAGTTCGACGTCAGCCACAGTGTTGTTTCAAGGCTTTGGAAATCATTTCAAACAAATGGAGAGTGTAGCAAACGTCACGGGGGTGGTCGTGTTCGCAGTACGACACCAGCAGAAGATCGGTACATAGTGCTATCAACAAAAAGACAACGGCGCAGTACAGCTAGTGAGGCAGCAAATCAGTTTATGGCTGCTACTGGCAAGCGGATTTCCCGAAAAACTGTCGCCAGACGTTTGCATGAAGAAGGACTAAACGCCCGCCGTCCTGTTGTGTGCATCCCATTGTCCAGACGTCACCGTACCGCCCGTTTGCAATGGTGCCATAAACATTGCAATTGGACTGATAACGACTGGTCTGCTGTCCTCTTCTCAGATAAGAGTAGATACAGTCTATCGTTTGATTGTCGACGACAACTGATCTGGCGTGATAGTGGTACTGCATATTGTCCAGCAAACATACAGGAAAGGGACCGATATCCGACATGTAGTGTCATGGTATGGGCTGGCATCATGATCAATGGTCGTACGTCCCTCTATGTGCTTCCAACAGGGACTATGACTGGCCAACGATACATTAAAGATGTTCTGCTACCTCATGTTCGCATGCTCCGTGGTGCTGTCGGTGATAGATTCATTTTCATGTACGACAACGCAACATGTCATCGAACAGTCGCTGTCCAGGAGTGTCTTGAGAGCGAGGATATTCAACGCCTCGTATGGCCAGCACTATCTCCAGATCTGAATCCCATTGAAAATGTGTGGGATGCTTTGGGGAGGAGTCTTACTGGTCGCTAATGCCCTCCAATAAACAAGGACACCCTCATCCGTGCACTGACAGAGGAATGGGATAAATTACCCCAACATCTGCTTGATAATGTTGTGCAACGCATGACACGACGTGTGGAATCTTGCATCGCCCTCCATGGTGGCCATATCCCGTATTGACATCTTACGCCGGAACGCCTGCGGACGGTAATTGCATTTCTTTCACGTTTACGTATTCTCCACAAAATGGCCTGTTTGTCCCTTGAACTCTTTCCAAAGCCTTCTGGATTTCAGAGCACAATAAATTGTCTTTCTTGTAATGTCCTGGCATTCTGACATTATTTTATTTCACTTGGCATCCAACCACACTTACTTTTTTATGCGCTATATAGCCGTTTAATATCCGTCCTTAGCAATTGTCCAGCAGTGTATTTTTCCATGTCGGAAAAGATTCAAAAGGCATGCTCATTAGACTTGAGGATTTGCTCTCATTTTTTATGTTGCTCTTTGTACCCGATCCGTCGGTTTTTTTTATGCTACCACAAACAGAGAGATGCTCGTTGTCGTCTCGAGTAATGTTGTACTCACATAATTATTCAATAATAGGCCACGCTTTTTCCATGGCCTTAATAAATTTGACATGCCAGGATTCCGACTACAATCCAGCTGAACGCTTATGAGATGTTCTGAAATTATATTTAAGAAATCATTCTTACATGAAAAGACTTTATATAATTCCAGACTACACGCTTGTGATATTGATTAAGAATAAATTATCAACGTTTATTCACAGTTAAAAGCTTTATTAGCATTGACTATAGTTTCGCAGAGCTTCTGGCTTGGCTTCATCAGGACGATGAAGCCGAAACAGAAGCTCTGCGAAACTATAGTCGATGCTAATAAAGCTTTTAATTGTGAATAAACGTTGATAATTTATTCTGATGAAAAGACTTGACGCTCGCCTGCAACATCCGAAGGTATAGCAGGAATTGAACGTACTCATTCGGCGAAAGAGAGAATGCCACAGCAACCCCGCTCCCCACATGGAAGCCCCAGGCCCGAACATCAAACCGAGGTCCAAAGCTATAGGAAAGTGGAAAGAATCTCTAAGGTACGTCGCAAGAAAATCCAGGAAGATTCGCACACACGAACAAAATTTCCCAACCTGTGGGGCAGAAATACCCTGTATTTTAACAGTACAAATAATTGACAGTCAATATTTGGTACAATTATACATTATTTCAAATAAATGGAGATTCAATTTCACACTGTGAAATAGACATTACTTGCTTATACTGAGTACATTGCGAAAGAAAATTACTTAACCAAAACAAATCTAGGTTACAGAATTTAGAACAATTCATTAAAACTACACAAAGAAAAATATAGTGAACAAACAAGAAAGTTGAAAGATTTACATTGCAGTAAAAAATCAACAACTATAATACGACAACAGTACAATTAAGCTTGAACTAAACTAACAAAAAAAGAAATAAGTAGATTACAAAGAAATCCTTATTTCATTGCAAAGAGACTCAAAGTAATTAGTGAAACTAGAATTATCATTGAGGCGCGCAGAAGCCTCTCGTATCATTTCGATGATTCCGAACCTGAAAGTTTCTTTTTCCTCATCATCTGTTTGTGGTTCTTGAAGAAACAAAATTTTCTAATTTGAGGAGATATATACAACCAGCTTTGCGGTTTCTTCTCTAATTGAAGAAGAGGAAAGAATTAGTTTTGGATCATTTCGTACCTCTTGAGGAAGAAAAATTTTTATTTGGTTAGCCGGACAAGGAAATTAAAATGTGAGAAAATGCAAATTAGACACTTTAATTCCGAAAGGACACTTTCAGGTCTTGATTAGAAACCTTGCAAATTAGACAGGGCATATATTGTGTTCTATAAAGACGGCTAAGATAATTGTTCGTTTGACACCGTTCAGTGGGACCTGTTGGAAAGTATTTAAATGCCGTTCTTCCCTTTTCTTCATTTTTCCAATTTTGTTGCCATTGTTTCTTTATGACTTCACTATACCACGTCCTAACATTTTTAAATTCATTTCTAACTGTCATATCAATTTGGGTTGTCTTCTTACATTAATAGCGAGATTATCTGCCATAAGAGCTGATGTTGACAAGAATTTGTTTTATCTCAGTGACTAAGACATTATTATTTTTAAACTGTATGAGGGGTCAAAGTGCAACTTGGCTATCAGAGATAATATGAGTATCTCCTCTATTTGAATTTTGTTGATGTCCACTGTAGTGCTTGTATAATTGCCATGAGCTCCGCTTGATAAATCGAAGCATTATCTGAAATCCTAACAAATATCGCTCTACATCAGAGAAGGCACCCATTCCAGCTAAAAGTAAGTCATCGGCAGATATAAAGATCTTCTTATACACAGATGAGTTATTACATTATGACCAGCCTCAGCCAAGAGAAATGAGCGCGCCTGGAGACAAACTGTTACTCGGGGGATGTTCACAGAGCAGTATATATACAACACGAGGACTGGCTTTCGGTTAGTAGAGTGTTCGGAATCAGAATGGGAAAAGCTGCCGATTTATCGGAGTTTGATAAAGGACAAATTGTGATGGCACGGCACCTCGGAACTACGATCTCGAAAACGGAGTGGCGTGTAGGTTGTTCACGTGTCACTGTAGTGAATACGTATCAAAATTGGTGCACATAGTGCCAAACGACGAACCGTCGTCCAGCTGTGTGGCGTTCGCAGCTCGAGTGATTGCAGAGTGAGCGGAGACTGTCACCCATTGTTCACAGCGACCGCAGGGCCACAGTGCGAAAAATCACCCATAGCTGCAAAAGTGGTGATCAGGACAATGCGTCACAGCACACAGTTCATAGCAGCCTTCTGCGCATGGACCTGCGTTGCCGAAGTCTGAGCAGGGACCCCATGCTCACCGCACGTCATAGCCAACAACGGATGAAACGCGCCCAAGATCATAGAGATTGAACCGTGGACGATTGGAAGAAAGTCGCCTGGTCTGAGGAATAAAGATTTCTGGTGCATCACGTAGACGGCCGAGGGCGGACACGCCGATCACCTACGGAGCCTATGGCACCTGGATGCACTCTTGGGCGGAAACAGGCCGGCGGCGCCAGTATAATGCTGTAAGTGATGTTTTCTTGGCACACTTTAGGCCCCATAATCCCAATAGCACACTCCCCGACAGCTATCAGGTAACTGAACATCTTGCGGACCAATTTCACCCATTCATGGCAACTGTGATCCCTGTTGGTGATTGCAATTACCTCGTGATTTTGTTTTAATGCCCTGGCCTCCAAATTTACCTTAGATGAACCAAATCGGACATTTGTTGTTCGATTTGGAAATGCGGTTTCGCGCTTGATCTCCACCACCCCGAAATATACGCGAACTGGAGGACTTGCTGTTGACATAATGGGACCAGATACTGAAGGGCACCTCTCGCCACCTCATCGAATCAATGCCCCGCCAAGTGGCCGCTGTTTTTCGTTCTAAAGGGGGACCTTCAGCTTAATAGGTAGGAGGTCAAAATGTAAAGGCTCATCAGTTTATGCAGAATAGAAGTCATTTTTTCCATGTAGTTTACCGAAGTCGTATAGTTTATCGCGGACGAGAATCTTCTGCATTACAGGATAAAGGCAGCTGTACATTTTATCCTAAAATAGTACTTTTATCTGTGTTTTTGTTACTCGGGTGCTCCGGTAAATTACATTCACCAGCAGCTGTACCCAATTCAGTAAAGATCTTCCTAAATTCCTTCCAGAAATCTCGGTCTCGGGCAATTACGCATCATCTGCGTCACTCCCACATTGCTTTGGAATTTCATTCCCCTAAATCCAATGTGGTCCTTTTTTGAGACCTTTCCTATCCCTTGGAATCAAGTCACACATTTCAGACCATGCCAGTTTCTTCCAATCATCCGCAGTCCAATTTCATGGGCCAATTTCATGCGTTGTTGGCGATGACGTGCAGGCAGCACGGGAGCCCGGTTTGGTCTTTGGCTACGAAGGCCCATGCGCAGAAGGCTGCTACGAAGTGTGTGCTGTGATCCTTTGCCCTGATCACCACTGTTGTAAGTGTGGGTGATTTGTCGCACTGTGGCATTGCGGTCGCTGTGAGAACAACGCGTCTCCCCTCCCCTATGGCATCAATGAGCTGCGTACGACCCACGGCTGAACGACGTTTCATCGATTGGCTATCTCTGCACCACTTTTGATACGTACTCACTTAAACGGCACGTGAACCACACGCAAGCCGCGCCGTTTCCAAGATCGTAGTTACGAGACGCCGTGTCAACACACTTTGTCCTTTATCAAACAGCAATAAATTGGCAGCTTTTCCCATTGTGACTCCTAATTGAAAGCCGGTGGTTGTATGTATACTGCTCTGTGAACTTCACAGAGCAGCATACATACAACCACCGTCTCCAGGCTTGCTCATTTCCCTAATCTGGGGGTGGTCATAATGTAATGCCTCATATGTGTATTTAGTTTTGTGAATCACATAACGTCTTTCTTTGGTTTTACGAAAATACAGTAACATTCATTAATGTAGCTACCTAAGTACATGTCAGGAATTAGTAAACCTGATTGTTTATTATTAAGGTTTAATTCCACTTACAAGGGAAGCCCTTCAACTGTCGCTCTCCAAAATTGAAGAAACGTGGCCAGGAGATAGTACTAAGAGCCAAAATCAGTGGGTGTATTTCCGCTTGGCCCAAATGGACTGACAAAGGTGAACGAGTGCTCTAAAAATAGTCTTAGAGAACACAAGTGGGAAAATCATCTAACATGTGTTGTGGTGCGTGATATGTAACCTCAAATATCAGTTATGTCCCCATGATTCAAAATAAGCTCGTGCCATACAAAAAGCAACAAAAACCTTTATTACAGGTGTAAATGGACATTTGTGGCATTGAACACATGACCGAAGCAAAGTAATTTGGAATAATCAGAACAATGTATAACGAAGTAAATTTCTCCGTCATTTTTATCCGCGCAGAGGCTCGAACCCGGATCCCGTCATTCCGGAATAAGTCACTCCACCAATTGAGCTACGCGGACGTTTTATTATGATTCCTATCTGCCTTTATGTCGTGTGCGTCCTTCTGGCAGGTACATCACAGCTCCTGGTACGTTACAAATGCAAGATCCCAAAGTTATCACAGTACTGAAAATTGTCATTGATATCTGAAAAACAACTACGTTGAACGTTATCAAAAGAAGCGTCATAAATTTCACAGTATCCAAATTTTATCCACAGATATAATCACATGTTGTTGAATTTTTCTGACTGCCATTGATTGTTCATTGATAGGTTCGATTATTTTTTCCACTTGTGCTCTAAGACCATTTTCAGACCACTCGTTCACTTTTGTCAATTCACTTGGGCCAAAATGGAAATGCACCCATTGTTTTTTTCCGATAGTACCATCTCCTGACCACGTTTCTTCAATTTTGGAGAGTGACAGTTGAAATGTTTCCCTTGTTAGTATGTACTGGACGGCGGCTTGGTGTGGTCGTGAGTGACGCAAATAAATTCAATGTGTTTTACGCAAGTAAGTGTATACTGTCAAATCACTGGTTTCATTTCACACCAACAAACATACTGGCATGCCAAATAAGCATAGCATAAATTATCTACAAAGTGTACTATAAACTGAAGAGCAATTGAATTAGAGACAGCTGGCATTATGCAAATGTGGCGCTGTGGGCGGCCATGTAAACGGAAACTACATGACGTATGCAGCGATCCGACAATATAAGGAGTGATGCGACGGGAATAAGTAAGAGTCGGACGCAGTATACGAAGGATCTAAACGCATTTGATCGTGGGCAAATTGTCGGGGTCCGACGAATGGGTCACTCCGTCGCGGAAGTCATGCAGGCACTGGGATTTTCACGAGCCACTGTGTCACGGGTGCACAGTGAGTACATCTAGTCCGGTAAAACCATCCCTGCAAGGGCCAACAGCCGTGGACAACAGCGTGTGGATGAGCGGGGTCATCGTCGGCTGGCTTGCATTGTAACAGCAGATAGACAGGCCTTAGTGCAAGAAATCACTCGGCAATTTATCGCTGGTACACAAAACGTTGTAAGCAGCCACACCATCCAGAGCCATCTCTTCGCTATGGGGTACAGAAGCCATCGTCCCACGATGGTACCGCTGCTGACCGTACATCACAGGGTGCAAAGATTAGCATGTGCGCGGGAACATCGCCACTAGACCCTAGTCATGTGGGAAAATGTTGCCTGGACTGATGAGTCGATATTCACGTAGGTTCATGCGGATGGCAGGATAAGAGTACATCGCAAACCACATGAAGCGATGGATCCTTCTTGTCAGGAGGGTACTCTTCAAGCTGGTGGGGTGGCATTCTCGTCTGGTGACTGTTTACGTGCACTGAAATGTGACCCATGGTACGTGTGACATCGTCCCTCACAGGTCAACGTTACCGGGATATCCTGGACGACCATTTCTGCTCCCGTTTGTGCGTCTTCAACATCCCACTGGAAACATCCTCCTGCAACAAGACAATGCACCGTGCTATCGCTCCCGAATTGTATCCGAATGTTTGGATGAACACTCAACCAACGTGACCTCGCTTCCTTGGCCAGCTAGGTCACCTGACCTTAATCCCATCGAGCACATCTGGGATGCCACCGAGAGGGAGATGACCCCCTTCATCAAATCTTCGTGAACTGTGAGAGCTTGTTCAGGGGTCGTGGATCCGTATGGCTTCCGGTGTCTTGTCGAGTCCATGCCGAAACGAATCGCCGCGATCATCAGGGCGAAAGGTGGTGCTACACGTTACTAGACAGGTATCTCTGATTCCATTGTTCTTCAGTGTACTGCTTCGCTCTCCCGATTTTTCCCCTTTTCGCTGGTCGTTATCCTTAAGGTTTGGAGAGCTGCATGTTTGTCTGATGAAAAATACACCTTTCGTAGTAAAATTTACATTAGAATTTTGTCTTAAGGTGCATGTCAAGTAATTTTGCTTCCTATACTTTCAATGGAAAAACTACTGTACACATTTTCTTCACAATTAATACGTTCCCAAGGATAAAAATTTGAACATCGATTAAAAAAGCTTATAACTTGGAATACTTAATATTTTCTAAAACATGACCATAATTACGCAATCCAGCATTCGTTTGTCTACTGACGTCATCAAAGTACAGGTCGCGCCATCTTTTTTCTGGTTTCAACAATACCAAAGGAAAAGTTATTGATTTTTAGTATGATTATGGTTATGTTTTAGAAAATATTAAGTATTCCAAGTTATTATATGAAGTTATTTTAATTGATGCTCAAATATTCATCCTTGGGAACACTCTAATTGTTAAGGTAATGTGTACAAAAGTTTTTCCATTTCAAGTATAGGAAGTAAAATTACTTGACGTCCATCTTAATGTTCGGAAAGAAATTCTGATTCTTCGCAAACGTTTCCCTGTTTCAACAAAGAGACAGAAATTCGTCATGTTTTTCAGTTTGTATGCATTTACTAGTCGTACATTTCAGCAAAATGTGTGGTTGTACGAATATCTGGAAAAAAGCAAATCAAAGAATCAAGTGCTTTGTCATGATTATCATTCCTCTCACTTTCCTTCTCTGGAAACATATCTATTCCGGGAACTTATTCTAAAATTCCGAGCATTTTATTAGAAACCGCCTTTTTTCAATGAAATACAGATACATGGTTTTCAAAAATGCCGAGGAAAACAAATAACCTCTTCCATATTGTTACTTGGTATTCATACAAGGGCAGCTGCGAAATTGTTTTTCCGAATAGTGCAATGCATCATACGCTAGTCTTATTTAAAGACCCTTTTCTGGGATCTTGTTTCCTTTTTCAAATATAAGTCGTAATATGTTTTCTGAAAAAGGGAGATCATTCCTCGAGTTTCTATCAATCAAACGCTATGTTTGGCAGTGAAAAGCAAAATAAATTTTGAGGCCGTAAATACTAACTTCAAAACACAAAATCCTGCAATTAATGAAAGTAACATCACTTGGTTCTTTAGGCACAAAATGAATATCTAAATGAATTTTTTAAATGCTGAACATTTTCTGACGAATATAATTTTTTCAGTCTACTAAAACAGGCCGCTTAATTCTGAAGGAGAATACACAGGGCGTTTACACATTTTTAGAACGATTTCCCAGAAAAATAATTGTTTGAAATAAAATTATTTCTTTCTTAAATGTTCTATCTGATAGCCGTTTCTCTGGATATGAACTTGTAATAGTGGCAATGTAAATATTCTTCTAATAATGGCATAATGGAAAGGGAATATTTATTTTATGAAATGAAATGTAATGTAAATATCTTTTAATTGTTGAATTTTAATGAATATGTAAATAATTATGAATCCTTGCAGTTATAGAATGTTTGAAAAGTAATCGTGGGAAATTATTTATGGATATAATTTTTGAGTTCTATTTGGTAGAGCCAGTAAGTCACCGGAAACGATTAGTTTATCGGGGGACTTTCTGAAGAAGGACAGCACACAGGATTTCGTGTGTAAGACAGCTACAATAGCAGAAGGCTTTTTTTAGAGTTTTAAAGTGACTCATTAGGAAGGACTTCCGTGCTTCGGGGGAATGATTAGGAGTGGAGATGGAGACACATTGAGAAGACTGTGTTCAGACAGAGGCTTAAGGCGCATTTTTGGAAGTAGTGCGAAAACAATAGGAACGCTTTTTTTGAAGGAAGGATGGTGACGTGTCTTAGGACAGTATGTGACTGAGAGAGGGACAGAGGTTGCAAGGTTTTCCGGAGGAAAGAGTAGAATTTTGAGAAGGGGTGCGTGGTTTCTGCGCCCAAGTGGAAAGAATGAATGTAGCTAGGGTTAGGGCATGAGAGATGGTCTAATCGCACCGCGACCCGGAGTAATCATTAAGTAAGCAAAATCACGAAAATAACGCATTCTATTAAACGTCAAATCGCTCCTGTTAAATTATTTATTACTGCTCTATTGATGTTCACGGTGCTCAAGTAACCTTGTAATCTGATTATAACACATTTTGCTAATTAAGGAAAGGGTTAAAATAGCACTGTGGCAAACTTACATGGAGAATTTCAAGATAACAGGGCATTTCTTAAAATCGGTAGTGATATTTCATTCCACTGCTCTTCCACTGCTTTCCACAGTCCAATCATGTCTGCGTTAAGAAACCGCTTTTTTAGCGTGTCTTTTGTAAAAAAAGAGATATGCTGATGTTACCGGTTTGTCAGTCCGTCTGTCCGTCCTCGTGTAGACACCATATCTCTGCAACTATTAGTCCGATTTGAAAAATTCTTTTTGTATCGGGAAGCTAGGAATCTGCGACTGATAATCCTTTATTTCTTATTTTTTTACAATGTACAATTTCGCCAATAGAGTGCGTAAACGCAGATGTTATGGAATTCAAAATACATTTCATTCCATATAGTATTTGCTTCTAAACATCCGATTGAAAAAATTCTTTCACCTTCATTTATGTCAAATAGTATTTTAGGCATAGTAACCTTTTCAAGTTATGCATAGATTTTCCGCTACGGGGCGTAAAATTAAATTGCGTTTTCCCCTATATCTCTACTTCCAAAACTCCGAATTCAAAAATGTTCTCTTCGAATCACACAGCTCTTGATGTAAAAATCTTTGCACATAATTTTTAATTTATGGTAAGGAATGGTTTGGCCAGCAGGAGGCATAAGTGTTCATTTCTGCTTCTGATTTATTTACCACAAAATCTAAAGTCTCGATTGAAAAAATTCGTTCTTGGACAGATGCCACTCAAATCTATAAACCTTTTCGGAATATTTACTTCTTAAAATATTGCATGGTTTCTCCTTCGAGAGGAGTAGACGTATATCATATTTTTGTCAATATCTTTGCTTCTAACGGTCCGATTTGTAAAATTCCTTCTTTATTGGATAGAGTTTTCTGTGCGACATGTTTTTCATATAATTAAAAAAAATGTCAAGTAATTCACAGTCTTTCCGTCACGGGGGTAAAGAGAAATTGAGTTTCCCCCGATATCTCTGCTTCTAAATCTCGGATTTGAGAAATTCTTTCTGCACCGGATACAGCTCCTGATGGGACATATTTTGCATATAGTTTCAAATATTTGGTAAAAAACTCTTTGGCCACCAGCGGAGTAAAGTCTTAATATCCACTTCTGACGTATTTGCAGCAAAATCTAAGCCTCTAAAATTTCGATTGAAAAAAAACTCGTTTGTGGTACGATACTACTCACGTTGTTAAACCTTTTTGGAATATTTTCTGCTTAAAATAACGCAGGTTTTTCCCGCCAGGGACGTAGATGCATATCTTATATTTACCGATATATCTGCTTTGAAGAGTCCGATTTGAAAAATTCCTTCTTCGTTAGACAGCGTTTCCGGTGCGAAACGTTTTTTCATATAATTTCAAAAATTTCAAGTAACTCACTTAACGGACGTTAAGGTAAATTGCGTTATGTCCTATACTTCTGCTTATAAAACTCCGATTTGAAAAATTCTTCCTACATCGCATACAACTCCTGATGGAAAATGGTTTTAATATAATGTCTAATATTTGGTAAAGAAGAGTTTGGCCACCAAGGGGCATAAGCGGTAATTTCTGTTTCTGATGTTTTTGCAGCCAAATATTAGCTCCTGAAAACTTAACTGAAAAAACTCTTTCCTGGGCCAATACCAGTGACGTCGAAATACCTTTTGAGAATACTTTCTTCTTAAAGTAATGCATGTTTTTCTCGCCAGGGGCGTGATGCATATCTGGTATTTGCCGATATCTCAACTTCTAAGAGTCCGATTTGAAAAATTATTTCTTTGTTTTTGAGAATGTTTCCGCTGCGAAATGTGTCTTATACAATTTCAATTTTTTCTTAACGCATAAGTCTCCAACCAGAATGCGTCAATTCACGATTCCGTGTGGAGCAATATTTGCGGGATTGAAAACGCGATTGAAAATCTTCTTTCTTCAGTCAGAAACTAATGTTTTCCATACGGGTTCCATTGACTTTGAATAGCTTTGATAAATTCAATTCGCTTCCGAACGGATTCAGAAGACGTGATATTCACACAAGAAATTCGCTGTCATCTTTCTTGTTTAGTTGTGCGAAGGAACAATGCTCCATTGGTGACACAGCAGGGGACGGAAGGAATACGAGCAAAAGCTATAAACTTGATACCCGTGTCTTTTTACATTTTTTCAAGAATATGGTGGTATCCAGCAGAAACACAAGTGTTGGGAAAGTGTTGGCCAACAGCTGGCAGTGATGGGTAACTGCTGGCTGAAATCTGACGCTCACGGCCCGGTAGGGATCCGTTGGTGGCAGCGCCATCAGATGCCTGCCATTGTTGTCTCTGCAGCACCGCCGTGAATTGCGGGCCTCCAAGCAAATACCGCTAGTGACTCGTAGCTGGCAACCGAAGCAACCCCTACACGAGGTGGAAGCAACGGGACTACGCATGAGCAGAAGCAACACGTGCTGTGTGTCTCATGGTACCAGTTAGTTGAAGACGACGCTATGCTCATCGTGTTATTTTAGTGGATGTTAATATGTAAAAAGACATGTAGAGAGGCGAATTAATTTCTTAATGAAATGCCAGGTCGACGAAGATTACCGTAGGAAGAAAAATATATAAATAATCATTGATGAACTGTAAAAAATAGTCAGTTACTCTCACGTATTTATAGAAACTCATTTCATAACAAAATTCTTGCACTGACACAGAAAGAATCGAGAGCACAGACAGTAATGAAATACCCCCACTCCATTCCCATGAATAACAAGAAATAATTTATGTGTATTCTTTCGATTTAACATACACTAAACCGCTTGAAACAAAAGTCCTGGAAAAAACATAAAATAATTGTTTTTTTGGAAAAAAAGAATTATACGCAAAAAAAATGTATCAATTATTTGAAAACAATAAACACGCAAAAAAAAAACCCCGCTATGTGGATATACTTTATTCATCCATGGGTTGAATACATAAGACCGGAGGAATTCGCTGCGAAAAGTAACGCCAAGTAAATAAAATGTCTTCCCTCTTTAGAACAAATGTAGCTTCGGACCGCGGAAAGGAAAGGTACAACGTTAAAAATGTAACAGAATGTGACATGAACGGGTAAATATATTAATTAAACAATCGCTTATGAAGACCACAATATATTAATTAAACAATAGCCTTTTACGGCAGATCCAAACTTTGGAAAGCTCCTTTGAGAAGTAAGCCCCCTTATTGTAAATGAAAACGATCGTTACGTTGAAAAAATAAAATTATGAATTATATGAAACGGACATTTATGAAAAATACCTCGAATATTGTAAAATTTAAAAGAGAACCATTCGTTTTATATCCCTCAGAAAAGAGACTCAGCTTCAAGCAAAGGTTCGTGCGTGGCAAATCAGTCTAGTTGCTAGCGTGCCCGCTTCCCAAGCGATAGGCCTGTAGAGAAAATTTTCTTAGCGCTGAGCTGTAAAGTAGAACTTTCGTAGGCGGACAAAAAGGTAGTTGTGCTTTTGGGAAACTGCGGTTATAAGTTTTCTTTTCTTTTGTGTGTGTGTGTGTGTGTGTGTGTGGATGGATGCTACTGGGAAATTGGCGGACAAGATTCGTCAAGCCATCAGTTACGTCACGTGATTGCGGCTGCCACTGCTGAGACACTAACGGACCACATTAGGCTAGCCATTATTTATGGCACGTGCTTGCGGGACCGCTTATAGCAATCACTGCCAGTGATGGATAACTGATGGCCTTGTTCTGGCATAGGACAACTGATGGGGTGCCTACTGTTGTCCAGCTGCTGGCCTAAAGTGCTGGCCCATGTGGTGGTCGCCGGGACATTTTATTGACGGTTGGGCAGAGGCAACACAGTGCTTGGCCACTGCTGGCTGCCAGTGCTGGCTTGAGTGCTGGCCCAGCAACACTGTTTTAGCTGGGTAGATTAGGATGTATGACTGGTATCCTTATTGTGATGGGGTTCTACTCTTTGAAGGCTCTCTAGATATAGCAATGGTATTTTCTCTTTAAATATAAGAGTTAAAACGTTATTTGGGTTATATGTAGAAATAATTGATTTTATCATTCTTTTTAGCATTTCTTAACCTTAATTTTCCATTGTACGAGAACCCAGCAATAATTACGATTCCTTTACTGACACTTTCTTTGGATTTTTGGAACCAATTTTGTAAGTCTTTTTCTGCCGTTTTGCGGAAGAAAATCGAGCTTTTGTCGTTACAGTCGTTCAAGTATTGAATAGATCCATGCTTTATCAATAAATTCCCATTTGTCTGCGACTAAGTGATTTTCATAGGAAATCTACACTGAAGAGGAATTGAATTAGAGACAGCTGGCGTTATGCAAATGTGGCGCTGTGAGCGTCCCTGAAACGGAAACGACATGACATATCAGCGATCCGACAATATAAGGAGTGATGCGACGGGAATCAGTAACAGTCGGACGCAGTATGGGTAAGACGAAGGATCTAAGCGCATTTGTTCGTGGGACGATTGTCGGGGTCCGACGAATAGGTCACTCAATCTCGGAAGTCGTGCAGGCACTGGGATCTTCACGAGCCCCTGTATCACGGGTGCACCGTGAGTACATCGAATCCGGTAAAACCATCCCTGCAAGGGCCAACTGCCGTAGACAACAGCGTGTAGATGAGGCTAGCTCACATTGTAACAGCGGATAGACGGGCCACAGTGCAAGAAATCACTCGGCAATTTAACGCTGGTGCACAAAAACGTGTAAGCAGCCACACCATCCAGAACCATCTCCTCGCTATGGGGTATAGAAGCCATCGTTCCACGAGGGTACCACTGCTGACCGCACATCACAGGGTGCAAAGATTAGCATGTGCGCGGGAACATCGCCCCTAGACCCTAGTCATGTGGGAAAATGTTGCCTGGACTGATGAGTCTACAATCACGTTGGTACATGCGGATGGCAGGATAAGAGTACGGCGCAAACCACATAAAGCGATGGATCCTTCTTGCCAGCAGGGTACTCTTCAAGTTGGTGGGGTTGGCATTCTTGTCTGGGGACTGTTTAGGTGGACTGAAATGGGACCCCTGGTACGTGTGACATTGTGCCTGACAGGTAAACGTTACCGGGATATCCTGGACGACCATTTGCTTCCGTTTGTGCGTCTTCAACATCCCACTGGGGACCTCATCCTGCAACAAGACGATGCACCGTGCCATCGCTCCCGAATTTTATCCGACTGATTGGATGAACACTCCACCGACGTGACCCCTCTTTCTTGGCCAGCTACGTCACCTGACCTTAATCCTATCGAGAACATCTGGGATGCCATCGAGAGAGATGTTCGAGGCTCTGTCTCTCCTCCATCAAATCTTCGTGAACTGTGGAAGCTTGTTCAGGTGTCGTAGATCCGTATGGCTTCCCTACGCTTCCGGTGTCTTGTCGAGTCCATGCCGAGACAAATCGCCGCCGTCATTCCCCGAATCTCCGCCGGCGAAGGTGGTGCTGCACGTTACTAAGCAGGTATTTCAAATTCAATTGCTCTTAGGGTACACCGTGTTCTGCGCTTTTCCACGTGCCTAGGAAGAAGGACGGGAGCATTGTTTTTTTTTTGTTTTTTTGTTTTTTTTATTCATATTTTTGTTTATCACCTTGTTTTCAGTTGATACAGATATTTTTAACGACTTAGCGAAATTGCTCTTTGAAACTGTGGATTTTCATTTTTAGACGAGAGACATTACTTTTGCAATAGTCGCAAAAGTACGTACAATCTTTGGATATTCGTTTGGAGTTCTATTTCCTGTTAAGAGCAACGCTTGACGGTTTTCCTCTACATTATTAAAAATATTGCTCATTTTACATTTAGAAAAGCTAATTTCATGATTTTCAGATCGTTTTTTAATTACCGAAAGCGAATATTGCTCTTTGCAAAAAGCAAAAACAACCTTCTATCCACATCTTGTTTACGTGCGTCATTTTTTTAGCAAACGATATTTAACTGCAACAGATGTTTCGCTTTCATCTAAAACGCTATTGTCATCTTCACTTCTTTGAGCTGCTTTCATTTTTTGTTTTTTCTTATCAAAAACGTTTTAAAATTGTCAGACCTTCCTCTGCATTTAGGAAAAAGGATGTTGCCATCTGAATTACAGCTTGTGTTGTTCTAGTAAGGAAAACATTGTGCAATTTGGAATTCTGTTGAATATATTTAAAATCCATTTAGATAGATAGACTGTGTGAAAGTGTTCGGAAAATAGCGGTTAGTGTATTATACACTATCTACCAACAAGTAAATGGACACCCCTGCAATCGACGATAACTGCGGTCCTGATACACGTCACGGCCGCTGCCGTTAAATATCGTGTGGGAAAAAACAACGCAACCAGTCGCATGGAAAATGCCACGCAGTTCGGAGCTCTCTGATATCGGGAAAGGTGTAATCGTCGGGTATCACAGAAATGGCGGATCCATACGTGACATATCCAGCGAGTTAAAGTACCCTAAATCGACAGTGGCCTACGTGATTGGCAAGTGGAACCTGAGAGGCGACTAGCATGACAGGTATCCGGGAGTGTTCTTTCGATGAATACCATCCGTAAGGAAGTCCATCTGCTCGGTTATCATGGACGGGCTGCCGCCCCAAAGCCTTTGATCACCAAGTCCAATAGCGCTGCTTGGCTAACGTGGTGCAAAGAACGTCGACAGTGGACCGTTGAACAGTGGAAACAGGTTCTATGGAGCGACAAATCAAGGTTCACCCTCTACCGTTTGGATGGAAGCGCCTGGGTTTGGCGTCTGCCCGGAGAACGCCCCCTGCCGGAATATATTGTGCCAACTGTGAAGTTCATCGGCGGTGGAATTATGCTATGGGGGTGTTTCTCCTGGTATGGCACGTGACCCTTGGTCGCAATTCCTGGTGGACTCAACGCCGAGACCTACTGCACCATTTTGGATGACCATGCGCTGCCTACGTTGTGGCAGTTTTACGGGGTGGACCCATGTTACTTTCAGGATGACAATGCCACCTGTCATGTTGCGAGGTCCACCATGGCTTTGTATGGTGACAATGGGGTTAATCCAATGGACTGACCAGCACAGAGCCCGGACCTTAACCCTATCGAGCACCTCTGGGACGAGTTGGAGCGTCGACTTAAGGGGTGCCCCCACCGTCCGAAATCGGTGAAGGAACTGACCTGTCTTCTCCAAGCCGAGTGGAATAAAATACCGCTAGCCGTCGTACAACGCCTGGTTGACAGTATGCCCCGGAAGGTCGCAGCTGTAATCGCCGCTCGTGGAGGCTTCACCAACTATTGAAGGTGAATAAACTTCGTTTTCCTTTGCTATCACAGGTGTCCAATTACTTGTTGGTAGATAGTGTATATACACTATAATGACGAAACTCACTGGACACCTAGAAGAAAAACACAACATAGCATTTATTGACATACATTAGTGCGGTGTCGGTCCACCTTTGGCCTTAATGCATGCACTGACCCTTCGAAGCTCGAAGTGGTTGGGTTTTGAGCTCCGTGATTTTCGTTGCTATAAGGTGTTTATTGAGTGCTTTAGTTTCTGTGGTTGCGTGTATCTTCAAGTTGAAGTTCTACGCTTTACGTTCGTGTATCTCCCAGGTTGGTGAGTGCCATATTTTTTCATTATTCACTGTTTTATTTTTCAACCAAGCTGGTCTTTTTTCGTTAAAGTCTCGCCATTGCTTCGATGGCGGAGGCAGACAAGGGTGACGCCCACATCCTTATCTTGGCAGATCAGCCAGCTTCCTCCTCTTCTTCTTCTACCACTCAGCTTAATGAGGTGGCTCCCGAGCATCATTGCGACGTCATGGACACCTCTTCTTCTCCAGCTATTACTCCCACCAAGTGCGGTGGTGCCAAGTCTCCTATCTACATCTCAGCAGATGATGACGTATCCGTTATCAGCAATACTGAGCTCATAGCTTCTACTTCTCATCAACTTTCTGATCCGCCCTCACTACTAGGAGCCGCTTCATAGAATTCTTGACCCATGTCTGCCCAAGCGTCCTATGCTTCTGCAACTTCTGGGGTCCTCACACCCCCAGTTTCATCTGCTATGCCTTTTCCTGAATCCTATGTCACTGTCGTCGGTTCTACTGCTACAATTGACATACCAGAGGATTCCCGAGTTGGTCACCTTTTTCCCTCCACTATGGAACGGGGCGTCTATTTTGATGCGCTTCCCGACACTAAGCTGTGGCAATATAGCCGAGCCCTCAAAACTATCTTACCAAAGGATGCAATAGACTTTATAGCTCGAAAACCCAGATCTGTCTTGGTCTATTTTAAGGATAAAGCGCATGCTACCAGGTCCTTACGGAAGGTCTAACCATCAATGACGTGCATCTGTTAGCACAACCGGTTGCGCACCGCCCGGTGCAGGTGACCTTCTACCCCGTACCACCAGAAGTATCCGACGCTGCACTTTGCACCTTGCTCAGCAGGTACGGCAGAGTTGTTGGCTCCATAACAACTCTCTCTGCGGCTCCCAGAGACCCTGAAGACAAATCGATTCGGGGTTTTCGCCGCACTGCTCGAGTCCTCTTTTCATCTGATGCTCAGCTGAAAGCGGTTCCGAATGTTTTGCACATCCGCTGTGGACAGCAACGCCGAAGAGTTGAGATAATCACTTCACAGTATTGCACTATATGTCAGAGCGAAAGTCACATAAGGGCTCAGTGCCCACGTGCCTCCCTGCAAACAGCTCCACACACTACATCTTCTTCTACTTTGTCCACCAACGCTTCACAGACTTCTTCCTATTCGAGGAAAGTCGCGGAATCAAGATCTTCCAAAAGTCAGCTTACTGCCATTGGTCAACAAACGACTTTGATGCCTCCACCTCCTGCTGATCCTAAGAATTTTCCCAGGCTTCCAAAATCGACTCCCCCTTGTACTTTTACAACCATTGCTGATGTACATGTTGACCACTCCTCAGCTTTTACCGTTGGCTCCATGACACGAGTCACAGGTAACGCTTCGGGTTCAGACTCTCCAGATGATCATGAAGCTTTAGTGGTTGCTGGAAAACGCAGTGGTGCTACTCGCCCGAAGACGAAGATGTCAAAGACTCTGTCGTCCCGAAGATCATCTCGCTCTTCTACCCGCTCATCCACTCGCTCCGTCAGCTCTCGAAGACCGTTCTCCAGGTCGCCTCTACACACTTCCTGTGAGACAGCATGTGAAGGGGCCTTTCCCTCACTAGATGAATTCACAACTTTTCTTGCTGAAAATGCTTTCCCTGCTGAGCCTCTGCCATACGAGGACGTGCTGGATTGCCTTTTAGGGTCCTCTAGCCCTTCCTCAGCACGCACTTCCATTCAGCAGTATGAAGCAGCTCTTCCACAAGTGCTGGTTCAATTACACTCACTTGAAAACACTCTTCGGCGCACTGCGGACGAGGTCCCGTGGAGTGCTTGTTTTCTCCGTCGACTCCACTCCATCACTACAGCCAGTCAATTCCTACTGCATCCCACAACTAACCTAGACATTCAAGGTGGTGTCACTTAATTGTCGCGGTTTTGCGACACCTCTTGCGATTGCGCTGGTACGAGAGGATCTTGCTCCGCTGAATGCTGATATATTACTTCTGCAGGAAACAAACTGTACTTCCACCACTCAATTTCATCAATGGCGTCAGTGGGATCATACTTTCCATCACGCCTACAGCCAACTGTCGCGTGGTGGCATGGCAGTTGGTGTTCACTCACGTTTTCGTTCAACTCTTTCCTCCTTCTCAGTGAAAAACTTATGTCGAGACTTATTACAACGGGTCTCTTTCACCGTCGCAGCTGAAAAATTTCATGTATTCAACATTTATGTTCCTTGCACTCCTACTCACGTGCCAGAGCTGTTTGCGAAACTTCGACGGGCTCTGTCACGTATTCCCATCACCGACCGGGTACTTATCGGAGGTGACTACAATTGCACTCTACATCCCCTAACTGATCGCTCTTCTGCTTCCAGAGAACACCGTACGGAAGTAGTACATCTCTTACAGTCTATCACTTCAGACTTCACACTAGTAGATGTTCAACGCCATTTGTCACCAACCCAGACTACACATACATGGCGTGCACCAAGAGCCATTGATCCTCCTACAGCAAGATTGGATCGCTTTTATGCAACTTCTCTTCTTCTACCAGCAATATCAGATTCATGCTGTACACCCACAGCTTCCTCGGATCATTGCGCCATTGCCATAACAGTTTTTGCTACTTCAACACAGCCACGTACAATCCGGCCTTGGACTTTTGACGACACTCTTTTAGATGACTCAGCCTTCTGCTCATCGGTGCGAGATTTTCTTGCGGATTGGCGTACAAGGCTTCATTCTGCACCGTGCCCCCTCAACGTTTGGTTGGAAGTAAAACGCCACCTCATACTACTGGTACGAAACCTGTCATACTCGATCATGACACAACGGAGGATGCGACTTGATCATACTAGGCAAATGCTTTCTTTGCTCAATCTTGCTGATCCCCTATTTCAAGTCTACCAGGCAGAATTACATTCACTTTTGGTGCCGCTTGCAAAACAAGCCCTTTTACGCCTTAAACTACAACACCTGAAACCTGATGCTTGTTCGTACGAATTCCTTAGGTCATTTGAGTCAACTCGCCGATCCTCTTCTGTTCTACAGCACCTTCGTCTTCCAACTGGAGTAGTTTCATCCGAACCAGTTCCAATTTGTTATATGGTACGTAATTACTACATTTCAAAATTTTGTGAAACTCCTCCTCCCTCCCCTACGGCTTCTGCTCTTCTGTTCTCTTCTTTGCCTCAGGTCCCTTCTCATCTTTCAGCCAGACTCCTCCATCCTCCCACTTTAACTGAGCTCTCTGACACTTTCTCGTCCCTCAACCTCCGGGCTTCACCAGGCCCGGACGGTCTCCCTGTTTCTTTCTATAAGGCTTTTCTTCCTGCCCTCCTTCCATTTCTCCTCTGTGCCTTTTCTACTGCCATGCATCTTACATCTCTTTCAAGGAGTTTCACGCTCGCACATGTTGTACTTTTCCCCAAGAAGGGTGATCCGCTTGACTTGGGGAATTGGCGTCCCATCTCGCTCTTAAATACTGATTATAAACTCTATATAAATTTCTGTCCGGCCGGCTTAACCCCATACTCCCTCATATTCTCTCCACTAATCAAACCTATACTGTACCCGGGCGCTCCATCTCCCATAATATTCAGCTTCTTAATGATCTAATTCACCTCGCCCGCTCTCGCTCAGAACCCCTTGCTCTTCTTTCCCTCGATCAACGCTCAGCGTTCGATAATATTTCTCATGATTACCTTCTTGCTACATTACTAAATTTCGGCTTTCCTCCTTCCTTTGCTTATCTTCTCATCTCCCTCTACCGGGACGCAGTTTTCCACGTCAAGCTGATCAACCTTCTCACAGCTCCCATACCCTTTCGTCGCGGCGTGCGTCAGGGTTGCCATTTATCCGGGCAGCTCTTCGCCCTCGCAATAGAACCTTTTTTACGCGCAGTCCATCGATCCTTCTTTGCTTCACTACCACCGTTGGTAGCCAGCACACGTGATCATGTTGCTACCTATGTTGCCTACTCCGACGATATTACATTCTGCATTCGGCAAGACTCACAACTTCACGATCTCCACAATCTCTACAATACCTACGCCTCATGTTCCGGAGCAGCGCTAAACACAACAAAAAGCACAGGCCTATGGACCGGTTCGTGGACTAACCGCACTGACTCTCCTTGGGGAGCAGAGTGGTCCAACACCTCTCAACGATTCCTAGGAGTCCACCTTGGAAAACCAGCAACTGCTTCACTCGTCACCTGGATGACTCTCCGGCCACGCCTACATCGCTCGGTCGCAATCTGGCGGCGCGCACAATTCTGCACCTCCGTCTTTTAAAGAGCACGTCTAACGCACACTTACCTGCTTTCAAGGTGCACGTATTCCTGGTTGGCTTCGAAGCAACCAGCACTACGTCTTCTTGAACTCACCCGCTGTCAAACTCAGGTTATCTGGCCCGGCCATCACTGGGTCGGAGCACCTCAACTCAGCCTGTCTCCTTCCAACGGAGGCATTAGTCTACCCGACGTCAGATCCTATTACAAGGCTTATCGTGTGTCTACGTTTTTACGATCACTTGCGGCACCTGCTCCCTCTGCAGTTGCTGCTCGTGATGTCATAGTCTCTCCGCATAACCCACGCTTTACTCTCCTTTCGTTCTTACTCATGGACCACTGTCCCCTTCTCACACTTTTCCCTCCTGTCTACAAAGAGGCTATCTCCTTTCTTCGTTCCCTCCCTCTTTCTCGCTCTCTCCCTGCCTCCACAAATGACCTACTTTCCGAACCTCTTTTTTTCTTCTCTGCTACACCCTCCCCATCTCCCATGTTTTGCTTTTCCTTCATGGCTCCGAGCTGGAGTCGTTACTGTCAGCGATCTTGTTAACACAGATCTTTCCTGGCTCCCCTTCTCTTCTCTACCCTCTGCTCTCCGTTTCAATGCCAACGCTCACTTTGTTCACAACTCTCTTATTTCTACTATAATCTCCCTGTTCCCTGAGCTTGCTACTCCCTCAGGTCTCATTTCTGTCCACTCTGCCTCTCTCCTTCTCCCATTTTTTCTGTCGTCCATTGGTCCACCTCTTCCTCTTGTCTCTTTCTCAACAGCTGATCTCTACCGTTTTCTCTCTCGCTCTTCCGCACCTCTTCCCATTTCTGGTATTCCACTCTGTTCTACCTCCGCAGTGTGGTCCACTGCGCTTTCCCCTCTTTCAGCACCCCTTGAAGTCAATTCACTATGGATTTTCTTACACAACCGCCTCCCTGTGCCGTCGATTTTACATCGCATGACCATTTTATCTTCACCCTCCTGTCGGTATTGTGGCGAGGAGGCTGACGTCCAGCATGTCTTCATGTATTGCACAGTATTATTGCCAATACTCCATCTCGCTTTCACGCTAGCGCAACGATCCTGTGAGACCGTCCTCACCTTCAGCGCCTACCGAACACTACTTCTGAACTCTTCTCGCCCTATTCACCTTTCGGCAGTCTGCTCTTACATCTTCGTGCTTGTAAAACATATAATTCACGTGTATCATCTTCAGCGTATCCCCCGAAGCTTCTACTGACATAAATAAAGTCAGTACTGCGTTACTTTGTCATTTTCGTAATCGCCTACTCTCCCGCCTTCGACTAGAACTTACCACTGCAGTTGCACGCTGCAGTGAACCTCAGTTCCTATCAACTTGTTCACCAGCAACCACTTGGTTTGCAGGGTCGCCCACAACGCTTCACCTTACAGTCGAAACTTTTGTTTCACCTACCTCCTGATAGATACAATTTTTGCCATGCTGATTTGTTTTCAATCTCTGCTTCATCAGAGACTATTTTATGTCTTTTCCGACAAATTATCATACATAAACTGTATTCTCTCACCACCATATTGAGCTTTGTGAATTGGTCGTTGCGTCAGCTACAAGCACCTGTAAATCTTCTTTTCATATGTCATTTTGAGGCGATTTTTCTATACACATTTCCTGTTTTTTTCTTGCTTCGCAACTGAGTGCAATCTTGTTCCTCAACATTCACTGTACTATATTATTTGTACTTTCTATTTTATCAGAATTTTTTTGTTTGTCTCACTATTGTACATCACTTTTAGTAGATCAATTATTGTATAGAATCCTATGAATTGTTCGAAGCATGAGCTACTTATAATTGTCAATTTATTTTCACGCTTTTTTTAAGACTCTGTTCTCATCCTCTTCACATGTATCATTTCGTGTATAACTCATGTGTACATTTTTTTGTTTTTCATTACTCATCTTGCTGAAATATGTATTCTCTCTGCGATGTCAGAGACAATTTCTTTTTACCACCTCTGACAAACCAATATATATAAATTGTAACTTCTCATTGTACAGAATCATGTATATAGGTCGTTTCACGAACCACAGACATCTGTAAACTTTGTCGTTTTTACAGTATATTCTTATCTTCAATTCCTGATTCAACAGTGTAATTTTACTTTTCAACTGTGTAAATTTGTGTTCTCCAATACTCACTGTGATGAGTTGTGTCTTCTCTCTGTATTTTCAGAGATTATTTTTTCTTTTGTATTCTCAGGAAAATTATTGTATATAACTATTTTTCATATCACCGTTGTATGTAACATGTAGTACCGCGTGCCACATTCATCTGTAAATTTTTCATCATCTGTCTTTCGAACTTTCGATTTCATGTTTGTCCCTTGATCACCTGCAACCTCCTGGTTTTCCAGGTCACCCACAATGTATCACCTTTCGGTCAGAACTTTTTTTTTTTTTCTTCAATATTGTGTAAAATTTATACTCTATAGTGCTCATCATTCTGGATTGATTTTACTCTCTGTATTACCAGAGATTCATATTGCCTCGCCAGATTTCTACTGCACTTAACTGTTGTCATGCAAACGTTGCACCGAATCCTGTAATTAACGTAGCGCAAGCTGCACATTCTGTTAATTTCTCATCACCTGTCTTTTGAATTTATGTCTGCAAGCTCGAATTCTGCATTATTCCTTGCATCAATACTGTGCAAAATTAATATTGTATAACGCTCTTCAAGCTGAATTGTTCCTATTCTTTGCTTTGTCAGAGACTTTTGTTGCCTCACCAGACACTCGAGTGTAATTAACTGTTTTTTTACTATCATCAATGTACAGAACCGTGTAAATAAGCAGTAGCGTAAGCTACAAGCATCTGTAAATATTTTTTTTGTCATACATCATTTGAGATGATTTATTCAAGCACATCTCCTGTATCTTTCTTCTAATAAATACTGTGTAAAAACTGACCCTTCGAGACATGCTTTCGGCAAGATTTTGGAACACATCGATAGGTATGAGCTTCCATTCAGTACATAATGATGCCACTAACTTTTCCTTAGTAGTAAGCCCTGATTCCAAACTTCATATGCGACGCTCTGATTCATCCCATAGGTACTCTGTGGGATTAAAATCAGGGCTCTGAGCTGGGCAGTCCACAGACGGTAAGGAATTATCGTCAAACCAAGCCGTAACAGTCCTTGCTTTATGGTACCAACTAGGCTCAGTTAAATAGTATTGCCACAGCTTTGGTAGGGCATAATTGCACAGAATATCGAGACAGAGGTGCTGGTTAACAGGTTTGCCCACGATAATTAATGGGCTGGAACCATTCCACGAAAAACACCTCCACACGAGTACACTGCTAGCTCCACACTCGAACGTAGGAACAGTACACTGTGGTAAGTAGCGTTCGCCCGGCTGTTACCATTCCCACACACTGCCATCAGACTGATGGATCGTGTACCTGGATTCGTCAGTCCATAAGACCCGTTTCCATTGATCCATGGTCCACGATAAATGTTATTTACACCATGCTAAACGACGAGTATCATTCCGAGTGCAGATGAAAGGCTTATGAGCAGCCACACGACCACTGTAACCCATGGAATGAAGTCTGTGAATGGTACGTGCACATACCTAGGTTACAGTATTTTTACTCACCTGTACACTGAGGTTTCGTGCATTACTCCGTCGATTAGTTGTAACGACTGTCTTGAAGCTTCGACGTCCTCTACCACTGATGTTCTTTGGTCTGCCGGTAAGTTTTGTTTCTTCAGGCACGCCACGTATCTTCCACTTATTTAGTACATCGAAAACAGTTGACATGGGTATGCCTAAACGGCTCTCGGTTTCGCTTATGGACAACCCACTAACATAACACCCAACAATATTTCCTTTCTCAAAGACAGTTTTCACCCGCCGCGACATGATCGCGTTTAGCTACAGGCTTGTTTTTATACCGTTTGCAACTGTCGAACGTTCCCAATGAGGAATTTCTTTCCTCATTGAGAACGTTTGGCAGCGACACCTATGTATAAATGTGTTTCTGGAACTCCAACTTGGTCTTTCATCTGGAATCATTCAGCAAGTTTTTTTTTTTTTTTTTTTTTGATTGGAGGTTTAACGACCACCGTGAGCAACTCAATGGGCTATAAGCACTGGTTCCAGGGAAGGGAGAGAGCCAGTGCCGTAAGACAAACACAACATCCATGCCTCACCGGGATTCGAACCCGGACCCCGTTCGGACGAATGATTAGAGGCCATCGCTTAGACCACTGTGCCACCGGGTCGGCTCAGCAAGTTTGAGCATCATGCATTAGCAGCAAGTTTCTTCCCCAAAGTACCGTAGTTTCGCTTTCGTTTGGTTCGGCTTCATCAGAACAAATGATTTTGTCGAAGACAAATTCCTGTAGATTCCTTGAGAATGTGGACTTTCATATGCAGGACAGAGAAGCATGGCGTTAAGTCTCCGTGGGAAGGCACACAAGATTTACGTACGGGTCTGTGAACTGAAAAAGTCGTCTGTAACAAAGCAGTGTCATGAAAATAACCAAACAGTTTGGTTTGAAAATGCTAAATTTATTGATAAACCTGATTCGGCTTTCAAGCTTAATATACACTGTTGGATATAGAAATTGCCACACCCAGAAGGAGTGAGGTTAAAGGCGTAAGATTGAGCTTGCAAATGTGAAGACATCAGGGTTTACCTTGATGTAATTTCCACCCCGTACAGCGTTTATCAGATGAGATAATGCAACACGATGGGTACGCCTTAGTAAGTGGTTTGCACCGCCACGAACGGCAATACAGGCAGCAATACGGTGTGTCAATAAGTCATACAGTTGAGAGATAACGTCCTGAGAAATGAAACACCAAGGACGGTGCGCTTGGTCCCATAATTCATCGAGATCGTGTGCAGGGCGATTCGATTGCATACGACGTCCAATGTGGTCGCACTGGTGTTCGATTTGGGATAAATCGGGGAACCTTCTTGACAATGGCAGTGTTTGAACATGTTGCAAACATTTTTTGGAGACCCGAGAAATCTGTACAGGGCGTTACCTTGCTGGAAAATCGGGAGCTGTAGGCCATTCAGGAACCGTATCAAAATGGGCTGCAGAATCTCGGTCATGTATCGTGCAGTTATCAGTGTACCCGTAATGCGGACAAGAGACGATCTGATGTCATGCGTAATAGCACCCCATACCATGATGCCTGCTTGACGCCGCCTCGGTGGCGCAGTGGTCTAAGGCGTTGGCCTCTGATCATTCGTCCGTAAGGGGTCCGGGTTCGTATCCCGGTCAGGCATGGATGTTGTGTTTGTCTTACGGCACTGGCTCTCTCCCTTCCCTGGAACCAGTGACCCTAAATTAGGGACGGGCGACTGCTTATAGCCCATTGAGTTGCTCACGGTGGTCGTTAAACCTCCAATCAAAAAAAAAAAAAAAAAATGCCTGCTTGACCGGCGGTGTGGCGGACGAGAACGAAACCGGGATCCGTCCGCTTACTAGGATTTTGCCAGACACGTATCTGTCGATCGTCAGCACCCAGACAGAAACGGGATTCATCGCTGAAGACTACAGTGCTCCCATTCGTGACCCCAGTTCACGTGACTTCGAGACTAAGCCAGATGAGAATTGCGATGGCTGGCTGTTAATGGCAGTCAATGTAACGGTTGCCTACTGCGAAGGTTTGCCACATGTAACATTCTGTTTACAGTTCGGGTCGTTATGTCGACGTCCATGGCCGATGACACAACACGTCGAATATCGGCTGAAGTGCTTTCTGGTGAAATACGAGCGTGCTGAACAATCCGCCGGTCCAGGCGTACTAACGTCTGTCTGATTGCACCACTGTCGCTCCGACACACGTACGAAGCTTCCTGTAGCCACTGGTGCTAACAGCGTTTAATCATTTAGTGCATCCCGTTGCACATGAGCAGCGATATGACGTGCAGAACTGACCGCTTCCCCAGGCCTATAATTCTTTCCATCTGAAACGCATCCAAATGGCGATAAAGCTGCCGACGGCGTGTACACGACATGTTCGGTCGTCGCTGAACAGTTTCCCAACGCAAACAACCAATCTGAAACATCCGCGACACTTTCACTAGCGACCACCGAGTTTCATCCCTGTTGCTCCTGGCACATTTATCTCACGAATGTGTGACGTAAACGGCTCCGATTTAACACAATTTGCATATCTCGAGTGGGTACACCCGCCCTGCATTTGCATGTTTGTAGCACACCGCCTTCTGGATGGGGCAATTTCTATGTGGAGCAGTGTGTTAGAAGCTTTCGACGTACACCGAGTCATCGCCGAATTATGACTACCCCTGTAAAAATTAGATGCGGCCCATTGACCACATGATTGCCGAAAGGGGGCGATTAGTTGACCAACGTAGCATATATACGGTGTGAGTGGGGCAGCAGGTAGTAAAAATTCGGAGATTGATAGGTAAACGGAAGGGTTTATCGGACTTTGAGAAAGGACAGATGTGCTCTCCGAGCGGGAGCCCCGATTTCCAAACCTGCTAAACTGGTGGGTTGTTCGCGAGCCACCGCATTTAAAGTGTATGAGGAGTGCCGTGAAGATGGTCAAACAACGACCCGAAGACAAAACTGCACTGGGAAGCGAAATGTTGATGTGAGAGTTGCGCACCGGGTCCGACGATGGTTACAGGCCACCAGACGCAGCACTCTTCAATAGTTGAAAACCCAATACGACAGAGGTCGCCCTGGAACATTATCTATTTTGACCATGCGTCGCACACTCGCATGTATAGGCTATAACAGCAGACGACCCCGACATCGTCCTCTCCTAGCCACGGTTCATCGGTGCAAACGTCTCGTCTGGTGCAAAAATCATGCGAATTCGTCATCGCATGACTGGATTAAAAAGTGTGCTGGTCTGACGAGTCGCGTGTTTCACTCCACTCCACGGATGGTCCTGTACACATTTGTCGCAAATAACATGAAGCACTCGATCCATCCTGCATGGTCTTCACATTCCATGCCCGTGGAGGCGGCTGTATGGCTTGGGGCATTTTCACCTGGCAGGAACTTGGACCCCTGCGCATGTGGAACAACGTATGACTGATGTCCGCTATCGTGAATTGCTTGGTGACACCGTATCCCCAACAATGTTGCACTTTTTCTGAATATTGACGATGTCCTCCTAGATGACAATGCGGCGAAGCGCAGGGCTAGTGTTGTGCAGGAATAGTTTGAGAAACACAGTTCAGATTTACCGCATATCAACTCGTCTCCGAACTTCCCCGGTATCGATCCCATAGGGTGCTTGTGAGACAATATGGAACGGCATATGAGGCTTCTAAATACAATTAACAGCTCCATGCGTGCACTGAAGACCTCATTACACACATTTTGGTTGACCATACCTCTCAACCACTACCGGCATCTTATTGAATCGATACCACGTCAGATGCCTGCTGTAGTGAGTGCGAAAAGGGAACCTGCTATTTTTTAGGTAGGTGGTCACAATTTATTAAATCGAATCCATTTTTTTCAAGCTCATGGAAAAAACTTACGAAAATACGTGACGATCAGAATGCTGAGGAAGTCACAGTGATATAAATGTTTGTGCTCTATTTGTCCTGACGAAACTGAGCTACACGCGCACCAAAACTACTCTGCTGCCCATCTAAAATGCAACACCAAGAAGGACACGAGATAGCAAAACCAGATTTACTGGACACTTAACAACAGATACAAAGATGAAACGATTGAGCTTACAGGCCCGTGCGACTTGCGGAACACGCAGACATCAATAGTTTGTGTGGCCCCTATGGCTGGCAGTAACGGCCGCTACACGCCGCGGCATCAAACGAAAGAGGCTTTGGATTTGGGCTTCGGGTATGTCGGTCCAGGCTGCTTCCACACCTTGCCACAGTTCATCAGGCGTAGCGGCGGGTGGTGCTTCCTGGGCCACTCGGTTGCCGATCAGCGACCAGACGTGTTCGATGAGCGACATATCGGGAGAACAGGCTAGCCACGGCAGCAGTGACACATCGTGGGCCGTGAAGAATTTTTGCACGATGCGTGCCACGTGTGGGCGCGCTTTGTCTTGCTGAAACGTGGCCGCTGGCAGGTCCTGAAGGTAAGGGAGGACTACAGGCTCCAAAGCGTCGGAGATGGTGCGGTGGCTGTTGAGTGTACCGGCGATGAGTACCAGAGTGGTGCGGCTGTCATATTCAATCGCGCACCAAACCATAACGCCATGCGACGGACCGGTATGACGATGCATTGTGCAGGCGTCATACAGTCTCTCGCCGCGGTGCCGCCACACGCGGATCGGACCATCGTGGTGTTGCAGGCAGAAGCGGGATTCGTTGGAGAAGACAATGTTGTGCCATTCCGTAGTCCAGGTGCGGCGTTCAATGGCCCACTGCCGCCGCACTCGCCGGTGGTGTAACGGCAATGGTAATCGGAGCAATGGGCGCCGTGCGACAAGTCCCCGCCACTGCAGACGACGTCGAACGGTACGTGCTGACATAGGTTGCTGCGCCACACACCCTAATCCCTGCGCTAACGTTCGTGATGTGGCGGTGCGAGCCGTCAATTCCCGCTGCACAACATGGCGGTTCTCTAGTTTGGTAGTGTGCCGCGGCCGCGGCAATCGCTCAGCTCGGTACATCCGTCTCTCCTGCCCCCACCGAATCCACGCTTGCCTCACTGTGTTTGGATGTCATCCCTTTCGGGCGCGGATGTCTCGGTACGATAAACCGCTGTCGCGATAAGCCACTATTCGTCCTCTGTCGAACTTTGAAACGTGCTGGAATGACTGCCGTATTCTGCGACGAGGCATCAGTAAGCTTGCCACGCTCAGGTCAAGCTGCACAACACACTTCCACTACTTACACCCCGCCTTCTGTGCACCCTTCTTATAGTGCTTCTTGGTGGCGTGCCGGGCGCACATGATTTGCATATGCCCTGCAATGCTAAGCGTTTGCATGTCCTACGCGGGCGACGCATGCTGCGAATTTCAGGCCAATCGGATGTTTCCTTCTTAGTGTTGCATTTTGGGTGGACAGCAGTGTATATTAAATCTTATATTAAAATATTTAATTGTGAATAAACCTTGCTAATTTATTCCATCTGAATAACAGATGTTCTTTATACGGTTTCATGACCTTCATACGCGCCTTCGTTTACTTAAACTTGTTTCGATTTGCATAAACATGTTCTGTTCATAATGTTTTAGCTCTTAGGTTTCGTTGTTCCTACAGTAAAACATACACTTATTTATGAAAGTACGAAGATATATTCTGTCTACTGAACTGGACAAACACAGTACACCAACAAACGTAGCATGGGAATTGGCTGATTTCTTCCTTCGTACATGTGACGGGAGATGTGATCACATGACCACGTGTGCGCTCCTTTCGCTGAGTCCTAAGTCTGAAAAAATCTCTACTGGGTGTTACAGCATTATGTGCGATTTCTGCGAAATGTATTTACTATTAATTCTCCAACAAATGGCGCCAGAAATGTGTTGTTATAGAATCATATCCTAATATACAGAAGCTCGTGCAGGGTAGGACTAATTACGTTAAAAAATCCTGCCTTTGTGATTTTTCAGTTTCTGTTGAATACATGTAAAAAATGTATTTGCAAACATTTATTTATTTATCCTCGTAAATAAGAAAATACTTAGTCATGTCTTTTGGACTTCCTTTTTCTTTAAAAGCTCCACGGGTCTGAAAGCGTAATACATCGATCTTCAGTTTAAGGTCACTTGATCCGAAAAACGAACATAATCACAACCAATGGATGCAAACTGCACCCATATTTCTTCCAAGAATCGAGGGCAGAACGTCTGTAACAGAACACCAACCCATCGCCCAGCTGGTGAAATATTTCGTTAATGAATCTTCTTGCACGGTTATCAACGCATCTATATGTTCTTGAAGTGGTCTCTAATGTGGTAGTTTATAAAAGGAAACATTCCCCCGCCAACGTGAAAGAGAAGTCCAAATTCCTTATTTTCCTTGTCGAAGAAATCGAAA
Organism: Macrothele yani; assembly: GCA_039090855.1. Lineage (NCBI taxonomy): Eukaryota > Metazoa > Arthropoda > Arachnida > Araneae > Macrothelidae > Macrothele > Macrothele yani. The sequence continues at coordinate 88,532,663 of CM076992.1, forward strand.
TTACTGCGAAAATATCATTTGCCGAAATAGCAATGTTTCACCAAAACTAGAAACGACTACTTGTCACCTTCTTCGCTGAAGTAAGTATAAACAGGAATTCAGTTTAAAAATATGGCGACTAAGTAATATACTTCAGTAACGTAAGCTTAAATGCTATAAATGAAGCACAGGACAAAGCAAATCATGCTATGATTTATTGGGTTGGGCTAAAAGTTCGTTTGGTTTTTAAGTAAAAATAAAAGACGCATTTTTCATTTCCACCAATAACATTATTGAACAACGTATTCACCGATTCGCTCCACTACATACTGCCATCTTTCAGGCAACTTCATAATGCCATCTTCCAAAAACGTTTGAGCGAAGAACCGTTCCAGGTGCTTTTTGCAGTGTTCCAGGCACTTGAATTTTTTTCCATAAGAGAGTTTTCCAAAGGCCGTGTGTCGTATCTGCCAGCAGGACGCACACGACATAAAAGCAGGTAGCAGTCAGAACGAACGTCCGCGTAGCTCAATTGATAGAGCAACATATTCCTGAATGACGGGACACGGGTTTGAGCCCCGGCCTGGACCAAAAAGGACGGAGACATTTACTTCGTTATAAAAGCGCCCGAACTTTCCGGATGACCCGGCCGTTCAAAATCTTGCAATGGTGTGATGTTCTTTCCACACCGCGAGAGAGGAAAAATATGAGAATCCCTTCGAAAAATAAAAATGTGTGATGTTGCATTCCACACACGAGATTGACTGGGAGTTCTCAAGAGCACTTTCTACAGTGGATGGCTGCCTACGACGATTCATGGTCACAGCTGACCCGTGGGCCATGCCTCCGGCCCTCTTTTGGGGGGGAGATGTGACGTACCTGCCAGCAGGACGCACATGACATAAAGGCAGATAGCAGTTAGAACGAACGTCCGCGTAGCTCAACTAGTAGAGCAACTTATTCCGGAATGAGGGGACCCGGGTTCGAGCCCGGCGTGGACCAAAAAGGACGGAGAAATTTACTTCGTTATAATGGCTCCCGAACTTTCCGGATGACCCGGCCGTTCAAAATCGTGCAATGGTGTAATGTTCTTTCCACACGGCGAGAGAGGAAAAATAAGAGAATCCCTTTGAAAAATAAAAATGTGTGATGTTGCATTCCTCACACTAGATTGACTGGGAGTTCTCAAGAGCACGTTCTACAGTGGATGGCTGCCTACGACGATTTATGGTCACAGCTGACCCGTGGGCCATGCCTCCGGCCCTCTTTGGGGGGGAGGGGAGATGTGACGTACCTGCCAGCAGGACGCACACGATATAAAGGCAGATAGCAGTCAGAACGAACGTCCGCGTAGCTCAATTAGTAGAGCAACTTATTCCGGAATGAGGGGTCCCGGGTTCGAGCCTCGGCGTGGACCAAACAGGACGGAGAAATTTACTTTGAAATAAATGGAAATCCAAAGGTGCGGTGTCTGGTGAATATGTCCGGTCAATCAGAACTTCCCAGCCATCCAAGAATCATGCGGTCTTGCGTTATCCTGATGGAAGATTATGCGTTTTCTGTTGACTTATTCCGGACGCTTTTCGTCGAGTGCTGATTTCAGTTGGTCTAATTAAGGGCAGTACTTGTTGAAATTAATCATTTGGTTGTTCGAAAGAAGCTCATAATAGAGGACTCCCTTCCAATCCCGCCATATGCACAACATCGCCTTTTTTTGGTGAAGACCCGCCTTTGGTGCAGTTGGTGGTGATTCATTTTGCTTGTCTCTTGGTCTCTTCCGTTCCACATTATTGTACAGTATCCACTTTTCATCTCCCGTCACAATTTGTTTCGAAAAAGGAAAATTTTCGTTGCGATTAAGTACAGAATCTCATGCAGAAATACGGTTAAGCAGGTTTTTTTCGCTCAACTTTTGTGGAACCCAAACATCAAAGCGATTAATATAACCTCGCTAGTGCAAATGAATTCCAACGCTTGATTTGGATAGTTTGAGTATGTCGGCCATCTCCCGTTTGGTGTAACATTGATTGTTCTCAATTAATATCTCGATTTGATCGCTATCAACTTCAAATGGTCTGCCCGATCGTGGAGCATCGTCCAGTGAGAAATCTCCAGCACGAAACATCGCAAACCACTTTTGACATATTCGATCAGTCACAGCACCACTCCGTAGACTGCACAAGTCTTTCTTTTTTTTTGCGTTTTAGTTGCGTGTTTAGATTTCTTGAAATATTAAAGCATGATATGCCGAAAATGTTGCTTATTTTCTTCCATGTTCAATATTTAAATGCTTACACAAAAATTCACCAATTTTAATAATTGTTTTGCAAAATGCATACTAGTACGACATCTGCCAAAATACAATCTAACAGAATTGTTTTGAATAAAGTTAAAGACAACTAAGCGTTACTAGAGCCATTCTATGGAAAAGGTGAATGAACGTTTTGGCCAACTCAATATTGCATTGGATGAAAACAATATAATACACACCCTGAAAACAATATACAAAACAGATGTATAGCGTCCGCTTACGGAAGTGCTAAATTTGGGAATGCCCGTAAATCGGGCTAATCTCTATGCCTTGAAAGCCAGTCATGGAAAAGTACTCATTTATAAAAGCAGCGACATAAGTGATTTGACCGTAGCCAGATAGCAGCTGCGAGGAAGGAAGGTTTTTCAATCACCGCCACTGCTGAACTGTTGGAAATTCCATGACAAACAGTTGCAACTGTACACTCGATGGACAACCCATTAGAGATACCTACCTAATAGCTTGTTGCTCCTCCTCTAACGCGAATAACATCCTGTACACGCCGAGGCATCTGCTCCACAAGATTCCGGAGGTCTTCCGGAGGTAATACCAGCCGTGCATGTTGCAGAATTTCCCACAATTCCGCTCGAGACGTCGGTCCAGCATCCATGGATCTGATGTTCTGTCCCACGGCATTCCAGTGAGCTTCCACAGGGTTTAAATCCAGGAACCTTGGGAGCCACTCAATGGTTCCAAACCCAGATGAGTGTTCCTGGAGCCATGCGTCTGTCGTTGCGGCCCGATGGCGTGGATCATTGAGCCACAGGACGCGCGAAAGACGTTAAAGCGTGTAGGTGATCAGCAAGCAAATGCTGGTACGTTGCAGGAGTTAACGACCTCTCCAGACACACTAATGAGGAACCTAATGTTCCCCATGAGAAGACTGCCAAAATCATCCCAGAGCGACCACTACCTTGAACAAGAGCCGAACTAGCACGACAAGGCCATATCCTCATGATGTCGCCGCCACACCCGCACCCTCCCTTCAGCTATGTACAGCTGAAAACGGGATCTATCTCCCCACAAGACGCGATGCTACTCTTCAGCTGTCCAGTTTTAATGTTCCCAGCACCAGGCGAGGCGTAATGTCCAATGACGTGCAGCAAACTGTGGCATTCGAGTATGGCGTCGGCTCTCGCAACCCACGGTATGCAGCGTGAGCCGTACAGTCGCTTGGTGACGCTACTGAGGCCAAGCGACTGTACTTGGTTGTCGATGGCATACTCGCAGTACACCCTTGATACGGTTGCCCTCAGGAATCCTTGGGTCCCTGATCGATAGACTTATAAATCTGCCTTGCCTCAATAAGGTGTCCACGGTCAAAGTAGCTCATAACACCTCGTTTACCCATATTCGATGATTGCGATACACCGTTGCGAAGCTGCCGTTAGCCTACTTATCGCTGCTTTTGGTTTGTTTCCCGTCCACTCTGCACAGGGGTGTCCATCTCAACTGCCGATCATCCCTATCTAAGATGTGTTGTGTACTGAGGTATACCAAGACTACGTGAAATACTGCAAAAATGCCAACCAACGGGACAAGTGGGATTTAAACGCGCAGCTACCCTCAATGTGAGCGCAGAATGTCTCGCATTGTTATAGTGAATCACACTGGTACTGTGGAGAAGATAACATCGGAAATTCAATGATGACGCGTCCACAAGGTTCTGCACAAAGACTCTTAGTCGTTCCATGGGAAAAAATGACAATGGCTCCCGATGTGCATATCGTGTCCCCTTGTTGGCTGCACGGCACTCAAAGATTAGGCTGCGGTTTGCAACTGGAATGCAGAGGACTGCAAACACGTCATCTGGTCTCTCAAATCACAGTTTCAACTCTATCACGTCGATGGGATGGTGTGTGTGTTGCGTAAATCACACGAAGCTATGACACGTGTTGCCCAATTTTGGGCATATATGCTTGTAGAAGGTATGTAACAGTTTTGGGGACGTTTACATTGGCTTCCATGTGACCCTTCGCACCCGTTGAGAGTTCCGTTACTGCCACAATATATGTGAACCACCTCACCTACCATTCATACCAGTTCGTAAAATTTCCCTTTCCGCACCATGACGCCATCGATCAACAGGGCAACTCAATACCGCATACTTCTCAAGCCCGCCTCAATGGCGGAGTGATATAAGTGCTTAGTTGGGTCCGCGACCGAATTCCGGCGAGGCGTAAGTGTTGCATTTGCCTTAGGGTACTGGATTTCCATTTTCTCTGCTGCCAGTGGCCTTAAATTAGGGACTGACTATTGCTTTAGCGAATCTAATTGCGCACGGTGGTCTTTAAACCATCAAACAAAAAATAAATTATACTTCTCAAGTGGCAACGAATGGCTACTTGGAGCATTCATGAAGCAAATGGTTTGCCACCACACCAGAATGGCTCTTTTTAATCGCCGGGCCTGAAAATTTGTGGAACTAATTAAAAATACCTGTTGGAATCCTCCAACTCCCACCACAATGGTGGATGCTCCACAACAAACGATCCTCGCATCATGAGCGACAATACTGCCTACGTGTTTTTAACACCTCCCTTACCAAGAATGCCGCCCCGGTTGCGCTGTGATCTAAGCGCTGGGTTCTGACTATTCGACTGAGATGGGTCCAAGTTCGAATTCCGGTGAGGCATGGATATTGTGTTTTATCTTATAGAACTGGCTCTCTCCTTTCCTGGAACAAGTGGCCCTAAATTTGGGATGGACTACTGCTTATATCCCATCGAATTGCACACAGTGGTCGTCAAATACCCCAAAACAATTACCAAGAAGAATGGCTGCTGTTGTTATTAGTTAGTATATTTAGTAAGATATTTCAGAATAACTCCTTCAGCACGAGGCTTGCCGATGAGAAACATCAAGTGGTTACTGCAAGAAAGCTATGCTACTCAACACAGATCCACAAAATGTTACGTTGTAAAGTTGTTTGAGTCACCAAGAAGAACATTTGGGCAGACGTTTTCCGAATCAACGGTGCGGATTGCGAGTTTCTTTTGCAAAATGATGCATCACGTTTGGGTATAGAATGAGAAAAAAATATAGAAAAATAATGACAATTACACTGGTCTACAAGGGTTTTCTAACATGAGCAAATGTAGCTGTTTTGAACTGATTTCTGGGTGCTGATTTCAGATCTGACTTTAAAAATTGGCAACCACGTCACGTTTTCTTTTGTTTTTGGGGCATTAAATATGTACTATTGTTCCACATTAGTGCTTGTAGGCATGTAAAAGGACACTTGATTTTTTTATTGTTATATTTAGCCATCGGACATGGTATGGGTTGCAAAACTGATATTTTCACAGGTAGAGAATATGTAACCGCAACCGAACCGCCATTGCTGTTTTTTTATACTGAAGGAGAAACACGTGCTGCATGTACATGAGCATAAGTTGGCGAAATGGAGAAAAGGGTTCGTCTCGGATGTATTGATGTTTCGGATAAGTTTTGCTATGCGTGCGGACAGTATATTATAAAATTGCAGACTCGTCCATTGACAAAGACTGTGAGGAAAGCCTACTATTTGTACTATGGATGTCATGCTGGCGATCAAAATAAATAGTGGGCGCCACATGTCTGCTGCATTTCCTGCTTTGTTGGACTGAGTGAATGGTTGAAAGGTAAGCTGATATGCATGCCATTCTCAGTTCCAATGATTTGGCGTGAGCCAACTGATCACGTGGAAGATTGTTAGTTTTGTTTAGCCAAAGTGAGGGGCTTTTCAAAGAAGAATAAAAGTGAAACACAGTACCATAATCAGCCATCAGCTTTAAGGCCTATTCTGCATGGCGCAGATATTCCTATACTAAAACCTTCATTGTACTGTGAAGAGATATTAGATTCAAATGCATCCAATGAAAATATGGACGCACATGAAGGTCCGGATTCTACATGCACTCCTAAACACTTAGACGAGCCCCACTTGATTGAGCAAAATGAACTGAATCTTTTCGTTTGAGATCTACATCTTTCCAAACAACAAGCTGAACTTTTCGGTTCCCTACTGCAAGAGCGGAACCTCCTAGCGAAGAGTACACGTGTGACTGTGTTCATAAATAGAAAGTTTGGTTTATATTCTTTCTATGAAATGCAGGATGGTATGTGTTTTTGTTCAGATATTTCGGGGCTAATGTCAGAATTAGGAATATCTCACGATCGTACGGAATGGCGTCTATTTATCGACTCATCCAAGGTTTGCTTTAAAGCTGTCCTTTTGTCCAACGGGAACCAGAAACCTTCCATTCCAGTAACACACGCTGCATGAATGGAGACGTATGAAAGCGTGGACAAAATTCCCACTGCAATACAGTATGACCAGTTTAGGTGGTCAATATGCGGTGATCTCAAAGTGATATCACTCTTGCTCGAGCTTCAAAGTGGCTTCTCCAGATTTGGTTGTTTTCTTTGAATGTAGGACAGTAGGGCCACAGCAGAAAACTACAAATTGACAGACTGGACAAAACCAGATGGTTGCATTCCTGGAGAGAGTAACGTTCGTCGCAAGCCCCTAGTTAAGTCATCTGATGTGCTGCCTCCATCACGTCATATCAGACTGGGGTTGATGAAAAACTTTGTAAAGCCTATGGACAAATCTGGCCCATGTTTCTTGCACTTAAAGAAAACATTTCCGCAATTAAATGATGCAAAACTCAAAAATGGCATCTTCGTTGGTCTTCAAATACGGAAACTAATATGTGATTATACACTGGCGGAAAGTGAAAAAAAAACTCCAAGAAGGAGACCTCTGATACCAACGAAATTTATACAGCATAATAACGGAATACAGAGGATAACGTGATCAAAACATTAGGGTAAAATACAGCTGTATTTGCTGGTAAACTGAAAAATAACATTTCCATGTATCATGGTTAGTACGAGGTTGAACCGCCATGAACTGCGTCACACAGTGGAATTCTGGCATGGAGTCTGTCGTATAGATGTTGGATGTAAGTTTGGGGTATTGAGTTCCAAGCATCCTCAACGCGGACGCGTAAATCGGGGATGGTCGTGGCTGGCCGTGGAGACCGGATATGTCGTTGTCCCATAAAATCCCACACGTGCTCAATGGGGGACAAATCCGGTGAATGTACAGGCCATGGAAGTTGTCTCACACCCTGAAGTGCATGTTGCGTAAGCGCTTACCGGTTCGTCCCGCAATTAACATCACACCTACGTAAACTAGACCCCATTAACATATGTAAATTTCGTGATCGTCTGCCAATTCCATCTTGGTGTTCTTTCTTCACTTTCCGCCAGTGTATTTTTACCGAAAAGCTAAAGAGCAGGATGCTCGCCACATGGCAATCTTTCACATCTGTGATCAAGGAATTTCTGGGTAACCACAAAAAAGGGCAACTACAAACAGCTGATTCACAACCTACTCAAGAACTATACAAACCTTGGGAGCAGGATGTCCTTAAAAATACATTTCCTTCATTCGCAACTGGACTCCTTTCCTGACAATCTAGGAACAGTCAGCGATGAACAAGGAGAAATATTGCACCAAGATATCCGAACGATGGAGAAGAGGTATCAAGGCAGGTGGGATCCCTCAATGATAAGTGATTACTGCTGGATTTTGCAGGAAGGCAACATAAAAGAAAAAAAAAAGAAATACTTGTACGGGTATACAAGTATGTGTGTATACATTTGTGTTAATATTGTTTAGTCAATTTTCTTTTCTTTTGCTGTTTCATATGCAGTGATATATGAATGTGGTATTTATACTTTGCAATTCTATAGCTAACAAGACACATAAATGCGGTAATACATTACAATGCGAAGTTGTAATGTGTACATCTTGCATTGTATACATGTATCTGAAAATATAGCAGTCCTATTTGAATTCAGCACCCGAAAATTAGTTCGGATACCTTATTTCACCTATGTTATGAAAACAAAGTTTAAAACTGTTATGAAAACTGGCTCCAGAAAAGATTCGGATATGAACTTCCAGAACTGTCAGTCAAAACATAGACACAGCGCACACATTTCATCCTGCTCTCACACCCTGCCGCAACTGGGTCGACAAGCAAGAAGCTCACGCTTCTGACCAATCAGCCACCAACGGATCGGAAACTTCGTTATAACTATTGAACTTAGGAGGATAGGCACGAAAAGATTTTAAAAGCCACAACCTTTTTCTATTGACATCTATCTGCAGAAAAGCGATGATGAGAAATACACTATATTGACAAAAGTCACCAGTCACCTAGAAGAGAAATACAACATAGCATTTATTGACATACATTAGTACGGTGTCGGTCAATCTTTTGCCTTAATGCATGCGCTGATCTTTCGAGACATGCTTTCGACAAGGTTTTGGAACACAGCGATAGGTATGAGCTCCCGTTCAGTACACAATGCTTCCAATAACTGTTGCTCAGTAGTAGGCATTGGTTTCAAACTTCTTATGCGGCGCTTTAATTCATCCCATAGATGGCCTATGGGATTAACATCAGGGCTCTGTGCTGCCCAGTCCACACACGATACGAAATTATCGTCAAACCCCGTCGAACCAGTCCTTGCTTTATGACTCGGTGCATTATTGTACTGGTACAAACGAGGCTCGTTTCCATAGTATTGCCGCAGAGTTAGTAGGGCATAATTGTCCAGAATATCGGGGTAGCCGTACTGGTTAACAGGTGTGTCCACGTTAACCAATAGGCTGGCGCCATACCACGAAAAACTCCCCCACACAAGTACACTGCTAGCTCCAAACGTGACCGTAGGAACAGTACACTGTGGTAAGCAGCGTTCCCGCGGTTGCCGCCATACCCACACTAGTCCATCAGACAGATGGATCGTGTATCTGGATTCATCAGTCCATAGGACCCGTTTACATTGATCTACGGTCCACGATAAATGTTCTTTACACCATGCTAAACGACGAGTAGCATTCCGAGTGGAGATGAAAGGCTTATGAGCAGCCGCACGACCACTGTTACCCATGGAATGAAGTTCTCTGCGAATGGTACGTGTACATACCGAGGTTTCAGCATTTTTACTCAGCTGTACACTGCGGTATTGTGCAGTACTCTTTCGATTAGCTGTAAGGACTCTCCTGAGGCTTCGACGTCCTCTATCTCTGGTTTTCTTTGGTCTGCCGGTACGTCTTGCTGCTTCAGGCACGCCATGTGTCTTCCACTTATTCAATACATTCAAAACAGTTGACTTGGGTTTGTTTAAACGCCTCTCGGTTTCTCTTATGAACAACCCACTAATACAACACCCAACAATCTTTCCCTTCTCAAATTCAGTTCTCTCCCGCCGCGACATTTTCACGCAACCTCACAGTGAGATATAATCGCGGTCAGCTGCAGTCTTATTTTTATACCGTTTGCAGCTGCACCTTGCATCTTAACAACGCAGCGGGTCCGTTCTTTTGCTTTTGAAGGAGTGTCTGGTGACATTTGCCAATATAGTGTTGTTAGCCAAAAAGAAAAAAGATGTTTCTGATATATGCATCTGCATTGCCATTGAAATTTAAGCGTCACCTACCGATAAAAGAACTATACCAAAAAGTTCTCCTCGAAATCCTATTATAAGCACCTATCAACAAAAGTAGAATTAATAATTGGAATTTGCGTAATTTTGCTTATCGGGGAAACGCAAAAAAAACAATTTCTTGAAAAGAGAGAGCGATTTTCCATCCAGAGCAACAAAATTACAAAAAGAAAGCCGGGAAGAAGTTGCTGGTAAGTGCGAAAAACCGTGCGAATGTACTCAAATAGCTATTTCGTCTGGTAATTTCGTAAGATATGCAGAGCTCGTTAGAAGAGAAGAACTTTTGTTTGAAGCCTTTATTTGAGGAAAAAAATAAATAAAGTAGCCGTACGTTATAAAACAAAAAATGATTTTGAAGATGATTCCTTCTGGAGGAGTTCTTTTTTTTTTTTTTTTTTGAAGGCGAATCATTTCCCTGGAATTACAAAAAAGGCCCACGATCTTTTTTTGCGGGTCTGAATCCTTCAACAAAACAAAAATCCGTATTTTTAATTAACATATTTAAGGAATCAGTAATTAGTTCGACCTTTTAATGCATAAATTAATGAGAGACACACGATTTATAAAGACGTAAATTCTTCTTTTGAAAGAAAACCCAGAAAAGAACTTTTGAATAAACGTAGAAGTAACAGAAAAAATACCTTATGTGACTTTAAATTTAAAGTACATTGATGATGCTGATATGCATGATGAGGTTGGTAACGGTAAACTTTGGAGAATATTCTCTTCGAAGGAAGAGAATATTCTCCAAAGTTTCATTGCTGTGGCAAAATTAGCTTCTTTTCTGTTGACGCTTTTGTAGTAGCTGGCGGAATGTCCCTTTAAATTCATTCCATAGCCTGGGTGCGTGGGTATTTTCTACCGTTGGTGATATCACTTTTCCATTTTTGCGATGGTTTGATGAAATCTCTCAGAGAGCCCGACTTCCTTTAAACTCGAAAATTCTCTGGGAGACAGTCAAAATGTGATTGTGAAGAACGCAATTTCAAATTCATGCTGCATCTGAGGTTGTTGTGCTTTTTACTACGTCTTTTGTAAAAGAAAGATCGTGCTTAGTTTATCACTTGATCCGTCCGTCTTTCTGTGGAAACCATATCTCTGCAACTATTAGTCTGATTTAAACAAGTCAGTACCGTGCGTCGCATAAATATAGAGACTTAACAAATTCTGGAATAAAAAAGAAACAACAACGAGCTGAAATGTACACCTCATAGTTATAGCAAAGATAGCATAGGACACGCAGTTGCACAATAGTTTGACGGAAACATAACAATTCCAACGCCAAGTACAAGAAAAATACAGAAATACTCTGTCTTAAAAATATGAAGACTTACTAGTTATGAGCACCACCGGTACAAATAGTGGAGCCGTTGTTCCGAATAACACGGAAAACCCGATTAGGCATGCTGTTCACCAAGTGATGTAAGTGTTCTGGACGGAGTGCGTACCAGCTTCGTTCAATCGGCTCTTTCAGTGCCACCACACTTGAGAACTGCCGCCCATTCGCATACACATCGCGAGCTAGGATACCCCAGAAGTTCTTTATAGGGTTAAGATCTGGACTGAGTGCTGGCTAATCCATTACGGTCACAGGATTAGTGTTAAACCAGCTTTTCGTTGATGCAGACCGATGGATATAGGCATTGTCTTGCTGGAACAGATAATCTGAATATGTCCTGATACGTTTCGGAGTTTTGCCTGCCTTGCAGAAGAGCGATAGCCGTTGTCCCATTGAACGCAAAAGCTCCCCAGACCATCACAGATTCCCCTCCTTTCGGTCATGCCAATAGCAGTTCCAATCGTCAGGGCAGTCCATGTTGAACTTTTTCTCTTCTGAGAAAATAGTTGTGATCCACTCGTCCGTCCAGTGCATGTGGCTGCTTGCCCATAACAATCTAGCTTCCTTGTTGCGCCGCGTGAGGTGTGTGCAGACGGCGCATTTTACGGAGCACAATGTTGCGACTTTCCTTGATTCGTCGATGAACTGTGCTTTTGAGACGGTGACACCTACAGTTTAAGAAACTTGACGTAGTGATAACCTTTAGGGTGAAACTACCCCAGAAGTTCTTTATAGAACTTCTGGGGTAGTTTATGGCACGATCTCTGCTTCAAAATGTGCGATTAAAAATATCTTTTAGCCCCGGATGGGATGCCATTTTTCTTGTGGAACACTTAAGCTTTGTAATTGAGGAGTTTCGTAATCCACAGTTCTGTCGCTAGATAGCTTTTGTGTACTTTCGTTTGCAGCTGTAACTCTTTTCCTAAAAACAATATTGAGAAATTTATTTTTTAACTGTAAACCATTCGCTACAATAACGATGGGGAGCATTATGCTTTTTAAATAATGCACACCTTCCCCGCTAGAGGGCGTAAATGTCAAAACCTTTTTCTCTCTATCTCTGCTTTCGGGAGACGTATTTCAAATTTGCTTTTTTCTTAGTATATATTGCTTTTGCTTTAAAAAATACTTCTTGCCTATTTTCAACTTTTCTATTATGCAAAATTCTTCAGCTAAAGGACGTACTTATATCATGTTTCCTTCAGTATTTCTTAGCTGTTTGATTTAAAAATCTATTTGCTTCTGATATGCCGTGAACGTTTTCCGTGACATCCTTTTTAGCCACAGGTAGAAATAAGTAGCTGTTTCTATTTCTGGATGTTTTACCGATGGTGGAAATCCATTTGATTTTTTCTAACCTGTTTCAATAACTTTAATAAACTCTTTTCGTGTCGGAAAAATTCAAAAGACGTGCTCATTACAACCAAAAATTCGATGTCATCTTTCGAGTTTGATCCTGTCCAAAACTATGGTGATGTAGTCACTTGACTTGTAATTTCCGTGGGACATTTTAACAACTGGTTTGAAGTCCAATTTTACATCTCGCTCTTCAGTTCCACTCGAACCCCGATCACGGCTTGTTTTGTTTACTTTTGGAGATTATGAAGCATTTTTTTTTGGAGTTCCCTACACACTACCCTATAGTTACTATGCAATCTTTCCTCCATTAATAGTTAAAAATAAATATTTTCACTTATGGACCTAAATACTATTACGTACCTTATAATCCATTGTTGATGATTTGAAGTCCAAATGATTTTTGTAAGTTCCTTTTTTTCACGAACAAAAATCTTGTTTGCGAAAACAAAGAAACTTACAAAAATCACTGCGAACCCTTGAAAAAAGATGTTTTTTTCACAGCATGACATTTTTCTCCAAACTATGTTGCAAAATACCTTTTGGTTTTTACAGAAACATCAAAGTCATTTAGTTGTAAAAAAAGTAGTAAAACATTACGCATGTGAAAACTTTCAAAGTTTTACTGTAACCCTTAAAATTGAAAAAAAAGTGCATACAGTGCATGAAACTGTATGAACATTTCTGGTGTTAATGAATTCAAATTATAATTCTTTATGAAGTTATTCATGCTTAAGTATGTGAGTCCTTTAACAATAAGGAAAAATCTTGTTCCAGACCTTAATGTAACTAAAGTTGGCTAAGAAAGAATTAGGTCTCACGCAATAGGGTGGTTCAAGGAATTCGAACATCGAAATGTTTTGGTGCTCATAGATCATTTGTCCCTTTGGATGAGAAAATGTCTCACACGAAATTTCAAGGAAAACCGATAATATTTAAGACTGCCTCATCCATAAGGGTTTGAACTGTTATTTAGACAACGCCCATTATAAAGAAAATTATAAACATGACACATTCACCCTGGAATACTTTACCTGAACACGATAAATCTCAAATGTATTTCGTACGTAGGCTCACATATTGTCCATTATAGTGATTATACTATGCAACAATTTACTGAAAATCCCACTGCTGATTTCTCAGTCGGCTTGATTCTCGGTCTCTGCGAAAAGTGTGCTTTTCTTAGTATCCGAAAAGCGTTTCCGCTGGCCCTAAACAACTTGAAAGAGGAATTGTTTCTGATATTCGTGCTTAGTGAGAGAAGAACTGAAAGTGGTAGCAAGAGCGATTCCGTTTTCAGCTCTGTCGCGGACAACTTTAGCAGCCATTACTGTGTTTTTTGCTTCTTCGAAAGAATTAACGTCTTCTCGTGAATACACGTTCTTGGCCAAGAAACAGCTGCTCATTTTCAAAACGTCAAAGACGAAACGGGAAGTAGATCCAGTGTGAAGTTAGAAAGTGTTTTGACATATAATGTACAGTCATTTGCAAAAGTTTAAGACAACTTGTCAATTTATTGAAAATTAAGAATTTCAAAGAAACGACTAATTACTAGTCAGAGATATTTGCAAAAATGACACCACAAATGAATACTTACATTCTTTAGAACACAAATGGACCAAAATCAGTACTTTGTGTGGCCACCTTTGTTTTTTATAACGGACAGAATACGATGTGGCATACTGTCAATGAGGGATTTGCAAAATTCACTTGAAATGTCTTTAAACCACACGTACTTTATCGTGTCAATCAAAGGTTGGGAATTTGGTGGCTGATTTTCTCCTTCCTTGGCTTTTTTTAAATTGTCCACAATTTTCGATAGTCAGAACTATTTGCGGGCCAGCCAAGCACAGTTATGTTTTTCCACTGCACATTTTCCTTTACTGTTTTTGATTTGTTGTATGGAGCACCATCATGCATAAAGATTGTGCATCTGTGCACTTGCATATGAATTAACAGCTTCTCTCGTGACTTTTTCCACATAAAAAGGACCAGATATAGTCGTGTCTGTCGGATAAAAGGATAATGAAGCAGTAGCGGATGCTGACATAGCACCCCTTATCATCTGACTGGGCGGATGTCTCACGCTACTAATGGTGTATTTCTCACAAAACCTTTTGCCTTTTGGTCGTCGAACATGTGCTTCACGTGATTCAAATTGACGCACAGTTGATTAATCGGAAAACAGAACTTGGCCATAATTTTCAGCAGTCCTCGAAGGACGATCTTTTCTAAACTGGAGTCTCTTCTTTTTCATGACAGAGGTTAGTCTGTATATGTGCAGGTTTATAAGAAATTAATCCAAAATATTTGCTAAGGCATGGGAGAAATGTTGATACTAATGTCAGACCTTTTTTAATGTAGAACGGCCTTCATTTTCTTGCACGAACTCCTCGGAGAACGCATAACTATTCGCCTTACGGTATTGTCATTACATGGGGTTGTTTTCCTGGGACGTCCACTTCTCTTTCGGTCGCTAATTTCACCTGTATCTTGATATTTCATGATCGTATTATGAATAGCAGTCTTTCTGACATTCACCTTTCTGCTTACGTCACGTTCGGAGCATCCTTCATGATATAAAGCTACTATCTGTACCCTCTGAGTAACACTTAATGATGTTTTTTTGCCCATTTCTCGCTATATAGAAAATACGTCCAAAACCTCTCAGCATGAAAACCAAAAGCAAATTGACGCTCGCATGCTTGCCCCAACTTTATCAACCGTTGCAGCTGCAAGACGATACAACACCGACAGGAAGTTGAGTAATACTAACAGTAGCTGTCGCAATCAGCAGAAATATCCTTTTACCAACAGGTGGTCTTAAACATTTGCAAATGACTGTATATGGCAAAATTTCAACCTTGCTGAGGCAGTCCTAAATATGATCCAATTCCTTTATAATTTTTATGAGCTGTTTACTCATCTAAAGGAACAATAAAATCATCCATGAGCACCAACAAAAGTTTGAACCATCCTATTACGCAAGCACAACGTCACAGACCCAACTACATACACTATATTGACAAAAGTCACCGGACACCTAGAATGGAAACACAACATATCATTTATGGAGATATATTAGTAGGGTATCGGTCCACCTTTGGCATTAATGCATGCACTGACCCTTCGAGACATGCTTTCGACAAGGTTTTGGAACAGAGCGATAAGTATACGCTTCCATTCAGAACATAATGCTGCAGCTAACTTTTGCTTAGTAGTAGGCCTTGGTCCCAAACTTCATATGCGGCTCTCTAATTGATCCCATAGGTGCTCTGTGGGATTAAGTTCAGGGCTCTGTTCTGGCCAGTCCCCACACACGATACGGAATTATCGTCAAACCACGCCGTAACTGTCCTTGCTTTATGGCTCGGTGCATTATCCTGCTGGTACCAACAAGACTCGGTTCCATAGTATTCCCAGAGAGTTGGTAGGGCATAATTGTCCAGAAGATCGAGGTAGACGTGCTGGTTAACAGGTTTGTCCACGATAACCAATGGGCCGGGGTCATACCATGAAAATCACCCCCACACGAGTAAACTGCCAGCTCCAAACGTGACCGTACGAAAAGCACACTATGGTAAATAGCGTTCCCCCGGCAGCGGCGATTTCCCCACATGGTCATCAGACTGATGGATCGTGTATCTGGATTTATCAATCAATAGGATCCGTTTCCATTGATCTACGGTCCATGATAAATCTTCTTTACACCATGCTAAACGACGAGCACCATTCTGAGTGGAGATGAAAAGCTTATGAGCAGCCTCACAACCACGTCAATACATGGAATGAAGTTCTCTGCCAATGGTACGTTTACATACCGAAGTTCCAGTATTTTTACTCACCTGTACACTGAGGTCGTGTGCAGTACTCCGTTGATTAGCTGTAACGACTCTCCTAAGGCTTCGACGTCCTCTATCACAGATTTCGTTTGGTCTGCAGGTACGTTTTGCTGCTTCAGGCACACCATGTGTCTTCGACTTATTCAGTACATCCAAAACAGTTGACTTGGGAATGGTTAAACGCCTCTCGGTTGCTCTTATGAACAACCCACTAATATAGCACCCAACAATTTTTCCTTTCTCAAAGTCAATTCAACGGTCCAGGCACATGCGTCTAACTTTCGAAGCATTCATCTTCAAACCTCATTGAGTCAATCGTTTTTTAATTGCTTCAAATGATTTTCTTCTGTCACTTAAACGCAGTCTTTTTAATTCTTATATCCCACATGCTGTTGTGAACCATTCTTGCATTTACCACTTTAGATTTGAATTGAGTACGTCTGCACAGTTTAGAAATCCCTTCTGTGTTTATATTTCCACAAACCTTTCTTTTGATTCCCTCATAAGTGCAGCATTCTTCACACAAAGTGAGTGCTTTACATCGCTTTTTAGGTAACTAGTCAACTCTTTTCACTTTATGTTTCATCATGCTAAGTTACATAGCTTACTAAATTATCAAGAAATAGGAAAATCCGTCAAAAGCCAGTGGCCAGTTTCATGACATTCATAAAACTAAGTTCTACATAGGCGTGCAAAACGTAAGGAAGGGACAATTTTTTCTAATGTAACGTCGTGCAGAAGTGCTCCACATCAACTCAAATCACACCACAAGATCCCCAAGATGTAAGAATATGGGACAAGTGACAAAACCGTCCAAACAAGGAATCCAAAGCATACAAAGGCACTTTATTGAAAAGGTAGCTTTGAGCACAACTGGACAGAAGACAGAAACGTCCATGTGATAGGCAGCTGCCAAGAAAAATCTAGTATTTAGTAGGGGATATGATCACCACTGACTGAGTTGCAGAATTTAAAACGTCTGTCCATACTGAGGACGAGGTTGTCAAGGAGCTGTTGAGTCTTCGCGGCCCATTCCTCTTGTAGCGCCAATCGCAGCTGCGGAATCGTTGCTGGAGGCTGGGGACGTGATTCCAAGCGTCTCCCGAGAAGGTCACACACGTGTTCGATTGGATTTAGGTCCGGGTACCTTGCGGGCTAATCCATGCGTTGAATATCTTCACTCTCCAACAGCTCTGAGACAATAACTGTACGATGATGTGTAGCCTTGTCGTCTATGTAAATGAAATCAAGGCCCACATCAACTCTAAACAGACGCACGTGAGGCAGGAGAACCTCGGTACAATAGCGGACACCAGTGACTGAACCTTCTTGGAAGATGTGGAGGTCAGTACGGCTACCAAGCATGATACCGCCCCAAACAAGAACTCCGCCACTTCCAAACCGGTCCCTTTCGATGATGTTGGTGGTGTGATTGCGTGTTCCCTGCTCTCTCCAGATGTTTATACGTCCAGAATCACTCGTCAGACTAAATCGGCTCTCATCCTTAAAGAGAACGCGACCCCATTGCTGATGTGTCCAGTTCTTGTGTTCCTGGCACCACAGAAACTGCCGTCTCCGATGAGCAGGCGTTAATGGCACACGCCGCACTGGTCGTCGTGCAAATAGACCACCTTTGTGCAGCCTCCTGGCAACGGTAAAACGCGATAACGGACGTCCAGTTGTCTGTTGCATGTGCCTTGCAATTTCTCCCGCTGTCTTCCGTCTGTCTCTTCTCGCCTGTAGGACAATATACCGGTCGTCCGCCGCCGTGGTTGCTCGTGGACTTCCACTGCTAAACTCTCGGGCAGCTGTTCCTGTCGTTTGAAATGCTATCCAAGCTTGTGAAACTATGCTGTGAGCGATCCCGAATTTTTCGGCCACACTAATCACACTTCGACGTTCTTCCAACTTCGCAATGACGCTACCTCGGGTAAAGCCATCCAGATGTCGTCTACTGGATTGCCTGTTGGCCATATCATACGGTGGCAGCAACTCGACGTTGTTGAAACCAATGTACACCGTGCAATAACTTTCACTGAATTGCTGAGCTTACACCGCCCGTGTGCTTTATACCCTTCCGACCCCCCCACCCCACCCTACGTCATGCTGCATATGTGCGCGTGCCCTACCGTACCGGACCCTAGTCTATCTCCTGAGTGGTCTTTCGGTCCGTTCTGCTTGCTCTTTCCTCTGTTATGCTAATATCTCCTCTTCGTCCTTAATTTTTGCACACCAGTGTATTATTAGCTCTGGTACCTGGGAATGAGAGGTGATTCATACTAACCCACAATTAGTTCCGCGCCGTGTCATAATAACACCTTATTTGATCCCAGAACAATCTGTCTCCTTTGTCGGTTTTGAGTTTAAAAATTCACGTCTTGTTTCATAAGGCAGTTGTGTTTTCTTTTTCTGGTTATTTGGCTACAACGTTTGGTAAAATAAAGACATAGTAGATCGTCCAAAATCCGAACGAATTGGGACCACTGGTAGTTCGGATTTCCCATGTGTTCGGATTATCGAACATGTTGTAATTACGTAATTGCCTATGATGTCGCGTGTAATAATACGTCATGTAGCACGCGAGATTGCCGCGTGCTTTAAGGCACGTAATATTTCAAAAACAACAGTAGCGAGCAGAGAGTTCGGGTACAACGACTAGGAAGACGTATCTTGTTGTAAGGCTGAAGTCTATGTATATATTATGTTTATAGCCGTTCGGCTGACCAGCTGTGTTCTCAGTTGTGTAGTATGTACGAGTAGAGATGATCAAATGTTATGCCTTCTGATGTAGTGTATTTTGAGTATTAATTATACATATAGATGAACATAATAAAACATGTACAAAAATACAAATACGTTAACATTTCTACATTATGTTATCCAAATACATGTATCAAAAATAAACTACTGTCTACAAAAAAATTTACAAAAGACAAAGATTGTTTTTCTTATTATGCAATACGAAACAAGTTTGCCATCTTTACTACTGCTGTGTAAGTTTCAAACATAAAGTACAAATTCCAAAACTTACCAATCATTACAAGCTGGTTTTGATTGCCACGGGGTGTACTTTTTTCTGAGCGTTGGGGTAATAATTTTACTCCCGGCTCAAGTGGGGCTGAGAGATGAAACAAGGGGTCGTACTGCCGTGGTAATGGGTCTTAAAATCTTAGTCCCGCAGGAAACAAATGACTGGGGAAATGTTCGCATTTTGTCTCTGAGTATCGGAAGTCACCTCCACCTTCGATACGTCGCCCCCAAAATGCTTTCATCTCCAAAATTAGACGACTCCATTATCATCAATTGTCAAGTTAAAATGAACGAATTATACTTAAATTTTCCACAAAAAAAAATGGAGGGGTGCTTGTTCGGATTTTTGACGTTTCGGATTTTCGACGGTCTATTATAATAAAAAACAGTTTTTTTTTCTTTTTGCATGACCCTCTGCATTACATCAGCTTTCTAATGATATAACATTTTACGGTATTATTCTAAAAAGATGACATGAGGCATCAGTACAAATTTTCCTAAACTTTTCCACAATTTTGGCCCCTGAGTATGTGATTTATGTGCCTCGCGCGCAAAATATGAGATGCATTTGCCAGCAGCAAACTTAGTCCTGTTGAGACATATGCCTAATAAAGCCATTAATTAATGGCCTTTTCTTCGCAAAGTTTGTTTAAAAAGAGGACAAATGGAAGGATATATTTTCGTGGGCTTTTCAAAAACTTGTAATCAGAGTTGCAGCATAATGAATGGACCTACCGTAGAAGAAAGAAATGGAACCATTTCTAGCTTAAGATTCCGTGTGTACCTGTTCTCTTGTTGATATGTTAATTAAATCTGCTTCAAAATCATATCACAAAAGCATTAGAATAAAAACAAAAATCAGATAAAATATTTCTTGATGCTATTGTAGTTGGTTCTAAAGAGTGTGTTGATTAACGTTTCACTCAACGAATTCTCAGACACACGCCAGATTGCTTTGTCAGCGGAAGTTTGCGTGCAGCTTAAATGGTTTTTTAACATACTTACTGCGAAATAACACAAAACGCAACGACATTAAGGCTGTATTAACCTGAAAGCTGAGAAAGGTTCACCATTTGCAAATATTTCTGAATTGTAACTTACTGGTTCCCTTCTAATTAGCAAAGTTTATAATCCCAATTAATCTGAGCGCAAAGGCTTCTACTCACATTGTTTAAGTTAATACAATCTTGGACGAAAAAAAAAAAACGTCGCACCTCAAAGCAAGCGTTCCATCATAATAAAATTTAACGTGCGCATTGCGGAGAAACAGATAAAAAAACAAATACTGTATGACAGCAACAGAACTCTTTCTTTCAGAAGAGTCCTAGCATAACTGTTACAGAACGGCACCTTGTAAACCCTCCTCATGCTGCGACGCTCACCGGTATATGGCGTGGCAGAAGAAAATTCTGATGTTCTTCTGCTAGATATTTTGCCAAGGGTCCCGTAATTGCTGCAAACTATTAGGGGTATGCAAAAGTTTCCGCCACCCCCGCTAGCGGGCGCTGTAGCGGTCTAACCGGATGGCGATCTGTGCTGTCAGTTCGTATATGAAGCCAAGTATGGCGGCCGATAAAGTTCATTTGCGGCACTGTTTGTTATTCATGGTTAATTTAGGGAAAAGTGCGAGTGAAGCATATGGTTCAATATATCAGGCGTATGGCGAAACGGTTATGGGTGAGCGGAAGTGTCGAGGGAGACTGATTTGTCAGGTTTAAGAAAGGTGATCTAAGCTTGGAAAAAAAGCCACATGCAGCTTCTCGCAGACGAGAAGCTGGAATTGCTGTTGCAACAGGATGCCACACAATCAACCACGCAACTGGCGAAACGTTTAAAAGTGGCTCAATCGACGGTGGCACGGCGTCTACAGGCCTTGGGAAAGATCCAGAAGATTGGTAAGTGGGTTCCACATATTTTAAGGGAGCACAATATTGGTCAACGATTGGGCATCTGTATGCCATTGCTAAAGAGGTTTGCAGGGAAGAATTTCTTGTGAAAGGTTATCACCGGGGATGAAAAGTGGGTCTATTGCGACAACCCCGTACGTAAGAGATCCGGGGTCGATCCAGGCCAGCCATAAACATCCACTGCAAAACAGGATATCCACGGGGAAAAATTGCTGTTGTGTGTATGTTGGGATATGCACGGAGGGCTGTACTTCGAACTGTTGAAACTTGGCGAAACAATCGCTTGCATATTACAGTAATATAGCGATCAGTTGATGAAACAGAACGCTGAAATCGAGCAAAAATGCCCATGGATAGGTAAAGAATGCCGCCGCCCAGTCATCCTGTTACACGATACTGCCAGATCGCATGTAGGTGTCATTACGAAATCAACCCTTGAACAGTTACACTTGGAGGTTTTACCGCTCCCGGCTAACTCCCCGGACATTGCACCCTCAGACTTTCATCTGTTTCGCTCTATGCAACATGCACTATCCCAACAGCGGTTCACCACAGTTCCAGAGGTGGAAAATTTCGTGACTGTGTTCTTCTGCTCAAAATCCGAGTCCTTTTATCACAGGGGCATTAATTTGTTGCCTGAGTGGTTTCGAGTTCCATTAACATCAGTAGAGGGCAAAGTCCCTATATTGCCTCCCGAAAGTAAAAGAAATATCCCAGACGTGAGGTTCAGAAAAATTTGCGATGCTTCTTCCAGACATTATCTGGAATTAATGAGAATTCTTTCTTGTGCAGAAAGCTCGGTCAAGCAGGATTCGTTCGCTGTCCCAAAAGCCTGCGATTTCGAGCAACAGCCTTTATCAAGGACGGGATAAATGTTACGTACCTACCTTAGAAGTGACGCACATGTCAAAACGGTAAGTTGCAACAATATGTCTTTGCTGGCGTAGTTCAATCGGTAGAATATCGAACTCCGGGAAGGAAGATGTGGGTACGAATCTCCTTTCCGGTAGAAGAGGGCTATTTCACTATAAAAGTCCAACCATTTCCCTAATATGCTTCGTTCGCAGAAAGATCCAGGGATCTGGCTGGCCAAAGTGAAGGTACCGACAGTAAGGACGCACTCCCGAAAGAAGCTAGCCGTGTTTTGCTGCGCACTATCCTGCTGTTAAATAGCCCCCGTCAAACGTGACATGAAATGCGAAACGACGGGTTGCAGAATCTTTTGACGGCATCGCTGGGCTATTAATGTCCATGCTACAACGACTGGGGTGTTCTTGTGTACGCGAGATTAGCTCATCACAACATTAACCTATTAGTGGTGGGCCTGTACGCCTCCACATTAAGTCTGGTTGTGAGCAGTGCCGAATTCTTTCCCAAATGCGAATGCGGAGGTCATCCTCTGCAAGGCAGCACCGGGAATATATACTAAAAGTGGTACGATACCAGAAAGAAGCCCACAATGATTCCAGGTCAAGACATCATTATGGACGGTGGTTTAGGGGTGATGTACTACAGAGGTGAAGCACGTGTCAGGGAAAAAAGGTCCGCAGCGATATATTCCGTCTGTGTAGCTTAGCCGGTCAGAGCAACTCACGCCGGAGCGAGGAGACGCGTGTTCGATCTTCATCACCAACACATTCCTGTTTTCACATTAGCGCTCGAACGTAAAACTTGATCTACTGGCAGTTGGATTCTTCGAAAATTTGTGATGTTCGCTTCGTACATCGTCTGAAATTAATAAAAGGGTTTCTTCTTTGCTTCAAAAAGAATTAAGAGGACGATGATGTGACGTACTTCCGAGGTGAATCACTTATCAAGACGACAAACATTCAGCGATATATTCCGTCGGTGTAGCTTAGTCGGTTAGAGCGACTCACTCCGGAGCGAGGAGAAGCGATTTTGATGTCCGACACCGGAAAAGTCCTGTTTTCACACGGGGTTTAGGATTATCAGACTATACTCTCGCCCAGTTGTCGGCCTGGGCAAACCACAACCTTCTCGACGTGTATGAGTGCCCGCACGTATCCTTTGTTTCTAACATTGTCTCACGGCTGAATCACTACGGCTCAGATTCTGGGGCTATTTGTGGACACGATCTGATTGCGTCCGACTGTCCTACGACGCGGCTGTTCTCAAATATGCTCGGTTGTTCGTAGGGTCTTCTTGAGTGTTGAAGAGACATCGGAACGCATGTGAAAACGCTGCCACAATGTTCAAGTGTCCAACACCCTTTATCTAGGGTATATGGCGGCGAAATGAAATCCGCTGTGCAGACGCTCTAGATATGTGCCTTTTGCATGCATGGCGAGGAGTTATTCGCACACCGGTGCGATGGTTTGCGGATGACTTTATCGTAGATAGCCGCTTTTTTGTCTTACAGTGTATGCACTTTGTGAAAATAAAGCTTTATTTGCCGGCGATGAGGTTCGAAGCCCCATCTGCTTTCTCTGGGGTAGACTGTCCTATCGATTGAGCTACACCGTCTACGATTGTCGCTGCAACTTGCCGTTCTGACACGTGCATCACCTCTGAGGTAGGTAAGTCACATATATCCTCCATTGAGAAAGGTTTGGGACAAAATCGTAGGTTTCCGGGTCAGACGGCAAACCAAGGTTAGTGTATATCTCTGTAGAAGGGGGAATCCTTATCGATTCCAGACGGTGTGTGGAAGAACCATCACACAATTTTCCCGAAATTTACAGCTAGGAGATTCAGTTTCGCATTCGGACGCGAATTGTGAAGACAAAGCCTCATTTGCCGGAGATGAGATTTGAAACCACATCTGCCTTCTCCGTAGAAGACTGTTCTACCGATTGAACTACACCGACGAAGATTATCACTGAAACTTGCCATTTTGACATGTGCGCCAACACGGACGTAGGTACATCACAACATTTTCTGCAATGGTGGTAAGATCAAAAGTCCAATGACAGTAGGCTTCAAATTTGTTTGGGTTTTTAAGGAATTACGGTAATTAAACCAGCATGCTACAGTTCCATAGTACATTACGCTATCTTTGTTTTTTTGATGAATTACTTTGTATTGATTTTTTGGTCAATTATAAATGAGTTTTAGTGCTTGTATGTTTACGATTATTATGCTAGATATATCTAAGGTGGTTTGAGCTCTTGTTTACTCTTGGAATAAATAGTTAGTACTAAATGTTATTAATTTATATTGAAGTTTGTGATATTACTGTGATTCCATGTTTTTATAGCATTGTGCTAACATTGTGTTAATATTTAATTTTAGTTTAGTACATATGACAATTTTGATGTTTGTATTTTGTTAAATTTGATGTACTGTGTTGTGTGGCAGAATTTTCATTAAATTCAAATTCAAATTCAGATACGAAACGTTATTGTAAAATAAATCGAAAAGCTATTTGCTGCTAATCTGCATTAAGTCAAAGGAGAATTTTAGATCGCTTCTTACGTAATTCTACTGCACATGCCTAACGGATCCAAAGAAGGTATTTGTCAGCTTTTTTGAATCATAATTACTGTTCGGATTTTGCTTTCTGATCTGCACTCCTTGCTGTTTGCAGAATTGCTACAGGAATGAAGTATTGAAGTATATTTTTGAGCTAATAGAATTTACATCGGCTGGAGAAAGGAACTGGAAAATTTAAGGACCTCGTGAAGATAACATATCTATGTAATCTTATTCACTAAAAATATTTACATTGCTGTCATAAAGACTAGGTTTTCAAAAGCAAATTGCAAGGAATCTCGGTGAGACTTTCTCACAAAACTTTTAGACCATACATTGCTTTTTAAACCAGACTTTCTAAAAACCTGAACATATTTCCGAAATTTTCATTTGATTCTGCTGCTTGCTCAGATACGTAATTTCGCATGTCTATACTACGCATGCACAAGTCATATCCGCACCCAAATGTATTTAACCACACCATTCACATGCTACTAATCACATCTGAGGAAGGGTCAGGAGCGGACCTGAAAGGTCCTATGTGTTTTTAATCTGTATACTATTTTAACTAAAAATGTATATTAAATATTTTATTCTTCCCGATCGTGCTAAAACGGCAGTTGTCATTGAATTTTTCAGCTACAGCACGAAATGTTTTCATCTCTACGTAATGTTTTCTCTATATTTTTTGGTGATATTTGCATTTTTATAAAGCTATATTTAAAGCCTATCAGTGAAGGTTTAAGTGTTTGAACTTCTTTTCAGAATACAGGTGCAAGATTTTCATTTGTATAAACACAGAAACTTTCGATTTCATCCGCGTGCAGATATTTAAATTTTTGTAACACGCGTTTAAGTTGAAGCAAGATTTAAGAACATTTAAAACAAATTCGTAACATTTTGCCCCAAAACGCAAATGGACAAAACAGTTGAGCAGGCAGAGTGAGATTTTATTTTAATGAAAAGATATAATCTTCTTTGTAGGTGACACCATATGTCACAAGCTCTTCAATGCCCCATTGTAGAATGTCTTGCATAATTGAACTGGGAGGACAAGGGAGTAAAGGGTAATAGGTATTACTTAACCGAACTTCGTTTGGTAGACGACATAGTCATTTCTACAAGTACCCCTTCAAAACTACACTGTATGAACCAGGAACTTGTTGACTTGGGTAAAGAAGCAGAATTAAACAGGAATTTACCGAAAATAAAACTGATGGACAACGCTGTTAAAAATACTGAAGATTTAAAGCTTTATGAGACAAATTTAGAAGTACCATTTTTTTTTTCAATTTAAAGGTTAACAAGAAAACTGAAGGATTTTTTGACTGCATGAAAGAAATGCGCATGGACGTAACGTTTCTATAGTTATAGCTGAAATTTAGAAATGCGAAAGAAAAATATTTCAAGATGCGTCCAGCGTTAAGATTGAAATAAAATCTACCGTCATCAAAACATATAATTCGTGAGAATCTCTATGTGCCCCGTAAGTCAAAGTTTAATCTCGTCTTTGAAGTAAATAGCCGGAGAACTAAGACTCTCATTCCAAGAATGTGGTATTTCCTACTTCAGAGAGTACTTTCTCAAGCAATAGAATTCTTTATGCATGTGATGAAAATTTTAAGACAAGGCCCTAGGCTCTTTTTTACATAACCTCCGCATTTATATAAGCAGTAGCTATTGTTTTCCTTCACATTTTAATCACATTATGAAATATTCACTGCTATTTCTGGAAAACAGATGCTCCTTATTCCTTGAGATCGGCTAATGAAAAGTTATATTCAATAACAACCCTTTTATTCTTTTTATTACAGAAATCCTCATTTATTGAAAAAACTGTCCTCTACGAAAGCGATGTTTTATTAGGACACATTTCGAAGCTTGGTCTGAAGACTTCTGTAAGAAATGTTAATAAATTTTATATAAATTTAAAATAATAATTCTTTGTTAGAATTCCGGAACAAATATGAAATATTGGTCCAGAAGAGCATGTGTGTCTGTATGTGTGTTTGTGTTTCAGGCATCCTGAGGGTAACAAGTACCTGGTTTGTCTTGTACTATTCTGTACCTTCCATGCCGTATAAAATCATAAGCGTTTAATGCCTATAGAACTATTGGTTTTAAGGTTTAACTTCAGTCCATTCGTTTAACGTTATGCTTTAATTCTCATCGCGGCTTGTAGAAATTGGAAACTTAATTAACTTTTGTACAATCTCTGATTAAACACTTCAAATTAGAGAGACTTGGGTAAACCATTGAGGCGAATCATAATTTACTAATTCAATTTCCTTTTATTTTCACCGTATATGATACGTTAAGAGGTTAAAGGTAATTCACAAATACTAAGCCGATAAATACAGAAATTCCAATCATTAGCTCGCTATATAACAAACGTAGTGTTATCTCCCATAGCACAAAGTGCAAAAAAATAAATAGTGTCACAAAATATTTTTCGGATGGTCACTAGGCCAAATACAATGGTCGTTCCATCAAAACTAAGAGTAAAATCACACAAAATGAAGAAATGTAGGTACAGCAAAATATGGGTTATTCTTTCTCAAAGTATCTTCCTTCAGATGATACGCAACGGTCCCATCGTTCAGCCCCTTTCCAAAAAATGTGGCGAAAGCATTTTGTGGAAGCTGCTTTAGGGACCCTTGCACATCTTGAATAACGTCAGTATCTGTGTTTAATGTTGCGCCACGGGACATCTCCTTCATTGTTGGAAACAACCAGAAATCGCACGGGGCGAGGCCATGAATGTAGTGGCATGATTTCAATGCTGCATTTCGTAGGAAACTGTTGAACACAAGCAGTCACATGTGGGGAAGGCGTTATCATGATGTAGGGCCCACTTGCCCACCCGTTCCCGTCGCATAATTTACATGTGTCGTCGGAGACGCTTCGAGAATGAAACGTAATGCTCAGCATTGACAGTAATTTGTGTAAGAATGGCATGCTGGTAGAATAGACATTTACGATAAAAAAAATTATCATCATCACCTTCCCTGCTAATTTGGTTTGGTGGACTTTTTCGGAAAAGGCGAGCCTGTGTGTTTTCAGACAATCGTTGCGCTCGTTGTGAGGGGGTCGAAATAGTGGATCCATATAGATTAAGATAATACAACGTAGTTGTCACAAATGTTTATTTTCTTATTTCTCAAGCCGACCATGGTTTCGCTGGGTATTACCTAGCTTCACAGAACGAATGGCACATAAATATTCAAATTGTATATGACATCATAAATGTTGTTTACAGTCACGTGTTATGGTTAGATGCTTCCACGCGTTTGATAGAAATGGCGTGGATGCCATGTCATTAACAAGTTGCGAAGACTTCTGATATATATGGAAAGATTCCAAACTATCAAGTTTGGAGGTTGAATCTGGCTTGTCAATAAGTTTTGCTTCTTCAAAGAGAAATCTGTGGTCCTTTTCGTAACAGTGTTTAGCCATCGATGACTTCTTTAGGTCACAATTCCAAATGTAGGTCTTGTGCTCCTTCAATCGAAAACACAAGGCTCTACGGGTCTGTTCTATATACGAAGCGCCACATTCACATGGAATTTGATAAATTTTCCACGAGTTTTTCTCTTCAACACAGTCCTTTGATCCTAAATATCTCATTTTGTTTATGGGTTCAAACCCAGCGAAACCATGGTCGGTTTGAGAAATAAAAAAATAAACATTTGTGACAACTACGTTGTATTATCTTAATCTATATATAATAGTCACAAGACTGTAGTCTTTGAGATAGATAAAGAATCTTTAGTGGATCCATGTTTCATCGTCAGTTTAGAACTGTGTTTAGAAAGTTTGGATCTTTTGCAATAATTTGTTTCCAATCATGACACACCTGAACTCTGGCTAACAATTGTTCCCTCTTCAAGTTATGAGGTACCCATCTGAAACACACACAATTGAGCAGGAATTTGTCGCGTAGAATGCATGCTGAATGCCGACGATTTTGAAATATTAGTTGACGCCGCTATGTTTTCACACGTAATTCGTCGATCTTCTTGCAGGATTGCCCAGTGTCAACAATACACTCCGTAACAACACTTTCAGGTCGACATGGCCTAGGAGCGATTTCTGCTGACAAACGCCACTTTTTGAAATCATGGTGACATCTAAAAATTGTTGATTCACCCAAAGATTTATCTTTATAAGCTTTTTCATTAAAGCAACTGTTTCTGAGGCCGTTTTATCCAAACGATAGCAAAATCTTATCGTACAGCACATTTCACTTCTTAACTTTGAGTCACTCACCTCCAACTGCGCAATAACAAAACCAGAATCGTCTGCCACGGCTAATAACTGTTGCCATAGATACTTCCTTAATTCAGTTAGTCATCTGCGTGGTTATTTTTCCCTTTCGCACTGTTGCCAACTCAAAAAAATACTCTCAGTTTTTATGGAATGGCAAGTTAATTACTAGATGCAAAAAACAATAAAATATTGCACAAGTTGAAATTAAAAAAAAGATAAAAGAGCTAACCACTTTATATGTCTTATACCTAAAAAAACAATATGTAACCTTGGAAATGGATCATTGTCCTTGACTGGAACGTGCGTATGACGTTCCAGTCAGGAGGAAAGGGATCATTGTCCTTGACTGGAACGTGCGTATGGCGTTCCAGTCAGAAGGAAAGGGATCATTGTCCTTGACTGGAACGTGCGTATGACGGAGAGAAGGAGAGGTCGCGTCTGGCAAAACACTAGAAGAGAGGATGGTAAAAGAACCAGTATGATCGGCACTGGAGACGAGCTAGAAGAAAGACCACGGCTTATGCGCACACAGGAAGCAGTTCTATGGTCCTGTCTAAGACAGTGAGTACAATAGTGAGTGGTGAAAACCTTGAAACTGTACGTGCGGGAGCCAATTTCTACTGTAGCGTCTGTAGGACAATTCGAAAAAGCATTCTCCGTGGGAAAAACGACCAACAACTAACGCGAGGTCCCATAGCGTGTGCAAATCGAGTTTCGTTTGGAGCGTCAGAAAGGCGACGGATGCAAATCGAGTTTCGTTTGGAGCGTCAGAAAGGCCAATGATTTTACAAATATGATTGACAAGGAGAAGAAGCGCAGTATCTGGCATTTCCTGTGGAACAGAATAGAACGTGATGTTCGCTGGACGCTTGGAAAGAGGCGAAGGGATGAGATCATTTGTTCCAATCAAAAGCCCGTGGGCAAAAAAAAAATCAGCATCCTCCTTGTGCTTGAACTGCAATGAGATAGCCCGAGCGGTACGAAAAATTCCGGCAATAGACGTAGACGACACATGACCAGAGAGGGCCTCCATGTAGCGTGGCAAAGGAGTATTTGGTAAGGTATGAAAAAGCATACCTGTATCCAGAAGGTTCTGGAACTCACGGCCAATCTGCGAATTCTCATCAATCGTTACCTTCACCTTTTGATTGGATAACTGAATAATAGGTGTTGATTGCAAAAGACCATCAGGTTGAGAAGAATCGGACGTAGAAGTAGCGCCCCGTTCCACTGTAGAGGCAAATGACATCCTCGGAAGATAAGTCTGTGCGGCGCCGGCCGGCACAGAAGGCTGTGAGGGAAGAGAAGCCCTGCCGCCCCGGTGGCGCAGTGGTCTAGGCGGTGGCCTCTGATCATTCGTCCGAACGGGGTCCGGGTTCGAATCCCGGTGAGGCATGGATGTTGTGTTTGTCTTGCGGCGCTGGCTCTCTCCCTTCCCTGGAACCAGTGACCCTAAATTAGGGACGGGCGACTGCTTATAGCCCAGTGTGTTGCTCACGGTGGTCGTTAAACCTCCAATCAAAAAAAAAAAAAAAAAAAAGGAAAAAAAGAGAAGCCCAGGCAGAAGGGAAGGCAGTAGTATCAGTAGTACCGAGAGAGGGCACCGAGGCAGAGACAGAAGCTGAAGAAAGAAGTGCAGCCAAGTCCAGTTTACGCACCGGAGCAGTAGTACTAGGAAGCTGGGAATGCATCTGAGCAGACACATCTTATGACGAGAGTATGTCAACTTCCATGGACGTGGGAAGCGTGACGTGACGTTTGGTATAGTGAATAAGTGGTATTTTCAACTTTAACAGAGGATGTGATATTAACAATTGACATGTTTATCAGCATTTTTCAAAGTCTGTTTTAGAAGTGGTCGTCACGATGTATCTTTTTCTCATCCGCAGCATGTTCAGGGAAACACACCGCGATTCAACGACAGAAAGGCGGGCGATCTCTTGCCGTGTGTTGGTTTTCAACTCTTCCAATTTCGACGGTTATTGCGGTAGACTTTCCCTTTTAGCGAGCCCAACATGTAAAAGTCGCACGGTGATAAGTCGGGGGAACGGGGTGGACATAACACACTTTAACACATTTTCCACGTACACAGAGATATCAAGATGACAGTTTACATATATTCAAAGGGAGATATCAAAATAACACCTAACACATTTTCAGGAAGAGATGCCAAGATAACACTTTAAGAATATTCAAACAGTGATGTCAAGTTAATACTTCGCACCTGGTCAAACAGAAATATCAAGATAACATTTTACACATATTCAGAGACAGCTGCCAAGGTAACAATTTATTGATATTCAAACAGAGATACCAAGATGACACTTCACACACATTCTTTTTTTTTTTTTTATTGGAGAGGTTTAACGACCACCGTGAGCAACTCAATAGGCTATAAGCAGTCGCCCGTCCCTAATTTAGGGTCACTGGCTCCAGGGAAGGGATAGAGCCAGTGCCGTAAGACAAAACACAACATCCATGCCTAACCGGGATTCGAACCCGGACCCCTTACGGACGAATGATCAGATGCCAGAGCCTCAGACCACTGCACCACCGGGGCGGCCACACACATTCAAACAGAGATATCAAGATAACAGTTTACACGTTTTCGTTCTCTGTCCAGAAAACTGCATTTTTTAACGTGGTAACGATATCAATCAGCAAATTGAATATCACGCAGCACATTTTCTTTTTACTCAATCGGATTTCTAGGAGCTGCTGTGCAGTTACAAAGAGAAACTAAAACTTACTCCTCCTAGTGGCACAAGTGTGCACTATGAAACTTTGAAAAGGTGCGAAATATTCCCTGCAATGAGTGATATCCGTAGCAATAGAAATTTTCAAATTAGAAATAAATTTAGAATGTGGAATTTCTAGAAAAATATAATTTGTTTTTACGCCCGTAGCGTGAAATTGTGTGTTATTTTGAGCAGGAAATATAGGTAAAACATTTTCCGTAGTGAAAAGTAACTGTTTAAAAAGAAGTTTTTTAATCTAGGTTTCAGACTGGTTGTGGCGGCTGAAAATATTTTGTAAACAGATAATGTATTTTGCCCTTTATTCGCAGAATTGCTCCTCTCGAAATATTAGTAATTACGCTGCGTGGCATTAAACGTGCCCCACCTGCATGGATTCTGCAAATTAATATGCAAATTGGCACTTTGTGCAGGCAGGTGGGATATGCAAATCATTAGAGTATGCAATCAGTCACATGAGATGTACGAGAGATAAAACAAAATGCGGGGACCGCCAATGCCGATCCGTTTCAGGTGCTCTAGCCCGTATGCAACAAAGCAACGGTGTGCTCGAGGCTTCTACCGCATATCGAAGGATGGAAGGTAATACGTGTAGTGACGGTGCCCCCGCCTTTTAACTTATTATCTACTGGACGCGTTTGAATGGGAAAATGCCACTGGTGCAGAGGAATATGGGAACTGCTGAATGTTAAAAAAATAAATGTGGAAAAAATCAGAAATGGGCAAAGTAACGCCATTTTGAAGTAAAAGGCAAGGAGGGGAGAAGGACGGCCATCTTAGTAACCTTTTCACAAGATCAGGACGAGTCCATGAATTCTCAGAACTTTGATCAGGGAATTCTTTGAGAGAGCAGAGCAATAGCGAGGGAGGGGCCACCTGGCGCATGTAAGCGGGGGAGCTCAGGCCACGGAGAGTGAAAGATGCCGAGCAAGGGGGTTAGGATGCGTCGTCGTGATTGGCTGAGCACTCTCTGAGGCTGACATAAGCTTGGGTAGGACTCGGAAAGATTGATTTTGGCGGGCTTTTTTCTTGCATAACTTCCACAGGAGTAAGACGTCAGGTCACCGTATGGGATGATTTTGACGTAGGAACAGGGCTCGGCAGCGGTCGAGTTAGCTAGGGGTAGATTTTGACTAACTGAGGTTAGTCAAAATTAACTATAGTTTTTTTACTAGGGATCAGGCTGATCCCTAGTCCAGACCCATCCCTAGTCTAGACTCATCAGTCGTCAATCCCTAGTCTAGACCCATCATACCTGAGAGAAATGTCTCACGTCAAGTTTCAGAAGTGCTGCATAATTGTCTGCATGAGTTGGACAGTTATTATAGCTGACATGTCTGCTGAATATTTCTGTGTTGGCCGTATGAACTGAAACAAGAACTTATCACCACTCCACTCTCGTGTAGTAACACGGTGCTATCAGGGAAGCTCCAATATATTCATATGTCCAGCTCAAGCTCTGCTTGTCAATTATCGATGTTCTAGTGCCAGCGTGTAAAACCAGCCTTCATGCTACCCTAAGTGGGTAATAAATCTTGTTATTGTTTGTTAACTATCTTCAGCTCATTTTCAACACCAGCTTGGATATCCTTCACCACGCCTCTCTCTAATATATTTAAGTGGATCTGGATAAGGCGTCTAGACTTTACCCGCCAATCTAGACTTGTGGCAGCGAAAAAAGTAAGTGCACCTTGATTGTAAAAGTATCGCAGTGGGAAAAAATGAAATATCATTCACCATGTAATACTGTTACAGGGCTTGGTGCTGAGTTCTATTACAACGCCCTGTTGTAATAGAACTCAGCACCAAGCCCTGTGGAGGGTTCGTTTGATGCTTCCTTTGCAGCAAGTTCGGTATCGGTGGTATAATCCGTATTTCTCCCAACTGGAACAGATAAATACAATACAAACTATAGAAAAGTGAATCGACTGAAGCTACATTCTGCAGTGAGGAAGGCTTTTATTCAAATGTTACGGGGAATGTCTTTAAGCCTTGTCCTGATCTCCGTTCTATCTACATATTAACCCCTCATAATCTCCTTCTGTCTCTCTCATCATCGGCCTCATTCCTTCCTCTTTCCCTTTGTCCCGACCTTACTGGCACCCCCGCTAAAGATCTCCTGCTTCGTCGAATTTCTGCCACTGAGTTCCCTCTGCCTCTGCTCTTTCTTGATCCGATAGCCGACCTCCTAACAAAAACTTTTCCCCAGTGTGAAGTCAGACGAATTCCTCCTAAGCAAAATCACACCCTAGGAGGCCTCCTCCCCGAAAAACACTAGATTCATTAATTGGCTTGCTGGGCCCCTGTTCATCGTGCTACTTGGGACTGCGGAAAAGCAGTAATGTCCAGTTTCATTCTTTTCACATCGACGAAACTATAAATCTAACACACGCTCTGCTGCGACGCGTGGGAAAAGAAGTACTTTGCCTGTTCGCTGCCCAGCCCATCAAAATGGCGGGAATTGAAAGACAATTACTACAATTCACTATCGCTAAAAATGGCTACTGAATATCGCTTCTGATAAATATGGAAGCCCAGGTTACAATACCCCCTACTATCCCACGCCAAATAAATAAACCAATAACAAAGTTTTTGATACCGTCTCGTTTTGTATACATTCTGGATTTTATGATAAATACACAGTTGACATGGACCAGGAACATCAAATTGAAGTCATCGCGCTTTCCACGTTTATAAGTGAGTCACGGAAAAATTTCCGTGTGGTTTGGCAGTTTGTAACTTGTAAGATATACACTAAAGAACAATTGAATTTGATATATCAGTCTAGTAACGTGTAGCACTACCTTTCGCCCTGATCACGGCGGCGATTCGTATCCGCATGGACTCTACAAGAAAGCGGAAACGTTGGGAAGCCATACGGATCCACGACCCCTGAACAAGCTCCCACAGTTCACGAAAATTTGATGGAGGAGGTCAGAGCCTCGAACATCTCTCTCGATGGCATCCCAGATGTGCTCGATGGGATTGAGGTCAGGTGACCTAGCCGGCCAAAGAAGCGAGGGCACGTCCGTGGAGTGTTCATCCAACCATTCGGACACAATTCGGGAGCGATGGCACGGTGCATTGTTTTGTTGCAGGACGCGGTCCCCAGTGGGATGTTGAAGACGCACAAACGGGAGCAAATGGTCGTCCAGGATATCCCGGTAACGTTGACCTGTGAGGAACGATGTCACATGTACCAGGGGTCCCATTTTAGTCAACCTAAACAGTCCCCAAACGAGAATGCCACCCCTCCAGCTTTAAGAGTACACTGCTGGCAAGAAAGATCCATCGCTTCATGTGGTTTGCGTCGTACTCGTATCCTGCCATCCGCATGTACTAACGTGAATCTCAACTCATCACTGCAGGCAACATTTGTTCACACGTCTAGGGTCCAGTGGCGATGTTCCCACGCCCATGCTAACATTTGCACACTGTGATGTGCGGTCAGCAGCGGTACCCTTGTGGGACGATGGCTTCTGTACCCCATAGCGAGGAGATGGTTCTGGAGGTGTGGCTGCTTACACGTTTTCGTGCCATAGCGTTAAATTGCCGAGTGATTTCTTGTACTATGGCTCGTCTATCCGCTGTTACAATGCGAGCTAGCTGACGATGACCGCGCTCATCCACACGCTGTTGTTCTTGGCAGTTGGCCCTTGCAGGGATGGTTTTACCGGATCCGATGTACGCACGGTGCACCCGTGACACAGTGGCTCGTGAAAGTCCCAGTGCCTTCATGACTTCCGAGATGGAGTGACCCATTCGTCAGGGCCCCGACAATTTTCCCACGATCAAATGCGCTTAGATCTTTGGTTTACTCATACTGCTTCCGACTCTTACTGATTCCAGTCGCATCACTTTTTATATTGTCTGATTGCTGCATACGTCGTGTCGTTTCCGTTTACAGGGCCGCCCACAGCGCCACATTTGCATAACGCCAGCTGTCTCTAATTCAATTGCTCTTCAGTGTATTAGTGAGTCACGGAATTTTTTTTAATTTAGTAACTCTTACAAATTTATAAGTGAGTCACGAAAAAATTTGCCATGTGGTTTGGCAGTTTGTCCTTTGTGAGTCTGGATAATTTCGAAGCCGCTGTGGTGCAGTGGAAGCACATCCGGCTCGTAACTGGAAGACCCTGGGTTCGATTCCCGGTGGCGGCCGATGAGAAATTTTTCCCTGACTCACTTATAAACGTGGAAAGAGCGATGACTTCTATTTGTTGTTCCTGGTCCCTGTCAACTGTGTGTTTATCATTCATTTGCCTTCTAGTTATTTGCTCATCTGGGGTGAATCCCCAGCTTTGTGCGGGGCTCCAAAGAAGCAACCCTGCCATGTGGTTTGGCAGTTTGTCGTTTGTGAGTGTGGAGAATTTCGAGGCCGCTGTGGTGCAATGGAAGCATATCCGGCGCATAACTGGAAGACCCTGGGTTCAAGTCCCGGTGGCTGTCGATGAGAAATGTTTCCGTGATTCACTTGTAAACGTGGAAAGAGCGATGGCTTCTATCTGGAATTTGTATTTGTCCCGATAATTTTTGACACCAGTTGCAATCTATCTCATATTCTGTGTCTGACGATTTTCGGCTTATTTGGTTTACTATTTCTTTGTTTGGACATTTGCAATGTTAAAGCAATGTATAATATATGTTCTTCACCTAATCGTTTTAAGACTGGAAAATAATTTTTCAAATCGACGGCATCGCCATTTCTGCACCCCAGTCTGTGCAACCAAAACAAACCAAAAAGTAAGTATATTCCTTTATATACTTCGAGCTTTTCAATCAAAAAACATATTTTTGAAATCGGACTAACAGGTGAAAAAATGAGGTGTACACACAATGATGGATTCTCGAAAGAAGGGTCATAGCGATACTATAAGCACGTCTTCTATTTTAAGGAGTCGAACTAAAAAGAATAATGTGGGTTACCAGACAGTTTGCTTATTAAACTTCCAAATCTACATTGTTGGAACTGAGATTACTGGTAAGGAAGTTATTCAGCTCTGTTAAATTGGGGTTTGTTACTACGCGTACAGTTATCTTGCATTCTTTGTATATTGTACAAAACGGACACGTCAAGATTAACCCTTCATCTAATTACAGGAAGCACAAAGAAGTGTTTTAAACTTTTTTAAAAAGCGAGGAGAATGTGAATACACACTTTTATCTACGGACATACGAAGAGTTTGTAAGCCAGTTGACCACACATATACTCACTTATGCCTTCTTCCAACAAGTGCAGCAAATTGTCTTACCTTTGATCGTTCACTCACTCGAATCTACAGTGATTGTACTCAGGAAAGAACAATCAGTAAGGATTTATGCCCACCCCGTTCTCCCGAATTATCACCGTTCGACTTTTACATGTGGTGCTCGCTAAAAGGGAAAGTCTATCGCAATAACCTTCGAAATTTGGAAGAGTTGAAAACCAACATACGGCAAGAGACCGCCCGATTTTCTGTCGTCGAATCGCGGTGTGTTTCCCTGAACACGCTTCAGCGGGAAAAAATACATCGTGACGATCACTTCCAAAACAGACTTTGAAAAATGCTGATAAACGTGTCAATTGTTAACATCACATCCTCTTTTTAAGTTGAAAATACCACTTATTTACTATACCAAATGTAACCGAAATGAACGGTGCAATATGACCAAATAAAACTATACAACAGTATTTTGCATATGGGGCCGTTTTTACACACATCGTCAAAAAATAGTTGAACCAAGAAGGAAGCAACCCACAGGATTGAAACTTGGTAGGTACGTTTGACATCGTGAGACATGCAACTGATTCAAGTATCACGCTCGGCCGCGTATATGACGCCAGCAAGGAGGGGTAGTAGCGTAGTGCCTGACCGGCTATAAAAAGTCGTCCAGTTACGCGCGCTTGCCATTCTGACTCGTGCTGTTGTGTTGGTTGCATCCTTTGCAAGGAAATTATTCCTCGGAGAAAAGTTCAGAAGCAATTTGAGCAGTTGGAGTATTTCGAGAGTGGCCGCATTGTCCCTCTCCGGAAAGCGGAATGCTCTTATCCCCGCACTGCGTGCCATACCGGTCGTGCGTATATTACCATAGCACGCTATTGAAGGCAGTGGATAGAACAAAGCACGTAGTAGCGACGGGGCATTTCTGGAAGACATAGACGAAACACCAAGAGGGAGGACGGACGGGTTGTCCGACATGCGCGGAGTGATCCAACAGCTACAATTGCGGATATTCAGCGAGCAGTGGTGCCCTCTATGCATCGTCCGATTAGTTTCACCATTGGCAGACTGCTATAAGACGTAAGACTACACACACGCAGACTGTTACGACGGCTGCTATACCACTGCATCGTCGCCAAAGACTGCAACGGTGTCGTGCCAGACTTTCAAGGAGCCACTCAGAATGGCAGCGGGTGACCTTCAGCGACGAGTCCGGATTTTTTCCTGGAGAAAACGATCAACGAATCCGTGTGTGGAGGCATCGTGGTCAGCGTCAAGATGAACAGTTTGTTGTCAAGCGTCACACGTCCAGAAAGCCTGGCGTCATGGTGTGGGGTGCAATAGCCTACGATACCAGATCCCCTTCGGTGTTAATTACAGGGAGCCCAACATTACGTTAATGACGTCTTGCAGCCAATAGCCCTACCTTTTCTCAACTCTCACTCCGGTGCGATTTTTCAACAGGTCAACGCTCGTCCGCATACTGCTGCTGTCCCGATAGCTTGCCTTCAAGACACTGACACTCTGCAATGGCCAGCCGTATCGCCAGATCTATCGCCGATTGAAAATGTGTGGGATGCTATTGGACGTGCTCTCCACACTCCATCACTACCGCACAATCTGCAGGAACTTCGGCAGAAGATTCAAGCTGCATGGGATGGCTTATCGCAGAACAGCATTAGGAACCTGTTCAACTCCATGCCGAGACGTCTGGCATGCTGTGTGAGCAAACATGGCTGGCAGACGCCATACTGAGGGACACTACTTATCGGCGAGTTGATCAATAAATATTGCCCATATCAGTCTCAATGTTCAATCTTTTATTATTGCTGGCAACAAGTACTTTCATCCCGAAAATCATTGCAATCCGACACGTCCTTCTGGGTACAACTATTTTTTGGACGGTGAGCCACACTGGTTTCGCAGTGAATATTGAACGTAAATATGACATTATAATCGACTCTTATTGTGAGCTTAGGAGATCTCTGGAAATTCTTGGTTCTTCTCAAAGCACTAAATAAACCAATAGTTTGTTTTCTTCATGCTTCCTTTCATTGCGGTTAAATATAAATTTTAATTCTTCTATTCTTCCTCGTCGCTGAGCGAGAAAAATTACGCCAGTTTCTGCACCGTTTCCTTAAAAGAGATATAAAAATCCCGAGAGTAAGTACTTGAATATACGAAGTGATCTCAAGAGAGATAAAAAATCCTCTACCGCTGATCTCTCTTGATACGAGTATCTCAGATTATTTTAAAAAATAAGCAAAACAATCTTCTGATAAAGAAATGGAGCTCGGAAAGAAAAACAAAAACGGTAAAATTATTACTTCAAAAATTGCAGGAGAAATTTTCATTTTTCAGCCTACAGCAACACTTAGAGACAACTAAAATACAGGGCGTTCCAAAATTATCTTTGCAACTTTGAGCGTGAATAACACAGAAACGGAATAAGAGAACAAAATCGGTTTCTTGCATATTGAACAGTACGTTCCAAAGTTTGCTAGGATGCTAGTAAGGCTCTGTTGGCTGCCCGAATAATATCGAGACGAGATTCAACCTCCTGCCATGTTTTGCCCAGCATATCCTCTGGAATTGTTGTCATGACAGCTGTAATCCTATGCTTCAGCTCATCCACTTCCGGAACCTTTGTGTGGTACACAATATCCTTTACATAACCCCAAAGAACAAAAACCTAGGGGAATAAGCTTAGGTGAACATGGAGGCCAAGGAATATGACCACCCCGTCATGTCCATCGCTCCTGAAAGGTTCCATCAAGAAACTCATGAACACGAAGTGCCCGGCGCGGGTGTGCACCGGCCTGCTGGAAGATGATAGCCGGTTGCAGGCCATCCAATTGGAAGGTAACGATGATGCTGGGTGTGCAGTAGACCGCACCAGACTGTCACGTTCAATCTCCATCATCGTTACCTTCCAATTGGAAGGTAACGATGGATACGGTTGTGAAGGAGACCTTAGGACTGTCACGTTCAATTTTCATCACCGTTACCTTCCATTTGGAAGGTAACGATGATGCGGTTGTGCAGGAGACCTTAGGGCTGTCACGTTTAATCTCCATCATCGTTACCTTCCAATTGGAAGGTAACGATGATGCTGGTTGTGCAGGAGACCGCACCAGACTGTCACGTTTAATCTCCATCATCGCTTACCTTCCAATTGCACAGTAACGATGATGTGGTTGTGCAGGAGACCTTAGAACTCGCATCGTTTAATCTCCATCATCGTTACCTTCCAATTGGAAGGTAACGATGATGCGGTTGTGCAGGAGACCTTAGGGCTGGCACGTTTAATCTCCATCATCGTTACCTTCCAATTGGAAGGTAACGATGATGCGGTTGTGCAGGAGATCTTTGGGATGTCACGTTTAATCTCACCGACGGCATGTGAATTTTCAGGTCCCATATTCTGCAGTTATGCCTGTTGATGACACCACAGACATGAAACGTTGCCTCATCGCTGAATAAAACACGTTTCAGGAAGCCCTCTTCATTAGCAATCCTGTGGAGCATATCAACAGCAAAATCGAAACGTTTCGGTTTATCCCCGGGGTGCAGTGCCTGTGTCAAATGCACTTTGTAGGCAGTCAGGTGCAAGCACTTGTGCTGCACCGTGTGTATCGTTGTAGGTGGTAACACGAACTGCCTTGAGGCCGTACGAATGGACTTCGCTGGACTTCGTAGGAAACTGTCGAAAATGTTCCGTATCCTCTTCACATATGCTTGTCCTACCAGTGCCCTTTTTTATGAAGCACACTACCAGTCTCAATACACTTCATGTGCTATTCGCGTATTGAGGGTCTGGATGGTGTATTACATCAGTATTTGATACGGAAATTCCTTTGGACTTGTGTATCTGACTTCGTCTCAATGCAAAATGCCACACACTGGGCCTTTTCCTGTGGAGTAGTGATCACAAGTTCAGAGTCGTACCTGAAAGTAAACAAAACATTTTTGCCTACCAACAAAACTTTTGCGGTGCTGTTACATGCACAAAAAAAAACAGAACTTTGCTATTTTATTTGGTTTAGGTTTTATTGAGTGTCAGCGTTGTAAAGGCCGCCCCGGTGGCGCAGAGGTCTAAGCGTTGGCATCTGATCATTCGTTCGAAAGGGGTCCGGGTTCGAATCCCGGTGAGGCATGAATGTTGTGTTTGTCTTACGGCACTAGATCTTTCCCTTCCCTGGACCCAGTGACCCTAAATTAGGGACGGGCGGCTGCTTATAATCCATTGAGTTGCTCACGGTGGTCGTTAAACCTCCAATAAAAAAAGTTGTAAAGATAATTTTGGAACACCCTGTATACGGAAACTCTAAAAGGAAGTGCAACCGAATATGAAACTGGATCATGAAATACTAATTAATAATCAATAATGCGTCCACGGCAGTGAAAAAATTTGAAACTTTTGTCTGCATGTACGCAATTAGCTTTCTATTTCTATATCAATGACTTTTTGATACGGTAGAATGAAACTTTGTAAATGGTAAAGGAACTAAAATTAATATACAGATAGCAGAGATATTCCGTGTTTCCCAGGTTTAGCAAAATATAAAACAATCAGCTTCCGAGCAAGTGTTTCCTGAAAACGTTCTCCTGAAGTTATGATTACGATATATGCAAAAGTTCTGTCCATTTTTTTGTGATGCAAATTCCAATTTTTGCGTAATAACAAATGGCGCGTGTGATGGCCAAAATGCTTCGGCGAGTAGGTTTTAAAAAGGCACCAAGTGTGCAGGTGCATCTCATTCGTAAACAAGTCACTCAATGGTTAACATGTCAAGCAATAAGGATCCCATTAGGCATTGAGTTCGACAAAAGCAACAATGCAGCTGAACCCTGCCTAGGTGCACGAGCACCAGTGTAAAACACTAAAAGATAAGTCTTCGGTTTGCGAAGTTCCATCGCAACTGGAGTGCAGAGGACTGGAACCACGTCATCTAGTCTGCAATTCACGGTTTCAATTCCATCACGACAATGGGAGAGTTTTTGTGCGGTGTAAACCATACGAAACGCTTGCAAAAAATAGTCAGGTGGTGGCGGTGTAGTAGGTTGGGGTGCGTTTACATCGGCTTCTTTGTGGGCTCTCGTATCTGTCGAGATTTCGTCACCGGAAGCAGGTAGATCATCCATCTTGCCTATCGTCTACAGCCGTTTGTAAGGATTCTCATTCCGTGTCTTTCAACAGGGCAACGCCCCATCGCATATTTTCCGAGTGGCGACCCGTTGGCTCCATGAGCCTTCAAATGAGTTTACCGCACTCGAATGTCCCCCTCGATCGTCTTACCTCACCACCATTGATTTGTGGGACGAATCTGAGCGTTCTGTTTGAACCCGCCAATCCCCAGTGGCAATTGTGGATGCTCTACGAGAGGTAATCCTCACCTGATAGGCAGTAATTCCACCAATGTGTTTCAAAACCTCATTGAGTTTTTCCCACGATGTCTGGCTGCTGTGTGAGGAGAAAAGGTACAGAAACACGTTATTAGGTAGGTGTAAATAATAATTTGTCCATTCAGTTTAGGTGAACCACGATCGAAAGTCATTGTATTGAGATTGTTGTCTGGATTATAGTAAGTAAGATCATAGTCTGGAAATGGATTATCTTGATGTCTAGTGATTATATATGATTATAATATATCCAGACTTCAGGTATTGCAAAATAAATTCGTCAGACTTTCGGAATTAAAAAATAATTTCACTCCAACTAATGAATCTCAATTTAGCTTTAGAAATTTTCATAGAGTATATCAAGGAAAATATGGTATTTTAACTCTTAATCAGTTATATAATTTTAATTTAGGTAAAATAATGTACAAAGGGATTAAAAATAATATCAATAATGAATTTATAATAATATCTAAGCCTGTACAGAGCCACGATACCAGATATCACGACTTGCTGAAACCTGTCTTTCACAGAACTCATTATACTGTATAATGCAAATTATAAATTACATGGGACCGCATTACTAGAACTCATTACCTCTTGAGATTACTAATTTGAATATCTTCAAGAGGAAACTAAAGCTTCATTTAATAAATAATAATTAGAAGTGAGGGGAGCGAGGTGCGATTGTTAGTATGTGACGGTGGGAAGGTGTGAGCGATAGGTAGTTGGTGGAGAAAGACCTTGCATTTACATCTCTGTTGTTGTTTGTTTGTTTCTTTCTTTTTTTCCTTTCCTAGTATATTTAAATGTTTATTTCATTTTACGTTCAATAATTTGAATTGCTGTTTCTGCGAGGCTTGACTTGATGTGCGTACATAGGGAGACTGGGGCTATGTCAGGTCTGTGTTAGGCCTTTTTCCCTTTCTTCCTAGATGTTTGATTTAATCATTATAACAATGGCAATTTTTTAAAATGTATTTGTATTAAAACAGCTAAAATAAATAAAAATAAATTGGCGGACTAACGTGCTGATCATTTCAACGTGGTCGTTTGGTTAATTCTTTCGAAAGGGTGATTTACACGCAAAACATCTACTCAAGAATATTAGGGATGTAAGGGCTAAAACTGAGTCATAAGGGTGTGACGTACTACAGAAGTGAAAACATGTGTCAAGACGACGAATCTGCAGCGAGACATTATGTCTGCGTAGCTCAGTTGGGAGAGAGACTTACTCCGGAGTGAGGGGACACTACTTCGATGTCCGACGTGGACAAACTCGTGTTTTCACATTGGCGCCCCATTGTGGAAAATGGATTCAGTGGCCGTTGGGTTCTTCGAAAAATGTGTGATGCTTGTTCCACACATTGTTTGGAATTAACTAAA
Source organism: Macrothele yani (assembly GCA_039090855.1). Lineage (NCBI taxonomy): Eukaryota > Metazoa > Arthropoda > Arachnida > Araneae > Macrothelidae > Macrothele > Macrothele yani. The sequence goes on from CM076992.1 coordinate 88,576,380, forward strand.
AATTCATCGCTTCAAGAAAAATAAATTACGAGGGAGATGATATGACGAACTACAGAGGTGAAAACATGTATCAGGACGAAACATCTGCTGCGAGGCATTCTGTCCGCGTAACTCAGTTGGGAGAAAGACTTACTCCGGAGTGAGGGGACACTGCTTTGATGGCCGTCGCGGGCAAACTCGTGTTTTCACATTGGCGCACGATTGTGGAAAATGGATCCACTGGCCATTGGGTGCTTCGTACAATGAGTGATGTTTGTTGAACATATTGTTTGGAATTAATTAAAACATTTCATACTTCGCTTCAAAGACAAAAAAAAGATTAAGAGGGAGATAATGTAACGTACTATAGAGGTGAAAACATGTGTCAAGACGACAAATCTTTAGCGAGACATTCCCTCCACGAAGCTCAGTTGGAAGAACGACTTACTACAGAGTGAGGGGGACACTGCTTCGATGCCCGTCGCGGACAAACTCGTGTTTTCACGTTGGCGCCCGATTGTGGAAAATGGATCCACTGGACGTTGGGTGCTTCGAAAAATGTGGGATGTTTGTTCCACGCATTGTTTGGAATTAATGAAGGATTCCTACTTTGCTTCAAACACAAAAAACAAATTAAGAGAGGAGATGATGTGACATATTACAGAAGTGAAAGCGTGTGTCAAGACGACAAATCTGCAGCGAGACATTCTGTCTGCGTAGCTCATTTGTTAGAGTGACTTACCCCGGAGTGAGGGGACACGAACAAACTTGTGTTTTCACAAGGGTTAAAGCTCATGTAGCTAATCAGTTTTAAATTTCAATAGTCGGTCGGAATATTTGACTTTGAAGTTCTGTAGCGAGAGGGTATATTGCATGGGTTTTGTTTTTAGTGGCACAGAACATACGAGTACGCTCTCCTCTTCCCCATTTTCTGTACCATCTATTTATTATACATTTTATTACTGTAAAAACCGGATATTCAAATTATGCTACAGGTGATTTCACGATGTCTATGCATCATCAGTCTTCATACCCCTTAAAACAAAAGCTATCAAAAGTAAATTTTATATTCTGGAGTTTTGTGAAATAATGCTATAAAAATTACCATTCACCCTTTGTTTAAAGATAATTGAAAGTCATTGTCAGTTTAAAAAGATCGAATACTAGTAATTCATTATTAATTTGTATTTTGTTGCTTCGAAAAATCACGATGAAAAATGCTTAATTTGTGAAAAGTCCTCTTGCAGAGAAACATATTACAAACCTATTTAAAAAAATAATAATAAGCTACGTATAACAGAAAATAAAATGACTAAATCAGTCGCTTTAGTAACAGGAAAAACAATTTTCATCATCGCCCAATTTGTTTTACGATGAACATGAGCCGAACCCGCGAGTGTTTCTGGTTGAGTGGTGAAAGGCGCACGTTGCCTGTGGAGCGAATTCATTCGACGGGGTTTCATTCCTGACTGGTGTGGATGGGTTATCTGGTGTAAGGGCTGAAAAGTGCAGGTTCTTCGATTTTTGCGAAATTTCAGTTTTAAAAACGGAAAAATATGAAACAGACTTTTCTGAAATAAACGGAATTTCTGACTACGGAAAATCTGTGAAAATATGGAAGTTATGAAATAAATGGGCACTTTAAAAAATATATATATGAAAAAGACGGACACCTACTAACAAATTTGCTGCACGTTATTTTCAGTGAATTCACACCACTTATTTATTTTTTTTTTGAAAAGGATAAACTCATATGAAACAACAAATGTAAACTTTATTTTATTGACAAATTCATTCAACCACTTTAGTAAAGACAATAGTCCAAGTTCGTGATTTTTTTTCTTTCTTTGACTGAAGGTTTAACGACCACCGTGAGCAACTCAATGGGCTATAAGCAGTCGTCCGTCTCTAATTTATGGCCACTGGTACAGGGAAGGGAGAGAGCCAGTGCCGTAAGACAAACACAACATGCATACCTCAACGGGATTCGAACCCAGACACTTCACGGACGAATCATCATAAGCCAGCGCTTAGACCACTGCGTCACCGGGGCGGTTAGGTTCGTGATGACCATCACGACTGCACCATTTTTCAGTCGTAAAATGTGAGGCGGAAGTCCACTCGTCTCGATCGCGTGTAAAAATTCAACTGAATAGCGCACTGTTTCACTCTCATCTTCAGTCACAACTGTGTTTGTGAATGTTGTTGGAATGAGATTCGCGTTGCGAGTACTGTCGGAATCGACGGATTTTTTTAAGAATAAACTCATATGAAACAACAACTGTAAACTTTATTTGATAGACAAATTCATTCAACCACTTCAGTAAAGACAATAGTCCAGGTTCGTGATTATTTTTTTTTTGCTGAAGGTTTAACGACCACCGTGAGCTACTCAATGGGCTATTAGCAGTCGCCCATAATATTTTTATTAACAATTGTCAACGGAATGTTTATTCACATCTTTACATAATGGGAACGAACGTCTTACCTACGTGAATACACTGGAGCGAATGAATATTAAATTGTATATATACATCACACAATCCAACGAGGTAACGCAATGAGGTCATCGAGAGTGTTCGCTGTTCCGATGGGAAGAACTTTAATACGAATGCCTGCTAGCGTTGCTTTGCGCAACGGTTCGCTCAGAAAAGAGACTTCACTCTTTGGACTATCTCAGTGCCTCCATGCTTTCGCTTTCAACAGCGCTTGAGTCAACCGCAGGCGATCAAATGTCAATCGCACGCTTCTCCCATAAATTTTACATGGTAACTTTGCCACCCCACCACGACCGAACCGTTGCAGCAATCTCCTTTTTCTCTTCGCCTGGCACATCTAGATGATAAGACATTTATTTTGGTACCTCAACCATATCTGTACGTTCAGCCGTTCTCTCAAAATAGGATTCACAGTAAAATAACTTATAGAATAAATATATAGATTCTTCTGATTTAGACGATCGTAAAATACGACCCTGACAGCGACGAAATGTGATGTAGCGACGAAAGTCTATCTTCGCATGCTTAAGCTAAAATCTGACCTCAAGGTAGAAAGAAAAGCTAAATCGCCAGTGTGTTAGTGAGGGGTATTAAGAACTTTTGGTCTAGAATATATATACAGGTTTACAACCCATGGTGTTATACATTATTTTAAAGTTCTCGTCAATAATAGGTACCCCTTTCCTTTGGGGAAGTCGTGGGGAAACTAAATTTCGCTACGACACACCGTTTTCGAGATATTTGAGAAAATCAAACTAGGTTGCTCACCAACTACTCCCGTTACCCATTTTCGTTATACCGAATTTTTTTTTATTGGCGATTTACTTTACTACTATCGGGGAAGATGCATGGTATCAAAAAGATTACAATATCAATTTGCAGTAACCTTAAGCTAAAAATCCTAGGTAATAACAGAATTTGAATATTTTTACCTCAATACAAATTTCGAAGATGACAATCCGTTTTTTTAATGTAAATATGACAAAGATGGTAAGTCGGATAATATCCGAAAACTTGGTTGTCCTTTAGCGGGAATCGAATCTGCGTCTCCCAGATAGCGCCCGGGTATGCTAACCACTACCCCACGACCAAGTCTCAATTTCTCGATTAATTTGAATTTAACCATCACATGATTCGCTACTCGAAGCAACCGGCATTCATGTTTAGCGAATCTAGAGGTTGAGGATCCTATCCCGTGATTGCCCAGATAAATCATGAAATGGAATACGGGATTACACCATACAATACAAATTTTGAAGATGGCAATCTGTTTGTGTGTGTGTGTGTGTGTGTGTGTTATTTACAAAAAAAAAGGATTGTCATCTTCAAAATTTGTATTGTATGGTGTAATCCCGTATTCCATTCGCACTAACTCCCCTTTATTTGTCAATAACCACAGTAAAGCACTAACTAATAGTACATGAGCAAGGTGTGCGTGCTTAGCTTGCTATTTTGCTAAGCAGTAAACCATTTATTAGCAACAACATCCTGTATAGGAAATCGCCCCGGTCTTAAAGATTCATTTGCAGTGAATAAAGTTCTAATTGCTTCATTTATGATGCACAAACACCAATCAAAGTGTATCAAATTTGTAGAGCTATTCCATATCGACACATTTCACTTATGCACTTGCAAAGCTCTCTATTTTCGAAGCTGCTTTTCGTTGTTATGAGAATGCCATCTGTTACTCGCGAATGTTATCCATGACATTAGCTAACGTCATGAATTTTGTCAGCGCATGACAGGTGACCGGTTTACGCAACGAGATACCACCTCTGATAAGCCGCAGCTCAAAATATGCGACCAACAGGTGATTTTGATATAAGAGTAATTTCATTTTTGCTTTAGTTGAAACTACTGCTGTACAAGTTTTGGTCAAAATGTGCCACACAATAAACCTTAGCATATTTATTTTTTTCATGTAAAGTAATCATTGCGCGTATATATATAATGTATCCATACAAAACACTGAGTGGCCACTTTATTATGAACTCCTGACAGTTTTAAGCAAATGAGCTATGGCTGCACGCTATTGCCGCCAGAGGGCGAGACTAGTATAAAAAGGGAAAGCTTAGTGCTTGCGACAGTAGTAGAAGGTATTTTTGGGTGACGAGATGGGTAAAAAATGCGCTTTGACGGACTTTCAACGTGGGATGATTGTAGGATCTCGGAGCCATGGAGCGGTATCACCGAAACCGCTGCATTAGTGAAATGTTCCAGAGCAGCTGTTGTTAAAGTGTTTGAAGACTGGACTGTAAACCAAAGAACTCGGTCTCTACGTGCAACGTGTGGTCGAATAGTGACTGCTAGGGCGGAATGGAGGATGTCCAGACTGGTAACAGACAACAGAAGGGCAACAGGGCAGATAATTACAGACCATCTTAATCAAGGATCCCCTCAAATGATCTCTGCACTCACTGTTCGCCGTACACTGCATCGGATGGGATATGGCAGCCGAAGGCCAGTTCCAACACCTTTGCTGTCTGCAGTTAACAAGAGAAAACGTCTCCAGTTCGCACAAGAGCACAAGGATTGGACAGTCGTTAATTGGAAACAAATTATGTGGTCCGATGAATCACGTTTTCAGTTGCACCATGCCTATGGCCGAGTGAGAATTTGGCAGAAACAGCACGAAAGCATGGACCCCAAATGCATAGCTACAACCCTTCAAACTGGTGGAGGCAACGTTATGGTTTGGAGAATGATTTCCTGGCATGCTTTGGTCCCTTTAATTTGTGTTGATCAACGTCTGAGTGGCGCATCATATATGTAAACATCGTTGCGGACCAAGTGCATCCTCTCATGTGGATGGTTTATCCCAATGGCGATGGCTACTTTCAACAAGATAATGCGTCCTGCCATAGCGCTCGTATTGTACAGGATTGGTTTCAGGAACATGCCGGTGATTGTACTTTGCTTAGGTGGCCCCCACAATTTCCAGACCTCAACCCCATTGAGAATTTGTGGGATGAAGTTAAACGAGTCATCAGACAGCTGGATCCACAACCCTGGAATCTCACACTTCTGGAAAGTGCTATTCATCAAGCATGGTCTCAGATCCCACAAACCACCTATGAACATCTCGTGATGTCCATGCCACGAAGGATCGACGCAGTATAAAGGCAAAAGGTGGCCCAACTAAGTAGTGAGGGGATGGTCATAATAAAGTGGCCACTCAGTGTATAACAAATGTAAAAATATACTGCTGGACAATGAAAATACCACATCATGAAGCAATGCACGAAATGAGACTGGCGCACGGGCGAGCCCAGTGGTCAAAACACTGGGTTCTGAACATCCATCCGAGATAGGTCTGTTTTTTGTATCCGGAGGGGCATGGATGTTGCGTTTGTCTTACGGCACCGGGTCTAGCCCTCCTCTGGAACCAATGGCTCTAAAGTAGGGACGGACTACTGCTTATACCCCATCGAGCTGTTCACGGTAGTCGTTAAGTACCCAAACAAACTGTGAAAACATATTGGGTTGTCGCAAAAGTCATGACGTATTTTAGCCATGTTTTGCAAAGGTCATTTATTGATAGAAATAACAAAGATCAATCAATAATATAATGCCTGTTTTTTTTCTATAATCTTTTGCCACCTTTCAGTGAGCTGCAGAATGCCTCGTTCGTAGAAGGACCTGTCTTTCGTGGCGAAAAACTTTACAAGGTGCTGATTTACAGCCTCATCTGAATTGAATGGTATACCACGATAGGACTGTTGAAGAGAGCGAAACAAGTGGAAGTCTGACGGTGCAAAATCAGGCGAGTATTCTGGGTGGGGCAACACATCCCACCCAAGCTGCAATAATTTTTGGCGGGTGATCAAACTTGTGTGTGGTCTCGCGTTGTCGTGATGGGACACACCACTTTTACGATGAACGAGCTCTGGACGTTTCTGGATGATGGATTCGTTCAAACTGTCCAATTGCCGACGGTACACATTCGAATTGATTGTTGGTTCCGTGGTAGGAGCTCGAAAAGCACGACCCCTTTAAAATCCCACCACACTGAGACCAGAACCTTCCGCTGATGAATGTCTGCTTTGGATGTCGTTTGAGGCGAAGCAGCACGTCGGGAGCAAGACTGTGTGCGCAACAAATAGGTGTACACAATCCACTTTTCGTCACCAGTTATCAATCCCATCAAAAAACGATCGTTTTCCTCACGTTTAATGAGCATATATCGCAGTTGTTTATACGCGCCTTCAATTGAGCTTCTTTGAGTTCACGAGGAACCCCCACATCGAGCTTGCTTACGTATCCCAGCTTCTTCAGGTGGTCGTGAACGCTTGAATGATGGATGTGCAATGTGTCTGCAATCTCTCGTGTCGTATAACGTGGGTTTGACTCAATCAATGCCTGATTTTGTCATCAACCTCGGTGGGCCTCCCGGACCGAGGAGTAGCGTTGAGGTCGAAATCACCAGCACAGAATTTTGCGATGACGTTCTTGTAGAGCATTATCACCGTACACCTTACGCAACTTTTCACAAGCTTGATGCGCGTTCTTCCCTTTACGGAAGTTAAACAGCAAAACATGGCGAAAGTGCACAGTTTAGTCTTCTATCCTCAACTTGTTGTCAAATCTCCGCAAATCAACCAAATCGCCCACTATTCCTTTTAGACTGCAGCTAGAAATGGCACCTGTTGAATGCCATAGCGATTACAAAGCTGCGCATGCCTCTAGTACTTCCAAAACCGCCCAACCGCCATCGGGTGCCAAAATAAGTCATGACTTTTCCGACAACCCAATAAATTTCGCGGTGTCGTTTCGAACCCGCATCTTTCTTTTCCGGAATAAAATGCTTTCCCCGTTACGCTACAGCGACGGAATTTATCGCTGCAACTTTGCCGTCTTGACATGTGCTTCACTTCTCTACTACGTCACATGTACCCGTCCTCCCGTTTGGAAAGTTCTGGGGCGGAATCATCAATTTCCGTGTCATTCGGCAAACCATTCTTGAAGTAGCTCGCTGAAGAAGGTTTTCTGATTAATTCCAGTCGATGTGTGGAAGAATCATGCTGCATTTTTGGAAGTGAAGAAGGAGTTCTTCATGAAATTCCAGAAGAAGTGTGGAAAGAACATCACACCTTATTAGAAGAACCCAACGACCAATAGATCCATTTCCACAATGGGGCGCCAATGTGAAAACCCAAATTTGTCGAAGCCGCATCCTTCTGCTCTACAGACGAATACTTTCCTAATTAATGTAAATCGATGGAATTTATCGCTGCAACTTTGCCGTCTTGACATGTGCTTCATCTCTGTAGTGCGTCAAAAAACGAAAACTGGGATTAAACTTACAGCACATACAAACATGTAGGTCGGAATGAAGTGAAGTAATTTAGAGAGTTTTCATGAATCTGTAAGGCAAGGAGACAGTGTAATGTGGCCTGAGTTAGTACGTTGTATGTCCCCAATGATTGGCCATACGCTATCCACAACACGGCGTGGCATCGAGAGGATCATGCCCCGGATGGTGTTCTGAGGAAATAATGTCCATGTTTCATTGACCTATGCACACAATTCATCGACACTGCAAGGCACTCGTGCAGAGGCCCCAAGACGTCTGCCAGTGGCATTTCACACGTTCTGAGTTGAGGAGAAATCTGAGCATTGCGCTGGCCACCGCAGCACTTGAACACCTCATAGATGCTGTCTGCTAATGTTCGAAGTTTACAGGTGGGCGTGATCTTGTTGAAACTGGGCATCACGGATACCAGAGAGATACGGCAACAAAACGGGCTGCAGCAACTCATCGACATATCCTCGTGCTCTCATAGCACCCACTATGCGTGCGAGTGATGGACTGCTGTTGAAGCAGTTACCACGTCAAATCATGACACTAGGCTGAGAAGCTGCATGACGCTCACGGATGGGTGCATCACGGGTTTTCCAGACATCGATTGTCGCCGTTGAGACAGAACCGAGACTCGTCGCTGAATACGACATTGATGCCGCCCCGATGGCGCAGTGGTCTAATCGGTGGCTTATGACAATTCGTCCGAGATGGGTCCGAGTTCAAATCCCGGTGAGGCATGAATGTTTTATTTGTCTCACCCCACTGGCACTCTCCCTCCCTGGAGCAAGTAGTTGTACATTAGGGACAGGAGACTGCTTATATCCGATCGGGTTGCTTACAGTGCTCGTTAAACCTCCAAATAAAAAAAGTAAGATATAAATCCATTGTTTCCTCCACGCATGTTGGGTATGGCACCACCCCAACTTGGCGCGACGATGTGCGGTTGTGTGACGAATGTAAAAAGATAAGAAGTTTGTTTTCAGTATATGCTGACAGGCTGACTGGTTTACAAGCTGTCAGAGCTCTCTTGCTGGGTTGTCTTTCGTTGAGCCTTCTTCGGTTAATTTGATTTGCGTTAGGTTGACTTGTGTTAGGATATACACTATCTACCAACAAGTAATTGGACACCTGTGATAGCAAAGGAAAACGAAGTTTATTCACCTTCAATAGTTGGTGGAGCCTTCACGAGCGGCGATTACAGCTGCGACCCTCCGGGGCATACTCTCAACCAGGCGTTGTACGACGGATAGCGGTATTTTCTTCCACTCGGCTTGGAGAATACAGGTCATTTCCTTCCAAAATGGTGCAGTAGGTATTTCTTCCACTCGGCTTGGAGAAGACATGTCTTTCATCCAAAATGGTGCAGTGGGTCTCGGCGTTGAGTCTACCAGGAATTGCGATCAAATGTCCCGTGCCATACCAGGAGAAACACCCCCGTAGCATAATACCACCGCCGCTGAACTTCACAGTTGGCACAATACATTCCGGCAGGAGGCGTTCTCCAGGCAGATGCCAAACCCAGACCCGCCATCCGAACGGTAGAGGGTGAACCTTGATTCTTCACTCCAGAGAACCTGTTTCCACTGTTCAACGGTCCACTGTCGACGTTCTTTGCACCACGTTAGCCAAGCAGCACTATTGGACTTGGTGATCAAAGGCTTGTGGGCGGCAGAACGTCCATGATAATCCAGCAGATGGGCTTCCTTACGGATGGTATTCATCGAAAGAACATTCCCGGATGCCTGTTGAAACTCCTCGCGGATGTGGCCCATCGATGTGATGCGGTTCTTCCGAATTTCTATAGCCAGCACCCGTCGGTCTCTAGCTCCCAGTCTTATGGGTCTGCCGGGTCGGGACACATTCCGACAGTCACCTCTCATTTTCCACTTGCCAATCACGTAGGCCACTGTCGATTTTGGGTACTTCAACTAGCTGGATATGTCACGTATGGATCGGCCATTTCTGTTATACCCGACGATTACACCTTTCTTGAAATCAGAGAGCTCCAAACTGCGTCGCATCTTGCATGCGACTGGTTGAGTTGTTGTTTCCCGCACGACATTTAACGGCGGCGGCCGTGACGTGTAACAAGACCGCAGATATCGTCGATTGCAGGGGTGTCCAATTACTCGTTGGTAGATAGTGTATTTCCTTTGAGGAGTTTCTTTTAGCTAATTTTATATGTACTAACTCACGTTAAATTAAAATTTAATTTAAGTTCTTGCTAATATCGTTATGAGATAGTTGATGTTCAATGTCTAAGCTGATTCTAGAGTAATTATTGAAAGATGTTTTATTATTGTAGAAGTGACAGTCGTTATCAACGTGATGTGAATATTCACTACTGATTGAGTGACTCAAATAAAGTGCTGAAAAGCTGAAAGTAGAACTATTGACTTTATCTTGAAGTATAATTTTAATGCTTCCTAAGGATATTAAAGTTAAGCTATCCCGGGTTCCGACTAATTCGGGTCAGTTACGATATTTAGAGGGTCTTCAGTAGCGGTGATTGGAGTCTTCTTGTAAGATGGTGTTCCAGATTAAACCAACTTTGCCCATATATCCAAATATTTAAAGCCTAAAAACATTACGTAATTGCTGATGTTATATTTTTAGGGTGCGAAAGTAACCTTTAACCAGTATTTCTACTAGTACGGACTCTTAAAAGAGTTAGGTAATCTTAAAGAATAACAGCTTGGCCTGTCACCCTGTGGCGCAGTGGTCTCAGAACATTCGTCCGGGACAGATACCGGTTTGAATCCCGTGCGAGGCATGGATAGTGTAATCCGCTGGCTTACGACACGATAGTGTGATCCGCTGTCTACAAGATCCGCTGTCTTACGACACCAGACATTTCTCTTCCCTGGAGCCAGTGACCCTAAATTTGGGACAGGAAAGTGTTTCTAGTGATTTTAGTTGCTCACGTAGATCGTTTAATTCTGAAATTAAAAAACATGTTAATAAAAAAAACTGCTCGGCCACTCCTCTTAGATAAACAGTGGCGGTGATCGGAGTCTTTTCCACAGTTACGTCAGGATCAGCACCACACAATAAAGAGTAACCCATTTTATCATGACCTTGAAGATGAATCCACTTTTTGAATGTTTTCTGTGTGGATTCCTTGATTCTTGGAATTAACAAAATATGACAGGGCGTCCGCAATGTGACCTTGTTTGCGTATGTCATAAGTGTACGCACGGAATCGCCATTAAGGCCATTTCAGACACGCGATTGGTTCGGAACTGTTTTGGAGACAGTGTAGGGGTTCGAGCTGTTTTGGTGACAGTGTCGCCTAAGAGGAAATATTCACGTGACTGGAACAACTATGTCTTCTGCTATGGGAATTTCTGCATGCCAAGAGTTTCCCTGTGAGGTCACTTAACATATTGTGATAAATGATCGTATTGAATAATTTACTGCAAACTAATTTTGTCTACGATATCATAAGCGGTACTTGCGCTTCCTCAGATCAATACAAGAGTGAAATCTATCTGAATATTAAAACTGAAGACGACTTCAATAAATGGCTAATTGAACATCAAAGACTCAGTATCAGACAATGTATGGCAGTACGTTAGCTTAGTACCCACGGCTATTGGTTCTGCTGTGGAAATACCTTAGAACGAATTGCTGGACTCTGATTGACCTTTAAAAGGACCTTTAACATTGAAAAGTGTCTCCCCACACCGGAACATTTATTTAGACGTTCACGTTTTTTTCGCCCTCATGAATGTGAAGATGTCTATGTAGCAGAAAATATCAACTTTATATATTTCCTGCCAAAGAAGTCCTGTCTAACGATGCGAACTAACACATGAAAGTAATGTCCTGTGGAGATCCACAGTTCCGCCGGAATAAATATTGTAGAATATGGTCTGTCACGTATTGTGTCTGATTGAAGAATACGTTGCCTGTCATACAATGCGTCTGATTAAATTAAGAAATTCCTCATATTTTTGTCGCTACAAGCTTCACCAAGAAATTCTTTCAACACCGCATCTTAACTAACCTGCCCCCCTCAAACAGTAACAAAAACAACAACATCAAAAAACCCTCGAAGCAACTCATGGGTTCTCACTCACTACAAAACATACCTTTAGTAATCTGAAACCAACTGGTAGACCATAAAATCAAAGGACAGGGGTCAGTTCTGACGTGCTGCCATCTCTCGGTCTTGCGCGAACAAGGTCAAGTGGGTCTATTCCGGAAGATCAGAAAAGATACGTGGAGTACAACATCTTAATGTGAGAACTCCAATGTCTCCTACACATAAAATACTATACCTATTTATCTTGTGTCTCATTCCCACTGTACAAGTTGAATAAGAAAATATATCAATGTTGCACAAGAAACATGGAAGCATTAATCACTTACGATAGTACAGTAAATCGTTACATGTTCCCGTCACGTGACTTACTATACGCTCCGCCTACACAATAGAAATCACCCTCTGACCAATCGCGTGGTCTGAATCGCCTCTACTGCTATTCCGTATATGCACTTCTGAAATACTAAACCGGGCTCGAGTCCATGATGACGCAAAGGCGGCGTGTGAGTCTTACGGGACTAGCTCTATTCCTTTCATGGAACCAACGGTCCTAAATTCTGTACAAGGACAATCGGTTGAACTGATCATGGTGAGGTCGTTTATCCTCAAAAGTAAAAGGAATTACGAAATGCTTGCTGTGGCTTACAACTAACTTCTCCTCTAGTAAGCGCAGCATGGATGTGGGGCTGACTCCGAACACTCGTTCCGAGCGCAGAAGAGATGCTTCCTGGTGTAATGAAACGGAGGATTACAAGTATCTTCCTATGCATTGTATGCAGGACAAGTGACAGTGGGCTTACAATACGATGTGTTGTTCGGTTTTTCACATCTATGAAAAACGAAAATGCGTCGTCTGGCGCATCCTTCTCGATATTTTTCTTATTTCAGTTTCAAAGCTATGTCGTTTTATTCGTTCTATGAGACTGGATTTTAATGATTTCTGAGCTCCTTTTCAAGGCATATTTGGGAACATCGATATGAATTTCCAGGCGAAAAATACCAGGTATTTGTAAGACCACGGTCTTAGTTCTTTGGCAGACTGAATGGAATATTTCACAGAATATTTGTGTAAGTCCGAACAATATATCTCACCAGTTGAAAACAACTGCTTCAGAATATTTAATTTTGGTTCTACAGGAACATTGCTACTCGTTCTTTTATTGTTTCTTCTTATTACCTTAAAATATACTACAATCCATACTTTCATAAAGTAAAATTACTTAATGGTAGTTTTAGGTGTCCCATGAAATAAGATTTGCGGAAATTGTGCTTTTCAGAGATTTAATAAAGTTTGACATTTGTGCGACATCCTTTGCTGCAGTTTTCCTACAAATATTAAAATATAGCTTTTATATTATATGAAATGTTTAACTCTTTTTTTCAGAATTATATTATACCAGTAGTATTTGGATTTCTTAAATCGTGATACCGTTATTTGGGTACCTTCAAGTATTAGAGGAAAGGTTATTAAAATTGAACACAGAAGCAAATATTATTTTACGGCTAATATTTTAAATATGATAGGATATATTTCATAAACATATGTCCTGACTTTTACCCAAAATAAAACAAACTTTTACTGGAATTGCATTTCCCATGGTAATTTATGGGATTTTAGCGAGTTTAAGAAAACGAAAATTTAAAAAATCGGCCTCTTAGCAAGAACAACAAAACCATTTTTTTCCTTTTCAAAATATATGTAAATCAAGACCGAACTTTGTGTAAAATGAACACTTTAAAAACTACCCCGAAGAAAATTCATTAACGAAAAAAGTAACCTGAAGAAAATTCAGGAAATTAAATTTCTCCTTTAGAAAAAAATATTGTTTCAAATATTTGCTTTTATGAAAAAAAGATCAAATAATTTATTTATTTTGTAAGTGTTTTCTCAAAGAATTCTCTAGCGTTGCTGTCAAGATTTTGAAGCGAATGGGAACGAAAATAACATTTGTATTATTTGTTAAGATCGTATGAAGTGTAACATTGTTCATCAGATGGTCAATTTCATCGAGAAAAAACAAATGTCTGTATACAAGGTGTAGCGCAAAGAATATCGTAGATGTTGAGCTACTGAATTTGTTGTCAAAAAGGCTACGAGTGCTTTGATTTGAATATATTTGCTTCAGTGGCAGACTTCTTGCTAACTGCTTTTTTTTTGGATTCAGAAGAAAATAATTAGAATATAATTTTTCGTTTTCTAAGTGTGAAACTAATATGTTCTTGAAATAATTAAATAAATGAGACGTGATCTTAATACGGAATGTATACTTTCATTCACAGACGGGAGAATGGCCACACATCAATTTCCTTGTCGATTGTCTTGACGGAGAAAATGGCTTTAAACGCTTCTAATGGATGAAGGGGAAATAGCGACAGACGGGGATTAATTTACACGTAAGTGTGATGTTCGACCAAGGGACAAAGTTTGGCCAAGTCTCTTGCTTTGAGCTTAGATTTCAGTTGAAGTTCTTGGCGGTTGCTCCCACAATGGAAATAAACTCGTCGTTTTCATGAAGTGTTTGAAAATGTTACATATGAAAAAAAAGAGAACAGGTAGCGTAAAAACACTCTTCTTTCATGTTTTAATGTATATAAGAGAGAAAACGTTTCGAAAAGGTTTTCCTAAGTTGCAAAAATACATAGAACAGTAAGGAATTTGTACTTAGCTCTGACGGCAAGTATATGCTCTAAAGATTTGGGGTGCATTTGCACTGAAACCCTACACTGTTTTTCGTGAAATAGAGTGAAATCGGTCTTAAATACCAAAATATATCTGTAATTTTTTATATAATTCTGATCCATAGAGAATTCGTATGGAAAAGTGACAGTAATTAGGTCGTTAGGCCACCCCGGTGGCGCAGTGGTCTAAGGCGTTGGCCTCTGATCATTCGTCCGTAAGGGGTCCGGGTTCGAATCCCGGTGAGGCATGGATGTTGTGTTTGTCTTACGGCACTGGCTCTCTCCCTTCCTGGAACCAGTGACCCTAAATTAGGGACGGGCGACTGCTTATAGCCCATTGAGTTGCTCACGGTGGTCGTTAAACCACCAATCAAAAAAAAAAAAAATAAGTCGTTAGGAAAAAAATTGAAGGGGTGAATCAGAAATAAAGTATGAAAACAAAAATAGAACTAGACTATGATGCTGGTACATCGCAAAGTTTAAAAAACCCGTAGGCCTAGAAAGACAGTCGTACAAAATATAATGAGTTATACCGGGAGAAAAACAAGTAAAAGTATTTCTTAAAGGAATACATTTGATTGAGAAAGTACGATATTTTACGTATGTGTTGTGAACAAATGCTTTTCTGGTGAGTCAGCAAAAATGTTATACACAGAAAAAAATAAACAAAATCGCTAAAATATGATTTTTAGTAAAAGTACGAACGCTTCAGTTGGTATGTCTTGAGAATGATTTTTTTCTTGCGAGTTAGCAAACATGTTAAAAAAATACACCTATGAGCCATTACATTATGACCATCCCCAGCCTAGAGAAATGAGCACGCCTGGAGACCGAACGGTGGCGCAGGTGAAGTTTGCAGAACAGTATATATAAAACTCGAGGACCGGCTTTCGCTTAGTAAAGTGTTCGGAGTCAGAATGGGAAAAGCTGCCGACTTATCGGAGTTCGATAAAGGACAAATTGTGATGGCACGGCGCCTTGATACTATAATCTCGAAAATGGCGCGGCTTGTGGATTGTTCGCGTGCCGCTGTACTGAGTGCGTATCAAAAGTGGTGCACAGATGGCCAAACAACGAACCGTCGTCCAGCTGTGTGTCGTCAGCAGCTCATGGATGTCAGGTGGCAGCGGAGAATGTCGCGCATTGTTCACAGCGACCGTAGAGCTACAGTGCGACAAATCACCTGTAGCTACAACTGTGGTGATCAGAAAATGTGTCACAGCACACAGTTCATCGCAGCCTTCTGCGCATGGGTCTGCGCAGCCGAAGATCCAGCCGGGTTCGCACGCTCACTGAACGACATCGCCAACAACGCATGAAATGCGCCCAAGCTCATTGAGATTGGAACGTGCATGATTGGAAGAAAGTTACCTGGTCTGACGAATTAGGATTCCTGGTCCATCACGTAGACCGCCAAAGGCAGATATGCAAATTACCAACGGAGGCTATTTTTTTTTTTTGATTGGAGGTTTAACGACCACCGTGAGCAACTCAATGGGCTATAAGCAGTCGCCCGTCCCTATTTTAGGGTTACTGGTTCCAGGGAAGGGAGAGAGCCAGTGCCGTAAGACAAACACAACATCCATGCTTCACCGGGATTCGAACCCGGACCCCGTTCGGACGAATGATCAGAGGCCATCGCTTAGACCACTGCGCCACCGGGGCGGCACGGAGGCTATGGCAGATGGATGCACTGTTGTGTGGTAATAGGGTAGCGGCAGTGTTATGCTGTGGGCGATGTTTTCTTGAACACTTTAGGCCCCATTATTCCAATAACACAATCCCTGACAGCTGTCAGGTATCTTAAAATCTTTGCGGACGGTAAAAATCTTGAGGACGGTAGACAGCAGTTTGCTGTCTACCGTCCTTCAAAAAGCCATCTGGTTGATGTTCAAAAGCTTGGGATATTTTATTTCTATTGTACGACAAGTAATTCAGATTACTACGAGTAGTATGCTTACACTACTTAAAGAAAATACTGTTGCAAGCAATTTTTATTTATAACCACCACAGATCTGTATAATTCATGTAAACGTGCATAAAAAGCAAGATAGAAAAATAATTGAAGTTATATAGGAATACAATAAAAGCGAGTTGGAAAATATAGTTTAAGAGTAACAAGAAGAAATCAAAAATCGATATTTTAGAAGAAATGTTGGATGTAATCGATCTGAAAAAAATCGGAAATGTTGATATATGTTGTTGTTTGATCACGAAGAAATTCCAGACATCCTGCGGAAAAAATAAAATGATTCATGGAAAAAATAATGAATTCCCATTAAATAATGCATTCCCAAAGCAGTTTTCTATTTATGCTGTTCGTTAGTTCCGACATAGACCTCTTCTGACGAAGCACAGCGTAGTCGAACGGCTTACGAATCTGCTTAAAAACTTCGGGTTCCCTGGTTGAAGTCTCATCGTTGACTAACAGAACATTTTTACTCGTGCTGAATAACCTTCCCTGAGTCGGGAAGTCACAGTCAATAAAAATAAAATAAATAAAGTCCCCGTGAATTTCTAAGATAAAGCGAGTTTCTAAAATATATAAAATTCTCTCAAAGGGCAGCACAAGAGAGCCAACATCGTCGTGAGTAAGAGTCTTCGATCGGAGACGCTCACCAAGTAAACACGTGACATCATCGGAACAACCGACTGGAGCAAGGGCGCCACACGAAAACATCGAGACCGAAAGTTGGGATTGAAGGAAGTCAATTCATTAGTCTTCTGGATCCGCGCATCCAAATCGCGCTTCCCTACCTCAGCAGCTGCCACGTGCTTCTCGTGCGCCACCCAGAGTCCTAATGTAAGGCAGAACGCCCCATTTTTATCTACTAATGTCATCTGAGAGTAAACAGGAGATAACAATTATGTCCATTGCCCCTTTCACCCTCCACGTGAGCGATGCGTTGGTAGGATCGGTGCTGCTTGGCCTTATGTGTGTTGTGTAGTTAACTAGTGGTCAGTTTCATCAGGTTATCAAGGTGAATGCACTTGAAAGATTCAATTCATAAAGTATAGTATTAATGCAATTAATTAATTAAATCTCTCAGATGTATCCAGTTGTTATAGATATATATAATCTGAACCTACATGCATATTTTTATATGGTGGGAATTTTAACCCAAAAACGGATCTCAAAGGTTTCCGTCACTCCCGAGCTCCTCGTTATTAGCGGTTCCTTCTGTATATATCCGGTTATTCTATAACTGTTTCGGACCCAATCAGAATTTGCTGTTAACGCTTTTTCCTATTAGAGTAGCTCTTGTTTTTTTTTTTTTTGATGAAACTGTACATGTTTATTTTCCGAGACAAGTGAATAAAGATAAATTATGCTATGTGAGACTTTCGTAAGACTTGACAGTAGGGAAACATCAAATCTCTGGCTTGTAATTTAGGAGACAGAGTACTTCCAACGACATACTTCAGAAATAAAACGCAAAAGCACAGAAGATGACGCTATTCTAATTGACTTGGAATTGCAGTTCCGTCTACGTAATGCCTGGAAGCGCTGATTCCATTAGCGAAATAGGACTCCAATTAGAGAGTGTATTAGCGATAAAAACGTATTGATTAAGAAAAAACTGGCTAAAGTAATGAGTCTGCCACAAAAGAAGGGTAGAGGAATAGCTAAGAAACAACCTTACCGAATAACGCAAGTAAATATGCAAAGAAAAAAGAATGCCCTCGAAATCAGTAATTGATGAAAGCTTTAAGCTACCGAAGAAATTTAATCCATCAGAGAAAAAATTGGGATTAATTTCTACACAAGTGCTCATCCTTTATGTACCGGTTTACACTTTGTTTTACCAAACCCATGAATCTACAGATCAGTGCACAGGCACATAAAGGAAAAAAATTAGCTGTAGCTACCTACTTTAATCCGGTAGGAATGCCTACTTTTCTACTCTTTCTTACTTACAAAAAAAGTAAAACAAAAAGATTTAAAAGGCATGAACATGCAATTACGTTTCCTCATTAACATGCTTCTAAATTAATTTGCGTGGATAACTTTAAAATGGTTTTGTGTTTCATTTGTGCCTGTAGTTTATAAGAACTTTTCATAAATCATTTTCTGTAAAATGAGACCTAATTTTTTAATAACGCTACGTTACATTAATTCAAACACTCGACGTGGATCAGGAACACCAAACAGAAATCATCGCTCTTTACACGTTAATAAGTGGGTCTCAGAAAACTTCTCATCGGCCGCCACCGGGAATCGAACCCAGGGTCTTCCAGTTACGCGCCAGTCATGCTACCACTGCAGTTTGGAAGTTAATTACATGTGAGTATGGAAGATTCGAGGTCACTGTGGTGAAGTGGTAGCATGCCCGGCGCGTAACTGGAAGACCCTGGGTTCGATTCCCGGTGGCGGCTGATGATAATTTTTCTGAGACTCACTTATTAACGCGGAAATAGCGATGATTTCTGTTTGGTGTTCCTGTACCACGTCGGGTGTTTAAATTAATTATACATTCGCCGCCTAGTTCTTTGTTCAGTTGCTGCCTTCCATCTTTGGTGAATACCCAGCATTGTGCAGGGATCCACGAAGCAACCTGCCATGTAGTTTTGCAGTTAATCACATGTGAGTCTGGAAGATTCGAGATAGCTGTGGTGCAGTGGTAGCATGTCCGGCGCGTAACTGAAAGACCCTGGGTTCGATTCCCGGTGGCGGCCAATGATAATTTTATTGAGACTCACTTATTAAAGTGGAAAGAGCGATGATTTTTGTTTGGTGCTACGTTACAATTGACATTAAAAGCAAGGCACTTTCGGAGACGTAATGTAAACTCAAGCAGCAAATTATTAGAAACACTAAAAAAGCAATTAGACACTTGCCATACTCACTTGAGCATGCAACTTTAAAGTTGAAAAGGCTTTATGAAGAGCTCCTTCCAAAGGAGTCTGTATAGATTAAGTTTTAATTGCAAGTAGTTTCAATGCTTAAGTTCTTACTAATGTCTGTGCTGACAGGTTTTGGCTTGTTTGTTTGGGAGCTTAACGACGTCTGTGAGTAACTAAAGGGTCTAAAAACAGGTACGTACTGATAGACCCCACAACCTCCGCCTGCATTGTGGTGGGGACCTCACGCCTAAGAAGACCTCTGGTCTCAGCAAAAAGCTTTTATAATTTTTTTGCAGAAACGTTAAACACTAGTGTGCAAAAATTAAGGCCGAAGAGGAGAAATTAGCATAACCGCGGAACGAGCAGACAGAACGGACCGAAAGACCACTCAAGAGATAGACTAGGGTCCGGCACGGTAGGGCATTCGCATATATGCAGCATGACGTAGGGGGATGGGGAGTGTCGGAAGGGTATAAAGCACACGGGCAGTGTACGCTCAGCAATTCGGTGAAAGCTATTGCACGGTGTAGATTGGGCTTAAACGACGTCGAGTTACTGCCACTGTGTTCTATGGCCAACAGGCAATCCAGTAGACGACATCTGGATGACTTTACCCGAGGTCGCGTCATTGGGAAGTTGGAAGATAATCGAAGTGTGACTAGTGTGGCTAAGGAGTTCGGGATCGCTCACAGCATCGTTTCACAAGCTTGAAGAGCATTTCAAACGACAGGAACAAATGTCCGAGAGTTTAGCAGTGGTCGTCCACGAGCTACAACGGCGGCGGACGACCGGTATATTGTTCTGCAGGCGAGAAGAGACAGACAGCGGGAGAAATCGCAAGGCACATGCAACAGACAACTGGACGTCCGTTATCACGTTTTACCCTGGCCAGGAGACTGCAGAAAGGTGGCCTATTTGCACGACGACCAGTACAGTGTGTGCCATTAACGCCTGCTCGTCGGAGACGGCGGTTTCTTTGGTGCCAGGAACACAAGAACTGGACACATCAGCAATGGGGTCGAGTTCTCTTTACGGATGAGAGCCGATTTAGTCTGACGAGCGATTCTGGACGTATACACATCTGGAGAGAGCAGGGAACACGCAATCACACCTCCAACATCATCGGAAGGGACCTGTTTGGAGGTGGCGGAGTTTTCGTTTGGGGCGGTATCATGCTCTGTAGTCGTACTGACCTCCACATCTTCCAATGAGATTCAGTCACTGGTGTCCGCTATTGTACCGAGGTTCTCTGCCTCACATGCTTCTGTTTAGAGGTGCTGCAGGTCCTGAGTTCCTCTTCATGGACGACAGCGCTACACCTCATCGTACAGTGGCTGTCTCACAGCTATTGGAGAGTGAAGATATTCAACGCATAGATTGACCCGCAAGGTCCCCGGACTTAAATCCAATCGAACACGTGTGGGACCTTCTCGGGAGACGCTTGGCAGCACGTCACCAGCCGCCAGCAACGATTCCGCATCTGCGATTGGCATTACAAGAGGAATGGGCCGCGATGCCTCAACAACTCCTTGCCAACCTCGTCCTCAGCATGAACAGACGTTGTAAATCCTGCAACGCAGTCAGGGGTGATCATATCCTCTACTAAAAACGGGATTTTTGTTGGCAGCCGCCTGTCACATGGACGTTTCTGTCTTCTGGCCAGTTGTGCTCGAAGCTACCTTTTCAATAAAGAGCCTTCGTATCCTTTGGATTCCTTTTTTGGACGGTTGTGCTCTCTTGTCCCATATTCGTACATCTTGGGGATTTTATGGTATGATTTGAGTCGAGGGGGAGCACTTCTGCATGACGTTACATTCGAAAAACCGTCTCGTTCTTAATTTTTGCACGCCAATGTATAAGGCCGGAGAAAGAAATAGCCGAACATTTCTAACGGCAGCTTTAAATGAAGGGTTTAAAATAAAAGCAATTTTCGATATTTTTGTTTCAATAAATGAGTAAAATATTTAGAAACTTTTTCACTGTTTTAATTTATAAAAATTATTTTAAAGTCCTTGAGGCCCTATTCCACAGATATATGCATGTACAACGGCCGTTCCATGAAAACTTTAAAATCACACAAAATGAAGAAATATATGCATATCAAAATATATGTTATTTTTTCTCACAGTATCTTCCTTAGGATGATATGCAACGGTCCCATCGTTCAGTCCACGTTTCAAAGCATGTGGAGAAGGCATTTTGTGGAAGCTACTTTAGCGACCCCTGCGCAGGTTGAATAAAGTCAGCATCTGTGTTGAATGTTGCGCCACGGAACTTCTCCTTCCTTCTTGAAAACAACCAGAAATCGCACGGGGCGAGGTCAGGACTATAGGCAGACTGTGGCATGATTTCAATACTGCATTTCGTAAGAAACTGTTGAGTACAAGCAGTCACATGTGGCGGGCGTTATCGTGGTGTAGGATCCACTTGCCCACGATTTCCGGTCGCTTAATCCATATGTGTCGTCGCAGACGCTTGAAGACTGAAATGTATTACTCAGCATTGACAGTAATTTGTGGAGGAACGGCATGCTGGTAGATTATACTTTTATGATCAAAGAAAATTATCATCATCACCTCCCCAGCTGATTTGGTTTGGCGGACTTTTTTCGGAGGAGGCGAGCCTGTGTGTTCCCAGACACTCGTTGAGCGCTTCGTGAGGTGGTGGAGGGTCGAAATATTGGGCCCATATTTCATCGGCAGTTATGACTGTGTTTAGAAAGTTTGGATCCTTTGCAGTCATTTGTTTCCACTCATGACACACCTGAACTCTGGCTAAAAATTGTTCTCTCGGCAGGCGATGAAGTACCCATCTGGAACACACACGATGCAGCAGTAGCTTGTCGCGTAGAGTGCGGAATTCCAAGGTTTTTGAGATATTAGTTGACGCCGCTATGTCTTCAAACGTCATTCGCCGATCTGCTTGCAGGATTGCCCAAACAGTGTTAACAATGCTCTCCGTAACAACACTTTCATGTCCACCTGGCCTAGGAGGGAGTTCTGCCGACAGACGGCCATTTTTTGAATCATGGTTCCATCTAAAAATCGTTGACTCTCCCAAACATTTATATTTGCAAGCTTTTTCATTAAGTCTACTGTTTCTGGAGCCGGTTTTACCCAAACGATAGCAAAATTTCATCGGGCAACGCATTTCAGTTTTTAACTCTGAATCACTTACTATGTGGTGAAATATAGACTTACGTTAAACAAATGCACAATAACAAACCAGAATCGTCTGCCACGGCTAATGACTGTTGCTATAGATACTTCCTTAATTCAGTTAGTCTTCTGCGTGGTTATTTTCCCCCTGCGCACTGTTGCCAACTCAAAAAAAGTACCTTCAGTTTTTATGGAACGGCTTTTGTGATAAGGTAATTTAACATGATAATGTGAATTGAATGAAATATCAGTTCAGTGGATGAAATTTTCATATCAATGGAAATAAGGTGTTATGTATTACATCTGCTGCACAGAATTACGAGTCTTTCGGAATATATAAGGAACTAGAAGGTGTTCTCTTCTCAGGGACGTAAAAACTAAGACCTGTGTCATTTTCTTGTTTTAGAATCAACAGAAAATGTTTTACAATGTAGAAAACGCCGCCCCGGGGGCGCAGTGGTCTAAGCGATGGCCTCTGATCATTCGTCCGAACGGGGTCCGGGTTCGAATCCCGGTGAGGCATGGATGTTGTGATTGTCTTTCGGCACTGGCTCTCTCCCTTCCCTGGAACCAGTGACCCTAAATTAGGGACGGGCGACTGCTTATAGCCCATTGAGTTGCTCACGGTGGTCGTTAAACCTCCAATCAAAAAAAAAAAAAAAAAAAAAAGAACAATGTAGAAAACACTGTGTCATTACTTTAAGTGTGTTTTCTATGTTCAAGAGTAAATAATGTAACTGGTTTTGTCTGTTTGGTGCCACAATTCTTGATTGTTATTTATTTGCTTACTTATGTTCTGTATGTTCTTATGAATTGGAAAAGGTTATGAGACATTGTCGTGCACGTGCTTTGTGTGTGTATGATCGTAAGGCATTTAAAAGAAGCTGGCCCTAGTTCTCTAAAAGAATAAAATTTGCACGCATGATATTGTTACGATTTTAAGGTACAGTAATTAATGGATTAGCAGGTTTTGCAAGAAGCGGGAACAGCGTTAGTTATTGGCTGAAAATTAACAGCTAGTGGTTTCCGGCAATTCCAAAAGTGTTGAAGAGATAAGAGTCCCTTTTCTTGGAAGGGAGAAGTCTGAAGCCTGGTGTGGGCAACGCGATGCGTCGCCCCCTAAACGCGCGGTGGTCAAGTTGGGCGGCCGTGTAAATGTGGGATGTTTGGAGAAACCGTTAGAGTGTCAGCAGATCGGAAAGTCATGGCGTTTTCTAATGCGAATGTTGGCGGAACAAAGAAGCCTAGTTAAATTATGTGTTTTTCCGTATTTATCGGGGAGAGGATCCACCACATATTCGGAATGCAGAGACGTGCATTTCTTACCTCTTCATCGTGCCGAATGCTTTTAGAAAACAATCAGACCGACATGAGGATTAAACCAGACCCCTAACGACAGAGCAAGGAAATCTGTTGACGAAATGTGAACAAGCGGAAAAGATTAGTTTAATTCAAAGTCGTGAAGGAAGCTAGACTCAGGGAGCCGGACCTTTATTGATCTAGCCCTGAGTTAGCGGCGGAAGAAAAGCTTCTTCCCGAATCGGCCCGGAGGAAGGAAGGTGCCTCTTTTCCTGGTGCTAGATTGCATAAAGTCGTCGATGCAAGTTTCTACCGAAAAAAAGCCAGCAGCATCCAGGAGGTCACACGAAGTGATGAAATTGCAGCCGCGAGTGACTGAGGTGCACGACCGGTGATGTAAGGCGATTTACCTGTGGACAGACACACGGATCCTGCTATCACGTCAGCGGCATCGTTCCACCTCGACATTGGTGCGCATGAATGCGTACCTGGTTTCATGCAGGTGAATGAACAAAGGTGTGTGTGCACGAGAGTAAATGGGAGATGAAGTTTGACTCCCCTTTCCATTGGTCATGGTGCGCGCTCTGAAATGGGCGTGTCGTCACACAGGTGCGCTTCCAATGCCAAAATAACGGAGTGCATCAAACATTAGTGAATGCATCAAACATGGATACCCGAGGAAAAGCTGCATATCCGTAAGTACTATTTATCTATGCATGCCAGTTGTGAATGAATTGACTCCGGTCAGCTAATAGACTTTCGTCGGCTGAGAACTGTTTTTAAAGCCGGACAGTGAATAATCATGCGAACAAATAATCATTGACTTTAATGATAAATTCAGCCTCAGAGCTATCCCGAAAGGGGCGAGTCTATTTGACGCCCCTCCTTCACCATCCTCTGTATATAGACGCCTTCATTATTATCTTTATGTTTTATTTTTAATTGATTAAATGTCTGTTGTTTCGTGCCAGTCCTGAAGTTGCATGAATAATTAATGAGTGTCGGAATAATTTCTTGGTTTTAATTGGCTAAATTCATTTCACCAGTACATAAGATTTCGGCGATAAAAGGGCTCACAAATATTTATTCTAAATTCTAATGTCTACCTCCGGGTCGTCAGGCATTGCCTAACATCCTGACATCTAAATACGTTATACTGTAGTTATTTTTATTCGATAGTCTGGCGCCCCGGGGGTAGCAATATGATTAACTTTGGAGTAAATGTTTTGTAGCACTTTGCATTGGCATAAAACTAGGGTAATCATTTAAACTACAATTGTCACATTTGTGTAACAAGCAATAAAGTGCAGTATTTTTGGTTTTATGAAAATTACCCGTAGTTTCCAAAGACTTCGGATTATTAAAACGCCCATAAAATCTCGTTAATAATATGGAATTTAAAAAATTCAGTCATTGAAAGTTAATAGATTTGCGCAAAAGGGTTTTTTTTTTGGATTGAAGGTTTAACGACCACCGTGAGCAAATCAATGGGCTATAAGCAGTCGCCCGTCCCTAATTTAGGGCCACTTGTTCCAGGGAAGGGTGAGAACCAGTGCATTAAGAAAAACATAAAATCCATGCCTCACGGAATTCGAACCCGGACCTCTTCTGGACGAATGGTGATAAGCCATCGCTTAGACCACTGCGATGGCTTATCACCAGGCTTCGAACATGTTTTTTTGCGGGGAGGCCTCAAGCTATTCCAGTACGCCAGTGGCTATAAGCAGTAGCACATCCCTAATTTAGGAGCACCAGGTTCGAGCTTAAAAACAACCGTGAGTAACTAAATAGGTAACTTACCCCTAATTTATTTAATTAAGTAACTAAATGGGTAACTTACCCCTAATTTACTTAATTAAGTAACTAAATGGGTCACTTATCCCTAATTTAAGAGCACTCGTTCCAGGGAAGGGAGAGAGTCAGTGCCGCTAAACAACCCCACAATCCATGCATCACCAGTGATTTCAACCGGGACCCATCTCAAATGATTTGTCAGAAGCCAACGCTGAGACCATTGCGCCACTTCTTATGTTCCTAATGAACTTCGTTAACATACACTATCTACCAACAAGTAATTGGGCACCCCTGCAATCGACGATATCTGCGGTCCTGATACACGTCACGGCCGCCGCCATTAAATATCGTGTCGGAAACAACAACGCAACCAGTCGCATGCAAGATGCCACGCAGTTCGAAGCTCTCTGATTTCGAGAAAGGTGTAATCGTCGGGTATCACAGAAATAGCCGATCCATATGTGACATATCCAGCAAGTTGAAGTACCCAAAATCGACAGTGGCCTACGTGATTGGCAAGTGGCAAATGAGAGGTGACTGTCGGAATGTGCCCTGACCCGGTAGACTTACAAAACTGGGAGTTAGAGACCGACTGGTGCTGGCCAGAGAAATTCGGAAGAACCGCGCCAAATTGATGGGTCACATCCGCGAGGAGTTTCAACAGGCATCCGGGAGTTTTCTTTCGATGAATACCATCCATGAGGAAGCCCATTTGCTCGGTTATCATGGACGGGCTGCCGCCCACAAGCCTTTGATCACCAAGTCCAATAGAGCTGCTCGGCTAACGTGGTGCGAAGAATGTCGATTGAACAGTGAAAACAGGTTCTCTGGAGCGACGAATCAAGGTTCGCCCTTACCGTTCGGATGGCAGGGTCTGGGTTCGTCGTCTGCCTGGAGAACGCCTCCTGCAGGAATGCATTGTGCAAACTGTGAAGTTCGGCGGCGGTGGAATTATGATATGGGGGTGTTTCTGTTAGTACGGCACGGTACCCTTGGTCGCAATTCCTGGTAGACTCAAACTACTGCACCATTTTGGATGGCCATGCGCTTCTTACGTTGTGGTAGTTTTACTGGGTGTAGCCATGTTACTTTCAGGATGAAAATGCCCCCTGTCATGTTGCGAGGTCCACCGTGGCTTGGTATGGTGACAATGGGGTTAATCGAATGGACTGGCCTGCGCAGAGCCCGGACCTTAACCCTATCCAGCACCTCTGGGACGAGTTGGAGCGTCGATTTAAGGGGTGCCCCTACCGTCTGAAATCGGTGAAGGAACTGACCTGTCTTCTCCAAGCCGAGTGGAAGGAAATACAGCTAGCCGTCGTACAACGCCTGGTTGAGAGTATGCCCTGGAGGGCCGCAGCTGTAATCGCCGCTCGTGGAGGCTCCACCAACTATTGAAGGTGAATTAACTTCGTTTTCCTTTGCTATCACAGGTGTCCAATTACTTGTGGATAGATAGTGTATACCACCCTTGTCGAAACGGTATTCAAACGGCTGGTGACAGAATCAATATAATATTTTACGAAAAGTTTCACATCTTTATTTCTCCACCACTCGAACACGAAATCACTAATATGCACTATATCCATTATTTCTCCCTTGTCTAAAAATTCTTGTACGAAAAAACAGGACTTCTTTTCTGCAACAATCCTCCGAAGCATTCAATGAAGGCTCTTCCGAAACCATATTTCAACAACTCTGCGTAACATACGTAAATCTAGACACACGTATATAACTACACCGATGATACATTACGTTATGACCACTGAACTAATAAGCTATAGGACCCCCTTTAGCTCGCAATATATATTAAGCGGCCACTCGGCGTGGCATCGATTCGATGAGGTAGGAATAGGTATCCTGGGGTACCTGGTATTATAAAGTCAACAGCAGGTCCTCCACTTCCCATACGTTATTTGGGGGGGGGGGTATTTTGCACAAACCCGTCCTTTCCAAGTCGAACCACAAATGTTCCATTGGGTTCATGTCAGGTGTATTTGGAGGCCAGGGCATTAACTGAAAGTCATCAGCATGTTTCTCGAACCACTCCTTGATGATCCTGGAAGTGTGACATATCACATGTTCCTGTGGGTAATGGCCTTTGCCACCAGGTAACACAGTTGTCATGAATGGGTGAACGTGGTTCGCAACGACGTTCAGATACCTCTGACAGCTCTCAGGGATTATGCTATTGGGATAATGGGTCCTAAAGTGTCACCCCTGAAAAGCAACATCGCGCACAGTGCAACACCGCCGCCGCCGCTGGTCTGTTTCCTCCCAACAATGTATCCCGGTGCCATAACCTCCGTTGGTAATCGGCGTATCCGCGCTCGGCCGTCTGCGTGATGCACCAGGAATCTTGATTCGTCAGACCAGACCATTTTCTTCCAATCATCCGTGGTCCAATCTCGATGATCTTGGTCTTATTTCATGCGTTGCTGGCGATGACGTGCAGTGAGCATGGAAACCCGGCTGAGTCTTCTGTTGCGCAGGTCCATGCGCAGAAGACTGCGATGGGCCTGTGACACATTTCCATGATCACGACGGTTGTTACTGCGGGTGATTGCCATGTGTAAAACCATGCGGATGATTAGGGCAGTCATTTGTAAGACGTTATCGAAACGCGGTGCGTTAACTGCCAGAAAACGACCTGGAAGGCTTCGAATATTTACAACCAAACGAGATGATCGTGCCATCATGCGTTTAGTTTCGTCCCAAAGGTTATCACTACGTCACGTTTCTTGGACTGTTGGTGCCACCGTTTCAAAGGACACAGTTAATCGACGAATCAAGGAAAATCGCAACATTGTGCTCCGTAAAATGCGCCGTCTGCCACACCTCACGCGGTGCCACATGGAAGCTAGATTGCTATGGGCAAGTACCACATGTACTGAACTGGACGGACGAGTGGATCACAACTATTTTCTCCGACGAGAAAAAGTTCAACCAGGACGGCTCTGACCGTTGGAACTGCTATTGGTATGATTTACGAGGCGAGCCACGCACCTTCTTCAGGAGACAGAAAGGAGGTGGATCTATGATGGTCTGGGGAGCTTTTGCGTTCGATGGGACAACGGATATTGCTTTTATCCAAGGCAGGCAAAACTTCGAAACCTATCAGGTCATACTGAGCAGCCACCTTCTACCGTTTGCCGAAACTCTAGCGGGTGTTGATTATCTGTTCCAGCAAGACAATGCCTCTATCCTTTGGTCTGCATCAACAAAAAGCTGATTTAACACTCATCATATGACCGTAATGGATTGGCCATCACTCAGTCCAGATCTGAACCCTATCGAGAACCTCTGGAATATCCTAGCTCGCGATATGTATGCGAATGGACGGCAGTTCTCAAGTGTGGTGGCACTGAAACAGGACATTGAACGAATCTGATACGCACTCCGTCCAGAACACGTACATCACTTGGTGGAAAGCATGTCCAATCGGGTTTTCAGTGTTATTCGGAACAACGGCTCCACTATTCATACCGGAAGTGCTCATAACTAGTAAGTCTTTATAATTTTTGAGATAGCGCATTTCGGTGTTTTTCTTGTACTTGGCAATGGAATTGTTATGCTTCCGTCAAACTATTGTGCAGCTGCGTGCTCTATGCTATTTTTGCTATAAATATGAGGTGTTAATTTCAGCTCGTGGTTGTTTCGTTTTTATTCGAGAATTTGTTCTGTCTCTGACACACTATATCACCTGATCGAGCGAAAATATCCAAAACTAAAATTTCTGCTGGTAAGTCCATGCACCTTGACAACTGATTTACCTGTGTGGTACAATCACAGACCCATAAAAATACCGAAACCTATAACCTCTTCCAGCGAAAAAATCCAAAACTCAAATTTCTGAAATACCGAAACCTATAACCTCTTCCAGCGAAAAAATCCAAAACTCAAATTTCTGCCGGTAAGTGCATGCTCACTGTGTTCTGGGACTATATAGATGGATTATTCTGCGGGGTTACATGGTCAAAGGTACGACTATCAACTATGAAAGTTACGTGTATGATTTAAAACAGTTAAGCCTAAGAATAAATCGCGTACGTGGGAGGAAAACCCCCAATGATTTTTCAACACGACAACGCCAGACCTGCGCCAGTTCTTTTACTTCAGAGACCATACAAAAAATCGGGTGTGGAATTCTTAAACACACTACTTACAGCCTGCCGTACGACTTCAGGTTGGTTTCTGTTCTCGAGAAATATCTGAAACGAATTCTGTTCACCAGTGACGAAGATGTTCAACAACCACTACGAGGAAATGGTTTCGCAAACAACTTGGAGATTTTATAGAGACGGGTTTTTTTTTTTTGATTGGAGGTTTAACGACCACCGTGAGCAACTCAATGGGCTATAAGCAGTCGCCCGTCCATAATTTAGGGTCACTGGTTCCAGGGAAGAGAGAGAGCCAGTGCCGTAAGACAAACACAACGTCCATGCCTCACCGGGATTCGAACCCGGATCCCTTCGGACGAATGATCAGAGGCCAACGCCTTAGACCACTGCGCCACCGGGGCGGCGAAACGGGTTTGAAAACCTTGTTTAATATTGGCGTATCTGTAACGAGCGCGAGAGGCATTAAGTAGAAAAGTAAAATATGTCAATTAGAGTAGAAACTCTGTTTTATTTCGATTTGGCACCATGCCACTGGGCTTGTACACTAAAGTGACGGATAGCAGTAAGCAAATTTTTAACGGGCGCTGCGGTCGTACAAAGGCTTAGACGCCCGCCATGACTGTTATCAGTTGCAAGCTGTGTAAGGTTGAACAATCGCCAGTAGGATTATGTCAAGCCGATATGAATTATTAGAGTTTGAACGAGGCATGGTAGTAGGAGCCAGACGGATGGGACGTTCAATTTCCGAAGTTGTGTGAACATTCCACATTCCTCAATCCACGGTGTCACGTGTGTACCAAGAATACCTCATGGAAGGCATTATCACCCACCGTAGACAGCGCAGTGGCCGACCACGGATACTGAATGACCGCGACCAGCGGTGTCTGACCAGGGTTGTCCATGCTAACAGACAAGCGATACTGGCTCAAATGAAATCCACATTCAATGCAGAAAGTACCAGAGACATATCCATTAGGTCAGTGCAGCGTAATTTAGCGTCCATAGGGTATGAGAACAGAAATCTCATCAGAGTGCCATTTGTTAACACCGTGACATCGGACAGAGTGTCTCACCTTGACTCGTTAACAGGATAATTGGACCAAGAAGAATGACACCATGTAGCGTGGTCCGCTCTGTCACGCTACCAGTTGTGATGAGTTGATGGTTGACATCGGGTGTGGCGTAGACATATGAGGTTATGGACCTAAACTGTCACCAAGTCACTGTGCAAGCTGGTGGTGGTTCCATACATGTGTGAGGTGTCTTTACGTGGCACGGTTTGGGTCCTCTGGTTCTCGAAAACATGTCATTAACCGGTAATCGCTTTGATTGCTCTGGTGAGTGACCATTACCTGCCATTCACGGACTTCATGTACCCCAACAACGATGGGATTTTCCAGGCAGACAATGCACCAAGTCTTCGGGCCCAAGTTGTCCACAATTGCTTCGAGGAGCATTCTAAACAGTTTCGTTGGATGGTGTGACCACCAAGTTCGCCCGACATGAGCCCAACAGAGCACTTATAATACGTGGTGGAAAGGTCCATTGGCACACGAGATCATGCACCTATAAATACCAGATAACTGTGGGCGTCTTTTCAGACGGCAAGGTTCAACATGCCCGACATGAGCCCAACAGAGCAGCAACGTGGTGGAAAGGTCCATTGGCACACAAGATCCTGTGGACGTCTTTTCAGACGGCTTGGTTCAACATCTCTTCTAGAAGTCCTCCAGCGTCTTATGGAATCGATGCCACGTCGATTTGCTGCACTTCGTTTGGCTAGAAGAGGCTCTACACGATACAAGTGACGTGTCCCGTGACATTTTGCACTTCAGTATTTAAATATAGGGGCGTTACTTTATGAGCACCCACTCTACATTATGTTTTTGAACATCACTATGACATCCGACTAAAGCCCATGGTTTGCTGAGGTAATCCATGCCACACCCATACCAAAGTGTTTAGAGTAACAGATCTAATAACTGTTCTCACTACTTTAAAAACATAAATGCTTTGGTAGGTGCGCTTGCGTTCTATTTACTAGGTTTGTACATACGGCGCCATGAACTTTATATCTTCACGGTTACGATTAACAGAGTAGCTGAATCTTTATTGTTTTCTGTTGTTGTTTGGTGGTCTCACAACCACCATGAGCAACTCCATGGGCTACAAGCAATCCGCCGTCCTTAATCTAGGACCACTGGTTCTAGGCAAGGGACACTGCCGTAAGACAAACAGAGCATCCATGCCTCACCGGGATTCTAACCAGGACCATTGGCCAGAAGCCAACGCTCAAACCACTGCGCCACTTCATTTCCAAATTTTATAATGCATTATGGTTTTCTTCTCTATACATGCATTACTCCGTGGAATGCAGGCTGTCCCAATGGCGCAGTGGTCTTTGCGCTGGCTTATGATCATTCGTCCATGAAGGTTTCGAGTTCGAATTCCGGTGAGGCATGGATGTTGTGCTTTTCCTTTGGCACTGGATCTCTCCCTTCCCTGGAACCAGTGACCCTAAATTAGGGACAGGCGACTGCTTATAGCCCATTAAGTTGCTTACGGTGGTCGTTAAACCTCCAATCAAAAAAAAAAAAAAAGATACACAGACCACGTTTTGTAGTTCTGAAAGCGATATTTGGTTAAAGAAATATTTCGTTCACGGATACTAACACGAACCGTTTGTGTAACAGTTTCGTTTCGCATTTTCGATATTTTTTTATTCAGTTTTCCTTTTTATTTTCTTTCGATAAAATGTTTCACTACATGTACTTGAAAATTACTGAGAAGTGTAGTGAAGTAAGAAGAAATGAGTTGAAATTGTAGAGTGCTAGTCTACGCCTTATTCATGGTTTAAAGTTAGTTATCTGAATGACTAAACGTTAGAACAAAGCCTGGGTAGTTCTTCCTGCATGTTAGTTATACAATATAATTTGGAAAACTAGTTATTCTGGCGCCATCTGTTGTGCCTACACTTTTCTATTTGGTGCTTTTAAAGTTGAAAACGTGATTTAGTTTGCTGAAAAGAAACTGTGACTTTACTTGTCTTACTGCCTCTGCTTTTACTTTCTTTGCCACTTCCGCCAATACGTTCTTCTTGGAATTCCTTGATGCAGTTTTGCTTTCTCTTTTCTATCTGCATTCTCTACCGTTTTCTGTCTTCTTACCTATGTGTCGCAGGGTCGAGGCGTAGTAGACGGGAATGAGTGAAGTGCACTTCAAGCTCCTGATCAGTAATCGATAAGGTTCTCTTTCTCCGAGTACATCAGAAGCCGACTCGAATCCAATCTCCATGGGAAACCAAACTACGTACTTCTTCTCAGAAAGACTTCTTTTCTTTTGCTTATCATGAAATCCTACAGTTCAAGTTTACAAAAATTCCTCTAGAGATATTTCTTGGTTGTGTTTCGATCAAAATGCGCTGGATTCCTTCATTTCATTTAAATTCAATCTTTCTTATTTCCAGTTTCTTTAACGATTCCCGTTTCACCCATTTCCATGAAACGTTCTGGACAAAATATGTAGCGCATTGAAAGGAAAACAGTAGTTCTCGCGTAAGATATTCTTACACGTATTAGACTTGACAACTTCAACATCCAAATTGCAATGTTTTTTTTAATTGTTCTTCATCTGTAACATTACTCGTCGCACTATCTGTGGTACTTTGTAACGAAGGGGTTTCTTTACGTTATGCTCCGGATAACTGCCATAAAATCTTAACGTAAAATGGTATAACTATACTAGCAATCCAACTTTATCGGATTTATTGGCGTTCCACGCTTTCGCACATTAACCAGATGGCTTTTTGAAGGAAGGTAAACAGCATTTTTCTGTCTACCTTCCTTGAAAAAGCCATCTGGTTGACATAAGAAAGCGTGGAAACTTTGATTTATACTCTACGCCAATAATTTCGGATTACTATTATACAATGTAGTTAAACTATTTAAAGTACAGTTAGTTTAAAGTTGCTTGTTATTAATTAGTTTCTGCACTCTCCGAACAATGTGAAACTCCTTTAAAGTATTCTGACAGCTGAGACTTAAGCTAGAGAAGGAACGGTCCCACCTCGACTTTTTAATCGCTTGCAAGACGTTTAGCTTGATCCCAAAGTTCCTATACGAGGTCCGATCAAAACGTTCCGAGACTAAGCCGATATACAACAAAGTGCTTACGTTACTTAAGTCTGGCAATGATCACCCTCAAAGTAGTCTTCTTGGACAGCGATATACCGCTGCCAGCGTTTTTGCCACTGTTGGAACGCTCCCTGGAAGTCCTGTTCGCGAATCATGTTAAGCACCGTCTGTGATTCGCGATGGATCTCGTCCACGGTTTCAAAATGGCGACCCTTGAGCTTCAGCTTCATCTTCGGTAACAGAAAGAAGTCGCAGGGACTCAAATCCGGCGAGTAATGCGGGTGAGAAAGGGTAGTCATGCTGTTGCGGCTGCAAAACTGGGGTGTTGCTAACGCTCTGTGAGCTGTTGCATTGTGCTGATGGAGTACGGAATCGCCCCTGCGCTACATTTCAAGTCGTTTGAAGCAAATGTCCTCCCTAAGACGCCACAGAACATCGCAGTAAAAAAGGGCGGTGACGGTCTGGCCCTGGGGGACGCATTCACGGTTTACAACCCCCAAATGCCAAGGAACCCGATAAGCACTCTTTTTGTTGCGCTCCGGACCTGTCGGCCTTCTTCGGTCGTGGAGATGCCGGTCTCTTCCACTGCGACGACTGTTGTTTGGTCTCCGGGTCGTAACCGTAGAACCAAATCTCGTCCCCAGTGATGACCCGCGACAACAACGTTGATTCATTCACCATCTACTGACGAAGATCTTGACAGAGTTCGACACGGAGCGCCTTGTGTTCAGGGTTTAGAATCTTTGGCACAAACTTTGCAGTAATGCTGTGCATGTTCAAAACCGACGTCAGAATTTCTTGCACTGTTCCGTATGACACCTTGACGATGGCAGCAATATATTGAATGGTGGTCCGACGATCTTCATGCACCAGTTCTCTAATGTTGTCCACATTTTCAGGGGTTTTGCTCGTGGACGGTCTCCCTGACCTATCGTCGTATTTCATTGACGTTCTGCCGCTCTTGAAGCGCGAGTGCCATTCAAAAGACCTCGCACGACTGAATACTTCCTTGCCATAAGCCTGCCGCAATGTTTCATGCGTCTGCGTTCCCGATTTGCCGAGCTTGACGCATAATTTGATGTTCGCTTGCTGCTGTAGTTTACAGTCCTTACCGAAATCGCAGCTGCGTTCTAACGTGGTCACTAAATATCGCGTAGAACAGTTCCCGATTTTCACAGAACCATGCCACTCGGCACAATGACTGATGAAGGTCACTGCCTTCGATCGCTGCTCGCGCATTTGCGCACTGCTATTTTTTTGGCGCGCTACGTAACTAGTCTCGGAACTTTTTGACCGCACTACGTGTATGCAGTTTGCTGTCTACCTTTTTGAAAAATCCATCTGGCTGATGTGCGAAAGCATGTAAACTTCGGTTTCTATTCTACGCCAATATATAAATTTAGATTTCTAGTATAGTTATAAAATTTCAAGCAGAGTTGGTGTACATTGCCATTTTGTTAATTACAAAATATTTAATTATTAGTCTTTCTAACTGCCAGAAGAGAAAAATTATTCATGTGCTCACATAAATAGCCTTTACTTGGTACACCATGCACAACAGAACTACATTTCTGACAAAGCGCTTCAGTATTCTCAACAAACTCAATAGAACTTTGTCAGATATATAGTCTTGAAGGTGCAACGCAAGGCTGCGCGAATCTACATACACTTGACGCTGTTCTCTAAAAATCCTACCATCTCCCACGTGGTCTTTTGGATTCACTTGTTATTCAGCCTAATGTGTCAGTTATCCAGCGATGAACAGTTCTCCTAGCAACATGTTCGTCCCATTGCGGCTTCAGTGTCTCTACCTTAATCATGACGTCATACATTCTTGTCATTTTTCCTGATCCACGTTTTCGTATATTTCTTGGATATAACAAAACAAAACCAGGAAAGTACCTTCGTATTCTTTATAGAAAATTTATACAATGCATCTTTCGAATGCTAAGATCATTTTGGGTGTGAAATAAAACTAGTGATTCGAGGGTATACGCTTATTCACGCACTACATATTGCATTTATTCCCATCATTGACGACCACACTTAAACCATAACAATAACCGATAAGGTTTACTAATTTCTGATATTGAGTCGTACTTAGGTAGGTGGATTAATGAACGTTATTGTCGTAAAGCCCACGAAAGAAGATATATGCCTGTAAAAGGAAATATTTACTGAACTATAGCGGCGGCAATAGTAAGTATTATGACTGTTCAATTTTTCAAAACAATATTTGTTAGTATTATGATTATATATTATTCAAATTTAGGCGAACGTAAGAACCGATCCTAACACCGATGATTTATCTGCGAGATTCCATCAGCGCATGCGCAAGCTAAATTTCACCTCAAGCTTGAAAGAAACGTTGAATCGCAAGTGTGTTAATGAGGGGGATTTGCAACTTTCGGTCTAGGATATCTGCAGGTTAAACCCCATCGCGTTTCATATTACCTGTATTTTAAAGCTCCTGTCATTAACAGGTAATCCAGCCTGGGAGAGAGGTTCTCGGCAAAGAGCTAAATTTCGCTATGACGCAACATCAAAAAAGTATTTTTCTAATGGCTTTTATCATCTTTAGCATGAGGTTCTCTTAATTTACGCAGATTATAATGAAATATCGTTATGTTTATGTAAGACATAATAAAAAATGTTCGGCGATAGTTTAATAAAGTTTATTTCTGAGTAATAATGAAATTAACGTACTGCTGCGTCCCTTCATGCGACGCGATCAGACGTCAACAACGGGTTTGATTACTTTGGTCACCGATTTTCATTACATCGAAATTTTTTACTTGGGATTTTCTTTACTATTTACGGGAACGATGCATGGAATCTTCATGCTTCTTTGAGATGCCTGCACTATCTGTATGTCTTTGTTAAGGAGATAAGGTTCACGGCGCTTCTATGTGGCTTCATTTGA
The DNA here is from genome assembly GCA_039090855.1 of Macrothele yani. Lineage (NCBI taxonomy): Eukaryota > Metazoa > Arthropoda > Arachnida > Araneae > Macrothelidae > Macrothele > Macrothele yani. The sequence continues at coordinate 88,613,159 of CM076992.1, forward strand.
TATCTCTTGCCCAAAGAAGATGCCGATATCAGTTACACGTAAATTTTTGCCATCAACCGCTATATATTCTGTTGCTGTAAAGCGTTTTGCATTAAATTTGTTTTCTGTACGTTAGTAATTTATTACACTTCTTTACAGTACTATGTATTATCAGCAAGTTCACGGAATATACTTTGCAGTTCTGAGAGGGATTTCTTCCGTAGATCACGTTAAATAAGAGTTGGCCATTCACATTTGTTTCAAATTAATTAGCAATTCTTCATTTTGTTTTAATCCCAGCTTATACTCGTTTAAAATAGCTATACTCGGTAAAAAAATGCAGGATCAAATTACGGTAGATACGCTGGTAGCTGAGTGGCCAGTCAATAAACCGTAATTTTACAGTACCATACCGTAATGTACATTAACAGTCTAATGACCGGGAAAAAACCAGTTGCTCACAGAGGTGTTGCCAGTCTACTGATTGTACGAGGAAAATCATGTATGCAGTATTACCACTTTAAGAATAACGTTGCCAGATTGCCAAGGTTAAAATATAGTAACAATTCAAACAGTTTAAACACCGTGAACATGTAGTTCATCGCTCTCTCACTCCGGAGTAAGTTTATCTCCTAACTAAGCTACACGGACGGAATATATCGCTGCAGCTTTGTCGCCTTGACACGTGCTTAACCTCTGTAGTACGTCAAAAATCCGTTCATTTTTGCGGTGTAATAAGAGCAAAGATTTGCCAAGCTTTCGCACTCCACTGGGAGGCTTTTTAAAAGCAATGGTAGACACATTTTTATGTCAACCATTGTTATGTGATACATTTTAATGCTAGGTCATTCCACCAAAATGAGCAAATTTTAAAACACTATATGCGTTTCTTGAGTATTAACGGTCCGGTGTATTTAAAATAACGTTAATTTACTAGTATTTTGACAGAAAATGCGATGCAACGAAGGCGATATTATTTACTCTTGCTGACAATCACGTGCTGTAGGAAGCTGAGCGACACGTACACGATTGTGTGAGCCGCAGGTCCAACTACATATCTGTATACTATGGAATTGGACTACTGAACTGCGTTAATGCTAAAACAAAACTCAATTTTTTGGCTTTTTATTCACTTGAAGTTAAAGAAAAACATTAAAACTGACAGTTCTTTTGTTCTTTTTTTAATCAGATTTTTCCCCTCTACTTCTTTGGACTATTAGGTCATCCACTGAATTGCAACTTTTCTGTATGAAACTACTCTCCTGGATCAACACAGCGGCACGGAATAGAATACGTTGTATTCCTGAATTTCACTGTCAGCGGATTATACGAAGAAATAAGACAGAAATACGCTCATCGTCAAAAAAATAACGGCACACAGAACAACGAGTCGGATTGCAATGCTATTCGGGAGGAAGGTAAAGGTTACCAGGATCAAAAAATAATTAAACATTGAGACTGATATGGGCAATATTTTTTTGAGCTACACATCAATAAGTAGTGTCTTTCAGTATGGCGTCGGGCCGCCATGTTTACTCGCGCAGCATGCCAGACGTCTCGGCATGGAGCTGTACAGGTTCCTAATGGTGTCCTCGATAAGCGATCCCATGCAGCTTGAATCTTCTAACGCAGTTCCTGCGGATTGTGCGGTTGGAATGAGTGTGGATAGCGCGTCCAATAGCACTCCACACATCCAATACTATCCCAGCGCGTCCAATAGCATCCCATGCATCGCGAGACCAATCGCCGATAGGTCTGGCGATGCGGCTGGCCATGACAGAGTGCCAGTGTCTTTAAGGCAAGCTCTCCATACAGCAGCAGTATGCGGACCAGCATTGTCCTGTTGGAAAATCGGACCAGAGGGAACGTTCATGAAATTTAGGGCCACTGGTTGCTGGACCTCATTAACGTAACGCTGGGCTGTCAAAGTGCCTGTAATGAACACCAAAGGTGATTTGGTATCGTTGGCAATTCACCCCACACCATGACACCAGGCCTTCTAAACGTGTGACGCTCGACAACAACTTGTTTATCTTGGCTATGACCACGGTGCCTCCACACACGGATTCGTTGGTCGTCTCCTCCAAGACAAAAGAGGGACTCGTCACAGAAGGTCACCCACTGGCATTCTGAGTGGCTCCATGACAGTCTGGTACGACACCATTGCAGTCTTTGGCGACGATGCAATGGAGTTAAGGGCAGTCGTCGTAACGGTCTGCGTGCGTGTAGTCCTGCGTCGGGCAGCCGTCTGCCAATGGTGCTGGCACTACTCGGACGTTGCATGGAGGGCACCACTTCTTGCTGAATATCCCCAATCATGGCTGCTGTGTAACTATGCGCATGTTGGACAACACGTCTGTGCTCTCCTTCCGTGGTTCGTCTAGGTCTCTCAGACCGTTCCTGTCGCTTCTACGTGCCTTGGTCTATTCACTGCTGCGCAAGAGCGTGGTATGGTAATATCCTTAGTGACCGGTATGGAGCGCAGTACGGCGATAAGAGCATCCCGCTTCCCGGAGCCCGACAATGCGGCCGCTCTCGAACTCTGCAAACTGCTCGAATTGCTTCCAAACTCTTCTCCGATGCATCATTCACTTCCAAAGTGTTCTACCAGCACAACCGGACGAGTCAGAATGGCAAGCACGCGCAATGGGACGACCTTATAAAGCTGGTCGGGCACAGCTCTACGACCCCTCCTTGCTTGCGTCACATGCGCGGCCCAACGTGATACTTGAATCATTTGCATGTCTCGCAATGTCAGACCTACCCACCAAGTTTCATTCCTGTCGGTTGCTTCCTTCTGTATGCAACTGTATGTTTGACGATGAGTGTATTTTGCGCCGCTCCGGTTGCGCAGTGATGCATCTGATGGCTTCTGGTCATTCGTCCGAGATGGATTCGGGTTCGAATCCTGGTGAGACATGAATGTTGTGTTTGTCTTACGGCACTAGTTCTCTCCTTCCCTGGATCCAGTGACACTAAATTACGGACGGGAAACTGCTTTTGTCCCATCGAGTTGCTCAGGGTGGCCGTTAAACCCCCAAACGAAAATAAAAGAATAATTTTCTGAAAAGAGCAACAGTGACAAGAGTTACTTGGCAGCCACTTAAACGGACCTTAAAAGCTAATGTTTGGTTTATAAAATAGGCCATTATCAGAAACTCGTGGAAACACAGCAGTTTGAACTATGTTATAAATATTAAAAACATATTATACTGCATAACACACACAGCGTGAAAACACAAATTTGTCGGTGACGGAGATCGAATCAGCGTCTCCTCGATCCGGAGTGAGTTGCGCTAACTCATTAAACTACACCGATGGATTTTATCGCTGTAGATTTGTCGTCTTGTCACGTGCTTTGCGTCTGTAATACGTGACATCATCTCCCTCTTAATTTTTTTTAAGCGAAGAAGGAACCTTTCATTAATTCGAGACGATGTGTGGAACGAACATCACATATTTTTCGAAGAACCCATGTGGCCAGTTGATCCATTTTTGTTGGTGACGGATTTTGAACTCGCGACTCCTCACTCCGGAATTTGTAGGTGACGCATTTCGAACTCGCGACTTCTCACTCCGGAATTTGTCGGTGACGCATTTCGAACTCGCGACTCCTCACTCCGGAATTTGTAGGTGACGCATTTCGAACTCGCGACTTCTCACTCCGGAATTTGTCGGTGACGCATTTCGAACTCCCGACTTCTCACTCCGGAATTTGTCGGTGACGCATTTCGAACCCGCGACTCCTCCGGAGTGAGTTGCTCTAATGTACTAAGTAAGCTACACCGACAGAATGTATGGCTGCAACTTTGTTATCATGACACGTGCTTCACCTCTGTAGTACGTCACACAACACACGCACGCACACACACACACACACACACACACACACACACTGGGCATTTTCATAAATACCGAACATCCTTGCACCGATTTCTGAGGTATTTTACCTGGCCTTAATAAAAACCGTCACTACTCAACTAGCTTTGTTCCAGCTTAACAGCAAATCCCAGGAAAATAAAAAATGTAGGTGTAAGTAAATTACAGAAATAATACAGGGAATAAATTGGAAAATAATATTTTCCGTGCTGTAGTGCATTCTGTAACGTATACTCTAATTTAACTTTCCATTTTTGTGCCTGTCATCTTACGTAAATTTTGTTTCATTATCCTTAAGCGTTTTCTAAACTTAACGCTACATTTCCGCTCTCGCTGAATGTGGCAACCTGATTTAAGCTCAAAAGTTGAAGGGCGTATGTTAACGAGAGCGATAACAGTGATGCTGTGAATGCATGAGAGCTCTCGTTAGACGTCGGCTAAATTGTGAGATCGTTGTAATGACGTTGGAGAGAGATGTTAAGAGAGGTTATCCTACCCGTAAGTAATTAATTCTTTCACGTTGAATATTACGCTTTGTTGATACCGAAGCCTTAAATTGTTGTTGAGTTTATAAGAGACGGGACAAGTCTTGTGTATATAGAGAATCTGTTGTATTTCGCTGGCGAAATCCTAGATGATTACGTGTGAAGTGAATTCTGTTTTGATGTGCTGACTGGAATACATATCGAGACAAATAAAAAGGTTAAAATTCGTAAGTAGACTCAAATTTTAAGACCCTTAGTACTGTTTAGTGCCTAAGCTTGCTTTAAGTGTTTAGTTAAGCTATCCGGAGCTGGGGACTTAACACTTCGAAACGTTTTCGTATGAAGAGTATTTACCTTTTAGGTGGACGTCAAGTAATTTTGCTTCCTATACTTCCAATGGAAAAATTTCTGTACACGTTTTCTTCGCAATTAATGCGTTCCCAAGGATGCAAATTCAAACATCGGTTAAAATAACTTCATATTATAACTTGGAATAGTTAATATTTTCCAAAACATAATCATAATTATATTAAAAATCAATAACTTTTCCTTTGGTGGTATTGAAACCAGAATAAAGATGGCGCGACCTGTACTTTGATGACGTCAGTAGACAAACAAATGTTTGATTGCATAATTATGGTTATGTTTTAGAAAATACTAAGTATTCCAAGTTATAAAATGAAGCTATTTTAATCGATGTTCAAATTTTCATCCTTGGGAACGCATTAATTGTGAAGAAAATGTGTACAGAAGTTTTTCCATTGGAAGTATAGGAAGCAAAATTACTTGACGTCCACCTAAAAGGTAAATACTCTTCATACGAAAACGTTTCGAAGTGTTAAGTCCCCAGCTCCGGATAGTACAGGAAGCAACATTACTTGACTTCCACCTTAAGTAACTGCTGTGATATTGCTAGATTACAAGCAATGGAGAAGTAAGTGGATTTTGTAGAGAATCTTCCTGGTTTTTGTTGGGATTGCAGATTCTAACAACAAATTAATTCAACCCGAGAGATTAATTTAGATCTGTCAGCAAATTAATTTATGAATCTGCCAATTTGTTAGTGAGCACATCTATCACTGTGCTCACTAATAAATTGGTAGATTTTATATACGATGTTGTTGCTGTCATCCAATTTTTGTTAAAGTATTTTTCCTTGGCGTATTTCTCCACGTATTGAAACTTTGTGTACGTTACTTAAATTTCCTATTAATCCATCGTTATACTGAACTTAAAGTACAAGTAATTTGATTGAATCGTTACTGGGGAGGAGAAGTGGTCCTTACTGAATATTCCAGAAACTTCATATCAGTGGGTCTACCTAGGTGATCGAGCTTCACCTGTTACCAAACACGGACGTTTCGAGAAAAATGCCATGCTGTGTGTCTAGTAAAATTTCGATGACGTGATCCATTTCGTGGTTGGGGACCAGGTATAAGCTTTAGCTGTATTCCCAAAAGTTTAATCGGATGTACAACAAACTGAATAAAGGGTCTCCTGCTCTAGTCAACCTAATGCGGTAGCTACTTCATTGGGAGCATGCCGGGACTCATACCAGCATTCGGACTTGTGTATAGATTCACGAACTCGATTGAATCGAGCTCCTGTCTCACCAAATGTGCAGGCTCAACCTATTCTATCTGATAAATACCAGTTTCGGGTGATGGCGCATTTTGTTCGTAGCAGATACTTCGCTGATACGGACGACCTCGAACGCGGTTGTCAAGTGTTCTGCGCCTCTAGGCCGTATTACAAGAAAGTGTCATCAAAACCAAGAATCAAAGGGGAACAGTAGCAACTGTGCCACAACCTACATCGTATAACTACATGAACTGTCTCTATTTCATGGCACTATCCCACTAGTTCTATGTCCTTAAAGTATTATGCGAAGGACAGTTGACGTAGCCCTAAGTTGAATGTTTCGGTACAGTTGCTACTGAGCCCCTTTGATTTTTTTCAAACTCTTTAGTTGCCTTGTTATAAATTTGGCGATACGTCTCAGGCCTAATGTACTCTTCTTGTTGTTGCTCTTGTTCTTGTCTAGATTCAGAACGCATCAGCGGTGTAAAGGTTTGAGACGTAATAGAATCATTATCCAGTGAAATTGTGAAGACTGGCGATGTACATTGGTATTCCATGCTCGGTGAGAAAATTTAAAAATTTGGATCTATGACATGAATTTTCATCTGATCTTGCTGTTCAGGCTCAATTTGTGCAGTTGAAGTGGAAGGTTGTGGTTCTAGAGTCGAACTCGGGAGAAATGCATCCTGGCGCGGGGACTTTTGACGCTCCCTACATTCCCGTAACCTTTCGGTTGATGACTTAGTGGGCCTTTTCGGATTTCTTTCGTTCTCCTCTAGCTTTCGTCGGTTGCTTTAGTAATTTTCTCTCTGGATTTTTGCGGCATTTGTAAATTTCAGTCACCCAAATTTTCTTTACCTAAAAAATAAATAAACATTTTAATCCACTTTATTTTGGTTTATCACACACGCCCGTTAGCTCTGACCGTCATCTAGGGAATGCGGAGCTGAGGCCATCGCTATCATTACCTATTCACTAGTTATCAACCTTAAAGCGGCGTGCGGCGAAACAAAATCCCGCGAAATTTAGCTTAACGTTCTAACGCTATTGTTCCGAAGGGTTAAGGGGTGAAGAGTTGACACTTGTTTTGGTATATATGTGACTCTATGAACTATTTAATGATGTATTACTTATTACTTTACGATTATTAGTTTCGAAGATATAAGCGTTCAAAGTATGACATATTTTCTTTGCATCCGTGCTCCCAATGTTACACCATACCCAGCACGGGGAAGGACGCAGCTCTACGTCAAAAATATGAATGTGGTCTTAGCTCTGTTGGAGAAACGGGCAGCCAATTTGAAACAATAGTAGCAGAACATAAAGCTGCGGTCTCCTTCCTATATACATGCACTCGAGGCAGCTGTCACGTGCTCATAGCCAATTTGCATATTGACTGCACAATATGGAATGTCTCAGTATATCAGACCGCACTACTGTGAACATGTTCGCAATCTCTTTAAGCATCATGACGGACGTGAGATTTAATGTTAGGCTATAGAGTTTGAGCAGCAGTGTATGTTTAATCTCTCTTTCTATCACACACACAGACACACACAACTTCTGTTATTCGTCCAGAAATTGATAACATTCTCCTGCAAACGTTTAATTCTTATAGATCCTATTTTTTAAAAGATGTACCGAGACCCATTGTGATCTATATCATCTGTATTGTTTTAAAATTAAACTTATTTTCCTAAAAAAGTATTTCTTTCCTAAAATGGAACGCTTCTCTCTGAAATCAGTATTATTTCTAGAATTTTCTGAGAAAAATCTTTGGGCAAAAATATTTTCCTGAAAAGTTTTACGCTTATTTGAAAGACTTCCACTGAAGTTTTTCTCTAGAATTTACAAGAAAATATATTTCTTCTCCGATTTCCTTTCTTTTACATACATGGTATATGTGTATTTTTTTCCAGGAATTACTAAATTGCCCGTAATATAAATATTTAAAACATCCAGCATAAAGTTTTTCATTGATTGAATGGGATTTTTCCAGTAGAACCACTCATTTGAAGAAAGCAGAAAAACTTCTGAAACTTTTATTTGCTTTCAAAGTATTCGTTCTATAAGTCAACCAAGCATGGAAAATCATATTTTTCTGAAAAATGTTTCCTCTAGAAATGTCATCTTTGCTCTCCTGAAATCAAAACTATTTTAGAGTAAGGTCTTTGGGAAAGATTTTTCTTCTGAGTGTCTTAGAAACGTTCTGAAAGAGACAACCGCGAAATGTGTTCACGACGCTCTTGCCAAGAATCCGTCTTTGTGAGAATCCCTTCCCACCTCTTAATACTTGCGCTTATAAGTAGGTTTAAAATTTCCCAGAAAACACCTTTCAACGTGGACAAAACGAAGAATGCTTTCCGGTTGTTCAAATTTTCGAAGGGAATAAACGGTGTGCCTTTGAAACAAAATGGTGACTAAGTAAAAAAAGTGAACTATAAAAACGTGTACTTGCTGTTCAGCAGAAATTATCAATGGAATGCATTATTTTTTTATTAACAGCAAATATTGTACCATTGAGTTCGATTTAAACGTTACTTATGCCAGATTGTACACTACATTTACTGCAAAAATCTTACGTTGCATATTGCATCTGTTACGAGAAACGTACCGAACACATTTCTCACGGTAGGTATTTTAAATTGGATTCATGTTCCCGAAGTGTAGCACTGAATTTTTCATCATGTTCTTTTAAACTTTGAAAATCACCGCGTCTCCATCTCACAAACACCCGATATTGTTCTTAAGATCTCATGTTGCGCGCTTTGTTTTATGCATTGGTTGATTTGCCTCGGTGGAAAACAATGCAGCCGGTGATGCATCCCGAGCAATAGATTCACGGCTCTGAAATTCGGCACTTCATACTGTAAACGCTTTAGTCTCTGTATGTCTCATTTCTTGAACTGTGCGAATATGATAACGTTGCGTTTTCTTTACCACCGTGAAGGCATTACAGTAGGATATATATGTCTATGATGTACATTTCTCCTCAGTTGAAAAAGATGACATTCTAGTCGATTTCTTGTGATGTACAATTCCAGTCTGTCAACCTGTGATCCGACAAATTAACTATACCACCTGTATGAGATGAAAGGATTTTCCCCGCGTATGAACCCGCATGTCTTCGCTCCTAGTAATGACCAACTCCCATTCCCCAAACGACTTTACAGTGAACGTCGACTTAGTATCATCTTTAATCTTTATCCGACGTCTTTACATGCCATGCTTAAAGGAAACGCTGACAAGGCCCCACCTTCCAATGAAGCAGGTGTTTATGTCGTTCTTCTACAATATCCGGATGGCTCCATGAGATACTATATCGAATGACTAAACGATCATTTAGAATTAGAATTAACGAACATAAAAGGGATATTAAATACGGCAAAGTAATCACGGCTCTATCCAGAGAAGGGAAGTTCAAGTCCACTTCTCCTATATGGAATGACATAGATAAATTAGCTTCCTACTCCACCCCAAAATCTACTGCCATTCGCGAAACTTTGGAGATCATAACCAACAACGAGTCATGCAATGGTAGCCTCTCGCTGGAGTTTTCACGAGTTTGGAACCAGTTCTTCAAATAGAGATTGCCTCTTGGTTTTCCTTCAATGATTCCGCGTGATAAATGAGCATAACGCCTCGTGTCGTTGAATACTGATTACGTTCTCATCTCTTCGTTATTATCAAGTCAAGTCACCACGTTCAAATTGTTAAAGCGTTCTATTATTCAGTTTGCAGTTTGCTGTCTACCTTCCTTGAAAAAGCCATCTGGTTGATGTGTGAAAGCTCGGAAAGTTTGATTTCTATTCTACGCCAAGAAATTCGGATAACTAGTACAGTTATACTATTTAAGTACAATTGGTGTACAATTCCTTGTTATCTAATTATGATCTTTAACGATTATGGAAATGCTTTCGATTCCGTAAAAACATTTTGAGTCATCATATTTCGAAACCCTGTGCTACTGAAGAAGCACATTATAACATTACGAGGGAAAGTCAAAAAGAAACTTTCCCAGTATCATACACAGCCGGACAATTGCTAAGGACGGATGACAATAGCAACCATAAAATGGAAGGCAGGAAAATGTGGAAATTAGCATAAGTGCGGGATACAGTAAGACGTGTTGTGCGTATGCAAATTTTGGATTGCCGAACTTGTTCGTGACGTCATAGCGCTGATAATATATATTAAGGATTTGACGCGTATTGACCGTTGTTGTTCAAACGCAAAGTTGAAAGGGAAAGAATCAATTGATGAACTTGCAATTTTCAGTATGTCTTCCCGACATCACCTAGCTGATTTTACGCGTAGCCATATTATTGGCAAGATTGAAGAAGGGCGAAAAATAACAGACGTTGCCAGGGAGTTCGACGTCAGCCACAGTGTTGTTTCAAGGCTTTGGAAATCATTTCAAACAAGTGGAGAGTGTAGCAAACGTCACGGGGGAGGTCGTGTTCGCAGTACGGCATCTGCAGAAGATCGGTACATAGTGCTATCAGCAAAACGACACCGGCGCAGCACAGCTAGTGAGGTAGCAAATCAGTTTATGGCTGCTACTGGCAAGCGGATCTCCTGAAAAACTGTCGCCAGACGTTTGCATGAAGGAGGACTATACGCCCGCCGTCCTGTTGTGTGCATCCCATTGTCCAAACGTCACCGTACCGCCCGTTTGCAATGGTGCCATCAACATCAAAATTGGACTGATAACGACTGGTCTGCTGTCCTCTTCTCAGATGAGAGTAGATACAGTCTATCGTCTGATTGTCGACGACAACTGATCTGGCGTGATAGTGGTACTGCCTATTGTCCAGCAAACATACAGGAAAGGAACCGATATCCGACATGCAGTGTCATGGTATGGGCTGGCATCATGATCAATGGCCGTACGTCCCTCTATGTGCTTCCAACTGGAACTATGACTGGCCAACAATACATTAATGATGTTCTGCTACCTCATGTTCGCATGTTCCGTGGTGCTGTCGGTGATAGATTCATTTTCATGGACGACAACGCAACATGTCATCGAACAGTCGCTGTCCAGGAGTGTCTTGAGAGCAAGGATATTCAACGCCTCGTATGGCCAGCACATTCTCCAGATCTGAATCCCATTGAAAATGTGTGGGATGCTTTGGGAGGAGTCTTGCTGGTCGCCAATGCCCTCCAATAAACAAGGACACCCTCATCCGTGCACTGACAGAGAAATGGGATAAATTACTCCAACAGCTGCTTGATAATGTTGTGCGAAGCATGACACGACGTGCGGAATCTTGCATCGCCCTCCATGGTGGCCATATCCCGTATTGACATCTTACGCCGGAACGCCTGCGGACGGTAATTGCATTTTTTTCACGTTTACGTATTCTGCACAAAATGGCCTGTTTGTCCCTTGAACACGTTCCAAAGCCTTCTGGATTTCAGAGCACAATAGATTGTCTTTCTTGTAATGTCCTGGCATTCTGACATGATTTTATTTCACTTGGCATCCAACCACACTTACTTTTTTATGAGCTATATAGCCGTTTATGATCCGTCCTTAGCAATTGTCCAGCAGTGTATATTTTGTATATATTAGTATGAAAAAAGGATGTACAACTCTGAGATATGGCCATCCGTTCACTACTTCTCAACGTGATTACCTTGTCTGTTGAAAACACTGTCAAGCTGCGAGATCCATGCGTAGAAACCTTGTCTATTACATTTCGCAAGTTGTCCATACAGCCATTGTTTCACTGTACTCTTCGCAGCGTCATTCGACGGAAATCCTTTCGCACGAAGGTTTTGCTTCAATGAGGTGAAAATCCGACGGATCCAAATCAGGGCTGTAGACTGGAGGTTCCTGAAGTTCATATTTCCACCTTTCCAACAGATTCACTATGTAACGAGTCGTGTGCGGGCGAGCGTTGTCATTCAACAAAAGCACGCATTGAGATAACGTTTCAGGCTTTCTTCGTCAAACAGCTCTCTTGAGGGTAGTTTGATAAGCAGCAGCATTGATTCTTATCGTGCAAGGTATGAAATCCACCAGAAGGACGCCATGCACGTATCAGAACATGGTCGCCATCATCTTCCCACTGTTGGTGGATGTCTTGAATGTTTTGGAAACGCGTGACCCTAGATGCTTCCACACCATGGATTGGGTCTTTGACTCAAGAGTGTAGCGGAATTTCCACGTTTCTTCTCTGGTGATAATGTGCCGTAAGAAATCGGCACCATATTCATTGAAGCGAAGCCGGTGGACAAGAGAAGCACCCACGTGGTTATTCTTCTTTTTTTTGTCAGTAGTATGGTAACCCACCTAGTGCACACTCTTTGATAGCCCATACGGTCATGAATAATGTCTCACACGGTACCATGCGAAAGACAGAATTTTTCTTCCAGGTGATGCTCTGTCACAAGGCAATCTTCACGTAAGCTCTCCTCAATTGCATCGACATGATAGGCTGATGTGGAAGGAATTTCCGTCCTTGGTTCATTCTGGACACTCACTATACCACCACTGACATTGCACAAATTTCGCACCTGCTGCACTGTCATTGCAATCGGGCCGTACACAGCTTAAAGTTAAAGTTGAATTTCAATAGGTGGTGTCTCTTTTTCCCACAAGAAGTGAATGATTCCTCGGACTTGTTCCTTTGTCCATTCAACAAGTACACTAGCCATTTTGAATCTGTGTACTTCAGGAACGTAATGCCTCTGGAGCTTTAAACTGCAGCCACCTAATACAGAACATGTCAACTTCCTTTGTCCATTCAACCAGTGCAGTAGCCATTTCGCATCTGTGTACTTCAGGAACGTAATGTCTCTGGAGCTTTAAACTGCAGCCACCTAAAACAGAACATGTCAACTTCCTTTGCCCGTTCAACCAGTGCAGTAGCCATTTCGCATCTGTGTACTTCAGGAACGTAATGTATCTGGAGCTTCAAACTGCAGCCACCTAAAGCAGAACTTGTCAAGTTGTACACATCAGCAAAAGCATTTTCAAAACATGCAGTATTTTTAAAGTTCTTCAACAGGGAAAGTTACTTTCTGAATTTCCCCGTACTAAGTGAAACTCGCCAATAATGATTGGTTGGTCGATTTTTATTTTTATGGCGCAAGGGCCATGTTTGGCCAAAAAGCGCCAGCCAGTAATGACGGGGGAAAACAAGATATGTAGAGTAATATAATAACCAGGTATACGTTCTTTTTGTTTACGTGAAAGTACACTGAAGAGCAATTGAATTAGTGACAGCTGGCGTTATGCAAATGTGGCGCTGTGAACGGCCCTGTAAACAGAAACGTCACGATGTATGCAACAATCCGACAATATAAGAAGTGATGTGACGGGAATCAGTAAGAGTCGGACGCAGTATGTATAAGACGAAAGATATAAGCGCATTTGATCGTGGACAAATTGTTGGGGCCCGACGAATGGGTCACCCCATCTCGGAAGTCGTCCAGGCCCTAGGATTTTCACGAGCCACTGTGTCACGGGTACACCGTGAGTACATCGAATCCGGTAAAACCATCCCTGCAAGGGCCAACTGCCGTGGACAACAGCGTGTAGATGAGGCTAGCTCGAATTGTAACAGCGGATAGACGGGCCACAGTGCAAGAAATCACTCGGCAATTTAACGCTGGTGCACAATAACGTGTAAGCGGCCACACCATTCAGAACCATCTCCTCGCTATGGAGTACAGCAGCCATCATTCCACGAGGGTACCGCTGCTGACCGCACATCACAGGGTGCAAAGATTGGCATGGGCGCGGGAACATCACCACTGGACCCTAGACATGTGGAAAAATGTTTTCTGGACTGATGAGTCAAGATTCACGTTGGTGCATGTGGATGGCGGGATACGAATACGGCGGAAACCACATGAAGCGAAGGATCCTTCTTGCCAGCAGGGTACTCTTCAAGCTGGTGGGGGTGGCATTCTCATCTGGGGACTGTTTACGTGGACTGAAATGGGACCCCCAGGTGCGTGTGACATCGTCCCTCACAGGTCAACGTTACGGGATATCCTGGACGACCATTTGCTTCCGTTTGTGCGTCTTCAACATCCCACTGGGGACCTCATCCTGCAACAAGACAATGCACCGTGCAATCGCTACCGATTTGTATCCGAATGGTTGGATGAACACTCCACCGACGTGACATCGCTTCCTTGGACAGCTAAGTCCCCTGACCTCAATCGCATCGAGCACATCTGTGGTGCCATTGAGAGAGATATTCGAGGCTGTGAACCCCCTTCATCAAATATTCGGGAACTTTCGGAGTTTGTTCAGGGGTCGTGGATCCGTATGGCCTCCCAACGCTTCTGGTGTCTTGTCGAATCCATGCCGAGACGAATCGCCGTTGTCTTGTCGAATCCATGCCGAGACGAATCGCCACTGTCATCAGATCGAAAGGTGGTGCTACACGTTACTAGGCAGGTATCTCTAATTCAATTGCTCTTCAGTGTATGTTTCATGAACGTACAAATAATAATAAACAAAATACTACGTCATACAGATGTTACGTCACACGCTGACATAATGTTCAGTTTCAATTCACGGAACACCTACTCGAAAGCACGAAAAACGAACAGTGAAGTCAAAATTATTTCATTCTCGTTTTTTGCTATTTTGATGACTCTTTCTTCTGCGTATCCAAAGTAAGATAAACCTTCGGACGTTCAGACGATGTATATTATGCGTTTTTAGATAAAAGAATACCTGGTTATATTCTGCGAAATATATTTAGTTATATTCTGTGAATTTCGTGGTTTCCGAAAAAAAGAAAATTCCTAAATCATATTTTTTCAGTATACGTAAAAAATAATAAAACACTGTTACCTACTGTACTGGAAATCTCAATTCTTAGAATTAAATGAGAAAAAAACTGGTTTGATAGTCTAAAATAGTCATGTTAGGTTGGTAAGGGGGACCTTATAATAAAATTTCATGCTATAGGATTTTGAATGAAAAACTCTGTATGCCGTTTATGAAAAAAGTACATCCAAAATTCCTGGCGTACAATTTTCCTGTTTCTAAAGAGTTGCTGAAACGATTTTAATCGTGTGATGTAACGCATACCTGATGGCATGTCAGAATGATTTGGATAGAATGAATCACAACAACAGCTGTGAAATTCGATTTTTGTTGCTATGACAACAAAGCAAAGTGGTACACATGGCTGATAGAATACAAGGGCTGGGTCATTCCTTTGAAGAAATTTTGCCACCACGGATCCCCTCAGCGGTGACTGATGACCTGTTTCTGACGTCACTGTGTTGGAACTCCGGTTGGAACGTTGGAACCATGAAGCTGCTGTGAAGGGTCTCTCCACTTTAGCTACATTCTTTCCTTTGCTTTTTTGTGGATAAGTATTCAGCTCTTATAACTTTCTTTTTCAGAAATCGTTCGATTAGTTTACGTTGAAATACTGATAATAATAACGAGTTGTGCTGTGGCTACTTGTAAGACCCATTACGAAAAAACTAAAAATCAGTATATTGTGTACCATGTATTTCCTTTGAAAAATCCAGATTTGGTGAAGGAATGGCTAAACAAGTGCTATAGGTCAGACTTTATGAATGTAGCGAATGCTGGAATTTGCAGTGATCATTTTCATTCTTCGTATTACGAAGATGATTTAAAAAATCGCCTACTTCGACTCCCGGAGAAAACAAATACTGAAACAAAACGCGGTGCGGTGCCTGTTCTGAATCTGCCGAACTGTCAACAAAACGGACACTGTGTCACTCCACGAAGTAACAGAAAGCACAAACGAGATATTTTAAAAAAGTGCTATCGATCGGATGGATATTTTAAGTCTGGAAAAGATTTGTGTGCAAGAAACGCAGGATATCTGTTATGAAGTTGATTAAACATCAGGGAATATCAGTTGTTCTTCCTATATCAAAATAACTGAGGAAAATAGATTGCTACTTGAAAATGTTGCATACAAAAAAAATAAATTGAAATTTTAAAAATCGAGAGAACCAAAGCGTTAAAAATGAAAGCTAACGAAAGACGACAGCGACTATCATAGGGGGAAAAAATGAGTACGCAACGACTATTGTAGGAAAACAGAGCTGAAAATTACTGATTTAAAAAATAAAAAACTTAAAAATGGAAACGCGTATTAAAAGTGTACTAACCATTTAATATACAGTATAAGTGCATATATAGCAGTAATTCAGAATGCAAAGGCATCTGATGTTCAACCAAAGTGGGGTCCACTATACACAAATATATATTAATTAATTCATAGATTTTTAACAATGGTATACAAAGGAATAAGGACACTGTGTTACCTTTCTGGTTCTTTTAAAATTTCGCGCATTAAAAGTTCGTAATTTAAATGCAGTACATTAGTAGCTTTACGTGAAAAAATAAATAAAAAAATACTGAATTTGAAAGATGTCGAAGACTCACTACAAAAACACCGCAAATAAAGTTTAAGGAAAAACGAAAAGGAAAGCATACGAAAAAATTTGCGATTTTATTATTGCTGTTCGAAATTTAAGAAATTAAACAGAGAAGGAAACGTGGAAAAAAAAATATTTTTTCACTTCAGGTGATCTATTTGCGCAATCTCGCAGATCAAATATATTTTAATGCACACATCTGGTGGATGGTGCAAGATGTTGACAAGAAAACTTATGACCTGAAAATTTAAACATATTGTGTGCGTATAACGAAAATTTTCATTTGTCTTTACCAGATACCCCATTTTTTTCTCTTACTTGTTATTTAAGTATGTTAAATATCTAGAATGAATCATTTGTTATATTTCTGTACAAGATCCACTGAAATGCTCGTTAGCTTTCATTCCCTCACTGCAGCCATCCAGCTGTCAGATCCGTTTCAACATACTGACGTCACACGCTGGCGTTCGTAGGGATCCGCGTGTCCGAAGCCTATGACCCAGCCCTTGTATTCTAACAGCCCTGGTGGTACACGCGTGCGCTGTGTCTATCGGCTGTTTCCACTGCGCCCACAAAATGGGATAAACGTTCAGACAAAGGAAATTAAATAGTTTTATATTAATAACATGTATTGAAATACAAGTGCAAATTCTCGACTGTTCGAGGATTCAGCACTTATGAGATTTGGAAACTGTCTGACACAACGTGAAGCCATATCCTCCAACCTCTTGAGTGCTACATCGCTGAAAGTCTTTCAGCCTTTAAACTGGGCAGACGAAGGGAAAATGATTAATGGAGATTGTTTAACACATCTTCGCTTTGCTGATGACAGAGTGATTTTTGTAAGACTACCTCAGAAATGCAGGTTCCAAAAACTTAGTGACAAAAATAAACACGTGGGATTAAAAATATGCAAAATTACAGTGCTTTTACAAGAAATGAAGATTTAGAAATGATAGGGCGAATTTTGAAGTGATGTATATATCTACACATACCAGCCATTAAACTAGAAACTTTTTTCATTACCATGTTGGACTTCCTTTAGCCCGAATTACAACACGTATGCTAGTTGGCATAAATTTCACTAAGCGTTGGAGTGCATCTACTTCTACAGCATGCCAGGCGTTCACCAGAAAGTCATTTAAGTAGCTTAGGTTTGACGGAAGACGACGTTTTTTCCGGATCTGCTTTTTTTAATATGTCCCACACATTCTCCAGGTTTTGAGGTGGCCCAGGCTTTGAGGTGGCCAGGGAAGATGGTGGAAGTCGTTCTCATGCTCTCTGAACTAGAGATGATCACAGGGTCGGGTTCGGACGGGCTCAGAATTCATTAACTACCAAAAAACCCGGGCCCGTGCTCGTAATTACACGTTTTGAATTTCATTACTGTAATTCATTCAACACGTGTTATTCCGAGCCTGATTGAATTACACGTGTTGAATTGCATTGTGGATTTGTTTCCATGGTGGAAGGATTTTCAATTTCCTAAGCTAAATGCCATTTCAACCCAAATTTTATTTAGCAAGACTTGCGTTATGCATTGTCCAAAGTAAGGATTAGTTTAAGGAGTTCTGGCATCGAATAACTGGGAAAAAATCACATTCCCATTTTTTGTATTTAATTAAAAAACAAGAATCTTATCTTTACAATTATGAATTAATTTTCAAAACTGCGCAGTTAGAAATATTGTTATTTATTTTTTAAAATTTCATCAATCCCGCGATTATTGGGGTGACGTTGGTTTTTAGTGCAGCAAGTCGAGTTTTAGAGAAAAGAAAATCAAGTTGAAACGCTGAGGCATTAAATGCAATTCTCTCTCTCTGATTTTTACGCTTTCCAACCGTAGGTTGAAGAAGCGTATATCATCCAGCTTTGTCCGTCCGTCTGTCGGCACGATAACTCGCATAAAAATTGTTCGATTTCGATCAAATTTTAGTATGTGGTAGGGGACCAACTGGGGACGAACCCTATTGAAAATGGTCGAAATGGGGTCAAAGGTCACGGTATATGAGCGGGATCCATTCCATTACCCTTATGCGTCATAACTTTCGTAAAAATGGTTCGATGTCGATGAAATTTTAGCATATTGTAGAAGACCACCTGGGAATGAACCCTAATGAAAATGGGTGAAGTGGGGTCAAAGGTCACGGCATAGGAGCAGGAACCATTCTATTGACCTTATGCGTCATAGCTTGCCTAAATATGGTTCGATGTTGATAAAATTTTAGTATATTGTAGGAGACCACCTGAGAATAAACCCTATTGAAAATGGGTGAAGTTGGGCCAAAGGTCTGGACATAGGAGCGGAATGCATTCCATTGCTCTTATGCGTCATAACGTGCGTAAAAATGGTTCGATTTCGATGAAATTTTAGCATGTGGTAGCGGACCACCTGGGGACGAACATTATTGAAAATGGACGAAATGGGGTTAAAGGTCAGGACATAGGATCGGGATCCATTCCATCGCCCCTATCCCATACTATTAAAGGAGCAATTCTTGTATGTAAATTTTATTTTGAAAACGGTTCTAAGGATTTTGATGAAAGTCGTTAACCTACCGTTTTCTGGTACTAGAATTCCATTTAGCTTGATCTCGACTTTAGGAAAATTCGTTTAGTGGGTAAAATAACCACTCCGAATTACCACGATTTTAGTGTCATGGCGTCGTTCCATTGGTGTTGCGCATGCTTAGAAATCTTATGACGTCACAATCTTGCGCTTGAGATGTTGGTGCGCGGTCACGCCATCTGTCTCATTACGTCACGCGTTGTGTGTGGTTCCTATTAAAGTTTTATGACGTCACACTCTTTCGAGCAGATGGTCGCGATTCCCATCTGCCTCATTACGTCACGCGTTGTGTGCGAATGTCCGGCCGCACGATAACTCGCGTAAACATCGTTCGATTTTGATGAACGTTTAGTATGTGGAAGGGGATCACCTGGGAAAGAACGCTATTAAAAGTAAACGAAATGGGGTCAAAGGTTAGGACATAGGAGCGGGGTCCATTCCCCTGCTCTTATGCGTCATATCAAACGTAAAAAAGGTTCGATTTCGATTAAAATTGAATATGTGGTAGGGGACCATCTCGAGAAAAACCCCATTGAAAATGGGCAAAATGGGGTCAAAGGTTAGGACATAGGAGTGGAATCACTTCCATCGCCATTATACGTCCTAACGTACGTAACAATTCTTCGATTTGGATGAAATGTTAGTATGTTGTAGGGGCCTGCCTATAAAATGGGCGATATGGAATCAACGAATCCCATTGAAAATGGGCGAAATGGGGTCAAATGTTAGGGCACAGGAGCGGAATCCATTCCATAGGCCTTATGCATCGTAACTTACGTAAAAATGCTTCCATTGCGACAAAACGTTATCATGTTATTTCTGAGGTATACTGAACCGGTTCTGTAGCATATGATCGGAATGGGATCAAAGGTCAGGGCACAGGACCGAGATTTATTCCACAGCCATTATCCTCATAACTTGAGTGATAACTTGAGTAATGATTTCTGGTATGTTGGAAAGCGTATTATAATCAATGCATTGCATGATTTTACTAACTTGTTTCATGATGAACTTGATCTGGAAACTGCACGCACATATGATAATGTTGTGATTATTATACTATTAAGCGCAAAGCTTTGTTAATGTTACAAAATGCAGAATAATCTGTTCTGTAATGCTTTTACGTTCTTTTTTTTTCAATTTTGGAAATTTCCATACATGCTTTTTTTTACATTCTACTACATCATTCTAAACTACCTTTACCAATTAGCATATATGTAAATTAAATTGCAAAGATTAGGGTTCTAGAGTCAAAATTTCAAACACTTGCAACTGTCTGTACGGCGTTGTACGTTTTATAATGCAATTTATTCAAAATAAAAGTAAAGTTAGAAATAAAAAGAAATAACGAATAGAACTTTTTGCTTCTAAACGATTTTTTTTCTTCTGCTTTTACCAAAATTACTGATTCACCTGATACGGTCGAAAGGAACGTTGATTATTTATTTATTTTCAAATCCACATTTTAGAACATTTGGCTTTATGCGTAGTATTTCTAAAAACATATTAATATTGTGAAGTGTATTAACTGAACTAAACTTTTTAAACTAATGACATTTTACGCTTTCCAAATGTACGTTGAAGAAGCGTATATGCAGCAGCTTTGTCCGTCTGTCTGTCGACACGCTAACTCGCGTAAAAATGGTTCGATTTCGATGAAATGTTTTAGTATGTGGTAGGGGACCAACTGGGGACAAACGCTATTGAATATGTACAAATTGGGGTCAAAGGTCACGACATGAAAGCGGGATCCATTCCATTGCCCTTATGCGTCATAACTTGCGTACATATTGTTCGATTTCGATGAAATTGTAGTATGTCGTAGGGAAACACCTGGGGACGAACTCTATTGAAAATGGACAAAATGAGGTCAAAGGTCAGGACATAGGATCGGGATCCATTCCATCGCCCTTATCCCATAATTTTAAAGGAGCAATTCTTGTATGTATGTAAATTTTATTTTGAAAACGACTCTAAGGATTTTGATGAAAGTCGTTAACCTATCGTTTTCTGGTACTAGAAATTGATTTAGCTTGATCTCGTCTTTACAAAAATTCGTTTAGTGGGTTAAATAACCACCCTGAATTATAACGTTTTTAGTATCATGATGTTAGTCCCATTGATGATTTTAGTCCCATTGATGTTACCCATACTTAGAAATCTTATGACGTGGCAATCTCGTGATTGAGAATGTTGTAGCGCTGTCACGCCATCTGTTTCATTACGTCACGCGCTGTGTGTGGTTCCTATTAAAGGTTTATGACGTCACACTCTTTCGAGCAGATGGTCAAGATTCCCATCTGCCTCATTACGTCACGCGTTGTGTGCGTATGTCCGGCCGCACGATAACTCGCGTAAAAATTGTTCGATTTCGATGAACATTTAGTATGTGGTAGGGGAACACCTGGGAATGAACCCTATTGAAAGTGAACGAAATGGGGTCAAAGGTCAAGACATAGGAACGGAATCACTTCCGTCGCCATTATGCGTCATAACTTACGTAAAAATGCTTCAATTTGGATGAAATGTTAGTATGTTGTAGGGGCCTCCCTGGAAACAAATCCTATTGAAAATGGGCGAAATGGGGTCAAAGGTTCGGACACAGGAGCGGATCTATTCCATAGACCTTATGCATCATAACTTACGTGAAAATGCTTCGTTTGCGACAAAACGTTATCATGTTATTTCGGAGGTATACTGAGCCGGTTCTTTTGAATATAATCGAAATGGGATCAAAGGTCAGGGCACAGGACCGAGATGTATTCCACAGCCATTATCCTCATAACTTGAATAATGATTTCTGGTATGTTGGAAAGCTTATTATAATCAATGCATTGCATGACTTACTAACTTGTTAAACTAATCCTTGCTTGGGCCATATCTTTGGCCAGTGTATAATGCATAAATGCAAGCCTTGATTAGCAAAATGTTCCAAGAATCCGGGCCCGGGCTCTAGGCCTTTGAACCCGGGCGGGTCTCGGATCCAAAAATTGAGCTCGAACTCATCTCTACTCTAAACCACTGCTGTATACACATCTTGGCTGATGAACAGATGCATTGTTGTTCCTGAAACAGCAGTCACTTGCTGGATAACAAGTCAGCATTGCTGGCTGAACTTGACCAACAAGGTTGTTCTGATAACCTTTGGAGGACACCTGACCTTCTAGCAATATTACGGGATCCGTTCTGTACCAACGAGAGGAGGTGCCACACACAGCACGACACTACCTCTAGAACAGTGGTTCCCAAACTTTTTTTGGCCATGCCCCACCTAAGTATCTCAAAAACCGTGATGTCCCCCACAGTGACATATAATTCTTATTATTCAAAAATTGAACTGCTATCCTCCACGTATAATGACATATACGTATAATTCTGTGACATATAATTCTTATTATTCAAAAAATGAACCCCTATATTCCACGTATAATGACATATACGTATAATTCTGGGACATATAATTCTTATTATTCAAAAAATGAACTCCTATTCACATGTTCTTTGGAAGCTTGTTAATGGTCTAAAATGCCAATAACAAGCTTCCAAAGAACATGGCATCCGTGAAAGAGAAAAATAAAAGAACGAAATTACAGTCGAAGTACTGAGGAAGAAATCACTAAAAAATTGTTAAAAAAATAATAATCATATGAAGTGATATGAAAAAACAGCAAATAAAGTTTCAAAACTTATAATAGAAAACTGAAATGCATAAATATAAAATAAATTTTAATGGAAGCAGTGAGATCCTTGTGCTGCATGCCTGCTGCAGAGGGATGCAGCACAAGGATCTCACTAACTTTAGATCTTAGTAAAAAGTATTTAGTGTGCTCATCTGGCGATCTTAGAAGAAAGTAAAAAAGTATTTAGTGTGCTCATTCTCGAATTGCCCCCTTAAAAATCAAATTGCCCCACGTTGGGAACCACTGCTCTAGAACATTGAGTGGTGTTTACATTGGAAGCTGTGTGGCTTTGCTTCATGGGGCTCCCGCTACACTGTAAAAATATTCTGAAATTCATGGACAACTGTCCGTCATATCTTTCGTTAATTAACAAAGCATGTTCCTGACACTACCTTTCCGTGAAATGACGGAAAAAATCCTGAATTTAACGGACTTTTCGTACCACGGGAAAATTCTGAATTTTCAGAAACCTTTCCGCAGTTTCTTATATAAACGGTAAATTACCATTTTAGAGATCTGTTAACGGAAAATTCTGAATTTTTAGAAACCTTTCCGCAATTTCTTTCGTATATTAACGGAAAACCTTCGTTCTCACTTTTTCTGTATCCGTATGACGAGAAATTTCTTCTAATAGTAGCGATTCGTGGAAACACCTGAGGTTTGATTAACTTTCAAATTTCAATCGTCTGTTGGATTTTGAAGTTCCGTAGCGAGATCGGATATCGTGGATAGCATATCACATAGATTTTGTTTGTTTTTTGTGGCCCAGGATATTTCTCCTTTCCCCTATTTGTTGCACCAGCTACTTATTATACACTATCTACCAACAAGTAATTGGACACCCCTGCAATCGACGATATCTACGGTCCTGATACACGTCACGGCCGCCGCCGTTAAATATCGTGTGGGAAACAACAACTCAACCAGTCGCATGCAAGATGCCACGCAGTTCGGAGCTCTCTGATTTCGAGAAAGGTGTAATCGTCGGGTATCACAGAAATGGCCGATTCATACGTGACATAACCAGCTAGTTGAAGTACCCAAAATCGACAGTGGCCTACGTGATTAGCAAGTGGAAGATGAGAGGTGACTGTCGGAATGTGCACCGACTCGGCAGACCCACAAAACTGTGAGTTAGAGACCGACGGGTGCTGGCCCGCGAAATTCGGAAGAACCGCACCAAATCGATGGGCCACATCCGCGAGGAGTTTCAACAGGCATCCGGAAGTATTTTTTCGAGGAATACCATCCGTAAAGAAGCCCATCTGCTCGGTTACCATGGACGTGCTGCCGCCCACAAGCCTTTGATCACCAAGTCCAATAGCGCTGCTCGGTTAACGTGGTGCAAAGAACGTCGACAGTAGACCGTTGAACAGTGGAAACAGGTTCTCTAAAGCGACGAATCAAGATTCACCCTCTACCGTTCGGATGGCAGGGTCTGGGTTTGGCGTCTTCCTGCCAGAATGTATTGTGCCAACTGTGAAGTTCGGCGGCGGTGGAATTATGCTATGGGGGTGTTTCTCCTGGTATGGCACAAGACCCTTGGTCGCAATTCCTGGTAGACTCTACGCCGAGACCTACTGCACCATTTTGGAAGCCCATGTGCTTCCTACGTTATGGCAGTTTTGCGGGGTGGACCCATGTTACTTTCTGAATGACAATGCCACCTATCATGTTGCGAAGTCCACCATGGCTTGGTATGGTGATAATGGGGTTAATCGAATGGACTGGCTTGCGCAGAGGCCGGACCTCAACCCTATCCAGTACCTCTGGGACGAGTTGGAGCGTTGACTGAAGGGGTGCCCCCACCGTCCGAAATCGGTGAAGGAACTGACTTGTCTTCTCCAAGCCGAGTGGAAGAAAATACCGCTAGCCGTCGTACAACGCCTGGTTGAGAGTATGCCCCAGACGAACGCAGCTGTAATCGCCGCTCGTGGAGGCTCCACCAACTATTGAAGGTGAATAAACTAAATATTTCTTTGCAATCACAGGTGTCCAATTACTTGTTGGTAGATAGTGTATATTGTGTTACTGTAAGAAACCGGGTACTTATTGTACAGATGATTATAGGATGTCTGTGTATCAGTCTTTGGACAACTTAAGACAAAAGTTATTATAGTTATCGAGAGTAAATTTCATATTTAGTTTTTTTTGTGAAATAATACTATAAAAAGTACATTTCACCTTTTTTAAAGATAAATGAGTCATTGTCAGTTTAAAAAAATCATGTTGCAAAGCAATTTGTTGCTTCGAAAAACCACGATGAAAAATGCTTAATATTTGAAAAGTACTCCTATAGGGAAAAAATAAATTACAAACCTATTCAGAAAAATAATAAGCTGCAACAGAAAATAAAATGACTAATTTACTCACATTAATGACAAAAAAACAAAATTTCTTTGTCGCGTGATTTGTTTTATGACATACGTGAGTTTGGCTGCCGAGCGTTTGTGGTTCAGTTGGTAAAGGCACAAGCAGATATCGTCGATTGCAAGGGTGTCCGGCGAGATATAGCGTCGGGTGTTCGATCCTGACTGCTGCGGGTAAGTGCTGTGCAGGTTTGTTGATTTTTCGGAATTTCAATTTAAGTACGGAAAAACCAGAAATGGATTTTTCTGAAATAAACGGAATTTCTGTCTACGGAAATATCTGTGAAAATACGGAAGTTAAAATGAACGGGCACTTTTACAAACGGAAATTTCTGAAAAACACGGATACATACCGGCAACTTTGCTGCACGTTATTTTCAGAAATTTTCCGTGAATTCACGCCACTTATTTTTTACAGTGTAAATTATCAGCCTACTGTCGGTACATAACAAGATGTACCGGGAATGTTCGGATCACATAACTCGTTTCCAATCACAATGTTCCTGACATCGCTCTAGACAAACTTGTGGTTCTTCGCAGAAATCAGCGGTTTCCGTTTCAGGACCTGCCAATAGCGATCCTGAAATATGGGTCGGAAACGGCGTTCAATGATTACCTCGGTTAATTGTTTCACACAGGATGCCCTGTGTCTTCGTTCAATCCTTCTCAGACGACGGCTATCTATTTCCTGACCGGTTTTGGTCGCTTCACTCGGACAAGTAATGTATGTTATTTTCCGCTGATTAACACTTTACCGACAATAGCGCCCAACACGCGCTTACAAGCAAACAACCACAACAGCCGGAGTTGACCGGATAGCATGATTAGGATTTCCTACCCCCATGCTTTTTTAATTTGCACGGCATCCGAGGGATTGGCAGAAGTCACCCTCAATCGCCATTGTTGTCGCTAAATAAAGAAGCGAACCAGGAGCTAGTTTGTCCCACGGCTACATCATTCAGCGTTCTGACATTGCTCAGCAGAACTCTTGCTTTGGTGACACGTATTTCGTTTGTATGTGATAATTTGCATTGTCCCAAAAGTTTATGGGTGGAAAATTGTGGTAAAATTACTTTAATTTTGCCTAATCCAAATAAACAGATTGAGAATTTTTTTTTTTACAAGAAAAAACAAGAAAAGGGTAAAGTAAACAAGATTTTCAAGCCGTTGACTCCCTCCAATCGGCCTAAGGCTCTCAGTAGGAGAATGCACTCGTTGCTTCAGGGAAACGTTCGAAAGTCAGTTTATGTCAAGCCTAGAGATCGAAAGTTTCTAATGGTTATCCAGCACTGATCCTTCTTTTGTAATTGCAAAAGGGATGGGGAATGAAATTCGGAAACGAGCAGCTGACAATTTTGGGCTTTATGTTATTCTGAGCGGCAAAACATTTTAGGATCGTGGTCGCTAAATTGTTAAAGGCCCGGGATATCTCACCTTTTAAGAAACCAGTTAGCTCTGCTGTTTTCAAAATCGTCTCTCCAGCCAGACGGGGGCCCACAATAAGTCGTTTATCGAACTGCGTAAGATACTTTGTTTTTCTCATCAACACTACTGACGAGCAGCAGTCAGTAATCGTCAGTAGTGTTGATTACAGAAAATAAAATGACTAAATTACTCCCATTAATGACAAAAAATAAAATGACTAAATCACTCACATTAATGACAACCGAAATAAAATGCAACAGAAAATAAAATGACGAAATAAAATGACTAAATCACTTGAATAGTTGCATATATCACGTGGCGACGTACGTGACAACGTATTTTGCATATACACTGCGTAAAGGACGTTTACGTATATTTACATAACGGTTCGTAATTCAGAGTGTCGTTGCGTGTTCCTTGCACAAGATATATAATGGGAGGGCCACATCTAATAATAAATTAGCAGGGCAAACACAACATTGGCTGGAATGTGTCTGAAAGAAACAATACAATTTTAAGCAGCAATTTACCATTATGTCTTAAAAGCTTAAAAGTGTTTAATTAATGCGTCGTTCTAATTCTTACTTATGGATCACAGATATGGACCCTAACTAGTGGACAACTCGAAGAAGTACGGCGTGCTTGGTGTAAACATGAAAAGAATGCACGGATCAGGAAACTGATAAGACCTGATGACATGAACTTCCAAGTAAAGATCCTCATCAGATTTGGAAACGAGTCAAAAAGTTTGAACCCGCACCCCACCTGGTCCCTGCATCACATAATTGGACCCGCCCCGGACAAATCTGCTTTGAACTATAAATTTGAACATATAATCATCATCATTGTCAATCATTATCAGTCCACTGCTGGATAAAGGTCATCCCAAGTTTCTTCCACAACGAACTGTCTTCAGCCAGTCTTTTCCATCCACCCATCTACCCCGTGATCTTCATCTGGGTCTTTTTCGGTCGCTTGGAATCCAACCTAAAATTTCAATTGTTCATCGGCGATCCGTTCTCCTGGCAATATGTCCAGCCCATTGCAATTTCAGGGGAACCATTGAACTCTTGTCATTTTTGCTGATCCAGGAGTTCCTCTTCTTGTCTTTCTTGGTTGCACCAAGCATGCATCCCTCCATTCTTCTTTCAGTTAATAAAAATTATATGCCCCCTTTTGCATTATTTAGGTACAACCCTAGTAATAAAGTGTCTAAAGAAGGTAATATTTCAGCTGATCACTGTGAGTATCTCAGTAGACTGGATACCTTATTTAATATTTAAATAATATTTATGAGGGTATTGTATTAAATATCTTCTTCTTCAATGACTTAAATGCCCTGCGTGGGCCCTGGCGTTCTCAAAGAGATTTCTCGTGATATTTCATAACGATAAGTTTTTGACGAGGCGGGGTTGTTAGTCCCTTGCCCAACCCCCAACCTAGAGGGACAAAGGCCGTCCTGGGCCAATTTCGCAAGAACTCATCCACGCATTCGCGTCCTCAAACACAGGGAGTCGGCGGAAAACCCCCAGACTAAATAAATGGCCGGCATGAACTTGATTCGAACACCGTATCAAACGTCCGCCTCCCACATAGTGCATAGCGACTTAACCAACTGATCTATGCCGGTGGTCGTTTTATTAAATATATACTATATTGACAAAAGTCACTAAACATTCCTTCACAGGCAAATGAACGCATCCTCTGCGTCGTTAAGATGCGCGGTACAGCTTCAATCGGTATAAAAGAACCCTGCAGCTGACCGCAATCATATCGCACTGTGAGGTTGAGTGAAAATGTCGTGGTGGGAGAGAACTGACTTTGGAAAGGAAAGATTGTTGGGAGTTATATTAGTGGGTTGTCCATAAGAGAAACCGAGAGGCGTTTAAACAAACCCACGTCAACTGTTTTAGATGTACTGAATAAGTGAAAGATACATGGCATGCATGAAACAGCAAAACGTACCGGCAGAACAAAGAAAATCAGTTATAGAGGACGTCAAAGCCTCAGGACAGTCGTTACAGCTAATCGACGGAGTACCGCACAACATCTCAGTGTACTGGTAAGTACAAATGCTGGAACATCGGTATGTACACGTACCATTCGCAGAGAACTTCATTCCATGGCCTTTCATATCCACTCGGAATGCTACTCGTCGTTTAGCATGGTGTAAAGAACATTTATCGTGGACCGTAGATCAATGGAAACGGGTCCTATGGACTGATGGATCCAGATACACGTCCCGTCAGTCTGATGGCCGTGTATGTGGTTTGACAATAATTCCGTATCGTGTGTGGGACCGGCCAGCACAGTGCCCTGATCCTAATCCTATAGAGCACCTATGAGATGAATTAGAGCACCGCATAAGAAGTTTGGAAAATGGGCCTACTACTGAACAACAGTTAGCGGCACTATTATGTACTGAATGGAGGCGCATACCTATCGCTGTGTTTCAAAACCTTGTCGAAAGCATGTCTCGAAGGGTCAGTGCATGCATTAAGGCCAAAGGTGGACCGACACCGTACTAATGTATGTCAATAAATGCTATGTTGTGTTTCTCTTCTAGATGCCCGGTGATTTTTGCCAATATAGTGTATATTACTAAAATTTGGTTGGAATCCTTAATATGTGTTATGTATTATATGTTTTATGCATGGCGACTATGTGCTTTATGTCATGGTTATGATAAACGTCGTATGTAAACGGACGAGAAACTGTATCGCGATCATGGAGAACTGTCTTTAAATGGAAGCCGAAGTCGCTCGCAGTGGTCTCGAGAAAACGCTGTTTTGAATTTCCATTGAGATATTCTATTAACCTTCCACCTACATAGAGGCGATACCAAAGGACATTAATTAAAACGAACTGTCGAAATGCAATCGAGGAGAAACAGTGATAAAAGAGAATGTGTGGAAAGAGTGAACGGATTGAGAGAGGATTCAGGGTGAAACGAACGAGGTATTAAAAGGGCTTAGCGGGCGTTCTAAGCGTGATAACCCGTAAACGAGTGTAATATAAATATGAACACCTACATCTATGTTAAGAGTTGTCTAATAAATGCTTGACAGCCATACGGAATATTATGAAGCACTTCATATAGGTACGTTAGAGCAGCCTGACTACGAACCGCAGATCACTCTGCCGAACATGTGTAGTGTCTAAATAAAGCTCCAGCCATTCATAATCCCATTAATAATCGCTCAGAAAACATAATACTGAACTTTTTGTTATTTTGGCAAATGATTAGCACTTTAACCGGCTGAAATGAGTTTACTCGGGGTACGCAAATTTAGCAGAAATCAGCTCGAACGAATAAATACGCTAACAAGTTGGCCCGACACGGATAGAATGAATGAAACTGAGCCTCAAACAGTTAGCTTTGTTATTGTTATTACAAGTGGTCATTTAGGGTATGAATGACACTAATCCTTTTGAATCGATTACCTACTAAAAGGGCTATAACAATAGTGATTAACCCAAGAAAAAGGATATGTTTGAGTCACCCAATGGCACAATGTCAGTTTAAGGGAGACTGTATTGGCTTTTCCACAAAGTGGCGAATATAGGATGCTGGTACGGGGAGGGTTCAGCGGCAAAATGTCTTCCCAGAAATTGTGTTTCTGGCGATTTAATTTAAAGGGACGATTTATCAACCGATTAATCGACTAACGAATTTTGATGAATCAGTTAAACCTTGTAATCAAATCACGCCCCAACGATGCACGGTATACTCCAGTGGTCTCAAACTCAGATCCTTGTAAGGGACATTTTCCAGTTTTGAAGGAGCTTAGGGGGCAGCGTGAATAGTAATAAATTTCTTACAAATAAATATCACTTTACAAAACTACTCTAATGGCTTGGCACTACAGTGGAACATTATTTCTAACTATCGGAAACAGTAAAAACAAATGCTTCATCAATCACTGAAAATTTATGTAACGATTATTTTCAATGAAATCTTAAAACAATCACATTTTACCAACTGAACACGGTACATAGTATACAGAAGATATTACATGTTCTGACCAGAAACTTGGGCTCGCTTTTCTGTCACTAACTAATCGATATTTGGAATAACGTTCATGATACTTTTAACCGTGACCATAAGTGACTGGCACTTAACCTATTCCTTTCAAGACATTTTACTTGGTTTATTCTTGAAAACAACTGTTCACATGAGTATGTTGTTCCGAACATACACTGAAGAGCAATTGAATTAGAGACAGCTGGCGTTATGCAAATGATACGCTTTGGGGGCCCTGTAAACGGAAACGACAGGACGTATGCAGCAATCCGACAATAGAAGGAGTGATGCTACATGAATCAGTAAGAGTCGGACGCAGTATGGGTAAGACGAAGGATCTAAGCGCATTTGATCGTGGGAAAATTATCGGGGCATGACGAATGGGTCACTCAATCTCGGAGGTCATGCAGGCACTAGGAGTTTTACAAGCCACTGTGTCACGGGTGCACCGTGAGTACATCGAATCCGGTAAAACCATCCCTGCAATCGCCAACAGCCGTGGGCAGCAGCGTGTGAATAAGCGGGGTCATCGTCGGCTAGCTCGCATTGTAACAGCGGATAGACGGGCGACAGTGCAAGAAATCACTCGCGAATTTAACGCTGGTGCACAAAAACGTGTAAGCAGCCACACCATCCAGAACCATCTCCTCGCTATGGGGTACAGAAGCCATCGTCCCACGAGGGTACCGTTGCTGACCGCACATCACAGGGTGCAAATATTAGCATGGGCGCGGGAACATCGCCACTGGACCCTAGACATGTAGAAAATGTTGCCTGGACTGATGAGTTGAGATTCACGTTGGTACATGCGGATGGCAGGATACGAGTACGGCGCAACTCACATAAAGCGGTGGATCCTTCTTGCCTGAAGGCAAGAAGAATCCATCGCTTCAAGCTAGTGGGGGTGGCATTCTCGTCTGGGGACTGTTTACGTGGACTGAAATGGGACCCCCGGTACGTGTGACATCGTCCCTGACAGGTCAACATTACCGGGATATCCTGGACGACCATTTGTTCTCGTCTGTGCGTCTTCAGTATCCCACTGGGGACCTAATCCTGCAACAAAACAATGCACCGAGCTATCGCTTCCGAATTATATCCGAATGGTTGGATGAGCACTCCACCGACCTGACCTCGCTTCCTTGGCCAGCTAGGTCACCTGACCTCAATCCCATGGAGCACATCTGGGATGCTATCGAGAGAGATGTTTGAGGCTCTGACCCCCCCCATCAAATCTTCGTGAACTGTGGGAGCTTGTTCAGGGGTCGTGGATCCGTATGGCTTCTCAACGCTTCCGGTGTCTTGTCGAGTCCATGCCGAGACAAATCGCTACAGTCATCAGAGAGAAAATTGGTGCTATACGTTACTAGGCAGGTATCTCTAATTCAATTGCTTGTCAGTGTAGACTTAAATCGTGCAGGAAAGTTATGAATGTTTACGTACTTGCGCTTTGAAACTAACTGGTAAAACTATGTTAGATTGCAGCTGTTTAATTTTTTCATTTAGGAAAGAATCCCACTGAAATTCTATTAATTCAAGCTGAAGTTCTTCAAGTACGTTGCCAGGATTATAGGGAAATGGTGACTTGAATATATTGAACATATGTATTTTGCTTAATGCAGTTTTATTCTTTCGTTAATAAACTTGTTACTTATAAAGAGGATGGCTTTGCTAAGCATTACTATCTTTATATTATGTTTAATCTATTATAATATACTTGAAAAAAGGGTGATTTATTTTCATTTTGTTATTTTGTAATAATTCATGCGGGCCGCGAGTTTGAGACCACTGGTTTACGCCATCCCTAATGTTAAAAGTCAACAATGCCCCCATTACAGTACGAAATATATGTTTGCTGACTGACTTGAAGCGTAACTCATTTCGACGTGCGTTTTAGATAGTCCATGAAGATTAGATAATTCATCACACAGTCAGAATTCAGAAGCGCGTGTGTGAAGAGAGTGAGAGAAGGTCAATCATGACAATTTTTCAACAAGTAAAAGCAGAGACCTCGGCTACAAGTAACAGCCAATCACACGCCGTTTTATTTGTGACGTGCGGTGCCGTTGACTGTGTGATGTGGTGTTGCCATCCATACCATCTCGTGGTGGATTTCCCACTGTCCCGGTACTCCACCGATTAAAAAATTCAAACTGAATTCTATTTTTATATTTTTCACTTTAGTTTAAATTGGGTTACTTTCGTGAAAGTTTGTGTTAACTTCGCATTTCCACAAAGCAGTAAAACCTTTTTGAAATTTAAATCTCATTTTCTTTCTACCAAAACTTATTTTTCGTAAATGCAAACGCCGAGTCGTAGACCTAGGAGAATGGAGCGGGGGGGGGGGGGTTAACCCAACTAACCCCAATGTGGATACGCCATTGCTTCCACATCATGTGACGGGGAAGAGAATAAAGGCTAGAAGCGAGCGCTTATCAGCAGTGGGTGGATTATTGTCGGTACTGCTAAGATGACAGAAGGAGGTATTGTTTTGCCGACATGACTTAAAACCTTCCACTCTGTGAATGTTTGGGGAGCCTAGAAAATGTACTATTTATTTAAAATATATGTTCGCCGATTAAATGCTTAATTAGAATATATCAAAATCTTCAAAATGGCTACATTTAATACATAATACTGGTAGCCGCACTTGTACTGGTAAGCCATATTCAAGATCTAGTAAACATGTCCGACAAACATTTTTTAACTTGCTGCAGGTCTGACAAACTTCAGTTTTTTTAAAACGCATCCTGGCTCCAGGGCACCATCGGAAGACTGTGAAAGGTCGCGAACAGATTTTACATTCTTTCCCAAATCGCTCTTTAGTCATTCTGATATATGGATTGTCTCCTAAACAAGTTTGACAGAGAACTGGGAATTCAGATTCTTCCCAATTCAGCCTATTGTATGTATTCGAGCCCTTAGAAGTAGCCATAACTACAAGTTAAAATTGATTATTTTAGATTTTCTTTTACAATTTCATTTTCCTAATAATAAAACATTTCATGAATGTGCTTGGCTTCATTGTCTGGAATAAAGGTTTCTTTTACTACATTAAGTAAAATGAAAACCCTAAATGTGCGATAAAAAATTCAAAATACAGTGTCATTGCCATGCAATTTGGCAAAAAAATAAAATACTCTTACCAATGACTAAACAATATTCTCACAGGTGGCAGCACTGTGCAGCTTAGTGATGTCAGATTGGCAGTGTAAAAATGGCCGCTCAACTTGAGACAGGCACCAAACGGTAGCCACATTCTGTCATTCGTTTGTTGAGCAGTGAAGGCGTGAAACCTATTGAAATTCATCGTCGAATGAATTTCCATTATGGTGATGCAAGTCTATCATTCCAGCAAGTGTACGAATGGACGTAGAAGTTTCAAAACGGCGTGAGTTCAGTAACAGATTCTCCCGACCGGGTCAGGTACACATAGTAGTGACACCAGAACCCATTACTGCAGTTGAAGGCATTGTGATGGGAAATCGCCGAATGCCCGTGCATGAAATAGCCGCACTTCTGAACATTAGTCATGGTTCAGCGCACCACATTATCCATGATGTGCTCCAGGTCAACAAAGTGTCTGTAAGATGGGTGCCACGTCAGCTGACTCCAGAACTGAAGAAACGACGTGTTGATGCTTTTCAAGAACTTTTTTGCGGCGCTCAGAAGCAGAAGGTGACGGCTTCCTACATAGAATTGTTACTGGAAATGAAACCTGGGTTCACTATCATCAGCCAGAAACCAGGAGAATGAGCAAGGAATGGCGATATCCCTCCTCATCAAAACCTAAAAACTTCCGCACCCAGCCAGCTGGAGAAAAGGTTATGCTGACTCTCTTTTGGGATGAACGAGGCGTAATTTTGGAGCACTACGTGCCCAGGGGAAACACTGTAACCAGCGACACGTATGCAGATCTTATCAGGAATCATCTTCGACCTTCCATCAAATCCAAATGACGTCGACTTCTTTGTACATGATAACGCTCATCCCCATACTGCCCGTGCAACGTTTGCAACCATACAGGACCTGCACTTCGAGTGTCTTCCGCATCCGCCGTATTTACCAGACTTTGCCTCAAGTGATTACCACATCTTTGGATCACTCAGAAATACGATGGGAGGAATGACATTCACGTCCGATGAAAGGCTGCAGTAGGTTGTGCATTAGCGGCAGCACACGCCACCAAAATAATTTTTTCTGCAGGAATCTATGCACTTTGTAAGCTCTAGACGAATTGTATTGCACAAAATGGAGATTACATTGAAAAATGGTACAAGTTTATACCACTTTTGCTTAACAATTTGCGAGAAAATAATTATTTGATGTTTTCATTTCACTCTCCTTTGTATTTGTTCAGTAACAGCACCTTCAGTTCCTGAACAGTGTCAGGGTTATTCTGATAAATGCCAGTCTTAATCGGTCGCAATAGGACGAAATGGTACTGCGTCATAGCGAGTGAGTGGAGTTACATTTCCAAATATAATGGATACATTAAGATACCCAGAACTGAAATTTAATCATTTAAGTTTTGCTTTAATTAAAAAGCCATGAGTTGCGCCATCTTTTACCATTGTTTGAATTAAATTGAAGCTATCTTTAAATGACACTATTCGAACGATAACGGAATTGCCCCAAATTATTGGATATTAACAAATATTTAGTTTAGTTATAATTTGTCTGATATAACAGTGCTTGGTATCGGCATGGAAAAGTAAAGAGAAAAAGAAATAGTAGCAATTAAAACATTATGCAAACGGGCTCTAATTGCTTTTGTTCCATGAAGAACTTTCCGTAAGTTTAATTGCCCGCCATGTGGGGCCTAAAAACCTCAAGAGAGGTATATCTTGGATAGTTTTCGAAGTCTGCATTCATTTCTTGATCAATTATGATAATACGAGAGCAGGTACTTTTCGAGCTGCTATCCCGAGCGGGCAATTTCCTGAACACGACGTCGTTTTCCGTGATACTCCTGTGAACACGAAGACGACATAGTAACGGGAAATAGGATCACTCATTTCCTGCGAAGTCATCGACAAAGTGACCTCATCGACACGACCTCATTACCGCCTATGACCTTCTCTGTCCCATAATATTTAAAATGCACCTTGCTATTGACAATTTTGAAGCACGGAACATTTCTGCTCAGACGTTTATTTTCTCGACAGTATTTCATGCGCAAAATTAAAGAGCGGGTGTTTCATGCATTTACACTTGCACGGATTTTGCCGATGGCTCTGCAACAGCAAACGCCACTATAAATTGCGTTATGGTCGTCCAGTGAATTAACATAAAGATGAAACTGCGGATTAAATAAAACGCAGGTTTAGTACAAGGAGGTTAAAATAACACTGCTGGAGATGTCCTGGTCTCTTAACCGTGAAGCCAAAAGGTGTGGGAATTTGACGTTGTTTACATGATACCTATGTAGTTTCAGCGGTGTATATTTTGGAATTGCGTGGTTTTTGGTCGAAAAAACCGTGTTAATATCAAACTGGAATGAATAATACTTCTTACACGAGTGAAGTTTTCAATTTTAACGTTATGTTTTGTTTAGAATTCGCCCTAATGTTCGTGTATTTCAATTTAAAACAAAAATAAGAAGGAACCTCAAACCAATTAAGAATTTTATGAATCCAGTATTTTCTCACATTGGGAGCAAGTTACGATGCGAAATTGGAAACATTTGTGACGAAAGAAGGCGATTCGACCAACACAAAAGGCATTGCAATAGCCTTGAAAACCATGAGCTTCCCGACACTACACTTTAACGGCTGTCGCTTGCGTACTGCTTCATTATCAAGGCATTTCCATATATCTTATTCTAACCTCCTTGGTTTAGTAATCTATCGCATTCTAGAAATCAATGCCATGGCAGCAGCCCTGGTGGCGCAGTGGTCTAAGCCAGTGGTTCCCAAACTTTTTCGATTCGCCGCGTCCTTGCTGAATCCAGGTTTTCTCAAGGCGCGTTATCTCAAATTCTAAGAAGTACACAACTCTAAAATAATGAAAATTTTGTTATATTTCGCGGCGCCCCTGTGAGGAAGCCGCGGCTCCCCAGAGCACCGCGTCGCACACTTTGGGAACCACCGGTCCAAGCGGTAGCTTATGATCATTCATCCCACATAAGTTGAGTTCGAATCCCGGTGGGGTATGCATGTTGTATTTGTCTTACGGTACTGACTCTCTATCTTCCCTGGAACATGTGGCTTTAAATTAGGGACGGAGAGTTACTGAGTTACTCATGGAGGTCCGTAAACCCCCAATAAAAAATGCTTTTCAATACATAACATGACTAGAACATACACAGTCGTATCAAAATAATATGACCACCTACTTAATAATGGGAGTAACCACCTTGGGCCCGGGTAACAACAGAGAGACGGCGTGGCATGGACGCAAAGAGGCATTGGAAGGTTGCCCGAGGCCCACGGAGCACGGAAGTCCCGGAAATGACGCGGTTGTGGGACGGCATGTCCAACCTATTTATCCAAATAGTCCCACAAGTGCGCAATGGGATTTAGGTCGGGACAATTTGCCGGCCAAAGGAGAACGTAGACATCCCTGTCGTATTCCTGGAACCAGTCACGCACCCCCTTAACCCTTTAACGACCATGACCCAAAAATCGTGTAACACTCTATATACCAAAACGCCTGAAACTGTCGGTTCGGTAACTTGTTTGTTTAATAACAACAATATTGACCGAGGGTGACTTCTGCTGTTCCCTCATAGGTCGAAAAAATTTGAAGAACAAGCAAGGGTAGGGAATCTGACTCACTCTTGACAGGCGTTTCGGGAGGCTATGGCCTGGCGTTCTGGGCGTCATGATTGTTAAAGGGTTGACGTGTCACGGCGATTTGTTCTGTTGGTAAACACCATCACAGCCACGGTAAGCATCCAAAATGAAGAGATGCATGTGCTCAGCGAGGATTGGCAGGTAGCCATTGGCATTTAGGGACCCATTCAGTGGTACCAGCGGTCCCAGGTATCAAGAAAACATCCCCCAGACATACAGACTGCCACCGCCGTCCTATACTTGGCCGACAAACGTGTCCAGGTGCTGGTTCTCATGTATCTGGCGCCGTATCTGCCACCACCCGTCACTTCTGTGGAATTGAAACTTCGATTGGACGGAGAAGGCAACTTTTTTCCACTCTTCCCCTATACAATGACGGTAGTTTCATTCGAACTGCAGGCGTCGTTGCCAATGGACCTGGGCAAACATGGGCACCTTGACGCAGCTTCCACTCCGGTGAACCATGCGTAACAGGGTTCGCTCTACTGTTATCGGGTACACTATCTGGGTGCACAAGCGTTAATTTTTGGGTTCAATTGCTGCACTGTTGCATCGATTGCCCTTTACCAGTCTACTGAGGCGATGTTTTCCTCAGAGGTCAACGGCATCTGGGGCTCCACAGTTATGAAGTCGGGAGATACTCGGTGTGCCAGCTGGCCATTCTTGGTACAGCCTTACTACTGCAACTCGCGGACAGCCCACGAAGTCTACTGTTTCTGAGATGTCTCTACCCTTCGCGCTGTAGTCGATGATCATTTCTTTTTGAACGCCCGTCAACACTCTACCTCTGCCCATTGTGTTTACATGACGCACATTGGCTCATCTGTTCTGGCCGGCCGCTTATATCTCCGTGTGGTCGACCTTGTCACGTGCACTATGTGACCCTCGTGGGAGGGTACACTGCGATTCCTAGGGTGGTGATGTTACCCTAATACGATCGCGTATTGCATTTATTCGCGTCACTTACGGCCACACCGAGCCATAGTCTGGTACATACTAAGTGCAATTAAATCATAATAACAAACAATAAGGCTTACTAATTCCTGATATTGAGCGGTACTTGGGTATGTGGATTAACGAATGTTACTGTCGTAAAACAAAACTAAAGAAAATGTGTGAATCATGACATTAAATTTTTACTAAACCAAGGCGGCGGCAGTAGTAAGCGTGTGGACTGTTTAGATTTTCAATAAAAATATATTATTGAATTAATAAATCCATCGCTCTTTCCACGTTTTTACCAACACACAGCAACTCAAAAATTGTTATACGACCGCCGCCGGGGAATTGAAATCCGAATATCACGATATCTAGCAGAGTGCGTTGGCCTTGCGCTACAGCGGCCAACAATTCACGGAGCTATGTGTGTTTTTCTTTTTCAGTCTGCATCTGACATCATAAATCCGTAAGATGGGCTCAGCTACTGAGACGTCTCCACCTGGTGCGCATTAATGGCACTGGCTATATACACTGACGGAAAAAAATCCCAACACCACGAATAAATAGTTGTAGAGAAATGAAATGGCGGCAATACATTTGTATAGGTAACATATTTAATCGATTAAAGTTTCAAGATCACAGCTTATTGTAAGCACGAGAAGAGCCATTTTAAATGTGAAATGCTGGTACATTAATAACCGGTGTGACCGACAGAATGTTGAATGCAAGCACGCAAACGTTCATGCATTGTGTCGTACAGGTGCTTGATGTCAGTTTGTGGGATGGAGTTCCATGCCTGTTGCACTTGGTCGGTCAATACAGGGACGGTTAATGCTGGTTGGGAGGGACGCTGGAGTTGTCGTCCAATGATGTCCCATACGTACTTAATTGGTGAAAGATCTGGTGATCTAGTATGCCACGGAAACGTGTCGACACTCTGTAGAGCATGTTGGGTTACAGCAGCGGTATGAGGGCGAGCGTTATCCTGTTGGAAAACACCCCCTGGAATGCTGTTCAAGAATGGCAGCACAGCAGGTTGAATCACCAGACCGACGTACAACTGTGCCGTCAGGGTGCGTGGGATAACCACGAGAGTGCTCCTGCTGTCATAGGAAATTGCTCCCCAGACCATAACTGCAGGTGTAGGTCCAGTGTGTCTCGGCCGCAGACAGGTTGGTTGCAGGCGCTCACCTGGCCTCCTTCTAACCAACACACGGCCATCACTGGCACCCAGGCAGAACCGGCTTTCATCAGAAAACACAACAGATCTCCTCTACGTCCTCTAATGAGCTCTAGCTTGACACCACTGACGTCGCAAACGGCAGTGGTTTTGAGTAAGTGGAATGCACTCTACAGGGCGTCTGGCTCGGAGCTGTCCTTCAAGTAACCGATTTGTAACAGTTCATTGTGTCACTGTGGTGGCAACTGCAGCTCGAATAGCTGCCGCAGACGCGGTACGATGCGCCACGGCCATACGCCGTACACGGCGGTCTTCCCTCTCAGTAGTGCCACGTGGCCGGCCGGAACCCAGTCTTCTTGAGGCAGTACCTTTCCTTGACCACCGCTGTCAACAATCATGCACAGTGGCTACATTCCTGCCAAGTTGTTGTGCAATATTGCGGAAAGAAAATCCACCTTCTCGTAGCCCTATTACACGGCCTCGTTCAAACTCCGTGAGCTGTTGATAATGGCTTCTTCGTCTTCTTAAAGGCATTCTTGACTAACATCAACACCCTACGTCGAATCTCAACGATAACTAACGCTCACGAACGTTACAGCGCATATTTACAGCAAACCTGCTTTGCATGTTCCGAGGGGCGCTACTAGCGCCACACGTATGCGCCGAGCGCGAAATTTACATAGACGTCATCTTACAGATGTACTCTCATCGCCTACCAACTGTCGTTTATCTAACACAACCCCTTCTTGGTGTTGGGATTTTTCCCCGTCAGTGTATTAATTATAGCAGTTAAATCCAAAGGGCGAAATCCTAACTGCTGTAACTAATATATATATATAGCCAGTGCCGTTAATGCCCACCATATGGAGACATCTCAGTAGCTGAGCCCATCTTACGGATTTATGATGTCAGATTCTGACTAAAAAAGAAAAACACACATAGCGCCGTGAATTGTTGGCCGCTGTGGTGTAAGGCTACCGCGTTCGGCTAGATATAGAGAGATTCGGGATTCAAATCCCCAAAGGCCGCCGAATATCAATTTTTCGGTTGCTGTGTGTTGGTAAAAACGTGGAAAGAACGATGGATTTATTTATTCAACTGACGCCACGTATTTAGAGGATTTTCACTTATATAATATTATTTGTATTATTAGTATTATATTTAGACGAGTGTAAGAAATGATCCTGGCACCGATAAAATGGTGTATAGCAATAGAAGTTTTTTTGCGCATGCGCAAGCTAAAATCTGATGTCAAGCTGAATCGCGCAAGTGTGTTTCTGAGGGGGAATAGTTACTTTTGGTCTAGGATATCTGCAGGTTATAACCCATCGTGTTATTCATAATTTTATAGTTCTCGTCAAGAGCAGGTTACCTCCCCGTGGAAACGTCGAGAGGAAACCAATTTTCTCTACGACGCACATTTACGAGATCTGGGAGGACAATATTATTGCTCCCAGTTGTTTTGTATGAAACGGGTTTATTATCAATACAATACGTACATAAATATAAAATTTTATATTTCGCACATTTTAGAGGCAACAAACCAACAAAATCCAACATGAAGAGTATTATCAGTGTCATTCAAATGAAAACGAGCCAAAGGGCTTCACTGTAACACATGATGATATGCGGAAAGCCGGAATCCAGGTAAATTGACACTGCAGTCCGGCTTCCCGCGTACGATGGGACACAGCAGTTTAACCAAGATGTAGCAGGAATTTCAAACTACGTATTGTTTGAATGTAATGTTTAGCATGTAAAAATACAGAAAGACGACACAGATCAGGAAACAGAAACGAAAAAAACAAATACTTTACCTGTAAAATAGAATGACAGAACAACTATTCGGAATCACTAAAGACACTGCTCGCATCGCATGAGTCCTCGGAATCGTCTGCTTCTGGTACGGACTCATCGAATTCTAACAAATTAATCATTTCTTGATTGAGCTCCTTGTGTTTGGGTTTTGGAGACGCACGTAAACTTGCTATTTGTAGGGGTCTGATGTAATGAGCAGCCTGTTGAGCAAATCGGTATTCGTGTCTATTCTGGAAGTCTTTGTTGTGAACAGTTCTCTATCCCGCTTATTACGTTTATTACTGGCTTCTTGGGCTTCCTCCGAATATTGGCCAATAGTCAGAATACACGATTCAGTAATGTCTCTCCCGGGAAATAAAACTCTATGGAGGCTTCCAGGCATTGCATACCAGCTGTAATGTTGGAGGTATAGATCCTGGGTCTCTTTAGTGAAGTCGTGAAATTTATAGTAATTAATTTGTCTGTCACAATTTATGCATTCGAGAAGAACGCTTAATCAAGTCCAGATTCACTCCAGTTATCTCTGCAGCCTTCTTAGAGTTTCTTAAAAATTTGCCGGCGGAGTTGCCGTCATTTGTATTGCCACTGTTCTGCTTCTGCATGTCAATTAAAAGGCCTAACTCGTGTTGGAACCTCTTCTGGACCTCTCCTTCTTCCGATAAACAGTTGCTTTGTTTGGGGAACTCATGCCATGTTTTAATCTCTAGCCGGTATGAAATGTGGAGCATGCAGTCGAACAGCCTGATCCATGAGTGAAGGGATGATATACCAAAGCAAAGGAATTATTTTTTCACTTCTTTTCTTGAGATGACGTTAACATTATTCATTTCACTGGGTTTCTTCCCGCAGAGGTAACATACCTGGGCAGAGGAACATGATGATACGGCATTACACACTATCCCGTCTACCATGCAAAATATCAAAGTCGGCGTTACGGTAATTCCGACATCGAGAGCGAATTTAGTGGGGGTAAGTTGTTCTATTTGATGTCTTATCTTAATAACTTCTGTGG
This sequence comes from Macrothele yani, assembly GCA_039090855.1. Lineage (NCBI taxonomy): Eukaryota > Metazoa > Arthropoda > Arachnida > Araneae > Macrothelidae > Macrothele > Macrothele yani. Next base: position 88,655,297 of record CM076992.1, read on the forward strand.
CTACTAATTTGGCCGATTCTTTGGCGAACACAAAACCGATCGGGCGGCAGTACTTTGTGGAAGAAGGGACAGGATTTTTCCAAATGACGGTTCTTGACTCATCTGTACCACAATGCATTTGTAAAGGAACCACAGAAATACTAAATAGGCTTTCATCACTGCAATGTTCTTCGGCAAATTTCAGTTTGTACTGGTTCTGTTCTGTTCCATCACATCTCCATTTCGTGATGACGTTAAACGCAGACGTTTGTGCCAGAAGCAATTTCTCGTGGACCTCGTCAATTTGACATAGGTGAACAACAGGGTGTTCAATGAACGACTGCAGAGGTATTTCCGCTGACACTTACGTTATGAGAATACCTTGTGGATAACATGACTTGGATTCTTTAACTCTGTGATAGGGGGATATAATTTGCAATTGAAGTTTTCGGCTTGCTTGCTTATCCGTTGGTACTGACGAGTGCAGAAATTACAATATTATCCACCATTAATGCAAGTGTTTGTTCCGGCGATACTGACACTGGCCTTTTGAAGCAAGGACCTCCGAGCCTTCTTAGCAGTCGTAACCCCTCTTCGGAGCTGCAGTAGAAAGTTTTTTACCAAGTTTTGCAGAATATCTTTTTCCATCCTTCCGTAACTGAATTTTGGGGACCCACACAGCTCTTCGCTGCTTGACTGCAGTAGATGTTGTACATTTCGTCTTTTAGCCTTCGGACCGCAGGTACTGACCGGCTTTGTTGGCAGGCCAGGTCTAATCATAATAGTTTCTGTTATACTTGGGACAGCCTTAAATACATCTTTCGCAAAAGTAATGTTTTCGTTAAGCCAAGATGCTTTGTAACGCAGAAAACGCTGTCTATGCCTTCCTATTTTTTCTCATTTGCTACTAACTTTCCGGCAAAATTTTGTTTTCATTTGTAAGCACTTGAAAGCAGTTTCAGATGTCGCTAGACTTCCTAGATCTTGCAAAACATAAGCCATCACAACGTTTAACTTCGACTCTTTCAGATTTTCATCCTATACCTCGAACAGCGCCCTCCGGGAAATCGAACGTGTCATTCTGTAAAGCATGGAAAAATAGCTCCGTTCGCAAATATTCACAAATGTTTTTTAGCGATTTAGATTCCCAGGTGATCGAGTTTTAATACCTACCTAGCCACAAAGCGGAACTCTGTGAAATTCTACTCTCAAACCTTCGATACACTTACGACATAGATATTACATTGAAAATAAATTCCATACCTTTTCAAGATACTTCTGCCAGCCAACACCAGCTACCTGTTAGACACTACCGGCACTAGTAACAACGAATAACCTTAGGACTGACACTTTGAAGTTTGGTAAAGCTTTACATGTGGCTGAGGCCGCACACAGGTCAAGCGAACTTGCTGTACTGAGAGGACGGTGTCATAGCTGTGTGGGGAACGTGCACGTCGCTGCCTGTTTCGAAGCGCACGACCACTACCTCTGGTGATCTTTGGGGAAACTAACTCCGTTCTCATGTACTGTAGACATCCTACTTTCGAAATCTGCAACAGGTTGGAACGTCTGGCCAAGTTGATAAATAGCATTTTGTCCACCTAGATTGCCGAAATTCCACACTGTGTGATGCGACGCACTGGTTTTATAGCACCAAAAATTCATTTTTGAAATATTTTTTATCACGTTTAGCATGAGGTTTTCGTAATTTATGCAGACTGCAATGAAATATTGTTACGTTTAGGGTAAACGTGATGAAATAATGTTCGGCGATAGTTTAGTAAACAATGTTGTTGAGTAACAACGAAATTAACCATTGTTGTCTCACTTCATGGGACAGCTTGCGGTACGATCTCGTAGAAGACGGTTGCATGTCTTGTTTAGGCCAATCTGAAGTTAGTTATCCAATTCGGTTTACGTTTCCAGGTCAAGTATACCCGCATTAGTTTACGTTATAACACACCACGTGTGTGTGTGTGTGTGTGTGTGTGTGTGTGTGTGAGTTATTATTTTGTTCAACGTTGTGTTTTATTGGGCTAATTTTCATGTGCTGCGAGCTACAGCCACTAATGGCGGCAGCCGACAACGTGAAACATCTCATCAGTATTGCTGAATTTCATGCCAAAGCTTGCAACGGCAAAGTGTGCAACAAAGTAATCTCAACAGTGTGTCGCGTTGAATTTAGATACTTCGGGTGAAAAAATTGTTCGTATGAATCAACTTGTTGCTAGGTGAGGAGCCATGGCTCCAAAGCATACTCCATCGCGATTCTATGCTTCAACAGTAAACAATTCTCAGCTTCGAAGAAATGCATCCTCGCAACAAGTACTGTGACTACACCGGAAATTACTAGGATTAATAATGTTTTGAAAGAGAGAATATCTGATGACTCGTGTGCAGGTAAGTTATTTCTGTCAGCATTACTTATGTTGTTTTCCCGTCCTTGAGCAACAACACCCACCCAGTCTATGTGGAAGCAATTGCAAAAGCTGCTTTAACAGAAAGCATAGAACCTGTTATTCGCATGGGAGGAGGAGTGGTTTTACACTTTACCCACCGTGCTGCTGTTGGTCGAATACTTTTCAAAGTAATAGATATGAAATCTATCCGCTTACTTCCCACACCAACTACTCAAAGATCAATAACTGTAACCCTATCGCCAGTTCCCAGTGCTATTCCGGACTCGCTTTTGATACAAGGCTTGGGAAAACTGAGTCGATACGTGGAGGAGACGAAACGTCTTCCGGTTGCCCCACGCGACTTCCAATTCAGCAACGTAAGAGGCGGTAGTGGGCAATATCGAAGATTGTTCCCTACTGAACCTGTAATTATTAAAACGCCTTATACGCTCGAATTCAGAACGGATACCCACGCTTATAAATTCTCAGTGTTCTCGGAAGTGCAAAAAATAAAATAATAAAATCACCTCTTTTCAAAATAAAACCCTCAGAATGATTCTAATATTCTTGGAATTATGGCTGACTGAACAATACATCAATCAGTTCTTAATAACTTCACTTACAGAGAAACAGGAGTCTTCCAAGAAAAGGTCAAGAAAAACTTACCTACAGATTGATTCCTTTATTCTTTCAACAGATCCAAGAACGGTCATGATCCAACAGAACTGAAATGTTTACGTAAAACGTTAAACGTATCAGATTAGTAATGAACTTCAGAACTGGATAACGTTAATCAGTAGAAATCTTAATGATAAAAATATATATTAAGTGTGCAACTCAATTCTCGGCCACGGGCACGACACGTTGACAGCAAATTATAGCAAATCGAATACGTACCGAATCAGGAAAATAATCCCCTTCATGTTGGATACATTTGAGCCTTCGGTCAGGGTGCTACCGAAAGCCACTGCAAAAAAAATGAGGCCTGTTTCGAGTTGATAAGGTCATCAATACGTGTGTGGACCTCCTCGACAGAAGTGAAGTGCGTACCACTCAGGTAATGTTGCAGGGTGCGAAAGAATTGATAATTCAACGGGCAAAGTCTTGAGAATACGCTGGGTGGAACAAAATCGCCAATTCCAGGTCGGTGATCGTGTTTAAAGTGGTTTTCGCTGTGTGAGGACGCATGTTATCCTGAAGCAACAGGACCGACCTTCTGCCCTTGCCGGTGTATGACATTTTCGCCTCCATTGCGTCACTCACACGAATGAGTTGCTGACAATAACGCTCAGCATTGACCGTTTCACCAGGTTTGAGCAACTCATAGTGTACGACACCGCGCTGATCCCACCATATGAACAGCAACAACTTCCTGGTATGGATATTCGGTTTGGCGGTACTGGTGGTAGGCTGACCTGGATAAACCCACGATTTGCGAAGATTAGGATTATCGTAGAGGATCCATTTCTCATCACAGGTCAAAATTATGTGGAGGAGGAAATCCTTCTTCTTGAATCTGGAGAGCAAGGACACAGCAACATCGTAGCGCCTAGACTTGTTCGCAGATGTGAGTTGGTGGGGCACCCAACGGCCCTACTTGTGAATCCGTCCAAGCTTGTGCAGGCGCTTTGCAATGGCTTGCCGTGTTACTCAGAGTTCCTGGGCAAGCTCTGACTGTGTGCGACAATGTACCGCGTCCAACAGTAGTTCCAGTTCCTGATCGTCAACTTTCTGTGACTGTCCCGGACGTTCTGCATCACGGAGATCCAAAGTTCCCTGCTTAAACTACTGGAAGCACTTTTTACACATACTGTAGGACACAGCAGGCTCACTCAAAGCAGCGCAGATCATTTGCTGGTATTTCTCGGAACTGTTTTTCAGCTTCAGCTGTAAGGCGAAAAGGAGGCAGTGCCTCAAATGTTGTTTCTTGAACGACATTGCTTTCACGATCAACTTTCGTCCCTTCTGCCACTACAGGTATTAGCGGTTATGGTTGCCTGGAAAGCTATTGGATTGCGCTGCAATCAGCCATATCGCACACAGCTATTTGCATTTACCGACGTTCTATGATCGCTTGCGGTTAGGGGCCGAGAATTAAGCTGCACGCCTAATAGAGTAGCACAATAAGCAGCCTTTAAAATAAATATCACTTCAATTAATAAACGCCTTTTCCACAATTGACATTATAACATACACCATCTCTACACTTTTGCTTCTGATAAACTATTATACAAGGGTCGAGTCACGATATTTTGACCACCAGATTATATCCACAGTAACCACCGCGTGAAGCGCTGGCAGCACCTAGACGGCTGAGAGTTACTCAAGAAGGTGCTGGAAGGTGTTCACAGGTATGTGGAGCCATGCTGAGCTGACTGCGTGGCATCTGACAGCTGGTGGAGAGTGCGTGCTTGAGGATCCATAAAGCGAACAACACGATCAAGGTGGTCCCACAGAATCTCAATTGGGTTTACGTCTGGGGAATTAGAGGGCCCGGGAACTAATTTTAAGTCTTGATCGTGCTCTTCCAACCAATCCTCGACATTTCTAGCTGAGTCGGCACGTGACACTGTCGTTCAGGAAGATCCCATCCGCCCTAGAGAAGCTAATCAGCATGTAGTGCCTTCTACAGATATAAGTGGATCCAGGGAATATCACGAGAACATTCCCCAGACCATACGAGCTTGTGTTCTTCCAGCATTGCCCCCACCAGCTTGTGTTCCTAAAGCAATTGTTGAAGAGTGTTTGTTCTCCGATGTTTCTCGCCTTATACCCCAACGTCCATCCGTTTGATGAAGCAGAAAACGTGACTTATCGGAGAAGTCAATCCTTTGCCAATCAGCGGAGGTCCAATTCCGATACTGCAGTACAACTGAAAGCCTATTCTGCCGATGCACCTTTGTTAGCATAAGTGCAGTGACCATCCGTCTGCACCGGATCCCTATACGCAGCATAGTTCGCTGAATTGTCGTTTTAGACACACTTCCAGTAGCCCCCTGGTTCATTCGGCCAGTGAACTGCTCCACTGCAGCGTGTCGATCGGCGCTCGCGCACCTTCGCAGCCAACGTTTACCTCTGACGTTATTGCCTCCTGGTACTCCGCAGTTGTTTCCACGTCGCTTATTCGCAATGGTGCCATTTCTCTAATCACGATACACTTTAAACCACAGCAGCACGCGAGGAGTTCACAAACTGCGCTGTTTCAGAAATACTGCCACCCTTGGCCCAAAAGCCGATAATCATCACTTTTTGCAAATCAGATAAATCGCTCCTTTTATCCATGACAGTAATGAGTGAGATGTTTTCAGAATGCCTACAGCACACCTTATATACCATCCAAGTCAGCTCACGATTTGTGCCTTCCTTCATTGGCTACTCGCTGTTGACGTCAAAAGTAGGAGGTGGTCACAATAATGTGACTCGACTGTGTATAATTCATTCTGGTTTGATATTAATACGATTGCTGCAACCAAAAAATACGCAATTCGAAAATACTTATAGCTGAAACTGTATGAAACTAAACAAGATATCATGTATAAAGCTTCAAAATTCCCACACTTTGTACCTTTACGATAGAGAGAACTAGGGCATACCCAGAAGTCTTTTTCTAACCTCTTTGAATTCTGTGATATCACAAACGACAGCGTTCTTTGATGTTCTGTGCGCGGTAGATCACATTATTTTGCAGGAGATTGGTTTGATAATTAAACTATTCGTCGTACATAAAGCTGTCGCAAAAAGTTGTAAGGACTCTTAGCAGCAGTTATTTTTTTCTGATTGGGTGTTTAAAGATCACCGTGAGCACCTCAATGGACTATAAGCAGTCGCCCGTCTTTAATGTAGGACCACTGACTCCAGGGAAGGGAGAGAACCAGTGCCGCAAGACATCCACAACATCCATGAGTTCACGGGATTTGAACCCGGACCCATCTCGGACGAATACTCAGAAGCCATCGCTTACAACTCTGCGCACCAGGTCTGCGGAGTTTTACAAAATCAGGTGTTGCAAATGTAGAAATGCGCGACCACTCAAGTCCCTTAAACGATGAAGTTTTCTGCTACTTTGTTCTATGATTGCGCCAAATTACTCCGAGCCTATGTAACAAAAGAACAGAGCACGTAAAGTCAAACATCTGATAACATTCTCAGAATTTGCCATTCACGAATCTGCTTATTCTTGGAGGAGACAGTCTTCGTTGGTTGTAATGATTCTACCAATTCAAACCTGCTAAGTTAGACATTTGCCGCCCCTTTCGCGCAGTGGTCTAAGTGTTGGCTTATGACCATTCGTCCGTGAAGGGTACGTATTCGAATCCTGGTGACGCATGTATGCTGTGTTTGGCTTACGACACGGGTTCTCTCCCTTCCCTGAAACCAGTGGCCCTAAATTAGGGACGTAGGTACGGGCGACGGCTTACAGTCCATTGACTTGCTCACGGTGGATGTTAAACCTTCAATAAAAAAAGACATTCCATGAGCAGTATATCCGCGTATACTGCTGTCCAAAGAAGAGTGTTTGTAAGTAGTTGTCATTACCAAGTGTTGTTAACGTTACTTGTGCTCGCTATTCCTTGTTTAAAGTGTCACATGTGAACTTTCGGTGAGAGTATGTGCTGCGTTTTGCAGAACATCTTTAACACAAAAGCTTCCAGGTGAATCAGATATACACTAAAGAGCAATTGAATTAGACACAGCTGGCGTTATGCAACCGTGGGGCCGTGCGCGGCCCTGTAAACGGGAACGACATGACGTGTGCAGCGATCGGACAATATAAGGACTGATGCGACGGGAATCAGTAAGAGTCGGACGCAGTATAGGTAAGACGAAGGACCTAAGCGCATTTGATCGTGGGCAAATCGTCGAGGCCCGACGAATGGGTCACTCCATCTCGGAAGTCGTGCAGGTACTGGGAGTTTCACGAGCCACTGTGTCACGTGTGCACCGTGAGTACATCGAATCCGGTAAAACCATCCCGGCAAGCGCCAACAGCCGTGGACAACAGCGTGTGGATGAGCTGGGTCATCGTCGGCTAGCCCTTATTGTAACAACGGATAGACGGGCCACAGGGCAAGAAATCAATCGGCAATTTAACGCTGGTGCACAAAAACGTGTAAGCAGCCACACCATCCAGAACCATCTCCTCGCTATGGAGTACAGAAGCCATCGTCCCACGAGGGTACCGCTGCTGACCGCACATCACAGGGTGCAAAGATCAACATGGGCGCGGGAACATCGCCACTGTACTCTAGACATGTGCGCCACTGTACCCTAGACATGTGAAAAAATGTTGCCTGGACTGATGAGTCGATATTCTCGTTGATACATGCGGATAGCAGGATACGAGTACGAAGCAAACCACATGAAGCGATGGATCCTTCTTGCCAGCAGGGTACTCTTCAAGCTGGTGGGGGTGGCATTCTTGTCTGTGGACTGTTTACGTGGTCTGAAATGGGTCCCTTGGTATGTGTGACATGGTCCCTCACAGGTCAACGTTACCGGGACATCTTGGACGATCATTTGCTCCCGTTTGTGTGTCTTCAACATCCCACTGCGGACCTTATCGTGCAACAAGACAATGCACGGTGCCATCGCTCCCGAACTGTATCCGAATGGGTGGATGAACACAGCACCGACGTGACCTCAATTCCTTGGCCAGCTAGGTCACCTGACCTCAATCCCATCGAGCACATCTGGCATGCCATCGAGAGAGATGTTCGAGGCTCTGTCCCCCTTCCATCAAATCTTCGTGAGCTGTGGGAGCTTGTTCAGCAGTCGTGGATCCGTATGGCTTCCCAACGCTTCCGGTGTCTTGTCGAGTCCATGCCGAGACGAATCGCCGCCGTCATCAGGGCAAAAGGTGGTGCTTCACGTTACTAGACAGGTATCTCTAATTCAATTGCTCTTCAGTGTACGTCACTGATGAGGCGCTGTAGTAACTTACCACCTTCAACAATCATTACATCCGTTCTTGCGTAGTGTACGGTTCAATGAAAGTAAAACGAACAAAATTTGCATTGTGTTGCTCCCATAAGTGTGTACTGCGATCTTTGTCTGTTAGAAAACGTCAGTATTCGTTGCTAAATATGACAAGATTCATACCACATTTCTAGTCAGTAAGTTTAAGGCGACACAATAAATTACGTATTTTCCAAACTTTTGTTTCTCAGTGTCAACGGTGAGTTGAGTCCGAACCGCTGTTGTTGTCAGCTCTCGCAACACAGGTTTGTCTGAGAACCGATATATAATTGCCTGGCTCATTCCGTCATATTCCTCTGTCGGAAAGTTTGACTGTCACGGCTCTTGATGATCAATACCCAGTATTCTCTCAAACGCCTTGTAGTTGCCGTATATGCTCCCTTGTAATATTAGGTGAAGCAGTTTCTACAAACATGTTTGTAGGATCATTGAGCTATCTAGTAGCCGGAGGCGCACTGAGTCATTAGTTGAGGCAGTAAAACTGTTTACATCAAAGCCTCTTTGCGTGATTTTGATGAGCATGGGATCATTTTGATATAGCCCCGTTCCTCGCAGACCTGAATATTCACGAACAAGTTAGTAAAATCAAGCAATGCATTGATTGCGATACGCTTTCCAACATACCAGAAATCATTACGCAAGTTATGAGGGCAATGGCTGTGGAATAAATCTCGTTCCTGTGTCCTGAACTTTGACCCCATTTCAATGATATTCAAAAGAACCAGTTCAGTATACCTCCGAAACAACATGATAACGGTTTGTCGCAATCGAAGCATTTTTACGTAAATTATGATGCATAAGGGCGATGGAATGGATCCCGCTCCTATGTCTTAACCTTTGACCCCATTTCGCCCATTTTCAATAATGTTCGTTTCCAGGTTGTCCCCTACTCCAACTACAATTTCATGGAAATAGAACCATTTTTACTCGAGTTATCGTGCGGAAAGGCAACAGAGAGAGAGACGGACAAAGCTGGAGCATATACGTTTCTGCAATCTATTGTTGGAAAGCGTAAAAAATCACACTCTTCTGGATGATGCAATTTCATTGTCTTAAGGTGAAGTTTAGTAGGAATGCAGGACACAGTAATATGTTTCATCGACGAAACGTTAGTCACAGTAATTTTTTCCTAAAAACATTGATTAATGAACAATGGAAAAGAGGTGTATGATAATTTTCATAAACTTGTTTTCCTTCTAAGACACGACGGCTTGCGACGAAGTATTACCCCACGCTTAAGGGGATGCGCTGACAAATCTCATCTCTTCTAACGAGGTGGGTGTTTATGCGATCCCCTTAGAATATCTGAATGACTCCAGACGGTACTAAGTAGGAATGACTAGCATTCGTTTAGAATTTGTGTCAACGAGCATGAAAGAAATGGGCGGTAAAATAACTACTTCTCTATCCAGAGAAGTCAAATTCAAGTCCGTTACTCCTATGTGTGATGATGTAAAGAAATTAGGTTCCTGCTCCACCCCTAAATCTACAGCCATTCAAGAAACCTTGGAGATCATTACCGACAGCGAGTCGTACAATGATTGCATTTCTCTAGAGTTGCCACGGATTTGAAACTAATTCTTCAAATGACACTTTTTCCTGTTTGAGGTACAGCGTGCCTACCAGCGTGATGCAATCGCTTTTTTTACGCTTTCCAACCGTAGGTTGAAGAAGCCTACATTGTCCGTCTGCCTGTCCGCACGATAACTCGCGTAAAAATGGTTCGATTTCGATGAATGTTTAGTATATTGTTGTGGGGGACCACATGCAGACGAGCCCTATTGAAAATCGGTGAAATAAGGTCAAAGTTCACGACATAGGAGCGGGATCCATTACAATGCTCTTAGGCGTCATAACTTGCGTAAAAATGATTCGATTTCGATGAACTTTTAGTATGTGGTAGGACACCACCTGGGAACGAACCCTATGAAAATGGGCGACTCGGGTCAAAGTTCATGACACAGGAGCGGCATCCATTCCATTGCTTTATGCGTCCTAACGTGCGTAAAAATGGTGCGATTTCGATGAAATGTTAGTATGTGGTAGGGGACCACCAGGAGACAAACCCTGTCTAAAATGGCCGAAATGGGGTCAAAGATCAGGACATAGGAGCGGGATCCATTTCATTGCTCTTATAGTTCGTAACGTGCGCAGAATTGGCTCGATGTCGATGAAATTTTAGTATGTGGTAGAGGACTACGTTGCATTGAATTCTATTAAAAATGGGCGAAATGGAGTCAAAGGTCAGGACATAGGAGTTGGATCCATTCCATTGCCCTTATGCGTCATAACGTGCGTAAAAATGTTTCGATTTCGATTAAATTTTAGTATGTCGTAGAGGACTACGTTGGAATGAATGCTGTTAAAAATGGGTGAAATGGGGTAAAAGGTAAAGACATAGGAGCGATATTTATTCCATTGCCTTTATGCATCATAACGCACGTAAAAATGCTTCGATTGCGACAAAATTTTGTCGTGTTGTTTCAGACATACACCGAACCGGCTCTGTTGAATATCATCGAAATGGAATCAAATGTCAGGACACAGGAGCGAGATTTATTCCACAGCCATTATCCTCATAACTTGAGTAATGATTTCTGGTATGTTGGAAAGCGTATCAGGGCATTGCATGATTTTACTAACTTGTTTATTGTCTAATCAAGTCATCGCTTTCAAGTTGTTGAAACGTTCTGTTATTTAATTTTCAGTTTTCGGTCTACCTTTTTTGAGAAAGCCATCTGGTTGATGTACAAAAGCTTGGAATCGTTGATTTTACATTTCTTAGTGCCAATAAATCAGATTTCTAGCATAGTTTTACTATTTCATATATTTCGGGTCTTTTCCGATGCCCAAAAAACAAAATACCCATTGATGTTCGGAAGTACAGATTAGAAACCACGATCTCCGGGAAAATTGACTTTGATTTCAGAAAGTGTACTTTCTTTCTATGGTCAGGGCCATACAGCCCACTGTGCAGAACGTTCGCTTTGCTGCTCCTACGATGGTGGCTCTCAATCAGGCAAGATCTACTGCTAAATGCCCTAGTGGCTAGATCGACTGCTAAATAGCCCCAATTGTAAGATCGATTGCTACATAGATCTGGATTAGTGGTCTCGAACTCAGACCCATGGAAGGGCCACTTTCCAGTTTTGAAGGAACTTAGGCGGCCGCATGAATATTAATAAATTTCTTATGAATAAATATCAAATTTACAAAATTACAACCAGTGGATAGGCACTAGAGTGGGATATTATTCCTTCTTTTCAGTAAATAACAAAAACAAATGCTTCATCTATCACTGCAAACAATCACTTACGCGTAACAATTATTTTCACTTAAATCTTGAAACAATTACATTTTACCAACTAAACACGTTATACTGTACAGAAAATATTACGGGTTCTGACCAGATACTTGGGGTCGCTTTTCTGTTACAAAATTATCGATATTTGGAATAATGTCCTTCGAACATGCTACTTTTAAAAGTGAGCATTAGTGACTGTCACTAAACTGATTCCTTTCAAGACATTTCACTTGGTTCATTCTTGAAAACAACTGTTCACATGAGTATGTTGTTCCGAACATAGGCAGAACCCGTCCATCTGGGTTATGAATGTTTACGTACTTGTACTTTGAAACTAACTAGTAGTTCTCTGTTACATTGCAGCTGCTGAATTTATCTTTTAGAAAAGAATAACAAAGAAAGCTTATTAATTTAATCTGAAGTTCTTCAGGTGCGTTGTCAGCATTATAGGAAAAAGGAGACTGAATATATTAAAAACATTTTCCATGGCTTTGAAACATTCAAATCGCCTGTTGAAATCCCCTGAAAATTCACCAAATTTGATTTACCTTCTTCAGTTGAAGCGTTTAAAATCGGAAAGTGAGCTAGATTTCCTGCACTGAGCTGAGCTTCCCAAAGCTGATGTTTCGTCTGAAATGCGTTAACATTATCAATAATATCAGTGACTAGCTTATTTTAGTCTTGTAGTTTGATATTAAAATCGTTTAAGTATCCAATTATATCTGTGCCAAATGCCAGATCATGTAATAATTTTGGATCATCATAAAGTGAGACGTCTTGATCTTTACTTTCAAAGAACATCTTTATTTCATCTCTCAAATCCCAAAATCGTTTTAACATTCGTCCACAGCTAAGCCACCTTATATAAGAGTGATACGAAATATCACTATACTCACAGCAAACATGTTTGAGAAAAGCAGTATTCCCCCCGGTGGCGCAGTGGTCTAAGCGATGGCTTATGACCTTTCACGCGCGTTGGGTCCAGGTTCGAATCCCGGTGAGGCATGGATGTTGTGTTTGTCATACTGCGCTGGCTCCTCCCTTTTCTGGAACCAGTGGCCCTAAATTAGGAACTGGCGACAGTTTATATAAATCGCTGAGTTGGTCACGGTGGTTGTTAAACCTTCAATCAAAAAAAAAAAAAGATGTAAACTGACTGTGATTTAAGCATCTGGAGCAAATGTAGTTTGCGATTTTTACCACAAGCTTAAAAAATATTTTCAACTTTTAAAACACAGCCACACAATGCACCCTCACGTACACTGAGAAGCAATTGAATTAGAGATACCTGTCTAGTAACGTGTAGCACCACCTTTCGCCCTGATGACGGCGGCGATTCGTCTCGGCATGGACTCGACAAGACACAGGAAGCGTTGGGAAGCCATACGGATCTACGACCCCTGAACAAGCTCCCACAGTTCACGAAGATTTGATGGAGGGGGGACAGAGCCTCGAACATCTCTCTCGATGACATCCCAGATGTGCTCGATGGGATTGAGGTCACGTCGGGGAAGTGTTCATCCACCCATTCGCATACAGATCGGGAGCGATGGCACGGTGCATTGTCTTGTTGCACGATGTGGTCCCCAGTGGGATGTTGAAGACGCACAAACGGGAGCAAATGGTCTTCCAGGGTATCCCGGTAACGTTGACCTGTGAGGGACCATGTCACACGTACCAGGGGTCCAATTTCAGTCCACGTAAACACTCCCCAGACGAGAATTCTACCCCCACCAGTTTAAAGAGTACCCTGCTGGCAAGAAGGATCCATCGCTTCATGTGGTTTGCGCCGTACTCGTACCCTGCCATTCGCATGTACCAACGTGAATCTCAACTCGTCAGTCCAGGCAACATTTTCCCACATGTCTAGGATCCAGCGGCGATGTTCCCGCGCCCATGCTAATCTTTGCACCCTGTGATGTGAGGTCAGCAGCGGTACCCTCGTGGGACGATGGCTTCTGTACCCCATAGCGAGGAGATGGTTCTGGATGGTGTGGCTGCTTACACGTTCTTGTGCACCAGCGTTAAATTTCCAATTGATTTTTTTGCACTGGGGCCCGTCTATCCGCTGTTACAAAGCGAGCTAGCCGAAAATGACCTCGCTCATCCACAAGCTGTTGTCCACGACAGTTGGCCCTTGTAAGGATGGTTTTACCATGGTGAACTCGTAACACAGTGGCTCGTAAAATTCCCAGTGCATGCACGACTTACGAAATGGAGTGACCCATTCGTCTGGCCCCGACAATTTCACTACGAACAAATGCGCTTAGATCCTTCGTCTTACCCATACTGCGTCTATTCTTACTGATTCCCGTCGCATCACTCCTTATATTGTCGGATCGCTGCATACGTCATGTCGTCTCCGTTTACAGGGCCGCCCACAGCGCCACATTTGCATAACGCCAGCTGTCTTTAATTCACCTGTTCTTCAGTGTATATTGCAATGAAAATGACCAAATGGAGTAAGTAAACCTTCATGGTTCAACACTTTTTTTATCTTTCCAACAACGCCGATTCTTGAACTAGCCATTGCAAGCGAACCATCTGTATCTAAACATGCCAGTTTAGGCCAAGGCAATTTTTTCTCCTCAAACATTGTTTTCATTTTGCCAAAAATGTGATCAGCTTCCGTAGTACCATGCATTGGTATCAGTTGAAGTAGTTCTTCAGTTACTTTAAAATTTTCATCAATCCCGCGAATAAAAAAGCCAACTGAGCAACATCTGTTACGTCAGTGCCTTCGTCTATCGGCGAAAGGTTTTTTTCTTTAAATCAATCACCTTGTCAGGTAAAATACACTCTGCTGCTTTAATTCAACACTCTTTTATAAAACAGTCAACTGTAAAAGGCTTAGAATTTTTTCGCTATCATTTTGGTAAGATATAGCATATCTTTACATTTTCTGTCTTCTGTTTAACAATTCTCTGAAACATATTTTGTTGCGAACTTAAATCCGTTTGCAGTTTCTTCAGTTGTCCTCTCCAAGATGCCCTTGCAGTGAATCATACTTCTCGCCATGCACAGTTTGAAAATGGGTCGTAAGTTGTACTCTTTTGGAACAGCTAGCACTTGCTTACAAATAAGGCACAATGCATGATTATTACTTTCACAACAAAAGTCCGCTAACTCCCACTTCTTGCTAAATATTTTTTCATCTTCAATGGATCTCTTTCTACACTAACTTGGTTTAGAAACAGACATGGTAAAAATGAAATGACACAAGTCAACTTCAGTAGGAAAATAGCTTGTGAAGAAACCGATGCAGCCGGAAGAAACTTGCCACCAGCTGAGCGGGAGGGAGTTGTTCAAGGTCGACGAGTGTTCCCAGAGACAGATTTCAATTCTGCGCAAATAATATTCCATTTTCAGACGACGTCCCTTCCGTACAGCGACACACCCGCCAGCACTCTTGGATTCATAGACAGTACGTCTGGAAAAGACACCTGTACCGTTTTCGCATTCCTTTCAACGTAGCAATACGCATGCTTAATACAGTTATATTCTTCATAGATAAATTTTACTTATAAAGAGGATTGCTTTGCTAAGCATTACTATGTTTATATAAAATTTAATATATTATAATATACTTGAGAGAAAAGCGTGATTTATTTTTATTTTGCAATCATTCATACGCGCCGCAAAACAGTTAGCGCCGGGCCGCGAGTTTGAGACTATTGATCTAGACCATCGTTTCTAATCTGAGTTCCTCCTAGCGCCCAGGGCAAGATCGACTAGCCCAAGTGCAAGATCGACTGCTAGTGGCCTCACATCAGGCAAGATCGACTGCTAAATAGTCCTTAAGTGTTTTGAACGTTAAACAATGGAAAAAAAGCATGTGATGACACCATGAGCACTTTATGAAAAATGATTGAGATTTAAATCTTTCAACGAAAATTACAAACGTTTTTCATCTGTGGTATACATTAAATTCTTCTGAGATTGAGGCACTTTATTTTACTCTTATACGTATAATGTTGTTTTTAATTATGAATGCATTTTTGCCTCATTTCAGCAAAATGAATTGTTGGCAGAGCCGATATTTAAGACATAGCATTTTTCTTTTCTTAGGAATTTCAAAGCTGATGTTCATTCATTACAGCTTCCCGATTTTTATTTCTTGACGCAAGATGTTACGCCTGATAATAAGAATGCCTTTCTTTTTGCCCTATGCCCACACACATTCCCACTCCATTTTTGTTAAACGTACTTCTCAAGTGAAAAATTCGCCAACTCAATTAAGTGAGAGCGAAATTAAGCACTGAAATACTTGAAAGAAACGGAAGGAGCTAAAAGCAGTTAAATGAAGCATTACGTTAATGATTTTGTAATAGCAAGCGTTTCTAGCTTTTCTGTGACACTGGATCCCACGGTAAGGAATCGTAGCGGTAATTTGAAACATTTAATGCTCCAGATATGCTTTGAACTCCATTAAATTGAATCGCCTACTTAACATTCACGCCGTGCCTTTCTACTGGTTACCCATCTTGTAAAAATATCTGCTATCATTCTTGAGTAAAGTACCCCTGTGTTAAACACAGGCGGAATAGCGCTTTGGATAATTGAATAAAATGAAGTACGCGCCAGCTTTGGAGAAACATGGTTCCCCATTTCATCCAGAACACCCTTGAAACCATGTACGTCTTTATATGAGTGGCCATTAGAGAAACTTCTTCAACATCACCTAACACCAGCAGTAAATAGGATATTAAAGCTCTTTCCTCCAGCCCCATCCAACATGCCATAAAGTTCGATTATGTTATTTAGCGCCAGGATAAAAGGGCATTTTAAAAGACCAGGCCGCACTTTAAATATTTTTGCCCTCTTTTTTCCACGAGAGTCATTAACAACCCGGGATCTTAAATAAGAATAATAGTAACTTCTTCTGCTGACAATTTTTCTTTAGCAGTTTCTTTTTTTTTTATTTTTATCTTTGTACCATTATTATATCTACAGCGCTAAATCAATTTATATTATAATTTATTTTTATTTAGGAAAACACAATGAGATTGCATTAACGGAAAGATGAATTTATACAGCATATTGTTACTCATCCACGTGTCTCTCTGTCTCACTCTTCCATCTCTCTCCCTTTACTTATTTACCAGTCTCTTTCTACCTATTTATCTCTCTCTATCTATATATATCCATTTAACACATTGTGAGTGAATCTTTTATGTACCTGTGATCTCAGTTTATGGTGAAATTAGCTATTTTATTGTGAGTGAATCTTATACTTCTTCCTATCTGCGCGTATACTTTCTGAATAAATCATCTATATAGGGGAGAGCGGACAAAGTTGATACGTTTTTCGACGAATTATACTTTACTTCTACTTTTGATGTAGCCTATTAACCCTTTAACGACCACGACCCCAAAATCTTTTATCAATCCAAATATCATAACGCCCGAAATTGTCTGTTGGTTCACTTCTTAGTTTAATAACAACAATAGCGACTGAGGGTAACTACCGCTGATCCCTCTTTGGTCGAGAAAATTTGAAGAACAGGTAAGGGTAGGAAACCTGACTCACTCTAGACAGGCATATTGGGCGGCTATAGCCGTTTGTATGTAAGGAGGTTTTGGGCGTTATGGTCGTTAAAGGGTTAGACATTCCGATATTAGAATCAGAAATTCATAAACGCCTGTTTAGTTCGCCAAGTCGAAACGTCAGTTTTGGGGCAAGTTGATATTGGGTGGAAATGTTTGGTAAAAGATGAACCAATTTAATTCCCAGAATACAGGTATAGAAAAAATGTCTGTGCGTATCTTTATACTAGCTGTTACCGTCACCTTCGAAGTAATCCCCTTCCGCAGCTATGCATTTAGTTAGACGCTACCGTCGCTGATGGAAACATACATGGAACTCTGTTTTTGGAATACTCTTGAGTTTCTTTGTCATGTTACGCTGGATACCAGACATGTCTGAAAATCTTCGTCCTTTCTTGGTGGTTTTTATTTTTGGGGAAAGCCAGAATTCATAAGGGGGTAAATCAGGTGAATATGGTGGATGATATAATTTGGTAATTGATATCTTAGCCACGAAGTCGCAAACACCGAGCGCATCATGGCATGGGACATTGCTAGACCACAATTCGCCTCTTCTTCTTCGAACAGAATCCGAAAACGTCTTCAGCACCTATAAATATCATTGTTAGTTGACGGTTTGTTCCTGATCAATGAGGTCGTGATAAACAATTTTCTTGTGATCCAAACGAGTTAGTAAAACCATGCAATGCATTAATTATGGTCCGTTTTCCAACATACCAGAAATCGCTCCCAGACACACTCTGCCCTAACTATTGATTCGTTCAGTATACCTCCGGAACAGCATACTAAAATACTTATACTAATTCCACAGCCATTATCCTCATAACTTTATGACTCAAGTTATGAGGATAATGGCTGTGGAATGAATCTCGCTCCTGTGCCCTGACCTTTGATACCATTTCTATGATATTAAACAGAATTTGTTCAGTATACCTCCGGAACAACATACTAAAGTTTTGCCGCAATCAAAGCATTCTTAGTCGAGTTATGAGGATAACGGCTGTGGAATAAATCTCGCTTCTGTGCCCTGACCTTTGACCCCATTTCAATGATATTCAACAGAACCGGATCAGTATACCTCCGAAACAAAAGGATAAAGTTTTGTCGCAGTCGAATCATTTTTACGTAAGTTATGGCGCATACGGGCGATGAAATGGATCCTGCTCTTATGTCCTGACCTTTGACCCCATTTCGCCCATATTCAATAGGGTTCGTCCCTAGCACATATGAAAATTTCGCCAAAATCGCACAATCTTTACGCGAGTAATGGTACGGACAGACGGACAAAGCTGGAGCATATACGCTTCTTCAGCCTACGGTTCGAAAGCACAAAAAATACACAAGCATGGTCTGTGAGCGTGATAGGCGTACTTTTTTCAGCTTTTATGCCACTCAGAGACACTTGATTTCGAAGTGATTCCTGGAATTGTCGATTGGGGATACTATGCCCTTCTCCTACACTTACTATCAGGTAATGATCTTGCCGTCTAGTGGTTATCCTCGGACAACCACTCCTGGGACGATCTGCAACATTTTCGTGCCGTGGTAATCTTGTGTGTAGCAAACTTTGCGAAGCTGCTAGAGCAGCAGCCACATGGGTGTAACATCATGTGGCTGCTGCTCTCGTACATCTGGTGAAACATCACAAAAGCCGTTTTTCTGTTGTCAAAGTTTAAAAGTCATCTGAATATCGCTTCAGATTAATTCTAGACCAAGCAGTGAAACGACCTATTTTTCATTTCTCGCAGGGCACTTTTATCGAAGCACGCACTCCACTTGCTGCGTTGTCATGATGCTAATTTATATATGACGTTGCTACTCACGCTGATAACCAATCTACAGTAGTCGTTAAATTTACGTGTCAACACATTTTCCCTTCGAGCCGCAATAACGCTAACTTTTTGTGACCAGTGTATAACCTTTTGCGGATGATAAGATTCGAACCCATGTATTTCTAGTCCAAAGAGGCTATTCTTCCAATTGAAATATGCAGGCAGGCTTATCGCTCCTTCAATGTCAATTTTACTAGTACGTTACAACAATATTCTTCTGTGATGGTGTTACTGAGAATCTACTTAATAGTGTGAAATCCATGTATGCTGGCAGTACAGCTTGTGTACCTGTGAATGGTGTTGTATCAAAATGGTTTTCTATCGGTGCAAGAGTCATACCAGGTTGTGTAATGTAACCAGAGCTGTTTAATATATTTATCGATGCATGCATGCGTGACGAAAGTATAGGTAATACCGTTTTATGTCTTGGTAACATCGGTGTGTCCAGACTGTTGTTTGCTGATGGCACAGTCCTGTTGGCAGAGAGCAAAAATGAGTTTAGAGTATGTTGTCCCGGATGTACGAAATTCGCATGAAATTCAAACTGAGTATAAATAAGGAAAAAACCAAAGTTATGGTTTTTGAGCGAGGAACTGTTGGTACTGAATGCAAGGCAAGTCTAAATGGCACAGTGATTGACCACGCAAATGAGTTTGTGTGTTTATGAAGCATGTTTGACAGAGAGTACAGGTTAGATGGCGAAATTAATAGGCGAGTGAATTCTTCATTAGTACTCATATCTGCTTTAGGAGTTCACAGGAGTGATGGACTCCCAAGATAGTCCCGAATGGCTGTGTATAAAAGTGTAATTGTTCCTACTCTGATGTTTGGCAATGAAACCTGGGTACTACAGAAGAGACATAGGAGTCGTTTGTGTTCTGGAAAGATGCGTTACTTACTGAGGGGTTGTGGAAATACACGTTCTGATCATGTGAGGAATGAAGACGTGTTGCAGATGTGTGATGTGAAGTAAAATGTTTTTAGCAAGGTGAAGACTAATATGTTTCGGTGGTTTGGACATGTTGAAAGAATGCGTAGCGAGATGCTTACTATGAAAATTGTTTCAGCCCAAGTAGCAGGAAGGAAAGGTAGAGAAAAGCCAAGGAATTCATGCAAGGATCACATTCAAGAGTGCCTGCATGAGGAATAGATTACGAGTATGAAGAACAGAAAGTTTCGTGTACGTCGTGTAATGGATGACAGTGAAACCCGTGTTGTGTCAAGATCGTTGTAAATGGAGAAGTTTGATACGGAAACAGTAAGTAAATAATCAGTTAGAAATTTTTCTGGTAGTTTGTATTTCTTTGGAGAGCTAACCTCTGATTCTCAGAGAACAGCTTAGTGATAGGAAAAGTGGCTGCAGAGAATGATGAGAACACCACACTCAGAGCAATATCGCAATATGCAAATGTATCAACCACTTTTTGGTTGTAATAGCTATGTTTAGAGCCTCAAGGTCCTGTTTAATTGCACTTAAAGTGTCTTGTTGCAAAATGTCTTTCAGGGTAAGGACGAAATTAGCGACCTAACGGACTTTTAAAGAGGGCTGATTGTTGGCTTGCTAGTTGGTGCCTCCTTGACAACAGTCGCCTGGGTAGTGTGGGTATGGAAAGCTACTGTGTCTAGCGTCATCACAGCATACCGTGTTCCTGGCAAGACCTCGTCTGTGAAACAAGAAAGTAGCCGGAAAACGACCCTGATTGATAGAGACAGGAGAACATTAAAGAGGATTGCTACCAATAATAAAAAGGCCGCGGTGCCTAAAATTAGTGCAGAGCTTAATCTGCATTCCCAGATCCAAGTATCAAAGACAACAGTGTGCAGGGAACTGCATAAACAAGATATTCATGGCAGAGCTCCTATTGCAAAACCTCTGGTGACCCGGGTGAATGCACAACGGCGACGGCAGTGGTGCCAGGAGTACACAACGTGGACTGCTGATGCATGGAAGCGTGTAATGTGGTCAGATGAATCCACATTCGCACTATTCCCTACCGCAGGACGTGTTTACGTGTGGAGAACACCGTGAGAAGCGTACAACCCAGACTGTCAGCTCCCAACCGTGAGGCATGGTGGTGGTTCTGTCATGTTCTGGGAGGTCATATCGTGACTTTCAGTAGGTGTCCTGATCATCTTCAAAGGACGGATGACTAGCAATGCGTATGAAACCATTTTGGCCGACCACGTCCATCCAATGCTCAGGCATTGCTACCTGCAGGGGATGCCATCTATCAAAATGAAGACGTCCAAATTCACAGAGCTCAGAATGTCCAGTCATGGTTTAAGAATCACGAGGACGAACGTTGACACTTTCCTTGGCCTCCCCAATCACCAGACTTGAACATCATCGAGCCACTCTGTTCTGTGTTGGAAAACAATGTAAGATCCCGTTATCCACATCATGTTTCTCTCAAGGAACTGGAACAGTTTCTGCATGAAGAATGGGGTTGCATCCCACTAACCACCATCCAGGATTTGTATGCGTCCATTCCGAGGTGGTTTTAGGTGATTTTGTATGTCAAAGGTGGTCCCATACCTTATTAGGCACGTAAAACCTTCTTTTCCTAGGTGTTCTCATTATTCTGTAGAACCACTGTATGTATGTATGCATGTTACCACAGCAATATGTCATGTAACGTGGTAGGTTACAATGGCTTTAAGCAATAGCCCGTCTCCTCCTTGGGGCAACTTAATCCACAGAAGTAAGTGCGCTATGGTCATATGACAAGCACACCACGCGGACCTCATTCGGAAGGCTCACAAGCAGGCTAGCTCGGACTAACTTTCAGAGCTTGGACCAGCGGCGTATATGAAGCTCCCATCTTGGTCATTTAAATTCCCAAAGTTCTTCTACACTGCTGGCCACCCAAAATGCAACACCAAGAAGGACACGTGATAGCAAAGCCAGATTTACTGGACACATAACAACAGATACAAAGATGAAACGATTGAGCTTACAGGCCCGTGCGATTTGCGAAACACGCAGATATCAATAGTTCGTGTGGCCCCCATGGTTGGCAATAACGGCCACTACACGCCGCGGCATCGAACGAAAAAGGCTTTGGATGTGGGCTTGGGGTATTTTGGTCCAGACTGCTTCCATACGTTGCCACAGATCATCAGGCGTAGCCGTGGGTGGTGCTTGCTGGGCCACTCGGTTGCCGATTGGCGACCAGACGTGTTCGATGGGCGACCTATGTGGTAAGTAGGCGGGCCACGGCATCAGTGACACCTGGTGGGCCATGAAGAATTGTTGCACACTGCGTGCGGGCGCGCATTGTCAATTTGAAACGTGGCCGCTGGCAGGTCCTACAGGTAAGGAAGGACTACAGGCTCCAAAACATCGGAGATGTAGCGGCGGCTGTTGAGTGTATTCTCGATGCGTTTCATAGGGGTGCGGGTGTCATATCCACTTGCGCCCCAAACCATAACGCCAGGCAGCGGACCGGAATGGCGTTGCATAATGCAGGCGTCATACAGTCTGGCGCCGCGGTGCCGCCGCACGCTGGTCCGACCATCGTGGTGTTGCAGGTAGAAGCAGGATTCGTCGGAGAAGACAATGTCAAGCCATTCCGTAGTCCAGGTGTGGCGTTCAACGGCCCACTGCCAACGAACTCGCAGGTGGTGTAATTTCAATGGTAATCGGAGCAATGAGCGCCGTGCAACAAGTCCCAGATCCTGCAGACGACGTCAAACGGTACGTGCTGACATAGGTTCTTGCGCAACACACCGTAATTCCTGCGCTAACGTTCGTGATGTGGCGGTGCGAGCCGTCAATATCCGCCACACAACATGCCGGTCCTCCAGCTCGGTGGTGTGCCGCGGCTGCGGCAATCGCTCAAGTCGGTCCATCCGTCCCTCCTGCACCCACCGAATCCATACTCGCCTCACTGTGGCTGGATTTCGTCCCACACGGGCGCCGATGTCTCGGTACGATAAACCGCTGTCGCGATAAGCCATTATTCGTCCTCTGTCAAACTCCGAAACGTGCTGGAATGACTGCCGTATTCTGCGACGAGGCATGAGGGAGCTTCCCACGCACATACCCGGCAGCACAACGCTCTTCCACTACTTACACCCCGCCTTCTGTGCACCCTTTTTATAGTGCTTCTCGGTGGCGTGCCGGGTGCACATGATTTGTATATGCCCTGTAATGTTAATCGTTTACATGTCCTCTCGCGGGCGACGCATGCTGCGAATATCAGGCTAATCGGATGCTTCCTTCTTGGTGTTGCATTTTGGGTGGCCAGCAGTGTGGATTGATGTTCTTTTTCTTTTTTTGATTGGAGGTTTAACGACCACCGTGAGCAACTCAATGGGCTATAAGCAGTCACCCGTCCCTAATTTAGGGGCACTGGTTCCAGGGAAGGAAAAGAGCCAGTGCCGTAAGACAAACACAACATCCATGCCTCACCGGGATTTGAACCCGGACCCCTTACGGACGAATGATCAGAGGCCATCGCTTAGACCACTGCCCACCGGGGCGGCAGATTGATGTTCTATTAGATACCTTATGTGCAAATCACAGTTTATATTATTTCTTATTGAAATTACCAGTTCGAACGATATTAATTTTGCGAATAAAATTGTTGAAAGAATAAACTGTGTTGTACGCGCATCTTCTTCTTTTTGTATGAGTTTATGAGTTCGTTACACGATAAAAGCACGTGTTGTATTTTGCAAGGGTGATGGAGAAATGCTAAAGGCGCAGTGGTCTAAGAGATGGCTTCTGATCAGCCGTCCAAGATGTGTCCGGATTCAAATCCCGGTGAGGCATGGATGTTGTGTTTGTCTTACGGCGCTGGCTCTCTCCCTTCTCTGGAACCAGTGACGCTAAATTACGGACGGACGACTGGTTATAGGCCATTGAGTTGCTCACGATGAACGTTAAACCTCAAATCAAATAACAAAAAAAAATGCTATGTCCCTGTGTGTGAAACAATTTCGTACATTTTCACGTTTTCGTTTCAGGGAGCGTGAGGAATCGCAACAATAAGAAAATTTAAAATGACCCCTGATAATAATCTGTACGGGAAATAAATACTCGTGTGCGTTACAGTGTAATTTATGGTTTATAAAGCGGCGAAATACCTCGGCTAAATTAAATATCTTTTCTCTGAGTAGTTTTACAGTAATTTTTAAATTTCTTTGATTAGCATTTAGTCAAATATTGGAATACTGTGTCGTTTACTCAATGAGAATCACAACCCCATGGTAAGGAATTCAGTGGAAACGTCCACGGACTTCAGACCCAGAGTTTAGTAGGTTCACATTTAATTTTGTAACCCCTTACAATCCTTTTCAGCATATCAGAAGTCGACAGAACGTAATTTAGGCCAATTGATTCCAGGAAAGCAGCGGTAGTTACATGGACAGGGATTAAAATTCCAACAGGCGTTTGCCTTTTGATGGAGTTAATTTAATTATTTACCTAACTGCCCTCAGTAAATCCTCTAGCAACAGAGGACAGAGCTTCTAGGTGAACATAGAATATCACACACCATTAAAATCACAGATTCCCACTTAGCGATGGCCAATAGAACATTAAGAAGCATGTACGGAAAAAGTGGAGTCACATGTAATGAAAGATGGATTCATCTCATAATACACCGAAAAGACAAAAATCATGGTATACTTTGTTCCTAGGCAACGCGACCCTGTCACCCGTCTCGCTAGTGGACGAGCCCACCGTTTGACAGGTATATAAGTAGGAGGACGTACACGGTCGTATCATAAAATATGGCCACTACCGGAATCAGAGTGTACCTGCCCAGGAGCGTCACAGAGTGCACGTGAAAAGGTCAACCACAAGGATATATCATCATCATCATCATTGTCAACCATTATCAATCCACTGCTGGACGAAGGTCTCCCCAAGTTTCCTCCACAACGGTCTGTCTTGTGCCAGTCTCCTCCATGTCACCCCTGCATACTTTCGAATTTCATCCACCCATCTCCCATGTGGTCTTCTTCTGTCCCTTGGAATCCAATCTAAAATTTCGGCTGTCCATCGATGATCTGTCCTTCTGGCAGTATGTCCAGCCCATTGCCATTTCAGGGATTTAACTCTGATCATGATGTCTTCCACAAGGATATATATATATATATATATATATATATATATATATATATATATATTTTTTTTTTTTTTTTTAATTGGAGGTTTAACAACCACTGTGAGCAACTCAATGGGCTATAAGCAGTCGCCCGTCACTAATTTAGGGTCACTGGTTCCAGGGAAGGGAGAGAGCCAGTGCCGTAAGACAAACACAACATCCATGCCTCACCGGGATTCGAACCCGGACCCCTTTTGAACGAATGATCAGAGGCCATCGCTTAGACCACTGCGCCACCGGGGCGGCTAAGGAGAGATAAGCGGCCGGCCAGGACAGATGATCCGTAATGTCTCATGTAAGTACAATGAGAAGAGGTAGGGATCTGATGGACGTTCAAAAAGAAATGATCAGCAGCTACCACGCCAAGGTTGGAAGCATGTCAGAAATAGTAGACTTCGTGGGCTGTAGTAAGGGTGCACCAAGAATAGACCGCTGGCACGCCGAGTATCTCCCGACGTCATAACTGTGGAGCCACAAAAGCCATCGAGCCCAGAGGAAAACTTCGCCTACGCCGATTTGTAAAGAGCAATCGACGCGCAACAGTGCAGCGATTGACCACGCAAATGAGCGCTGGGGCACCCAGGTACGTGAACCCGATAGCAGTAGAGCTAACCCTGTTACGAATGAATGTCCCGAGACGACGCTGCGTTAATGAGCCCATGTTATCCCAATGTTAACCCAGGTCCATCGGCGGCGACGCCCGCATTTTACTTGGGACTACCGTCATTGGACAGTGGAAGAGTGGGAAAAGATTGCCTTCTCTGAAGAATCGAGGTTTCAACTCCACAGAAGTGACGAGTGGTGGCGGATACGGCGTCACACAGACACAAGAACCAACACCGTGACACGCTTGTCGGTCAAGTATAGGCCGGCGGTGGATGTGTGCATGTCTAGAGGATGTTTCCCTGATATGACCAGGGAACACTGGTATCACTGGATGAGTCCTTAAACGCCAATGGCCCCGAACGGGGATACCTGGTTTTCCAGTTATTTGGGGAGCGGCGCCCCCACGGCCGGAGCTGACCTTGTGACTGGTCAACATCTGATGTCATGCCACCGCTTGTTGTTGTTTTTTTTCGGTGCTGTTGTAGTTTGCAGGGACGGCTGTTCATCCAGCTGTTGGGGAGTCGCGGCCCTACGATCCCGAGCTGGTCTTGTGTCTCTCTTTTTCGTTTTTATTTATTTTCTGCACTGGCAAGTTGCCCGTGTTGTATACTGTATCTAATCGCTACCACGCTATGTACTAACACCCCGGTCTTATGGTTTTGTTACCCTCCACTACTAACTGTTTATATTAACCGCTCAGTTCGTAGGTTGCTGAGATTCCGTTTAGGTTCCACTCCAGGGTTTTGTCTTCCTTGGATTACTTTTTCCCTTTTAGCTGGTTTGGGTGCTAGACCTACCTGCATGTTTGCCGCGTGCGGAGACCCGTGAGGTGGAAATGGGATGTCTAGCGGCTGAGGTCGCAGGAGACCGGAGAAGTGCCTCCTGTGTACCAACACTCCTCTTCGACCCGGCTTCGCTGTAAACGGGAGGCTAGAGACTAACCCACCTCTAGTCAGAAGTCCTGTACCAAGTTGTGTACAGGGTTTTAGCGGCTAGATTGTCGTATAGCACGGCAGGGTAATCCCGGGGGCTGTAGGATCATGCCAAAGGCGTTGGCATGACGGTACCCGGAGGCCGAAGTGTCCACCGAGTGCGTGTGATCACAGCCAACGGACTATATCTGAAGCGTATAAGCTCCAGAACTGTGTCCAGCGTCATTTTCTTGGCTTGCAGACCTCCAGTTCTTCCTTGTAGGGCTCAGTGGTGGGTGGAGTCCTTTTTTCCATGGGTAAAAACAAAAACAAAAACTCCAAACTCAAGTCACCTGACAAAATGATAGTTGACGACGACTCTCCTTCGTCTTCTCGACCTACCAAGTCCCATAACCTTAAACGATCTTTAGATCATGACCTGGACCAAGAACGTGGAACCTCTTCTTCGGCAGCTGTACCAGTCGCTCCGAAGCGTCGTCTCTCCTCGATTGCTGTGAATACGCATGCTACACACTTAGTTGTAGAATCCATCGATCCGAATGAGAGACTGTCCACCAGATCTCCCTTTTTCATTTCTAAAGCTTTGGACGCTGCGGTTGGCTCCTTGAAGTCTGTTAGGAAGCTTCGCTCTGGGGACCTGCTTGTCCAAACTTGCAGTGTTTCTCAGAGTAACACTCTTCTGCACCTCACTAGTCTTCAAGGCATTCCTGTCAAAGTGACACCTCACCCGTTTCTTAACACCTCTCGGGGTGTTATTTCGGAGTTTGATCTCTTGCCATGCAGTGAGGACGAATTGGTGAGTGAACTTGCAGATCAGGGTGTTATTGCTGCACGTCGTATGATGTTCCGGCGCGATGGTTCTTTGATTAAGTCTAAAAATGTAATCTTGACTTGTAACTCCCCGAAAGTTCCGACCGAAATCAAGGCTGGCTACTTGGTCTGTGGAGTTCGCCCGTACATTCCCAGTCCTCTGCGCTGTTTCAGGTGCCAGAGGTACGGGCATTCACAACGTTCGTGTCACAGTTCCGCTCGTTGCGCAAATTGTGGCTCCAGTGAACATGACGGGGAAGGTTGCACTTCTGCGGCCTGCTGTGTTAACTGTGGTGAGGCCCATGCAGCTTACTCCCGCAACTGTATGAAATGGAAGGACGAGATGGCGATCCAGCGCCTCAAGACCCTGGAAGGCCTCTCGTACCCTGCTGCCAAGGCCAAGTTGGGTATTCCCAACAACCGACAGCGTACTTTTGCCACAGTAGTTCAGTCTCTGCCACAACCCGTGCAGCCCTATGTCCTGCGCCCTGTAGCTCTCGCCGGACTTGCCAAGAGATCTACAGCTGAACAAGCGACACAGGTGGATTTCTCCGAGCTCCAGCTTATTCGACCAGCTGACTCTGCCCCTTTTTTTTTTTTGAAGACGACTGACTCTTCCAGTTCCCAGCAGAAAGCCTGCACGTGTGGAAGACCCGGCCCTAAATCCGCAAAGGTGTGCAGTGTCCATCCAACTGTCGCGGTCCAACTGACCAACATTGCAACTGTCCCAGACTCAGCGAGGTCCCCACCCTCAACCAACATTATAGAGGAACATAAGGGGGAGGAGAGTGACAATTCGTCCCTCTCCTGTGACTCATCTTATGTGTAGTTGTGTTCGTTTTCGTGATGTGTTTTATCATTCTCATTCCTCAGTTTTACTTAATCGGGTAGTTTCTAACCATTGTACCATGTTTTTAATACTGTTTGTTTCATTCTCTTTTTTGGCCCTTCCATCATTCTCATGGTTCGGTTTTACTTGGTCAGCCAGATTTTGGGATTTATGTCACGTTTTTTATTTAATCCTGTTTGTTCGTCTTGTGTCTGGCGCTCTTTGGCCAAACATGGCCCTTGCGCCATAAAAATCAACGAACCAACCAAACGCCAATGGTTACCTGTCCATCCTCGCTGACCACATACACCCCTTCATGTTGGACGTTTACTATGGGGATGATGGTGTGTACAACCACGCAATGCGCCCTGCCACATCGCTAAGGGGTTGCGTGAGCGATGTCTCTGTTCTCCCTTGGGCGGCTAAATGGCCGTCTTCAATCCAATAGAGCACTTGGGGGACTATATGGATCGACACGTTCGACCTGCCGACCAACAACCACGTCATCTCCGGGTCGTCCGTGCTCTGCTGCAGTCCGAATGGGTACTGTGCTTCGGGCAAACTTCCATAGCCTCATTGCGTCCATGCCACACCGTCTCGCCGCTGTCATCCGGGCCAAGAGTGGTTATTCCGATTATCAGATAGGTAGTCATATTATTCTGATACGACTGTGTATATATAACTGCATTTGTACACGTAGACGGTAATTTGATATGAGTAGAGAGAAAAGGCGTGAGTTAAACAGAGTTTGAAGATGGATGATAATAGGTATCCGACACACGGTTCACTCTATTACGGAGGTGGTACAGGAATTGCAGTACCTCCGTTTGACAACAGCATTAAGAGTGTATAAGGAATACGACGTTTCCGAAGTAACATCGCATCGTAGGCAGCTTTGTGGGCGGAGAAAGTTGGTGGTGTACTTGACCATCGACGTCTGTCTTGCATAGATTCAACCAACCAGAGAGAAACTTTAACGAGGGATGTGATAAAAACGTCTCCACTAAGACCACCAGGCTCCCATTAGCAGCAATAGGCTTATAGGTGCAGTCGACCCACTAGAGTCCAACCGCTAACACCACGACACCTAACTATTTGCTTCAACTATGCGAAAGAACATCGGCACCGGACCTTGAATGATTGGAGACGAGTCTTCTGGTCCGGTGAGTCCCACTTCCTATTAATTCGCACAGACGCGAGGGTTTGGATCTGGTGAAAAGCGCACAAAGGTATGGAACCGGTATTTTAATAAGGAACGGGTTCAGGCTGGTGGAGGCAGTTGTTGTGGGTCGTGCTAAGCTGGCACATGTTGGGACCTCTGGTACATAATGATGCCTTTCTAAACGTGCACTCATCGTGTCCATCTCTGCACACCATCTGTTTACGTTCATGGTCATCCTGCATTCACAGGGCAATGGCCTCTTCCAGCAGGACAGTGTGCTTCCCCACGGAGTCGCAGGGACTAGAACATGGTTAAAAGAACATTTAGCAGAAGTTCCCTCTCAGGAATGGCCTTCTCGTTCATGGGACATGACCCCGTGGAAAAAAATAAATTGGGGATGCTCTGGAAAGGTCCGTTCGAGCTTTGGATACTCCTCCTAGGAAATATGGACAAGGGGGGAAATATAGACAGCTGAGTAGGGAGCGTTAGATGAGATGGCTGTGGAGCGATTTTGTGGCCTAATGGACTAAGTTCCTCTCCGCATGATTGTTCTTATGCGGGCGAAAGTAGGGCCTACTCGTTATTAGGTAGGCATCTCACGATTTCTGTCCACTGAGTGTATTAGAAACCAAGAAAGATGAAGTTCGAGAAAGAATGTAGAGTGCAATTTTCCGAAAGGGGAAATTCTAAGCGAGTATATTTAAAAGATTGAACGTGAAAAACAAAATTATTTGATAAACCAAGTCATTAAAGTTCATAATAGCAAAGACTCATGGATTCGTCTCTCATCTCGAAGAAAATCAAGTTTACATATTGAAAAGCAGGTAAATGTGTGATGAAATTACATTATGAAGTTCTAACGGGACATAGATAGTCGGAAGTAATTAGGATCCAATCCGATCAAATCATACAGAAAGAAAATTTTCTGGCAGCTTAACTTCATTGTTCAGCGTCTGACAATAAATCTAATTGGCTATAATAGTATCTGGTCAGCTCAGGATGTTCGTCTGGGTGAGAGCAATTAAGTGTTTCGCCATTTCCTTCTCTGCGAATCTACTCAGACATGCCCCAGAAATCATCTTTGGAATTAATCCACAATACTGACTTAATTTTATCTCTCAAATGCGCTGAAATTTATGATAGCATGGAACAGTAACATATCAGTGGCAATGTACGTTATTCAGGTATTTTAGCGTTGTTCCGATTTAATCCCAGTTCCTTCAAGTGTTGCATGCAAGAAATATGAAGAAAATCCCCTTACATTTGAGGTTGTCAGGATATTTGCGTGAAGGAGGATGAACGGAAAAGTTTAGTTGTGGGGATAACATCTTTAAGCTAGATAGAAAAAGAAAATTGTAGTACATTTGTGACGCTCAAGGATTTCGTAAATGCATAGTTGCTTACATAAGAGTGGAAATTTTAGGACAAATTGCTGTATCCAAATAGTGACAAACATGATACAATTTGAAATCATTCTTATCTACCGTACGTAATGTCGTCAGTCTACTTAAATATGCATAATGTTGTGATGTATTTTTTTCTTTTTTTAACATTGAGACTATGATGTTTTTCTTTAAATGGGGTGTTGATTTGCATATTTTATCTTAACTGTGGCTCACTGCAAAAAGCGTAACACGGGGTTTAGCTTGTGTTACAATTTTCGTGATTTTGTTTTCTTTCAGTGTTTTTTTTTTTTCAATGCAAGGCCGCGATTTGGCCACCGCGGATCTAACTCAGATTTTGTTATCTACGTACAGAAAGAGGAAAATATGCACTTTGGTTCATTTTGTAATCTCTTCAATTCAGAGAAATTGTGCCGAAAAGGTACAGATCAACATTAAGTTACGCAGATGACGCAAGCAAAAAACACTACGCAGGTGTGCATAACGTTATTGTAATTGGCATATTCAAACACAGTGAGCTTGTCGAGAGTATTCTGGGTACTTCGGACAAATGTTTAAAGGACGTCACCACGAATCGAGAGAATATTCTGACGAGCAGACAAATTTTCTTCCCTAATTCTTCTTTTTTTGATTGGAGGTTTAACGACCACCGTGAGCAACTCAGTGGGCTACAAGCAGTCGCCCGTCCCTAATTTAGGGTCACTGGTTCCAGGGAAGGGAGAGAGCCAGTGCCGTAAGACAAACATAACATTCATGCCTCACCGGGATTCGAACCCGGACCCCGTTCGGACGAATGATCAGCGGCCATCGCTTAGACCACTGCGCCACCGGGGCGGCCTAATACTTCTTTATCCGTATGACTGTACGTTAGACCTAAACCTAACATAGTTGTCAAATGCCAAAAATCCGATTTTGCGTATTCCATGGTTTGATAAAATTATGCTTGAAGCTTAAGGTGGTTCAACCTAAAATCTCTGCCTTATGTTTCCAATGGTGAAACTTCTTTATATATTTTCTTCGCAATTAATGTATTCCAAAGGATAAAAATTTGCACATCGATAAAGCTAACTTTAAGTTACAGCATGACCAAAATTACATTACAAATCAATCTGACCTGTTAATAGATAACAAATCAATCTGACCTGTTAATAGATGTAATGTTCTGACCTGTTAATAGATGGCGCGACCTGTACATTGATGACGTCAGTAGACAAACAAATGTTGGATTGCTTAATTATGGTTGCGTTTTAGCAAGTATTAAGATTCCATGCTATAACTTAAAGTTAGTTTCATCGATATGCAAATTTTCATCCTTGATAATACATTAATTGCGAAGAAAATATGTAAATATAATTTTACCATTGGAAACATAAGGCACAGATTTTAGGTGGAACCACCTTAAGGGTGCAAGAGGAAGCATAACCTTTCAGTATAAAGTCTTTCCAAGAAAAAAAGCACGCAATTTCAGAGCAGTTGGGCCATTTATTCGGATAAAACAGCTACACAACTGGAACTAGTCAGTACGTTGTAATCCCACCACTGGCTCGGATACAAGCTGTTACCCGGCGTGGCATGGACGCATAGAGCTCACGGATACTACCCTGAGGTATAGCATGCTATATGGTGTTCAAATTGCGGGAAAGCTTGCCGACATTCCAGGATGGGCCTACGTAGGTGGCGTCCCATCATGCCCCAAACATGTTCAATCGGTGAGAAGTCGGGCGATCGGAGTTGCCATAGAAGGATGTCAACATTACGAAAGCAGGTCTGAGAGAGCCATATCGTGTGTGTCCGGGCATTATGCTGTTAAACACAGCTCGGTGATACTACAAGAGGAATGGCTACACAACCAGGTCGTAGAATGTTGTCGGCTCGCCGTAGAGCAGTGATGGTCGTACGGAGGACGACCCAAGATTCCCTACTAAATCCGGTCATCTTTGGTAGTACTCCCTACCACTCTAACAGTCTCACCGGTACGTCGATGACATTGCATCGGTCCTCCTTTGCCGTTCCACGGTAAAGGTAGGATCCGTCCGCTTTTCGGCTCGCTTCCAGACACGCATGCGCTAGTCATCGGTGGCAAGTGAAAACGGTGAGTCATCAAACACCACGCCACTGGACACTATCCCACGTTAATCGACATCGCTGCAATCGGCACCGGCGATGATCGCTGGTAAGTGGTAGGAAGCGGATTGGCTTCCTTGAATACAGTGTCCTTGCCGCAAATAGTTTGACAACTGTCCGGATGGACTCTTTCATATCTGTAGACGAAACAACATGACCACGTTTGGTTGAGAGCGACGAATTTAGTTCTGATTGTGGGACTCCCATAATCGCTTGATCCTCGCGTTCTGTCGTTGCCCTCGATCGTCTACTGCCGGTGTGACGCTGGGTTGCGCCCTCCTCTACCCATTGGTGAACACATAGTCCAATTGCTGCGCCGTTTCGGCAAAAATGCCTGGCGATTCGGCGACTTGACCTAAACGGCCTCTCTCAGCCCAATTATACGTCCTCTCTCAAACTTTCTCAACTGCTAGTTTTGTGCACGAATACGACGTCGAGGCATCAGCACAGTCCTTGGAGGTTAATGCAACCTCAATCTGCTGTCATAATTGTCTCTGCGTGCGAGCTTTGCTCTTGATATACCCTTCTCGTTACACAGTTCCCATGCTCTGTGGTGGGCCACTATTTCGTCGTTGGTCGTTCTTTAATCAATTGTATATTCGGCCCTGAGGTATTTTCATGCGCAGTTTTATCAGCATCGAACGACATTCTCGGGGGCTTCGTTCTTTTTGGCATAGAATGTGCATTAGCACAGAATATATGCGTAATTCCATATGCGTAACGTAGTGTTATATTCTACCTTTTCGGCGCGATGTCTCTTAATTGAAGAGATTGCAAAATGAACCCAAAGTGCACATTTTCATATTTTTGTACGTGGAATAATATAACAAAATCTCAGTTAGATCCGCGGTGGCCAAATCGCGGCTTTTCCTTCTTAGTGAATTAGTTTCACCGTAGAACCCGGATAACATTTACTATTCGCTGAAGTTGAAATATTTAATTAAACATAATGCACACTTGCAGATTAACATCCAAGTAATAAAACCGGATCAGGAACACCTTGACCCAACCCGTTGGACCCGCAAGAAATTGTCTTCCTCTTTGACCTGTGACCCGTTTCCATCTCTGATTCGAACCCAGACCCCTTTCGGACGAATGATCTGAGGCCATTGCTTAGACCACTGCGCCATCGGTGCGGCTGTTTTTTTTTTCTTTTTTTTTTTTTTGACTGAAAGTTTAACGACTGCCGCGAGCAACTCAATGGACTGTAAGCAGTCGCCTGTCCTTAATTTAGGGACACTGGTTCCAGCGAAGGGAAATAACCAGTGTTGTACGATAAACACACCATACCTCACCGGGATTCGAACCCGAAACCTTCTCGGACGAATGGCTAAAAGGTTCCGGGTTCAATAAGTTTTAGGTTCCGGGTTTTTTAATAAGCCAGCGCTTACAGCACTGCGCCGGCGGCGCGGCAGCCTCCAATTATAGTTATCTCTCTTTGTTCTTGACAATCGATAGTCTATTATTTTTAATTCCAGTCCGCTGCTCCTACGAGGAATGATAAAAATAAATCAGCTTCCTAATCCACGTCTAAATTTACAGCCATTCGGGAAATTTTGGAAACCATTACCACAGACACCATATAGAAGAAACTAGACTGTACACCCAGCCAGTGAGGCGTGACAATGTAGGCGCTATTTATAGCTGGTCATCGCGCAACTTTTAAGAAAGGCGACTCTGCTTTAAGTCAACAGAATACGAGTTTGGCACTGGGATTTGCTATTTATATTCAGATTCTAAGCATTTAGTACAAAGTTTACCGGAGCAAGTCATAATACAGTAAATAAAAACAATAATACACGTTAATGAAAAAAATAATATTCCTTAGCGCAAAGTACAATGTCAAGGCTTTTGCAAAATAAACTATTTTTAATTCGTTGCGAGAATACAGAATTTTGAGGTTTCTTTTTATGAATACTTACATTTAATGCGCCATTTGGTTAGATGGTTGCCCTAATAAACATTTTTAAAAGTTAAAAACAGAAATTTCCTTATTGCACAACAAGGTGAAATATCGAAATGTTTGATATAATTAATATTTCTGAGCAGACATCATAAATAAATCAGAAAGGCACAGATAACAGACAGGAAGCAAGGAAAGAGATTCATATTATTTCAGCTTTCCTATGTAATACATGTGGAAGCCATTATTTTTTGGGTTCAAATCAATAGTTTTTTTTTGTATTTAATAGCTACTTATTGATTTTAAACCTTTTTTTGGAATTTTCATTATTTTAAATCTTTTCCGCATTACCGTCTTAAAAATATTTTCTAATCATTTCCATATTTGCATAGAATATTAGCTTTAAATTTATCTTGTTAACTAATGCCTTCTCAGATATGTTTTTTCAGCACTAGGTAAAATGCAAACAAGTAAGGGCAATAATGTTTTCGTTTCTGAGCGTGCGATTTATATCTGAGAAAGCTTTCACCATAGTTTACACAACAACCAAATCCAAAATACCCTTGCCGCCCCGGTGGCGCAGTGGTCTAAGCGATGGCCTCTGATCATTCGTCCGAATAGGGTCCGGGTTCGAATCCCGGTGAGGCATGGATGTTGTGTTTGTCTTACAGCACTGGCTTTCTCCCTTCCCTGGACCCAGTGACCCTAAATTAGGGACGGGAGACTGCTTGTATCCCATTGAGTTGCTCACGGTGGTCGTTAAACCTCCAATCCAAAAAAAATCCAAAAAATCCAAAACTACCCTTCCTAATGTGCCACACTCCGATATCTTGACCCGCTTAATGTGACTCCATGATTCTCACAGCGCATGCGTATGTTCACCTGAGCAGACAGCCAGTATAGTCCTTTATATGATATCTGTGATCATTACCAATAGCGTAGCTTGAAATAACAGGGTCTCTGTAGAGTTGCCACGAATTTGGTACCAGTTCTTCAAAGAGCTCTTTTTCCTCACAAACATCACGTGCCACCAACGTGACGTTTGGTACCTTTGAATGAATTTACATTTGCATCTATCCGCTTATTGTCTAGTCAAGTCACTGCGTTCAAATTGTTGAAACGTTCTGCACTGGTGCCCAAAAGTTAAGTGTTATCAACAAAAAGTGTTATACACACTGTGTATTACAAAAAGGAACAGGCTCGATAAGATAGGCTGTTTACTGTACATAAATATATCTTACTGAAGAACAATGTGCGCAGACAAATTACATATATAAATGATCCAGAAAAATGACCGTTAGTCCAAAATAGTTAAAACAGCAGGAATTTTCCGGAGGCGTTTCTTATTTTGTACAACGAAGTCGTATGGTGACCTCATTAAGCAATACAAGTGTCACACCGATGTCTCACGCTGTTGGCAGGAGGTTGAAAACCTACAATGTGCCTTCCCAATTCATCCCACACATGCTGTATTGGCTTAAGGTGTGGGGAATGCGCTGGCCATGGCATAACGTGGATATCTTCACTTTTCAGATAGTCATCGACAATCAGATCTCTATAAGATTTCGCATAGTCGTCCATGAACAGGAAATATGGGCCAACTACACCCCGAAAATGTGTAACACAGTGAACAAGCATTTCGTCTCTGTATCTCCGACCTGTCAAAATTCCACCAGAATAGAAATGGAGTTGTATGCGCCCGTTGGACATAATGGCATTCCAAAGAAGTACATCACCCTCTCTTTGGTGATAACGTTCTCAGATGTTTCTGCGAGATCAACGTGTTTCGGGTTCTCTCCAGATAAGAACACGAAGGCTGTCACTTTCAAGACTGAACCTGGATTCGTCGGAGAACGGACATTGGCGCATTGAATTTCGTCCCACTCTCGATGTTGTGCACACCACAGTACCCTGACATTTCTTGCTGATATAGTGGATGGGGGACCTCCTATAGCCATGCAAAGGGCAGCTCTTGCGTATAGTCATTGCTTGTTGAGTCGTTTGTATTCTGATTGCCTTGAAACAGCTAGCCCAGCAGCCGATGAAAGCTCTAAGCCAAGCACTTTTTTCTGATATCAACCTGTTACATCTCGCTGTTGGTGCCACATACCTATCATCCCGAGCCGTTGTACTCCGTGGACGACCTGCCACAGGTTGACGATTAACATCTCTGGTGTCCTGGTAGTATCTCCAAAGCCTGGACTTATGGATTAATTCACGCCAGTAGCTCCAGCAACATTACCCTGCGTTTGTCCGAATTCCAACATTCGGATAATCGGACCATTTGTTAACATATCAACTTGCTGTCTTTCTGACATACTGTTTTGATAAAAAATATATTCCACAACTAGTATAGCGTGATCACGCTAAAAATGTCACTTTTCGTATTTTTGCTACTATGCAAATAGGATGATTCGCTTTGTATGTCAATTGTCGGTCGTGTCATGGTATTGTGTCATGGTTTCCACATTTCCATATCCCCATGTCCTCTGTATGTTATTTATTAACCTTCTTTCCCCTTTCGTCTGTTCTAAAATGTCTTCCTTTCAACTGTGCTTAACTTTTGGACACCAGCCTATTATTCAAATCGCAGTTTTCTGTCTACCCTCCTTAAAAAGCTATCTGTTTGATATTCGAAAGCTTGGGAATGTTCATTTCTATTTTTTCACCAATAAATCGGATTGCTAGCATAGTTTTACTGTTTAACTCACACGCTTTCACTAATTATCAGATGCATACTTGGATATGAATCAGTAACCCTAATCTATAATCGCCTAAGAAGCACTGCTCGTCTTACATTGCACACTGAGCTCTTATCTTAGCAGTCTTGCTAGATAGTTTGTCCTTAAGCCCGCTGTCTAGAGTTTCGAATTACAAATTCATTGAATGGAACTCTATGCAGTTAAGTCAGAATATACACTCATCGTCAAACAAATACTTGCTCCCAGAAGAAGGCAACCGACAGAAATGTAACTTGGTGGGTAAGCTTGACATCGTGAGATATGCAAATGATTCAAGTATCACGCTCGGCCGCCCATCTGACACCAGCAAGGATGGGTCGTAGCGCTGTGCCTGACCGGCTATATAAGGTCTTCCCGTTTCGCGTGCTTGCCATTCTGACTCGTCCTGTTGTGTTGGTGTATTCTTTGCAAGTGAAGTGTACCTTGGAGAAAAGTTCAGAAGCAATTCGAGCAGTTAGAGGAGTTCGAGAGGGGTCACATCGTTGGGCTCTGGGAAGCGGGATGGTCTTATCGCAATATTGCTTGCACAGCCGGTCGTGAAAATATCACCATAGCACACTGTTAGCGAAAATTGATAGAACAAGGCAAGCAGCAGTGACAGGAAGGGTCTGGGAGACCTAGAAGAACCACGGAGAGAGTGGACAGACGGGTTGTCCGACATGCGCGGACAGACCCATCTTCCACGATTGCGGATGTTCAGCGACTAGTGGTGCCCTCCATGCATCGTCCGATTAGTGCCAGCACCATTGGCAGATGGCTGCACGACGTAGGACTACACACACGCAGACTGTTACGACAACTGCCCTGGACACCTTTACATCGTCGTCAAATACTGCAATAGTGTCGTGCCAGACTGTCATGGAGACACTCAGAATAGCGGCCGGTGATTCTCAGTAACGAGTCCCGCATTTGTCTTGGAGGAGACGATCCACGAATCCGTGTGTGGAGGCACCGTGGTCAGCGCCAAGATGAACGGTTTGTTGTCTTGACTCGCATGTCCAAGAGGCCTCGTGTCATGGTGTGGGGTGCAATTGCCAACGATGCCAGATCACCTTTGGTGTTTATTACAGGCTCTTTGACAGCCCAACGTTACGTTAATGAGGTCCTGTAACCAGTGGCCTTACCTTTTTTGAACGCTCACTCTGGTGCGATTTTCCAATAGGACAACGCTAGGAACCAGTACAATTCCATGCCGAGACGTCTGGCATGCTGTGTGATCAAACATGGTGGTCCGACGCCATACTGAGAGACACAACTAATTGGCGTGTAGCTCAATAAATATTGTCCATATCAGTCTCAATGTTTAATCATTTATTGTTCCTGGTAACCTTTACCTTCCTTACGAATAGAATTTCAATCCGACACGTCCTTCTGGGTGCAACTATTTTTTTGATGATGAATGTATTAAATGGGAAAAAAATGTACATAAGAAGGCAGGAGCGCAAAAAGAAGATTAAATTAGAGATATGTGTCATAAGCCGTTAAAGAAAAAACTGGAATTTATGTCAGAATTAGAAACTTCTTTGGTATTCCGGTTTTCAACATCTAGGAATCTGTATGTCTCCCTACTACTGGATTGGTTCAAATCTTGGTGGTCCAAATCCTACGGAGTCGAATGGTGAGAGACTCGGTTTCTGGTTAATCATCAGAATTGGGTCACAAATAACGCACGCAAACCATGGTGTGTTTGTGGATTTTTCGGGAGCAGCTCTTCCAAAATAAGTAAAGCAGTATTATGTATTAGGGTATTAGATGCTTTATGCGCTGAATACAGTAATATAATTAAATAAAAGTTCCTCACCTAATCTCGTAACTAAGAACAAAATGAATCAAAAACCTCATGTTAAACACGGAGTCTGTGTTAATTGTCGTACCGTGATTTTTTCTTTCGATAAAAGCTGTGGCCTTACTTGGAACCTGTGATAGTTCCTACGTTTGGACCTTTTTTTAGGGTCACAGCACTTAAACCAAAATATATAAAATACATTCAGGCACAAAACAGCTTTTAACTGTTTGTTTTTCTTCTTACTCATGCTATGCCTCTTTCCCGATAGAGTTAAAGTACATACCATGCAAAAATATCTCTGTAACGAAAACGAGAAGTGGAAGCAGTCAAAACCACCATTAATAGCTGTTTTTTAAATGCTATCACATGAATAGACGTAACAATAGTAAATTTCATTGTTACTCAACAATATATTTTACTAAATTAACGCCAAATATATTAACTCATTACTCTCTCTCTTCTTCTTCTTCTTTTCCGTCTAAGACAGGTTAAGTCTTTTTTTTTTTTTTTTTTTTTTTTGGAGGTATAACGACCACCGTGAGCAACTCAATGGGCTATAAGCAGTCGCCCGTCCCTAATTTAGGGTCACTGGTTCCAGGGAAGGGAGAGAGCCAGTGCCGTAAGACAAACACAACATCCATGCCTGACCGGGATTCGAACCCGGACCCCTTACGGACGAATGATCAGAGGCCAACGCCTTAGACCACTGCGCCACCGGGGCGGCGGTTAAGTCTTTCATGAAGGAGATTTTCCAAATCTTCTCTGTTCCTTGTTTTCCGAAAAAGTTAACCATATATTCTGCAGCCCAAGATATTCTTTATTTTCAGCCAGGTAAGTCTTGGTCTTTTTTCTGTCGTGAAAGTATCTATTAAGATTTCAGGTAGTCTGTTTTAGTCCATGCGCGCAACGCAACCGAACCATTTCAGTTGCTGTTTTCTAATTTTTTCCAATATTGTCTCTTGATGTGTCAGTTCTATTTTGATTGTGCTTTTTGTTTGTTTGTTTTCTACCAACATGTGTTATTTATTTTTCGTAAGCATTTCATTTCAAACGCTAATAACTTTTTCTCCGCTCTTGTCTTAATTGTCCTGCTTCTGCTCCATAGGTGACCATTGTAATAATTATTGATTCTTACAATTTGATTTTGGTTTGTTTAGATACCATGTTTGTACGGATTACATAACCGCAATCTGCAAAACAAGTACGAGACTCTGATGCTAAATGTGATAAAAAACCATTACAGGAATGCATGATTGATGCAATGAATACGGTGGGCCGTTGTACAATTTGATTTCCTCTAAATCCACCCGCTTCAAAGAAGTGGGGAGTGCCATCATCGTGCTATTAATGGAACTGATCATCATGCTATTCATGGATCATTTAAAGAAGCTCCATCACCATGCTATTGATGGAGATTTAAAATGATGTGTAACATGATAGGGGGTAATCTGTAGATATCCTGAACCAAACATCCCCCTCACTAACACCCTTGTGATTCAGCTTTTCTTTCTATCTTGAGGTCAGGTTTTATCGTGAGCATGCGCAGATAAACCTTCTATTCTACAGCAAATTTCATCGGTTACAGGGTCATTTCTTACGATCGTCCAAATCCGAATAACATGTAATAATAATAAATATTGCTTTTGAAAAACTAAACAGTCGAAATACTTACTATTGCCGCCACCATACTTTAGACAGCATTAGATATCCTAGATTAAAAACGCCCCTCACTAACACACTAGCAACTTAGCTTTTCTTTATATCTTGAAGTCAGATTTTACCGTGAGCATGCGCAGATAGACTTTAGTAAGCCCTAGATAACCTAGACTAAAAAGTCCCCTCACTAATACACTTGCGATTCAGCTTTTCTTTCTATCCTGAGGTCAGATTTTCCCGTGAGCATGCGCAGATAGACTTTCGTAGCTACACCAGATTTCATCTGCTCGTATTTCAGGGTCGTTTCTTACGTTCGTCCAAATCCGAATAACATATAATAATAAAAATATTGCTTTTGAAAAACTAAGCAGTCGAAATACTTACTACATCCGCCACCATACTTTAGTAAGCATTAGATATCCTTGATTAAAAACTACCCTCACGAACACACTAGCGGCTCAGCTTTTCTTTCTATTTTGAGGTTAGATTTTACCGTGAGCATGCGCAGATAGACTTTCGTAGCTACATCACATTTCATCCGTTTCAGGGTCGTTTCTTCCGTTCGTTCAAATGCGAATAACATACAGTATAATAATAATACAGATTGCTTTTGAAAAACTAAACAGTCGAAATTCTTACTATTGCCGCCAGTATACTTTAGTAAGCATTAGCTATCCTAGACTAAAAACTCCCCTCACTGACACACCAGCGATTTAGCTTTTCTTTCTATTTTGAGGTCAGATTTTACCGTGACCATGCGCGGACAGACTTTCATAGCTACATCATATTTCATCTACTCGTATTTCAGGGTCGTTTCTTACGTTCGTCCAAACCCTGCACGATATGGGCTTTGGGAGCCGACGCCCAACTCAAGTCCCTTTGATGGGTGCACGACACAGAGCTATGCGCCTCGTTTGGGCACGGAAACACCGCCACGGGAAACAAGTAGTCTGGTCTGACGATTCGCGTTTCCAGCTGTATCGGGCAGATGGAAGAATTCGTGTGTGGCACAAACCCCATGAAGCCATGGATCCCGCCTGTCAACAGGGAACTGCACCGGCTGGCGGGGTATCCGTAATGGTATGGGGTGTGTTTAGCTGGACTTCACTGGACCCCTGGTACGTCTAAAAACGTCTGTGACCGGCCAACGCTATGTGCGCATCCTTTCTGACGAGGTACACCCGTTCATGTCCTGCATTCATGCTGATGGGTTGGGCCTGTTCCAACAGGAC
Organism: Macrothele yani; assembly: GCA_039090855.1. Taxonomy (NCBI): domain Eukaryota; kingdom Metazoa; phylum Arthropoda; class Arachnida; order Araneae; family Macrothelidae; genus Macrothele; species Macrothele yani. Next base: position 88,697,634 of record CM076992.1, read on the forward strand.
AATGCACCTTCACACAAGTGTCGGGAAGCCACATTATGGTTAGAGGAGTATTCATCTGCGTTTGGGGTGTTTCCATTCCCACTCAAGTTCCCAGATCTGAACGTGATAGAACACATTTGGGATGTCATGCAACGCGCTATCGAACACAGGAATCCGAGACTTTGGAATACACCCGAATTGTGGAACGCTCTGCAGGAAGTATGGTTTGCATTGCCTACAGCATATTTCCAGAAGCTAGTGGAGTCTATGCCCCGTCGTATTTCTTCAGTCCTGCGCTCCCGTGGGTGACCAAAATGTATAAGACTAGTGTACCAGTTTTTCTGGCACGTCAGTGCACTTGCGTATGCTTCTTGATTTACAGAAGCGGGTTTCAGCACAAAGACTTGAAATGGCCGCTGCTGTGTTTCTCTCAGTATCTAGAATTGTATGGATTAAAAAAAAAGTGCAATCCTTAGAGACATAAATTTTAGGCACAAGCGGAATTTGATGTCTGTTAATGAGTTTACGTTTCACACGCATTAACCTGATTCAGGAAATATTAGAATTTAATGTTCACATATACATCTCCGAAGTACCAAATATTGGATTAGCTGCGACAAACCCCTTTAAAGAGTTTGAGAAATAATCAGCGTTGGGAGACCACAACCCAATTAACATGCACGCCAGCAGATCCCACGCTGATGTGCTCGTTTGGATAATTTTAAACCGAAGTTGTGTAAGAATTCCCGGGAGGATACAGAAACCTAAAGCAATTCTGTTCAAAATATCACTAGTCTGTCTAAATCGGAGAGCGAGAAAAAGAAGATAAAAACAATGAAAGTAAAAACTAAATCAGCCATTTTGGTGAAAACAACAGGCAGCTGATATCAGTGACATGAGTAACAAAGGCAGCTTTAAAACTAAAAGCAAAAGAAGGCAATCAAGAAACCGGCACTTGGTGGTAAAATACACTGACGGAAAAAAACCCAACACCACGAAAAAATAGTTGTAGAGGAATGAAATGGCGGCAATACATTTGTATAGGTAACATATTTAATCGATTAAGGTTTCAAGATCACAGCTTATTGTAAGCGCGAGAAGAGCCATTTTAGATGTGAAATGCTGGTACATTAATAACCGGTGTAACCGCCAGAATTTTGAATGCAAGCACGCAAGCGTTCACGCATTGTGTCGTACAGGTGCTGGATGTCAGTCTGTGGGATGGAGTTCCATGCCTGTTGCACTTGGTCTCTCAATACAAGGACGGTTAATGCTGGTTGGGGGTGACGCTGGAGTGGTCGTCCAATGATGTCCCATACGTGCTCGATTGGTGAAAGATCTGGTGATCTAGCAGGCCACGGCAACATGTCGACACTCTGTAGAGCATGTTGGGTTACAACAGCGGTATGCGGGCGAGCGTTAACCTGTTGGAAAACACCCCCTGGAATGCTGTTCATGAATGGCAGCACAGCAGGTTGAATCACTAGACCGACGTACAACTGTGCCGTCAGGGTGCGTGGGATAACCACGAGAGTGCTCCTGCTGTCATAGGAAATTGCTCCCCAGACCATAACTCCAGGTGTAGGTCCAGTGTGTCTCGGCCGCAGACAGGTTGGTTGCAGGCGCTCACCTGGCCTCCTTCTAACCAACACACGGCCATCACTGGCACCCAGGCGGAACCAGCTTTCATCAGAAAACCCAACAAATCTCCATCCGTCCTCCAATGAACTCTAGCTTGACACCACTGACGTCGCAAACGGCAGTAGTTTTGTGTAAGTGGAATGCACGCTACAGGGCGTCTGGCTCGGAGCTCTCCTCCAAGTAAACGATTTGTAACAGTTCGTTGTGTCACTGTGGTGGCAACTGCAGCTCAAATTGCTGCCGCAGGCACGGTACGATGCGCCACGGCCATACGCCGTACACGGCGGTCTTCCCTCTCAGTAGTGCCACGTGGCCGGCCGGAAACCGGTCTTCTTGAGGCAGTACCTTCCCTTGACCACCGCTGCCAACAATCATGCACAGTGGCTACATTCCTGCCAAGTCGTTCTGCAATATTGCGGAAAGAAAATCCACCTTCTCGTAGTCCTATTACACGACCTCGTTCAAACTCCGTGAGCTGTTGATATGGCTTCTTCGTCTTCTTAAAGGCATTCTTGACTAACATCAACACACTACGTCGAGTCTCAACGATAACTAACGCTCACGAACGTTACAGCGCCTATTCACAGCAAACCTGCTTTGCATGTCCCGAGGGGCGCTACTGGCGACACACGTATGCGTCGAGCGCGAAATTTGTATAGACGTCATCTTACAGATGTACTCTCACCGCCTACCAACTATTGTTTATCTAACACAACCCCTTCTTGGTGTTGGGATTTTTTTTTCAGTCAGTGTAAAAGGTATATGTTTGTGAACTCATTTCACGACATACACTAATCGACATAGAGAACACCACACCAAGCCGTGTGAAAACACAAACTTGCCGGTGACACACATGGAATCAACATCCTCCTTCTCTTTAGCCGAATGCTTTCGAAATTAAGATAGACCGACGGAATTTATTGCTGCGATTTTGCCGTCTTGACATGTTCTCCACCTCTGTAGTACGTCACATACACGTTCGTATCAGAATAATATGACCACCTCCGGAATCACAGTGTACCCGCCTGGGCACGTGACACAGTGCACGTGACAGAGTGCACGTGACAAGGACGACTACGCGGAGATATAAGCGGCTGGCGAGGACAGATGAAACCGTACAGAGCCGCGGTGGCCTAGTAGTCAGCGTTCGTGACTGCCACGGAGATAACCTCAGGTTCGATCCTGGGCAGGAACGAACGTTCGAACCACTAAATACCCGCCGTGCGTCGGATCGGCACGTTAAGCCGTCAAACCCCGGGAGCTGGCCCTCCGGTAGTAAATAAGGGCGTCTTCTACCTCGCTTCCGTGTGACTTTCCTATGGGGCACTTTAGCCCAAATCTCCTAGCTTCCTATTTTTAAGGGTTGTTTAAGATCTGGGGTCAGACTATCCCTTCCTAAAATCCTCTACATATGATTTGATCTGATCTGCTATGTGTGGGTGTGGGTGTGAAGATGTTAGCTCTGTGTAAAAACTAGATCATATGTGGCTCTATTGTAGATCTACTGAAATATTGCTGTACCAATAAAAGGTTATCGTAAGTTGACTTCTGTTTATGTTCCGTTTGGCCGTAAACTATTGCATCGTATTCTTATTTAGTTCAATATTCCTTAGTCATGGTTTTAGACGTAGCGTAGCACCAATCTTGCTCACGAAAAAGATTTATGTTATAATTCCGAAATACAGTAATTCTTTTGCGAATTCTATAAATGGTGCTACAGCTTCAGATGAAATTCAGAATCAATTCGTACGATTTGTGTAAACGCTCAACGTTGTGTAATTGCTTCACAAACATCAGTTTATTTGAGAGATCTTTTGTTTCCAGGGCGTATCTTGCATGTGCTTCTGATCATTCGTAATGCCAAACGATTTCTTGCGGTCCTTTTTCTTAGAGTTACAGTGTGCTTGAGGGTGGGAATGAAAAGGTGGGGCAAACAGACTTTGGAGAAACCATTTCGTCAGGAATAAGTAACGGTCGCTTCTCCTTCCAGAACGCCTTTTGTGCTTGTTTTCATCTCCGTGCTCCATCCCCCGTTCTTCTCCTCCTTTTCCCGTTAACTCGCATCCGCAGAGTAGCCGGGTGTTGTCCTGCGTGACCTGACTGCATCATCTCAAACGCCTTCTGTGCCGCCCTACCCATCCTCAATGACGTAACGGCCCGTTAAGGTCAGCGTCTGAAGCCATCTCCAGCAAAATACAGAACGGCCTGCCAACCAACCTTCGCCCAGCGGTGGCGATGTCAGATTTATGACGGCGCTTGAAGTCAAAGAACGGAGAGCAAGGACACAAAGGCTGTGCAGTAGTGAATGGCAAATGAACCTTTATTCTGAACTGTCGTAACTGGGGTGAATAAAGCTGGATTTATTTCGATACTGTGGACAAGTAATTTTAAATACAACGGAACCGACAGCACGTAAAATTGTGGGGTGAATCCTGCTTTATCGAATATCAGTCTACTAACTGGGACAGACTCTGTGGCTTTTATCGCTTTCACGCACACACACACGCACACACACACACACACCGCTTTGTATCCTTTTTCGAGGCAAAGTCTGCAGGCAGTTCAATGCGCAAACTCCTAATTCATTGTTCTGTATAATATTTTGCTCCTATGCGCAGTGAAGAAATGAAAGTGGCTTGGAAAGTTTGTAACATTTATCTACTGACATACTGCCTTTTGCACACTACAAACTCTTTAAAACGTAAGTGAAGAAAAAATATAAAGACTGTTCTGGCCATCAAGATGTTTCATTCAAGTTAAACAATTGTCGTTTGAAGCTCAAAATATTCGAATCCGAAAGGGTTTTTTTATTAAATCGATAAAACGTTGTTGTATGAACAAGGAAATGAGCGATAAATTATATATAATTTATGACTACAAACTTGTGGTGTTGAATAATGTAAAAATATCAACGTTTACCACAATCAAAGGTTTATTATATATCGACTATAGTTTCGCAGAGCTTCTGGCTCGGCTTCATCAGGACGAATGGAGCGTAAACATTCAAATCATTGTGACATCATCAGAATTCTGACGGTCACGGTTTTTGGTAAGTTGTTTCCACGCGCTTGAAAGAAATGGAGTCGACGTCATGTCGTTGACAATCAGTGAAGTGTTCCGGTATATGCGAAAAGCTTCTAATACATTAAGCTTTATCGTTGAATCAGGTTTATCAATGAGCATAGCGTTTCCGAACATAAATTTATGGTTGTTTTCGTGACAATGCTGGGCTATAGACGACTTCTTCAGTTTCTGATGATGATGTCACAATGAATTCTGATGATGTCACAATGATTTGAATGTTTACGCTCCATTCGTCCTGATGAAGCCGAGCCAGAAGCTCTGCGAAACTATAGTCGATATATAATAAACCTTTGATTGTGGTAAACGTTGATATTTTTACTTTGAGCGATAAATGTTTGTACTGAGAAACAAATTCTGATTGCATGAAAAATGTAAAGTGCAAATGAATTCCGTCTGTCCTACTAGCCGAATGGAATTAGGGCCAGGTTTCGGAACAATCGTAAAACTTGGGATCGAGTTTAAGTGGGTGGCCTATTTGTCTGATGCTTCTGGCGCTATCCTATCCTTGGAAACAGTGGCCCGTAAAAAGGAACGAGAGACTCCTTATAGCCTCAGATGCTCACGGTGATCGTTACACACCTTAAAAAACGAAATGCATTTATTCCGCCTATTTCAACGCGATTAACTGTAATTTAAAGTTTCCTTTACAGACCCGCCTATACCGTGGACACCCGGCATTGGAGTAACCCTATGTGAGAGCTTTGCGCCATGGATCTGCTTCTATGTTTGTAGTGTAGAACTTCTGGAATGCTTCACGCGCAGTACTCCCAAGCAGATATTGCTAGATTGTTCAGTGTTGATCGTTCACCTGTGCACAGACTTCTGATACGTTTCAAAGAAATAGAAAGTGCTTCCAGGAAACCTATCAGATATATACCTAGGACCACTACATTCCGTAAAGACAGGTATTTGCAACTTGCAGCACGAAAACACTGACTGAGAACATCTTCTGAACTGCGTTTTGACATAACTGCAGGCACGGCAACTTCTGTTTCTGAAACCAGCGTACGCAAGAAAAAAAGTGTTTCTATGCCAAACGTCCATTGGAGTGATACTCTGATCACAAATCAGGGGGGGTTCAATTGTACTCGGTACGTGTAATTTTAACTGAAGATCAGTGGAGGTGTGTTTGATTTACTGATGAGACTCGATTTTATCTACGAATTGACTCGTGGTGATGAGACGCGATTTTCCCTACAAAGTGACTCTTGGTGTGTGTTCTTCCAGTGACAGCGTGGATCACATCATCATCCCTCTACCAACAGTGAAACAGGCTTTTATGGCAAAGGTAATGTCATGGTTTTTAGCCGAAATTTACTGGGTGGACATACCGATCCCTATGAAGATGTGAGGTTCTGTACCCCATGGGCAACCTTATCCCGGTACAATAGGAGAAAATGTCATTTTACATTAAGTTAATGCTCTTATTTATCGTGCTAGTTTGCTTGAAGAATAGCTAGAAGTAATTCCTGAAATATTTTTTTTTAACTAGAGAGAACGAGGGAAATTGAATGTACATTTACCTCAGCAGCGAGGAAGCTTTGTATCAATTCGAGCAGAAAATATGTACAAAAAGTGTGTTGTATGGACTGGTATCTAACATTAGAGAACAATATACATTCTGGTGATACGGCTGTAAATGCTTTATTTTTTTTTAATTTGGGGATTTAATTAGCACCGTGAGCAATTCGAGCTATAAGCAGCAAACTGTCCTGAATTTGGGGTCACTGGTTTCTAGGAAAGGAAAGAGCCAGTGACCTAAGACGAACACAACATCCATGCCTCACCGGGATTAAAAGACGGACCCAACTCGGACGAATGGTCAGAAATCAGAGCTTAATATTTTTTGATGGGAGGTTTAACGACAACCGTGAGCAACTCAATGGGGAAAGGACGAGAGCCATTACCGTAAGACAAACACAACATCCAAGACCACTGCGCCACCGGGGCGGCAAACCAGAGCTTAGTCCACTACGCCATAGGGACGCTGCAAATGGGTTTCAAACAGAAAAATACACCGTATGTCACCGTATGTGGAAATAAACGGAAAAGGAATTATCCAAATCGGCTCTTTAGTAATAGAGATATTGAAAAAATACAATGTGCATTCATACCTTCTAGAAGGAAAAATTTGAAGTATTGGAGTGTCTAAAAGAAATGTTGAGATTATGACCTGCTTCAGATCATTTTGATACCAGAGAGACGAATGACCTTACCTTCTTCCATACATGCTCAATGGAGTAGACGTCAGGAAATCAGGATGACCATTCCATTCGGCGAGTATTTTCCTGTTTAAGAAAATCTTCTACAAACGAGCGTTTGAGGTTGGACATTGTCGAACATGAGAATAAACTCTGGTCCGAAGCCTCGGCTTAATGGCCCGACATAAGAGTTCAGGATTTCGTTTCTGTTCGTTAGGATAGTAACAGAGAAATTTTGAAAGACGTTCATTTGTATTTCCGTTCGTCATGTATCCTGCCCAGATCCTCAAGCTACCGCAATCAGTGTAATCCCTTTCTCTGATGTAAGAGCGGCTGTTTCGTGTTCTTCGTTCTCTTAAGTTGATAATACACTGCTGGACAATTGCTAAGGATGGATCATAAACGGCTATATAGCGCATAAAAAAGTAAGTGTGTTTGGATGCCAAGTGAAATAAAATAATGTCAGAATGCCAGGACTTTACAAGGAAGACAATTTATTGTGATCTTCAAGGAACAAACAGGCCATTTTGTGCAGAATACGTAAACGTGAAAAAAAAATGCAATTACCGTCCGCAGGCGTTCCGGCGTAAGATGTCAATACGGGATATGGCCCCCATGGAGGGCGATGCAAGATTCCACACGTCGTGTCATGCTTTGCACCACATTATCAAGAAGCTGTTGGGGTAATTTATCCCATTCCTCTGTCAGTGCACGGATGAGGGTGTCCTTGTTTATTGGAGGGCATTGGCGACCAGCAAGACTCCTCCCCAAAGCATCCCACACATTTTCAATGGGATTCAGATCTGGAGAACGTGCTGGCCATACGAGGCGTTGAATATCCTCGCTCTCAAGACACTCCTGGACAGCGACTGTTCGATGACATGTTGCGTTGTCGTCCATGAAAATGAATCTATCACCGACAGCACCACGGAACATGCGAACATGAGGTAGCAGAACATCATTAATGTATCGTTGGCCAGCCATAGTCCCAGTTGGAAGCACATAGAGGGACGTACGGCCATTGATCATGATGCCAGCCCATACCATGACACTACATGTCGGATATCGGTCCCTTTCCTGTATGTTTGCTGGACAATATGCAGTACCACTATCACGCCAGATCAGTTGTCGTCGACAATCAGACGATAGACTGTATCTACTCTTATCTGAGGAGAGGACAGCAGACCAGTCGTTATCAGTCCAATTGCGATGTTGATGGCACCATTGCAAACGGGCGGTACGGTGACGTCTGAACAATGGGATGCACAAAACAGGACGGCGGGCGCATAGTCCTCCTTCATGCAAACGTCTGGCGACAGTTTTTCGGGAGATCCGCCTGCCAGTAACAGCCATAAACTGATTTGCTACCTCACTAGCTGTGCTGCGCCGGTGTCTTTTTGTTGATAGCACTATGTACCGATCTTCTGCAGGTGTCGTACTACGAACACGACCTCCCCCGTGACGTTTGCTACACTCTGCATTTGTTTGAAATGATTTCCAAAGCCTTGAAACAACACTGCGGCTGACGTCGAACTCCCTGGAAACATCTGTTATTTTTCGCCCTTCTCCAATCTTGCCAATAATACGGCCACGCGTAAAATCATCTAGGTGATGTCGGGAAGACATACTGAAAATTGCAAGTTCGTCAATTGATTCTTTCCTTTTCAACTTTGCGTTTAAACAACAACGGTCAATACGCGTCAAATCCTTTATATCTCTTATCAGCGCTATGACGTCACGAACAAGTTCGGCAATCCAAAATTTGCATACGCACAACACGTCTTACTGTATCCCGCACTTATGCTAATTTCCACATTTTCCTGCATTCCATTTTATGGTTGCTATCGTTGCTATTGTCATCCGTCCTTAGCAATTGTCCGGCAGTGTAGGTTGTGAATCAGTACTTAACCTAAATCTCGATTCATCAGTGAAAAGAACATTCACCCACCGGTCTGAACTACAATGGGGATGTTGGCGAGTCCAGGCGTTCAACGAGCTCACGGGGTCGTGGAAATCATAAGTACGTAAATAACTCGTTTCTTTGTATAAAGCCATTGCTCACAAAGTCTTCTACTAATCGTATGGCTTGAAAATCTCGCGTTTCTGCAGTTTCTGCAAGTTGTAGCAGCTAAGAGTTCCAAAGGTAGTTTCAGCATCTAAGAGTTCCAACGGTAGTTGCTCCAGGTAAGAGTTCCAAAGTGAGTTGTAGCACCAAACGATATCTTGTGAGCATCTCTTTTTTCCTTCTGGCAGTTAAACCCATATAACGATCATCTGCAGTAGTTGTGGTACTGGGACGGCCATGTTCTGGTCGACGAAAATCGGTCTGTTGAATCTGTCTTATAGTCACAACAGGATATTTTGTGGAATATTCAGTGCTCCAGAAATTTCCATCAGGGACTAATGTTCATGTTGCTAACCTGCTTCTGTTTTGCCAATCACTCTCCACGACTGAAAATCACACACATACAGGATGTCTTTGTGAAATAACTAGCTCGACGTGCCGTTGAAGTGACTGCAAGAATTCCATAGAGCAGCTGCAATATTCGAGTAGATTGTCGTGTCTTTTTAAAGCAATCCTAATTTGCAAAATATGGTTGACCCGCGACAAAAGTAAATGAGGATAGCCTTTAGCTTAGTGGTGTTTGCTCGTTGGCACATTTTCAGGCATTAGTTAACAAACATCTGTTGCTGCATACGTTTATGTAGATTATCTTTTAAATTTGAGCACGGGTGTAATATAATTAGGCATTTTCGTAAGACCTTCAGATATTTTTTAGAACCTTCGGAACATTGAACTTCAGAAAATAGGTTAATGGCATTTTAGAACACCGCCTTTCAACACAGCTTCAGAACTTTATAATATCTGCAGGTATTTCGAACAAAGTGCCGATTCAATTCTGACGAATACTTTTGAAGATGAAAACGGTCAGTGCACAATGTGTCCCAGGAGTCTTGATACAACGGCAGTTCCATAAAAACTGAGAGTAAAATCACACAAAATGAAGAAATATAAGTACAGCAAAATATATGTTATTCTTCTTCAAAGTATCTTTCCTCGGATGATATGCAAGGGCCCCATCCTTCAGTGAACATTTCAAAGCATATGGCAAAAGTATTTTGTGGAAACTGCTTTAGTGCCCCCTGTACAGCTTGAATAACGTCAGCAACTGTGTCGAATGTTGCGCCACGAAACTTCTCCTTTATTATTGGAAACAACCAGAAATTTCACGGGGCGAGATCAGGGCTGTAGGCAGGTTGTGGCATGGTTTCAATACTGCATTTTGTAAGAAACTGTTGAACACAAGCAGCCACATGTGGGTGGGCGAACCTGCCCAGCAGTTGCGGTCGCTTAATCGATATGTGACGTCGCAGATGTTTCAAGACTGAAATGTAACACTCAGCATTGATAGTAATTTGTGTAGAAACGGCATGCTGGTAGACTGCACCTTTATGATCAAAGAAAATTATCATCACCACCTTCCCAGCTGATTTGGATTGGCGGACTTTTTTCGGAGGAAGCGAGTCTGTGCGTTTCCAGACAATCGTTGCGCGCGTCGTGAGGGGGTCGAAATAGTGGATTCACGTTTCAACGTCAGTTTAGAACTGTGTTTAGAAAGTAATGATCCTTTGCAATCATTTATTTCCACCCATGACACAACTGAACTCTGGCTAGCAATTGTTCTCTCGTCAGGTTATGAGGTACCCATCTGAAACACACACGATGCAGCAGTAATTTGACGCGTAGAATGCGGAATGCCGACGTTTTTGAAATATTAGTTGACGCCGCTATGTCTTCACACGCCATTCGTCGATCTTCTTGCAGGATTGTCCAAACAGTGTTAACAATACGCCCCGTAACAACACTTTCAGTTATAATACAAATTGTGTTATCATGTGTAACTAAAGTCGGAAATTGTATGTATTGCTCGGCTACAATGGTAACACCTTAACCTTGTGACGCTGAGAACTACACCATGGTGCGTTGCTGCGCTCCTATAAAAGTCTACGCGAGTACTGCATTACCTCTCTGTTGCACCTGATGATGGGGTAAAGGTTGCCCCGAAAGTGCTAGTGGAGGTTTTAATTTGTAAATAGCTTTCATCTTTTATTAAACATCGTACATAGACGGTGGTATTTGTTTTGTATGACATATTGTACGAATTGTGCTTTTATCTATCTTTATTTATATATTACTACGCGAATAAAGCATATTACTAGTACAGTTTTATTATTTTATACATAGTTAGTTTATAATTCTTCGTTACTAAGCGATTAAGCCAACTTCTTGCAGACATGATGGAAAAGAAGGGCGGAAAACTGTAAAAACGTGTTCGTCTTCATTAAAACAATGCACCGAGTCACTCCTCCCAGATTGAAAAACTCTTATAAAGTATTCAGAATTCCATTTGCTTCAGCAACCACCCTATTTTCCAGATCTAGCTTCTGGCGCATTTTATTTGTGCCGTTTGCTTAATAAAAAAATACAGTGGAAATCAATATGCCTGCGACTTTTTAGCTGTGGTTGAGCATTTGGTAAACAAAAATAAACACTTTTTTTTATCAACGGTGGTCAAAGCACCAGCGAATCAGTGGGAGAATGGTGTGAAAATGTCCGGGGACTATGGTTAAAAATAATAATTGTGATGACTGAGATCTCCTCCAGCTATCCTCTCTACTATTGGGTCGTTTCATATTTTTTGGCCGATTCGGACACAAGGAATCAATCACCAGTAACAGACGACGAAATGCATTTTATTCCCATAAATTTCTGCCCTTGGCAGCAATACACTGTGCCCAACGTGTTTTCAGTGCAAAAATTCTACGGTGGACGAAACTGGCATCACAGAGGTCCGAGGAATCGCTAAGGGCGGAAATCACAGCATCCTTGTTAGCGAACCATTTGCCCCTCAAGAAGTGGTCCAAATAGCGAAAGATGTGAAAGTCTAAGGGGGCCAAGTCAGGTGAATAAACAGGGTGAGAGACCTCGTACCCCAAGGCGTTGATTTTTCGCATGCTTCCAATAGACACATGCGGTCGTGCGCCATTCTGAAGCAGTATGGGACCCAAACGATTGGCGAGCGATGTTTGTTTGCTGCATAATTTCTGGTGACATTCGTTCGACTGACGGCAGTACATGTCCGTTGTGATTGTTTGACCTCACGGCAAAAACTCATAATGAACCACAGTCTTGGCAGTCCACCACACAGAGATCAGAATCTTCTGTGGGTGCAACTCTGGTTTAGGCATGAGTTCGGGTGGTTCCCCTTTGTCGAACCACGGCGCTGTTCGCTTGCCTTTGTCATAAAGCACCCATTTTTCATCAACCGTAAGAATTCGATGCACAAATGGAGCACTAGCCTCACGTTTTTGGAGGGAAGTGCATGTTTCCAGATTCCGTATCTGCTGTTGTTCGGTTAGTTCGTGTGGAACCCAGGTATCCAGTTTTTAATCTTGCCCATAGCTGCCAGGTGTCTGGAAACTGTCGCTGATGATACGACAAGTTCGGCACTGAGCTCAAGTACTGTGGACGTTGATTTTTCTTCCACTTTCTGGTGTCACACAGATCCGCACGACTGGCTCTTGGCTTATGGTCGATGGCAACATCACCGGCATGGAACTTGGAAAACAGTCTACGGACAGTTCTGTCACGCGTCGTTCCGACAACCCACGCTCTATTGACATTTGCGACCGTTTCGGACACATTCCGGCCAAGTTTGAATTCGTGCAAAATCACTGATCTCACGTCGGGTCGCTCCATCACGTCACCAACTGCTGAGATCTGTCTGAAATACCGTTTTACACACGTGGACTGAACCGAATCAATTTGCATGGGCGTTTGGTAGTTCCTTCTACGAGGCGTCCCTTGTGTTCTATGCAAATTCGCCTTGTCGGCATCGGACAATAATTATGAAACGACCCAATATATTGAATGATCATTTTATTTTTCATAATTTCTGTGGTTAATGATAAGAGCGTATTATGTGCACTTTTGCTTCCTGTCTCAGCAATTTTCCGCCAAGCGCCAGTATTTCCGGGTCAGATAAATCAGTGCAAAATGATTTGAAAATTATTTAACTCTGTTTGATTAAACTTAATACACCCGACAGCCTAGTATCTGACTTCGTGAACTCCATCGTTCCTCTGCGATCAAGGAACAAATTATTTCCATCCGAGCCTATACCAATGCTGATCATTTGGAGTGCGGAGAGAGGGATAGAGAGAGAGAGAGAGAGAGAGATAACAGCATGCATTAGCACTCCTCTCCCAGAAGAGAGTAACACTTCTTGTGCCTTGGAAAAACATCTGCGAAACAATGGCATCTACCCGGAATACCAGAGATAACGGAAGCGCATCCTTTCCGCAACGCACTCACAATAATGAATCCCACACAGCATGCAAAAACGCGCTCCTCACAGCAATAGTTGCAAAGAGAGTTGTTCCATTAAAGGAACGAATTCTAAAATTCATTCAGCCTTAGGTACAAACACTCTTTCTCAATGGAATTCTGTAACGAAGAAAACTGGATACGCTAAACAGTATGGCAACTTCGAGGTAAGTACATTCAGTGGCCAGTTTATTTGGACCACTTACCTAATAATACACTTTTATACAAAACAAAAATCAATGTACCTAAAAACAAGCTTCCTATCATAATGAAACTTAGTACGTGCGTTGCGGAGAAGGAGAGCAAGAAGCGATCAAAATCACACAGCACTTTATTTCGGAAGGTTTGTAAGATACCTCGTATAGATTAGTACCTCGTAAAGCCGCCACTATTTGCTGTGCACGTCGATACACGGTGAGGCAGAGAGTCAAAGAAGATTATCATGTTGTCCTGCGGTAGAATGTAGCCTGAGCACATTCTACCCAGGTATACCGTTGTAGCCACAGTTGACATCCAGGAATATTAGTTAAAAAAAGATCCGGGGATCTAGCTGGCCAACGGAGGGTTGCAATCTTGTGGGGCGGGGCATGTTACTACTAGTGAATACTCTTAGGAAGATGTGATATGAAAGGCAGGATTACGGGTTTCAGCATTTCTTCAACCTTCACTGTGTTGTTAACGTCCCTTTTACCATGAGTTGGGTCTTCTTGCTTTCATGGGAGATGGCTCACCACACCGTAGCGCCACTAGCGCTGGCGGTGTACCAAATCACCAATGAGTTCGGGGTGAGAGCAGCTTATTCCTCCTCCATATGTGAGTGTAGTGGTCATCCACTGCAAGGCAGAAGCAGGACTCATTACTAAAAAAATGCTACGCCGGTCGGAGGACGACAATGATTCCTGTGAATTACACCACTCCAAATGGAGCAGTTAAAGCATAGTGGTTTAATGTAAGACGTCGGTAGGGGCGAAGCGAATGCATTCCTGCTTCTGTAAGCAGTCTCATAATAGTAGGCGAAGGTACAGGATTAAGATTAGAGGCCGCTAAATCTCATTAGATTGTGGATAGAAACACATTCCGAAAGTTTCTGTGTTTTTGCACTATGACATGATCCTCTGGCTCAGAGGTCCGTCTGTACTGACCAGAGACATCTCGGTGTTTACGCTTGCCTTCACATACACATTGCTACCTATACCACCTCACAGCTTCATCACCACGGCTCATGTGGTTGGGAAGTCGTCGAAATGACCAGCCTGATTCCGTCAGCCCCACGATGTGACTACTCTTAAATAAGGTTAGTTGTTCGGAGGGTCACCGATAACTAATATATCAGATCATATGGATAAGATTTTAGGAAGGGTGTGTCTGACCCTAGGTCTTAAACAACCCTTAGAAATAGGAAGCTAGGAGATTTGGGCTAGAGTGCCCGATAGGAAAGTGAAACGGAAGCGAGGTATAATACGCCCTTATTTACTACCGGAGGGGAGGGTGCAGTACCCGAAGTCCGACGGCTTAACGTGCCCATCTAACCCACGGCAGATATTTATTGGTTCGAGTGTTCGTACCTGCCTGGGATAGGACCTGAGGTTATATCCGTGGCAGTCACGAACGCTGGCCACTAGGCCACCCGCGGCCCTACAGCGGAAGAGCATTTCGTACACCATTATATAGCGTCACCTACAGCGGAAGACCATTTCGTAAACCAGGCATGAATACCTACTACTGATACAAACGCAGAGACATCCCAGCCATTATCACACCGAGCGTAGGACGGGCCTTCTCTTGGCCACTGGAAGCGGGATTCAAATGTGCTTTGGGAAGGACCTGGAAATTTATTGGAAGTGAAATTTTAGTCATGCGCATGAATGACAAAGAAGTGTTTTCACACCCGTTGACATGGGTCGCAGAGCATTTTTTTATACGAATGTACGATGGTCTGCCTTTTACCTCTTGAACAGCAGAAATTTCCTCGGTTTGATTCGAATAAAGTTTAGGCAACAGTCCACTATAGTGTTAGTCAACGGATATGGGATATCACACTCAGATCGGATGGCAGTGGGTTGAGACCTATGGGGTCCGTTTGACTTAATCCCACAAACGCTTTTCGACAATGAGATGGCAGATGAGGCCGAGAAAATTCTCTATTATTTTCCTCAAACAACCTAGAGACAATGTAGGCATTGTGGTATTATACAATACCCTTGTCGTTGTCCCCATCACTTCAGCGGTAGAAAGTTACTATAATCGGAAGAACATTACCAACAGCAATGTTTAAATACACACGGTCATCCTGGCATGGGACCACCCGAGCCTGGTGGCATAAAGCCTTCCGCAAAAATGTGGCTCATATCATGACGTTTTTCTTCCAACCTGGAGTGCCTCTACCATGAACGATGTATTCATGCTCTTCTTCCAGATTCTCACGCACCATCAGAGATGGGAACGGGTCACGGGTCAGAGGGTCGACAATTTCTTGTGGGTCAAGCGGATCGGGTCAAGGTGTTCCTGACCCGATCTCGGTCCGGTGTAAATTTCCTTTACATTTTTGAAAAGCACAAAAAGAAAAATTAAAGAAGAATGCGCACTGTGGGATATTGTAGCCGATACTGGTGCCCGCCGACTCAAAACTGATTTCTCATGCAAATTAAAGGAAGACTGTCATCAGAAGGAAGAGCACATTTCCTTCTAAGAGGCAGTGATGGAATCAATAACCACATTTTGCAAAATTTCAAATCATAAGCTTGTAAAAATTGGTGTTGCTGTGAAACATATTCTGAAGCTTGATATGTTATCAAGAAAACAACAAAAACTAAAATTAAGCATACAACAAGTTAGGCAATTAAAAATATTTGACTGTAGCACCATCAGAAGTAGGGGGACAACCTTAATATTACTGCGGACGGATTTTTGGACGTCCGCAGATATATTTGAAAACATGTGTAAAACAATTAGGTTACGTCTTGCAAATGAAGAACGACAGTTTAAATACGTCCTGTAAGTTAGTGAGTAAATAACATGTTCCAATAATTCGTTTGTTTGATTTCCGTATAACCTACGTAAGACAGCCCCTGAGGAGATATATGTATATATAATTTATAATTTCTTTGAGAGTCGCTATTGCTCTGTTTTCTATATTACACTTTGCTTACAGGTTTATTGAAAGATGTATTTTAATATATATTGTATATACAGATAGATAGATAGATAGATAGATAGATAGATAGATATTAGAATTCAAAGATTTTTTCCGGTCGGGCTTGGGGGCCAAATTGTTTGACCCGTTTCTAACTCTTCCCACCATCATCAATGTGTAATTGAATCGCGATTCGTAAAACCACATGAGTCTCGAATCCAATGGGAACATTTTGTCTTATTCGCTATAGATAAAAATGGTGTACGAAATGGTCTTCGGTTGTTGTATCGCAGACGGTATAATGCACTGCGTGCCATGCTCTGGCATATCGTTCGACGTTATTCCATGATTCAAATACTAAAATACACTATATTGACAAAGGTCACCGGACACTCCTTCAAACGCAAATGAACTGATCCCCCTGCGTTGTGAAGACGCGCGGTACAGCTGCAAACGGTATAAAAACAACCCTGCAGCTGACTGCGATCATATCGCACTGTGAGGTTGAGTGAAAATGTCGAGGCGGGAGAGAACTGACTTTGAGGAAGGATGGATTGTTGGGTGTTATATTAGTGGGATGTCCATAAGAGAAACCGGGAGGTGTTTAAACATACCCAAATAAACTGTTTTGGATGTACTGAATAAGTGGAAGATACACGGTGTGCCTAAAGCAGCAAAATGTACCCGCAGACCAAAGAAAATCAGTGATAGAGGACGTCGAAGCCACAGGAGAGTCGTTACAGCTAATCGACGGAGTACTGGCCAAGACCTCAGTGTACAGGGGAGTAACAATGCTGGAACCTCGGTATGTACACGTACCATTCGCAGCGAACTTCATTCCATGGGTTACCGTGGTCGTGCGGCTGCTCATAATCCTTTCATCTCCACTCGGAATGCTACTCGTCGTTTTAGCATGGTGAAGAGAACATTTATCGTGGACCGTAGATCAATGGAAACGGGTCTTATGGACTGATGAATCCAAATACACGATTCATCAATCTGATGGCCGTGTATAGGTATGGCGGCAGCCGGGGCAGCGCTATTTACTACAATGTATTGTTCCTACGGTCAAGTTTGGAGCTGGCAGTGCACTCGTGTGGGGCTGGTTTTCGTGGTATGGTTCAGGCCCATTGGTTATCGTGGACAAACCTGTTAACCAGCACGTCTGCAGCGATATTCTGGACAATATGCGCTACCAGCTATGTGGCAATACTATGAAACCGAACAATGTTGGTACCAGCAGGATAATGCACCGAGCAGACGTGGTGTGAAGATAATTCCGTATCGTGTGTGAACTGGCCAGCACAGAGGCCTGATCTTGATCCCATAGAACACCTATGGGATAAATTAGAGTGCCGCATAAGAAGTTTAGAACAAAGGCCCACTACTGAGCAGCAGTTAGCAGCAGCATTATGTACTGAATTGAAGCGCAAGAGAGATCCATTCCATCGCCCTTATGCGTCATAACTTGCGTAAAAATGCTACGTTTGCGACAAAACTTTATCATGTTGTTTCGGAAGTATACTGAGCCGGTTATGTTGAATATCATCGAAATAGGGAAAAGGTCAGGGCACAGGAGCGAGATTTATTCCACAGCCATTATCCTCGTAACTTAAGTAATGATTTCTGGTACGTTGGAAAACGTATCATAATCAATGCATTGCATAACTTTACTAGCTTGTTGAGGTAACTATTGTCAAAAAAAATGATGTGGTGAAAATGCGCAAATCATAGTCTTCATGGCATTCTAGATTTTTGCTTTCCCTATTACGTGCATGCTACCAGATATTCGATGTTGTTCGTCCTTCTTTTTCCAGGCAATATGCCACTACTTTCCTTCTCTCACATTATATCACTTTCAGTTCCAGATTTAATGAGTATTCCATTTTTGTCTGAAAAAAACAAACATTAATAAAGAACACACCGCATGATATTTCTTCTACTAGAACTTGACAGGAGCTGAATGGCAACAGCGAATCGACAATGACAGGTTACATGTTTTTCGGGCTCCGGTGTTAGAGACTTTTTTTTTTTTTGAACGCCATTTACTGAATGCTGAGTTTTATAAGTACCAGCTGATACAATACAGTTAATAAATGCCGCCAAAGCTGTACAAATAAGGGTACGTCAGTTTCTACTACTCTGAGTGACAAAAGATTGCATGATATTTCTGAAGAGTTGTAAAATTTTAGAAGGCAATACTCTGTGGACCTGGAACAGCTGACAAAGAATTTAAGTGATAAGATAGACTCACGGCTGCGCTCCAGTCCCTCATCGACAGACAACTTGGAAGGTATTAGTGTTGCCGCAATAAAAAAGGAGTCGATGAACGATTTAACATCTGTTATCAGGGGAGTGGAGGAAGACTGGTCCAGGCGGTTTGAGTGACTTTGAGTCTAGGATACGAACTTTCCAGTCCTCACTGCGAGGTATGGAGTTTTACTGAAAGTATTAGCCATACTGGGATTTCCTCGACCTAGACGGATATTCACTTCTAAAGGTATTGAATGGTTAACAAATGGACAAACTACTATAATATTGTTTGTTTCTGTTTCTATGGCAAATCTCCTATATTATTCTGCTTATGTGTGCTGATCAGTTGTAGGCAATGTAATTTTTTTCTTCTAATTCTTCTGGATTTCTTCCGATGCTTCATTGCACTGGTGCTTTGTAAAGGTATTCAACTCATATCTGCATTGCCTCCTCTTTGCACAAATTTTGGCTTACTGAATTTGTTTCATTGATTATTGGGACAGGGTTTCTGTGTTTCAAATGTTGGGGTTAATGTGTTCTTAACTGCTATGCTTCTAGGGCTTATAGTGATATGTCGTGTCTCTCATCCACCTGCTTCTACATCAGTTAATTGATAACGTCATTCTCGACACGAGCGTTGTCATTGTCTGGGTCCCCGTCGGTGCTGGTTTCTGCTTTGGTTTTATTAGTCACTTTTGTTGGATTTTTTTTTTTTTTTGATTGGAGGTTTAACGACCACCGTAAGCAACTCAATGGGATATAAGCAGTCGCCCGTCCCTAATTTAGGGTCACTGGTTCCAGAGAAGGGAGAGAGCCAGTGCCGTAAGACAAACACAACATCCATGCCTCACCGGGATTCGAACCCGGACCCCTTCTGGACGAATGATCAGAGGCCATCGCTTAGACCACTGCGCCACCGGGGCGGCCTTTTGTTGGATTGCTGCCTGTTATTCGTGAATGATAAGCTATTAATTTTACAACTTTTGTTATTACTGCGAAATCACATTAATCTACAGGTATTACATATTTTGTAAAGCTTTGTTGTATTATTTTATATTACTGCTAGGGCTTCATCTGCATTATAATGTTTTTCTTAACTACTGCTAGTGCATTTCACTGCTAATTATTTCATGATTGACCCAGTTCATCTTAAAATTTTTCTTTTTTTTTTCTCTTTGATGTGCTGTCCCCGGTGTTCATATCGACTAGTGATTTCTACTAAGTCTTCGTATTATTTTTTGTTTCTCTTGCTAATAACTGAATGCAGTGTGGAATTTACTCATTACAAAATTTCAATCATCTATTAACGAATCATACACCTAATAGCCTAAAATTAACACATATTAATGCTAACTTTCTCATTAACAAAATTACCTTATTGGAATCACTAATTCAATTAACAAATTTAAATCTCGATATCTTTTGCATTTCTGAGACTTGGTTTCCTGCAAATTACTAACTATAAAAGTTTTCATTTGAACAGAACTTAGTCAACTGGTGGAGGGGTTGCAAGTATTGTAAAAGATATTTATAATGCTTTTTCAATTATTCCACATTTCACAATCTCGAATCAAATGCAGAAATTCTAACTATCCATAACCAATTTTATATAATTATTGTCTGTTATAGGCCACCCAACTCAGATCTTACAGCTTTCCTATCATTACTTACGGAATTATTTAACTACTCACACCTATAAAAAAATAGCATTTCTTATGGGAGATATGAATGTTGACTTACTACAAAACATCAAACATTCTTTTCAGCTTCTACAATCACTTAATGCTTCTGGACACAAAAACTTTATTTCAGTCCCAACTCGTATAACACCTACCTCACAGACATTGATTGACCTCTCAATCACAAATATATTATCTGAGACTATCATTTTGGGGGCCTTACAGTATATCAGTGATTACCTTCCTATATTTATTGTACAATTTACCCTCTTAAACAACTAACTACTACACCTGTAGACGGCTACACCACCAGACAACTTAATAATACACTGATGGAAAAAAAATCCCAACACCAAGAAGAGGTTGTGTTAGATAAACGAAAGTTGGTAGGCGATGAGAGTACATCTGTAAGATGACGTCTATGCAAATTTCGCGCCAGGCGCATACGTGGGGCGCTAGTAGCGCCCCTCGGAACATGCAAAGCAGGTTTGCTGTAAATACGCGCTGTAACGTTCGTGAGCGTTAGTTATCGTTGAGATTCGACGTAGTGTGTTGATGTTAGTCAGGAATGACTTTAAGGAGACGAAGAAGCCATTATCAACAGCTCACGGAGTTTGAACGAGGTCGTGTAATAGGGCTACGAGAAGGTGGATTTTCTTTCCGCAATATTGCAGAACAACTTGGCAGGAATGTAGCCACTGTGCATGATTGTTAGCATCGGTGGTAAAGGGAAGGTACTGCCTCAAGAAGACCGGGTTCCGGCCGGCCACGTGGCACTACTGAGAGGGAAGACCGCCGTGTACGGCGTATGGCCGTGGCGCATCGTACTGCGTCTGCGGCAGCAATTCGAGCTGCAGTTGCCACCATAGTGATACAACGAGCTGTTACAAATCGGTTACTTGAAGGACAGCTCCAAGACACACGCCCTGTAGCGTGCATTCCACTTACTCCAAACCACTGCCGTTTGCGACGTCAGTGGTGTCAAGCTAGAGCGCATTGGAGGACGGAGTGGAGATCTGTTGTGTTTTCTCATGAAAGCCGGTTCTGCCTGGGTGCCAGTGATGGCCGTGTGTTGGTTAGAAGGAGGCCAGCTGAGCGCCTGCAACCAACCTGTCTGCGGCCAAGACACACTAGACCTACACCTGGAGTTATGGTATGGGGAGAAATTTCCTATGACAGCAGGAGCACTCTCGTGGTTATCCCACGCACCCTGACGGCACAGTTGTACGTCGGTCTGGTGATTCAACCTGTTGTGCTGCCATTCATGAACAGCATTCCAGGGGGTGTTTTCCAACAGGATAACGCTCGCCCGCATACCGCTGTTGTAACCCAAGATGCTCTACAGAGTGTCGACATGTTGCCGTGGCCTACTAGATCACCATATCTTTCTCCAATCGAGCACGTATGGGACATCATTGGACGACAACTCCAGCGTCACCCCCAACCAGCATTAACCGTCCCTGTATTGACCGACTAAGTGCAACAGGCATGAAACTCCATCCCACAAACTGACATCCAGCACCTGTACGACACAATGCATGAACGTTTGCGTGCTTGCATTCAACATTCTGGCGGTTACACCGGTTATTAATGTACCAGCATTTCACATTTAAAATGGCTCTTCTCGCGCTTACATTAAGCTATGATCTTGAAACCTTAATCGATTAAATATGTTACCTATACAAATGTATTGCCGCCATTTCATTCCTCTACAACTATTTTTCGTGGTGTTGGGATTTTTTTCCGTCAGTGTAGAAACATGAAAAGTTTTCGAACTCATTTAGAAAATATTACTGGTGTAGTATCTTGATTCATGGTTATACTAACAAAAATTGAGCCGTTCATCACAATTATTACACAACTCTACAATAAAGCCTTTCCAAAAACTATAAAACAAAATAAAGTAAAAACAAAATTTCGTAAGCCATGGATCACCAATGCTTTATTAAAAAGAATAAATAAAAAAATAACTTCTTCGCGATATTAATCAGAAGCAAACTACCTCAGGACTTTCGGAATTTTAAGAATTTTCGTAAAAAACTGAATAGCGATATCAGACATACTAAGCGTAATTCCTATCTCAACCTTTTTTCACATAACTATTCAAAACCAACATGGAAACATTTAAATTTACTAATTGGTAAAAAATTAAATATAATGGCTCCTTAATATTTAACAGATTGCAATAACTTTCAGCTTACAAACATACAAGATATTACAAACGCGTTAAATTAACATTTTACTCTAGTTCCACAAACATTGAAAAATAGTCTAACTACCCCAAAAATTCCATTCACTGATTACCTAGGAAGTGCACACAGGGCTAATAATTTACATCTTACCAATATTACCGAAACAGAACTATTGGAAGAATTGAACAATATAAATTCCAGGTCAGGCCTTGGATGTGATGATCTTCAGCCATTCATTACTAAAAATTATGTTAATCTTATTTTGGATCCTCTGTTGTTTATTTTTAATGACATATTCCAAACATGTGAATTTCCAGACCTACTTAAATTTTCAAAAATTATTCCAAAATACAAATCTGGATCGATAAATGATGCAACTAACTACCGCCCTATAGCCCATTTATATATTTTTGCTACAATTTTTGAGATATTAATTTACAATAGATTAATCTCGTACATTCATAAACTAAAAATCATCTATCCAAATCAACATGGTTTCCAATCTGGAAAATCAACAGAATCAGCCTTACCATACCTACAACAAACTATCCAACATAATTTTGAACACAACTTATATACCATTGCATTAGTTTTAGACCTATCCAAAGCTTTTGATACCATAAACCATAATATTCTACTTCATAAGTTACACACGGTAGGAACTAGGAACATTGAACATTCTCTTTTTAAAAATTATTTATCAAATAACATCAATATGCACAAATTAACCAACATCATTCCATGCTTCAACTTAAACCAACTGGTGTCCCACATGGTTCAATCTTGGGATCGTTGCTTTTCACTATATATATTAACGATATCTTTGTTTCAATCAGTGACTTGGACCTACTCCTCTATGCAGATGATATAACCATTCTTACCTCATTCAATTCAATGACAGACACTACTATGAATATTAATACTCAAACTAATAACATCTCAGATTGGCAAAAACCCCAATGAATTACTAATAAATACTACCTAAACAAAATCTTTAATTTTCTCAAAACAAAATATCTCTACCTACTTCTATCACATTATCTATTAACTAATATTGATGTGGTTAACTCCTTACTTTATTTGGGGATTACGTTAAATGGAACCGTCATGTTGACTCTTCTTCTCAAACTGTCTATAAACATTGGAGTTATTAGTCTGATATTTACAAACTTTACCTACAAACACTTATTCATTTATATTATACCATGTTCCAGACTCATATTAATTATGCTATCTTATCATGGGGACGGACAACTAATTATAATTTCAAAAAACTTCAAATTCTTCAAAACAAATATATAAGATTAATTGACTTAAAATTTGATAGAAATTCATAACTAACACTATATTCAAAGAGTTTTCCCAAATAAATATACTATTCTAACGATTAACCAATTATATTACTACAATATTGGGAAAATTATGTAGAAGCGCATTAAGAATAATTTACATTCCGATATTATACATATTACACCCCCAGATGCACACGCACTAAATCACATATTAGGCCTATTCTTCCGAAAACTGAAGCAATGAAATAAATTTTAAACTACATTGACCCACATTATTTGAACTCATTACCCACGGAGCTAATTTCCTTAAATAACTTCAACATTTTTAAAAAAAAATTAAATTTTATAATGAATTGCGGCTCTTCCACATGGTGATCACAGTGGATGGGAACTATATCTAAAATGATGACTTGTGTAACCAGATGTGATTTGTGTTTTTTTTTGGTTGTTTGATTATCCTAATGATACCTTTATTGTTTATAATTTAAAACTACTGCCCTCATTGTAAAACTGATCTAGGGAGCATGGGACCTTGTCAGGCCTGGCTGGCCTTTCCCCCTGCTTCCTGGCTCGGCATCGTTTCAACTGATTTATCTGTAATACTGTTCTTTTGTTTTTTGCTCAGCAAAATAAATGGATTTAATTGAAATTGAATTGAATCCCATGAAGATGGTGGGTGTTACAGTATACAAGCGTTTTGTTGCCAAAACATCCCGAACCAAGAGAGGCTTGTGGTTTGATGCTTTATCATCGCAAGAGGGACGAAATACCACTTCTCGATACCCTTGCCACACAGGACGGATTTTCTGCAACGAAATTTTCGAAACGACCAGATATAGGCAACAAAATAACTCTTTAGCACTGAATAAACTATTTGTGAGGACCTGCCCGTCAACTCCGGGAAAGTGGCGGTTCTCACAAATAGTTTATTCTATGAACATTTAAATATAATGTATTTTAATTGATCTGTTATTCAATTTGACATTCCAGTAATGAATATAATTTTGTAGTACCTATGTTCAAGTAACGGCAGTGTAAGATATATTGTACACGAACATTACATTAGGTATTCCTAATACAAAGATAACTCAATGTACCCTTTAACAGTAGCTGCGTCGAACCAAATGAAAGCAGATATTCCTTTTGGGGACATTAATAATTTTTGAAAGTTTAAAAATGATCCTGAGACCAAAACGTTTGAGAACAGATAGTTTAAATTAAAATGTTCAGTTCAAGTGTGAGAGTACACGATAAAGGAAATTTGTGGTTCCTACTTTGTGTAAATCAAAGTGACAAAACGGAGTGAATATAAATTGTTGATATGGCAAACTTAGAGAAAAAGAACACCAAGGAAGTAAAAGCAAGATAGTGACGCAAAAGGACAACTTCTCATCTGAAAACTGATAGGCGTAAAGAGGCAGCACAAATTCGCAGAATGAATGAAACGCAAATAAATTTTCTTGACCAGCAGAAACGGCGTAAACTGTTATCATACAGTAGGGCACATATTTCCAGTACTCTATGCAATACAGTGTTTCAAATGTTTTATAAAGAATATGCGATACCATTGAAAGGAAATAAAATTTCGAGCCGTATATACTATGTTTGAGCGAAAGAATAAAGTATTGAAAACGTGACAAGCATACACAGAAGAGTCAATTTTATCACCTAACATTTCTTTTTTTATTGAGCTGTGATCTTAGGGATCGCAAACAGACGCCGTTGTCTCTCGAAACCAGCGTGTATATGTTGAAAGAAAGGAGACATGGAAATTTTCCTTCCCAAATCCAATCGATACACCCATAAGAGCGAAAATCTCGGATTTCTCCAAAGCCCTTAGGCAGGCACATTTTGGAAAATCTCTTTTCCTTTTCCTAAACCGTATATCGAAACTCCATTTGAAACTTATATTTCACAGCACTGGCACAGTGGCCAGCAGATCGCTCGTGCAGGAGATATTTGTTATTCGTTTATCAGTGTTAGTCAAAGATTCGGCCATTGGTTCATGAAAAGATGCAGCCCCAAATCCGCTGTTACCTATCCGTTTATAGAAAATCGCATTAGGTGAACGATTCTTTAAATGTCTTCAAGAAGTAAAGAGAATGCTATTCAGAAACTGACGTAAAAAGCATGTTTGCGATGTTGGCTTTAAGGGATACCGCAATATCTAAATGCCTGAGAGTGAATATGTATAACTAGGTGTATATATACATACATACACACACGATATGGGATATTCTTTCTTATTTCTTGACAGGTAACACGGTCTTTGCCAAATGCAACGCAATATTTAAACGCCAAGATATTTTTTCACATATGCATTGCGAGTTTCAAAATATAGTAAATCCACTTTTCTAGTATACAGTTTCAAGAGAAAATATTAGCACCATCGTCATTTTGTTTTTGTTCCGGTGTTTAACCCTTTAACGACCATAAGGCCCGAAACGTCCTTACAATTAAACTACAACGACCACCCGAAACTGTCCGTCTAAAGTGAGTAGGATTTCGTAACCCCTCCCCCTCCTTTTAATTTACCCAGCATCTACGGGATTAGTAGAATTCATCATCAGTCACCGTTGTTGCCGCTAAACAAATAAGTAAAGCAACTATCAATAAATGAATTACGTGATCACAACAAAAAAGCAAGTATTGATATCTGATAGACGGATACCAAGATATGGCCGCTCAAATCATCATAGATCCTATGTTTGATACCTGGAACCAGATATTCCGAATTGTACGTTTCGTTGGGGGTTCTACATACACTATATTGACAAAAGTCACCGGACACCTAGAAGAGAGACACATGTGAAAACACAAGTTTGTCCACGACGGGTATCGAATCCGTGTCCCCCTCACTCCGGGGTAAGTCGCTCTCCCAACTGAGCTACGCGGACAGAATGTCTTGCTGCAGATTTATCGTCTTGACACATGTTTTCATCTTTTTCGTACATTACATAATCTCCCTCTTCATTATTTGTTGAAGCGAGATAGGAATTTTTCATTAATTCCAAACAACGTGTGGAACAAACATCGCACATTTTTCGAACCCAACGACCAGTTGATTCATTTTCCACAATCAGGCGCTAATGTAAAAACACACGTTTGCCCACGACGGACAATTGAAGCTGTGTCCCCTCACTCCGGAGTAAGTCGCTCTCCCAACTAAGCTACGCTGACAGAATTTCTTGCTGCAGAATTGTCGTTTTGAAACACGTTTTCATCTCTGTAATACGTCAGACACAGCACAGCATTTATTCACGTACGGTGTCTGTCCCCTTTTGGCCTTAATGCATGCACTGACTCTTCGAGACATGCTTTCGACAATGTTTTGGAACACAGCGATAGGTATGCGTTTCCACTCAGTACATAATGCTGCCGGTAGTTGTTGCTTTAGTAGTAGGCCTTGGTTCCAAACTTCTTATGCGGCGCTCTAATTCATCTCATCGGTGCTCTATGTGATTAAGATCAGGGCTCTGTACAGGCCAGTCCACACACAATACGTTATTATCGTCAAACCCTTCCGTAACAGTCCTTCATTTATGGCTCGGTGCATTATCCTGCTGGTGCCAACAAGGCTCGATCCCATAGTATTGTCACATAGTTGGTAGGGCATAATTGTCCAGAATATCGAGGTAGACGTGCTGGGTAACAGGATTGTCCACGATAACCAATGGGCCGGGACCATACCACGAAAGACACCTCCACACGAGTACACTACCAGCTCCAAACTTGACCGTTGGAACAATACACTTTTGTAACTAGCGTTTCATACCTACACACGGCCATCAGACTGATGAGTCGTGCATAAGGATTTGTCCCTACATCTATCCATTGTGCTCAAGTAACGCAGTTATGGTTCATCTGTCCTGTTCGGCAGCTAATATCTTCGTCTGGTGGACCTTGTAACTTTCACTCTGTGACGCGCCTGGGCGGGTACACTGATTCCGGGTATCGTCATATCAATCTGATACTACTGTACGTTCTGCCAGTTTTTGAAATATTAGCAGCTTAGAAGTCACCTTTCTTCCTCAAATGTTCAGGGATGTCAGTTGCTCACAGATTCAGAAATGAAGACGGGCTTGTATATAGATTGCGGGATAAGGATGTCGTTCACATTCTTTAATAATTTGTGCTGGCTATTCTATCAGTACTGCGATTGCGAGCAGCGACAAACTGGATTTGGTCGGTTTTGTGTGGTACCGAAGGTCCAAACTAGTTGAGAAAATCTAAACAAATAGTCGAAGTTTGATTTAATTTTTTTGCTTGGGAGTTTAACGATCACTGTGAGCAACTGACTCATTGGCCTATAATCGCCTAATTTAAGCTATTTGCTCCATTGAAGAGACGGAGAGCTAGTGTCATAGAACAAACACACCATCCATGCCTCATTTTGAATTCAAACCCGGTCCGATTGTCAGACGTTATTGTCTGTAAATTAGGAACGTGAAACTGCTTATAGCCTTTAGAGTACCTCATGGTGGTCGCAATAATTGGTGATTCGCGTGGACGCCTGGTTACGCCTCTGCATGTTCAAAGGAAATACGTTGGATATTTTTTGAGCGTCAGTGTGCGTTGCAGAAATACACCCATGCCTGAGACCCTTTGATGCGATTGATGAAGGCTTTTGATTAAATACAAATAACCAAATGTACCTTTGCCTTGAGCCTTTATGAGTATTATATGTAACAAATCACTAGTGGGACTAAAAACAAATATGTGCATAAATGTCAAATTAAACGTACACAAGCGGAAAGATTTAAAGAAAAAAATCATTTTTGTGAAAACTAAGTCATTTCATTCTATGAATGTTACGTGGGCATGAACGTATGGAAAGCAGGAAGAAGAATCCTTCTTAATAATTTAAGACGGTGTCTGAAGTTTGAATAAATATTTAATCTCAAGGCATCGTGCATCATGGGAAGTATACGAAGAGTAAAACAAAACTGGGATTTAAGACGAACGCTTCGTTTTGTCAGCGAGTCCATGAATTATTAAGAGGCTAATTTGCATGACGTCTGCGATGCTCATAGGGACCTACGCACAGGCCTGTGCCTGATGCTTTTTGCTGTTGGAGGAAGAAAACAGAAGGATTCCGTTGAATTTCAATTTATGTTTAATTCTGGTCATGAGATCACTTAATTTAAAGAGGATTTCAGGAAATACGAGAACAAGAAAGCTTGAGCCTAATTGAACGTCATCTCTGTTTCCTTAAGTGAAATTCCTGAGATTAAAAAAGCAAATTCTTTAAAATTAAGATGACGTTTATCAACTTGTGAACTGGAAATGAACTCTGTTCAGTGTTTGATAAGCTTGCTGCTGCACAGTGAAATAATATTTTTTCTAATTGCAGCGTTTTTGTTTAAGATTGTACCAATCGAGTTCAACGTGAGTCGATGTTTCTGTGTGTACTCCTAATAAGCAACGCATTTTCATCTTCGAACAGACGAAATGAATTAGATTTTTGCCGCGCACAGCGACCTGGTTAAAGACAAGGAATTTTGTCTGTTCAGGCTCATCTTTCTCATAATTATCCAAACTAGAGAAACCCATCGGAATCGACGGTTAGCTTTTTGTTTTTGAAAAATAAACTCATGAAACAACAAATGTAAACTTTATTTGATTGACAAATTCCTTCAACCATTTTAGTAAAGAAGCTGGCCGCCCAGGAGGCGGAGTGTTCTAGACTGCAGGTTTAACGACCACCGTGTTCACCTCAATGGGCTATAAGCAGTCGCCCGTCCCTAAGTCAGAGTCACTGGTTCCAGGGAAGGGAGATAGCTGGTGCCGTAAGACAAACACAACATCCATGCCTCACAGTGATTCTAACCCGGACCCTTCACGAACGAATCATAAGGCAGCGCTTAAAACACTGCGCCACCTAGGCCGCCAGGTTCATGATGAGCATCACGACGGCACCCTTTTTCAGTCGTAAAATGTGAGCCGGAAGTCCACTCATCTCGATCGTGTGCAAAATATCAACTGGATAGCCCACTCTTTCACTCTCATCTTCAGTCACAACTGTGTTTGTAAATGTTGTTGGAATGAAATTCGCGTTGCGAATACTTTTCATTATCTCTTGTCTGAGACATATAGTTGCGACCCATTGATCCCTACGCCTTCAAGTAAGACCCTTACGTTTTCCTTCTTTTTTCTGCGAGAGAGACATTCTGTTAAGGGTAAGTATGCAATAAAGTATTTACTTACTTTAGAACTGTTCATAGAACATCATGCACACACCAAGTCTTCTGACACTGAACTGAGCGCCTGATATACACTACGGAAAAAAACTTCAACACCACGAAAAAATAGTTGTAGAGGAATGAAATGGCGGCAATACATTTGTATAGGTAACATATTTAATCGATGAGGGTTTCAAGATCACAGCTTATTGTAAGCGCGAGACGAGCCATTTTAAATGTGAAATGCTGGTACATTAATAACCGGTGTAACCGCCAGAATGTCGAATGCAAGCACGCAAACGTTCATGCATTGTGTTGTACAGGTGCTGGATGTCAGTTTGTGGGATGGAGTTCCATGCCTGTTGCACTTGGTCGGTCAATACAGGGACGGTTAATGCTGGTTGGGGGGACGCTAAAATTGTCGTCCAATGATGTCCCATACGTGCTCGATTGGTGAAAGATCTGGTGATCTAAATGGCCACGGCAACATATCGACACTCTGTAGAGCATGTTTGGTTCAAACGGCGGTAAGCGAGCGAGCGTTATCCTGTTGGAAAACATCCCCTGGAATGCTGTTCATGAAATGCAGCACAGCAGGTTGAATCACCAGACCGACGTACAACTGTGCCGTCAGGGTGCGTGGGATATACCACGAGAGTGCTCCTGCTGTCATAGGAAATTGCTCCCCAGACCATAACGCCAGGTGTAGGTCCAGTGTGTCTCGGCCGCAGACAGGTTGGTTGCAGGCGCTCACCTGGCCTCCTTCTAACCAACACACGGCCATCACTAGCACCCAGGCAGAACCGGCTTTCATCAGAAAACACAACAGATCTCCACTCCGTCCTCCAATTAGCTCTAGCTTGACACCACTGACGTCGCAAATGGCGGTGGTTTGGAGTAAGTGGAATGTACACTACATGGCGTCTGGCTCGAAGCTGTTCTTCAAGTAACCGATTTGAAACAGTTCGTTGTGTCACTGTGGTGGCAACTGCAGCTCGAATTGCTGCCGCAGACGCGGTACGATGAGCCACGGCCATACGCCGAATACGGCGGTCTTCCCTCTCAGTAGTGCCACGTGGCCAGTCGGAACCCGGTCTTCTTGAGGCAGTACCTTCCCTTTACCACCGCTGCCAACAATCATGCACAGTGGCTACATTCCTGCCAAGTCGTTCTGCAATATTGCGTGAAGAAAATCCACCTTCTCGTAGTCCTATTACACGACCTCGTTCAAACTCCGTGAGCTGTTGATAATGGCTTCTTCGTCTTCTTAAAGGTATTCTTGACTAACATCAACACCGTACGTCGAATCTCAACGATAACTAACGCTCACGAACGTTACAGCGCGTATTTACAGCAAACCTGCTTTGCATGTTCCGAGGGGCGCTACTAGCGCCCCACGTATGCACCGAGCGCGAAATTTGCATAGACGTCATCTTACAGATGTACTCTCACCGCACACCAGCTGTTCTTTTATCTAACACAACCCCTTCTAGGTGTTGGGATTTTTTTCCTTCAGTGTAAATAAGGGCAGAACACGTCTCACATAGACTTTACATGGGAACGTTGCCGCCCCGCCCCGCCCCGCCCCGCCCCGCCCCGCCACGCGTGAGCCTTTTCCCCAATCTCAATTTTCTCATTCTACTATTATAGCCGTTGGTCAACGCGTGACTTCGCAACGACCTGCAGAATCGGGACCTGTGTATCCTTCTCCGTTACATCTTCCATCAGACACACCTTTGCTTGCTAGTCCACTCCCCTAACTTGGGGGTAACTCAAATACAATCGTCTGTTTCTCCTGGTTGGTCCACTGCGTCTAGCCATTTCAAAGTACCTGACAACCCTGATGCTACTCCCCCTCGGGGTAAAGGGAAGAGTCAAATTGCCCACAATGATCGTGCCAAGAAAACTCTAACAACTACTGACCGCTCTGACCGTAGCGATCACTCAGTCAGCTACACTGCATCAGATGCTTCTGTTGAGCTTCACACCGATACTGTTTCTGCAGACCCAGTTCTCTCACATGAATTTCTTCAATTTCTAAAAACGTTTTCTCTTCCTCAAATTCCAGTCACTGGAGATGTTCTTTATAATTTCCTTTCAGGTCCCCATCAAAACAAATAGTCAAAAAAACTTTTATTCTTTTATACTGCAATTTTACCTGATGTTCTTCTACAATTGCAAATCATCCGTTCTCATCTTCAAGCGGTGCCTCGTGAGATCTTTGGTGATCTGCGCTGGATAACGGAATTCGTTCGTCGTTTAGACCTCCTTTGCATAGCAGCCGATGACACAATCCAGCCGCCATCTGACACATCCGTTCAATATAGTGAACATGAATTGTAGGATGCCATGTGTTGTATCTTTCGCAACAGTCTTCTGTCGCGATTGGGCCTCGCATATACATCTTCCTCAACTGACTCTCAGAAACGTCGCTTTTTCCGCGTTTGGTCACCAAATCGAACCTATTTTACTGATCCCTCAGTACATGTACAACTCCTGCTTTGAGAACTGTTCACCATTGATTTGCCATTTGTAATTTTACTTGTATCACTTGCACCTTGTAAATTTCTTACCTGTGACATTCGCCACAAAGTTTTTACTATTGTACCCTACTTAGTCATGTTATCACACTGTTTTTTACACTTTCTACTTGACATCAACCATTCTTTTACCGCATAGGTTGTACATATTATTAATATTTCTTGCTTATTTGATATTAGCCTCTCATAGGCACCTACCCAGTGCACCACTACATTGTACATAGTATTATAACTATACCTTTATCTTTATCACACATTTCTACTGGAATTGTTCATATTGATTCTTCACTGTGTATCTCTCGTCCATTACTAATGCACCATTGTTGTCGGTCATTTCTGTCGGTCAACTTAAATCTGTGAAGATACTCATCTCCTATGTTTTATTGCCATTGTATATAGCACATCAGCATTTGTACATTTGTCATCTTCACTGTACATATGTCGTCAATTATGTTCCTGTTGGCACTGTAAATACAGGCTCTCTGTACCCTCCTCTCAGGTTTTCTCAATAAACAATTGTGAAAGCCACAGAGTTGGTAGGGCATAATTGTCCAGACTATCGAAGTAGACGTGCTGGTTAACAGGATTGTCCACGATAACTAATGGGCAGGGACCATACCACGAAAAACACCCCTACACGAGTACACTGCCAGCTCCAAGCATGACCGTAGGAACAGTGCACTGTAATAAATAGCGTTCCCCCGGCGGCCGCCATACCTACACACGGCCATCCAACTGTTGGATCGTGTATCTGGATTCATAAGTCCATAGTACCAGTTTACATTGATCTACGGTCCACGATAAAGGTTCCTTACACCATGCTAAACGACGAGTAGCATTCCGATTAGAGATGAAAGGTATATCAGCAGACGCACGACCTCGGTAACCCATGGAATGAAGTTGTAACGGCACGTGTACACACCGAGGTTCCAGTATTTTTACTCACCTGTACACTGAGGTCTTGTGCAGTACTCCGTCTATTAGCTGTAAGGACTCTCCTGAGACTTCGACGTCCTCTCTCACTGATTTTCTTTGGTCTTTCGGTACGTTTTGCTGCTTCATGCACGCCATGTGTCTTCCACGTAATCGATACATCCTAAACAGTTGACTTGGGAATGTTTAAACGCCTCTCGGTTTCTCTTATGGACACTCAACAATTTTTCTTTTCTCAAAGTCAGTTCTCTCCCGCCGCGACATTTTCACTCTACCTCACAATGCGATATGACCGCGGTCAAGGGCAGGCTTGTTTTTATACCGTTTTCAGCTGTACCGCGCATCTTAACAGCGCCGTGGATCCGTTCATTTTCTTTTGAAGGGGGTGTCCGGTGAGTTTTTTCAATATATTGTATATAGAAACCATGCTAAACTGGGTGCACAGGGTGCAGGCCCTTCTGGTCCGTGCAGTAGCGCCTTGGTCACAAGCAGTTAAAATACCAAATGGATTTCTTGCATGAAACAATGGCATGTCAAATACGCTGAGTGGCCATTTTATTATGACCACCCCTCAGTACTTTGTTGGGCCACCTTTTGTCTTTAATACTGCGTCGATTCTTCGTGGCATGGACTCCACGAGATGTTGATAGGTGGTTTGTGGGATCTGAGACCATGCTTGATGAATAGCACTTTCCAGGAGTGTGACATTGCAGGGTTGTAGATTCATCTGTCTGATGGCTCGTTCAACTTCATCCCACAAATTCTCAATGGGGTTGAGACCTGAAGATTGTGGAGGCTACCTAAGCAAAGTAAACTCACCGGCATGTTCCTGAATCCAATCCTGTACAATACGAGCTCTATGGCAGGACGCATTATCTTCTTGGAAGTATCCATCGCCATTGGGATAAACCATCCACATGACAGGACGCACTTGGTCCGCAACGATGTTTAGATATGATGTGCTAGTCAGACGTTGATCAACATGAATTAAAGGGCCCAAAGCATGCCAGGAAAATATTTCCCAAACCATAATGTTGCCCCCATCAGCTTTAAGGGTTGTGGCAATGCATTTGGGGTCCATGCTTTCGTGCTGTTTCCGCCAAATTCTCATTCGTCCATCGGCATGGTGCAACTGAAAACGTGATTGCATCTGACCATATAATTTGTTTCCAATTCACGACTGTCCAATCCTGTGCGAACTGGAGACGTTCTCTCTTTTTAACTGCAGACAGCAAAGGTGTTCGAACAGGCCTTCTGCTGCCATATCCCATCCGATGTAGTGTATGGCGAACAGTGCGTGCAGAGACCATTTGAGAGGGATCCTTGACTAAGATGGTCTGTAATTTGCTGCACTGTTGGCCTTCTGTTGTCTGTTACCAGTCTGGACACTCTCCGTTCCGCCCGATCAGTCACTAGTCGATCACACGTTGCACGTAGAGACCCAGTTCTTTGATTGACAGTCCAGTCTTTAAACACTTTAACAACAGCTGCTCTGGAACATTTCACGAATGCGGCGGTTTCGGTGATACTCGCTCCATGGCTCCGAGCTCCTACTATCATCACACGTTGAAAGTCCGTCAAATCGCATTTTTTTACCCATCTCGTCACCCCAAAATACTTTCTACTACTGTCGCAAGCATTAAGCTTTCCCTTTTTATACTAGCCTCGCCCTCTGACGGCAACAGCGTGCAGCCATAGCTCATTTGCTTAAAACTGTCAGGTGTTCATAATATAGAGGCCACTCAGTGTATAATTTCAAAAAACTTACTCTAGCTTAAACTCTGCTGTGCACTTCACAGTGGCAGTACAGCAGTGTTTAAAGAGGTATAGCGTCCAGCAGAAGCACTTACAGCCCCCATCGGAAACTCCCATGAAACATTACCTAGCCATGAATGATGCTTTCCATTTGCCTCTGGTGTATAACACGTTTCCACGCCTCTTCACACGTTTTACAACTATGCTCATTTTTTTTTTTATTGGAGGTTTTTAACGACCACCGTGAGCAACTCAATGGGCTATAAGCAGTCGCCCGTCCCTAATTTAGGGTCACTGGTTCCAGGGAAGGGAGAGAGCCAATGCCGTAAGACGAACACAACATCCATGCCTCACCGGGATTCGAACCCGGACCCCGTTCGGACGAATGATCAGAGGCCATCGCTTAGACCACTGCGCCACCGGGGCGGCAAACTATGCTCATTAAATGCACTCATTAAGGGATGTTTCTCCTTTCCGTTCTTTCTGTGAATGTGTAAAGGTACATATTTAAAGGAACAAAATGTTGTGTAGCCTCGGGAAATGTCTGATGCCTAAACGAGTTTGTATTTTCATCCCATTAAGAAGTAAAGAACAACTTTAAATTAACTCTTGGCGAATTTTCTACGCCGTAAAACTTTTCTCAAAGACACGCGCTCAGCTACCTGGAGTTATTTACGTAATGCATCGCGAAGCTGTATTTGGAGAATGACTTAAGTTTACAACGTATGTATAAAAAAAGTAACGGTTACTTACACAAATGACCCACTCCAGCGCATAGGACGGCAAGTCAGCACGGGGAGCTGTATAAATCAGGCCTATTAGCTTCTCCTCGAATATAGGTGTTTGGTAAAATAATAGGAAATCCGACAGTGACGGCACGGCACAGAATGAGCCGTATGCAAATCTCAGGAACGACGTCATCCCCAATGCATGAGATACACAGTCTTATTAACGTATTATGACCACCTACCTAATAACGGGAATAACCACCCTTGGTCCGGATGACAGCGGCGAGACAGTGTGGCATGAACGCATTGATGCCCTGGAAGGTTGTCAGAGGCACACATACCCATTCAGACTGCAGCCGAATACGGAGGATGACGTGTTGTGGGCCGTCACGTCGAGTTTGTCAATCCAAATAGTTTCATAAGTGTTGTATGGGATTGAGGTCGGAAGAGATCGCCTGCCAAAGGTGAAAGGAGACATCGCTGTCGTGTTCCTGGAACCAGTCATGCACACTCTTAGCGACACGGCAGAGCGCATTGTCTTGTTGGTATACAACATCACCGCCAGGGTAAACGCCCAACATGAAGGGGTGCATGTGGGCAGCGAGGATAGACAGGTAGCCATTGGGGTTCAGGTACCCATCCAGTGGTATCAACGGTACCATGTCATACGAGAAAAACATCGCTAGACACGCACTCTGCCACCGCCGGCCTGTGCTTTACCGACAAGCGTGTCCGTGTGTTTGTTATCCTGTGTGTCTGACGCAGTATCAGCAACCACCCGTCACTTCTGATTCGTCGGAGAAGGCAAACTTTTTCTACTCTGCCACTGGTATTCCCATGCGAACTGCAGGCATCATTGCCGATGGACCTGGATTAACATGGGTGCCCTGACGCAGCGTCGACTTCGGAGACCCATGCGTAATAGGGGTTTGCTGTAATGTTATCAGGGACACGTACCTGGGTGCACCAGCGTTTATTTCCGTGGTCATTTGCTGCACTGGTGCGCGTCGATTGCCCTTTAACAGTCGACGTAGGCGAAGTTCTACCCTGGGGTCGATGGCATTTGGGACTCCACAGTAATTACTTCAGGAGGTATTTGGTGTGCCAGCGGTCCATTCTTTTATATACACTGAAAAGCAATTGAATTTGAGATACCTGTCTAGTAACGTGTAGCACCACCTTTCGCCCTGATGACGACGGCGATTGGTCTCTGCATGGACTCGACAAGACACCGGAAGCGTTGGGAAGCCATACGGATCCACGACCCCTGAACAAGTTCCCACAGTTCACGAAGATTTGATGGAGGGGGTCAGAGCCTCGAACATCTCTCTCGATGGGATTGAGGTTAGGTGATCTAGCTGGCCAAGGAAGCGATGTCACGTTGTTGAAGTGTTTATCCAACCATTCGGACACAATTTGGCAGCTGCGTTGTCTTGTTGCAGGATGAGGTCCCCAGTGAGATGTTGAAGACACACAAACGGGAGCAAATGGTCGTTCAGGATATCCCGGTAACGTTGACTTGTGAGGGACGATATCACACGTACAAGGGGTCCCATTTCAGTCCACATAAACAGTCCCCAGACGAGAATGCCACCACCACCAGCTTGAAGAGTACCCTGCTGGCAAGAAGGATCCATCACTTCATGTGGTTTGCGCCGTACTCGTATCCTGCGATCCGCATGTACCAACGTGAATCTCGACTCATCAGTCTAGGCAACATTTTTCCACATTTCTACGGTCCATTGGCGATGTTCCCGCGCCCATTCTAATCTTTGCACCCTGTGATGTGAGGTCAGCAGCGGTACCCTCATGGGACGATGGCTTTTGTACCCCATAGCGAGGAGATGGTTCTGGATGGTGTGGCTACTTACACGTTTTTGTGCACCAGCGTTAAATTGCCGAGTGATTTCTTGCACTGTGCCCTCTTTATCTGCTGGTACAATGGGAGCTAGCCGACGATGACCCCGCTCATCCACACGATATTGTCCACGGCAGTTTGCCCTTGCAGGGATGGTTTTACCGGTTTCGATGTACTCACGGTGCATCCGTGAAACAGTGGCTCGTGAAAATCTCAGTGCCTGCATGACTTCCGAAATGAAGTAACCCATTTGTCGGGCCCTGATAATTTTTCCACGATCAAATGCGCCTAGATCCTTCGTCTTACCCACACTGCGTCCGACTCTTACTGATTCCCATCGCATCATTGTCGGATTGCTGCATACGTCATGTCGTTTCCGTTTACAGTGCCGCCCAACAGCTCCACATTTGCATAACGCCAGCTGTCTCTAATTCAATTGCTCTTCAGTGTAAATGCATATGATCGGTTTATGGCTTCTGACGTCTCCTTCCGTTTATGTATATAAACGGTTTATGGCGTCTGGCGTCGCCTTTTGTTTATTGCGTCTGACGTCTAAGTGCTCTCTTTATTCCGTCATACCAATGTTCTTCTAGGTCGGCCTCTGTTTTCTCGTTTGTTTGATTTAAATTCCATGGCAATTTTGGGCAGTCTTTCATTGGTCATTCTTTTTTCATGACTAATCTAACGCAATTGTCTCTTAATTCTGTATCTCTCCTAAAATTGTTTCTTTCCCTTCCATCAATTATTTTATCCTTTCATTCGTTATGTTATGTCTTCCTGACACTCTACATGATCTTCTTAAAGCATCCATCGCTACAGCTGTTATTTCCTTCCTATTCACTTCTGTTAATCGCCAGGTCTCTGACCCCATGTAGTAATATGCTCTTAACAATACTGTTATAAAAACCCCATTTCCTTTTTCTGGTATTTTTTTACTCCACCAGATTCCATTCAGGCGTTTAATAGCTTTTCTTCCCTGTGAAATTCCATTTCTTAATTCCATTGCATCTCTAACTTTTTGTGTTATTTTGACACCTAACTAATTGTAATGATCACATCTTTCAATTTCTTCGTTTTCTTCTAGCAGTAGTTTGTTTCATTTCTTCCAATGCATAAATACTTTGTTTTATTTAAATGCATAGTTAATCCCCATTTTTCATATTCTTCTTTTATTTTTCTTGACATAAACTCTAAACCAAATTTATATCCTCCAAGAAGTACCTGATCATCAGCGAATTGTAAAGTAAATACCATCGTTCCATTTAAATTAGTCCCCATTCTCGGCACTTTCTTTTTGATTCTTTTGAAGCCTGTTTCACATAAATCCTAAGTAATGTTGGAGATATGTAACATCCCTGTCTTAGTCCTTTAGTCAGTAGGAATCATTTTGAAGTTTTCTGGACATTTTCATTTTTGTTATTGATCCTTGGTAAAGTTCTTTGACTGCTTCGATAATCGCTGTATTAACATTGGTATTGTTTAATGTTTTCCATAGATCTATAATTTATATTTATTTTTATATGCTTTTGCTAGCTCTATGAATAATAAGTATACTGTAATTAATAATAATACTAATAATTCTATGAATAATAAGAGTAATGTAATAATAGGTGTAAAACGAAGAGCTGTATCAAATATATGACTATTAATCAAAAAGGTCACAGCGTTTCCTCTAAACTTGCAAATTATGGACGCCATACGAAGATGTCAGATATGGTCAGGTGATCGTTTGCACAAATTGTACAACGAAAGCTCAATACCACGGCACCGCAAATAGCACCAGAGTTGATTACCAGCGGGAATTATCCCGTTAACCGTTCGTTGGGAACTCCATCGTGCTGGTATTTATGGCCGTGCTGCAATCCGCAAAACTTTGATTACCAACCACAATGCAACAAAACGTGTAAAATGGTGCAAAACACGTGAAAACTGGGATGTTAAAGGCTGACGAAGTGTCATCTGGTCCGACGAATCATATTTTACTTTTTTTACAACCACTACAAGAGACCTCGTCTGGCAAGACCTGCTGAAGCTCACTACTCACAAGGTTTGGTTCCGATTATGAAACTTGAAGGTCGATCCTGATGCTGTCTTCTGCCATAACATGGTATTCCTCAGGGTCCTTAGTTATTCTTCAGGGTTGTGTAACGTAAGAATCCATTCTTTTGGATCACGTACACCCACCAAATGACTGTCCCTGGTTTAAGCGGACAATGCGTCGTGCGAAACGTGACAATATGTGGTTTGAACAGCATGAGGATGCAGTACAGCAGCAACTCTGCACACCTCAATCTCCAGAACTCAGTATTATTGAACATTTGTGGGAATACCTGGAGCAAAATATCAGATCGCGTTTTCCACTTCCAACATCACTGGAAGAGCTTGGACATATTTCACATGTTCCCATATTCCATTTTCGTA
Source organism: Macrothele yani (assembly GCA_039090855.1). Lineage (NCBI taxonomy): Eukaryota > Metazoa > Arthropoda > Arachnida > Araneae > Macrothelidae > Macrothele > Macrothele yani. The sequence goes on from CM076992.1 coordinate 88,737,893, forward strand.
TGTACACCGATGAGCCGTTTCATTATGACCACCCCCAGCCTAGAGAAATGAGCGCGCTTGGAGACCGAACGGTGGCGCAGGTGAAGTTCACAGGGCTGTATGTACAACCCGAGGACCGGCTTCCTGTTAGTAGAATGTTCGGAGTGAGAATGGGAAAAGCTGCCGATTTCTCGGAGTTTGATAAATAACAAATTGTGATGGCACGGCGCCTTGGAACCACGATCTCGAAAACAGCGCGGCTTGTGGGTTTTTTACGTGACGCTGTAGTGAGTACGTATCAAAAATGGTACACATAGGGCCAAACAACGAACTGTCGTCCAGCCGTGTGTCCTCCGCTGCTCATTGTTGCCAGAGGTGAGAAGAGACTGTCGCGCATTTTTCACAGCGACCACGGGGCGACAAATCACCCGCAGCTACAACATTGGTGATCAGTGCAATGTGTCCCAGCACACAGTTGGATTGGATTGGAGGTTTAACGACCACCGTGAGCAACTCAATGGGCTATAAGCAGTCGCCCGTCCCTAATTTAGGGTCACTGGTTCCAGAGAAGGGAGAGAGCCAGTGCCGTAAGACAAACACAACATCCATGCCTGACCGGGATTCGAACCCGGACCCCTTACTTACGAATGATCAGAGGCTAGCGCTTTAGACCACTGCGGCCAGCACACAGTTCATCGCAGCCTTCTGCGCTTAGGCCTGCGTAGCCGAAGAACCAACCGGGTCCCCATGCTCACTGCAGGTCATCGCCAACAGCTCATGAAATGGATCCAAGATCATCGAGATTGGAGCGTGGATTATTGGAAGAAAATGGCCACTTCAAGTGCATCACGTATAAGGGCGAACGCCGATACTCCGAATGCCAATGGAGGTTATGGCACCTAGATGCACTGTTTGGCGGGAAAAGGCCGGCGGCAGCGGTGTTATGCTGTGGGGGATGTTTTCTTGGCACAATGTAGTCCCCATAATCGAAATAGAACAATCTCTGACAGCTGTCAGATATTTGACCATCGTTGCAGACCAAGTTCACCCATTCATGGCAACTTTATTCTCTGCCGGTGATGGCCTTTACCAACAGAATAATGCGGCATGCCATAATGCCAGAACCGTCAAGGAGTGGTTCGAGGACCATGCTGGTGACTTTCTGTTAATTCCAAATTCACCTGAAATGAACCTAATCAAATATTTGTTGTTCGACTTGGAAAGGCAGGTTCGTGCTAAATCACTACCACCTCGAACTTTTCGGCACCTGAAGGATCTGCTGTTAACATATGGTACAAGGTATCACAGGATACCTGTCGCCTCCTCATCGAATCGATGCCTCACCGAGTGGCTGCTGTTTTGCAGGCTAACGGGGGTCCTACAACTTATTAGGTAGGCTGTGATATTGTAATGACTCATCAGTGTATATTACTTGTGTAAGTCCATTCCATATCAAATTTGCTTTTGTTCTGGAAGCCTGACGTGCGCATACTGCTTATTAAAAAAATGTTTCCACAAATGGTAATTGTTTCTATTATTTTGAAAAAGCCCTGTACAGCATTTCACTAAGGGCCAAAATGTGAACAACGAGTGATACCAGCGACTTGAATCGTCGTTGAGAACACATCTTGTGACAGTTAAATGACGTATTGATGCGTGTGGTATTATAACAAACTACGCAATACTGTTTCGCGTCGGCTTTGATAATGTCAATACCGCATCGAAACCACTAGACCGGGCAAACTGCTCTCAAGTTAAGTGTACCAGCTGGAAATAATGACGTTTTGGGAGTCAAAGATGCAACGGAGCACTTTAATGGACCTGCGAACGCTGTGTTTCACTGCATCCTGCAAATGTTCAGTGAGATTCAAGTCACGGGTAGTTGATGGGAAAGAGAGCACGCGAACTACACTCGTTTCCATAATTAATGTTTCCTAAAAATAGCAATAATTGGACGAAATACAGTTCAAATTGCACGACATTTGCATATGTTACGGGCGAAGGTATACAGCATCGATGTAATTAAGGCAAATGAGTGGCGCTGGCAGCACTTTATGGAAATGCGCAAGAGCTTAAAAACCAGCTGTATCGGAGGGAGTCGCCAGTTCATGGGCGGCGGTAAATGACAAGATTTCGGGATGGCGATTTTGTTAACAAGGCTTCGAGACGTCATTTACCAGAGGAATTACGCTACACAGCGATAGGCAAACTCGTAGCAGACCAACGGCAGGAGGATATCGCAAGATGGATCAACGTCGATCGTTCTGTGATCAGCAGAACGTGGCAGCAGTTCCAAACTACGGGTGCAGCTTCCTGAAGGTACAGCGAAGGTAGGCCAAGTGCGATGGCTTCCGCGTATGACCGGTGTTTGCGGCTTTTGGCACTGCGGAACAGGACGGCTACACCGACTCATTTGATATCTGTGCTTGGGGCAGCCACCGGACGGGACGGTATGAGCTTCCACGATACGAAGAAGGTTACATGCAAGAGGACTGCATGTTCGCCGACCGTTATTAAGCGTGCCACTCATCCCCCGCCACCGGAGGGAACGTTTCAATTGGGTACGAATGCTCGTGAACTGGACTCAAAATCAGTGGAGATCCCTTCCGATCACTGATGAGTCGCGATACTGTTTACAAAGTGATTCACGCCGAGTTTACATCTGGAGAGAGGCCGGTACTCTCTATCTTCCCTCTAATATCCAGGAAAGAGACACCTACGGCGGTGGTAGTGTTCTGGTGTGGAAACTCAATGCTCATAGGTATAGAGAAGACATCCTGGACCCTATTGTTCGTCCGTATGTCAACGCAATTGGTGATACATTTGTACTGCAGGCCGCCCCCACACAGCACGCTTCGTCCACTAGCACCTGGAACAGGAGACTTGAGTCCGTATGGAGTGGCCAGCACGCTTTCCCGATCTCAATTCAATTGAGCATGCCTGGGATGCTATCGAGAGGCGTGTTACTGTCCTGCAGCCTTCTCTCAGAACCCAACTGGGACTCCGCACTGCTTTGCTCGAGCAATGGATGCAGCAACCCACGGAACTACTCGGCACCATGATTGACAGCATGGAACAACGCTGTCGGCTTGTATTGCTGTTTGGGGTAACCACACTCCCTATTGAAGTACCTTTTCCTATTTCATCTTGATACTGATATTTCTGTATTTTCATATTTGCACCACTTATACAAAATGTAAATTCTTCGTATCACATGTTCTTACGTTATTTTTGCTGCATTTGCTAAAGCTTTTTACCAGATTTCATCCGAATCGGTCGCATACTTTTTGAGTTATCACGTTTTTTACATTAGTTGCTTAATTTATGGAAACCAGTGTACTTGGACGAACTTTTGACTCACCCTTTTTGTAAATGCGGTATATTCAGAGACTTTGGTGGAGTCAGTGACATTTTTTAACTGAAAAATGCTTAAAGCAAGAAGAAATCCAGATTTCTCAGCGCGTCAGTATTTAATTTGGGTACCATTTTTCGATCAAGAACATGTGTTTTGAATTCGCATTGGGAGTGAGTTTTCATTTGGGTCCATTTTTTCCTTTTTTTTTTTCATCAAATTATGACTGGCTGGTTAACCCACTAAACTTTTATTAATTTATGAAAAACAGTTTTATTATTTTTCTCTTTTGTTTTACCTAGTTTGTTGCAATTCGCTGAAAACAAATTACGTAACTGCAAAAATCGATAGAAATTATAAGAAATTCTCAATCCGTCCTAAATTAAAGAGGCGAAATTAAAACTACTGGAAACATCGAATATCGTATTCAACATAAGAAAGGATTTCTCAAGTCATGTGGTTCCCGAGGTATTCCAAACGAATCTAATGAAACGCGAATGAAAGTCTTAAAGAATCGAAAGTAGGAGGTGTTCTGAGGAACATATTGGTTAGGACTTTCACACGAATTGAGGTTTATTGTACTGCGTAATCTAGTTGTGTTCTGAATGTTTTCCGGAAGGCTCAGACGAGAAAAAAGGCCGTGAGAGTATCCAATAATGTACTCCGGGGAAACCCTGAAATTTTCCACCGGCTGCGCAGTGATTTGTATACTATTTACTGGAATGTGTCTATCTGTAATATGTTCTCACCTGATTAGGTTTACCCAGAAAACAGCGGATATTCTGTGTTATAAAAATGCCAGCTAAATACACTGCCCTACCATTAACTTCCGCACACTTGCATGTTCATAAATATTCCTTATTTACAGGAAATTCGATGTTCTGTGATGAAACAAAACAAGAAAAACAAGACATCACCATCTGTTTACGATTTTTAACAAAATATATTTACAATTAAAATACCTCACTAGCACTTTCGGTGTAACATTCACCCCATCATTAGATCGAACAGAAAGGTAATGCATTAGTATGATGGATTTATATAAAAGTGCAGCGATGCACTATGGTATAACGAAGTAAGTTTCTCCGTCAATTTTGTCCACGCCGAGGCTCGAACCCGGGTCCCATCATTCCGGAATAAGTCGCTCTACCAACTGAGCTACGCAGACGTTCGTTCTGACTGCTATCTGCCTTTATGTAGTGTGCGTCCTGCTGGCAGGTACGTCACATCACCACCACTACCCCGAAAGAGGGCCGGGGCGTGGCCCACGGCCCTCTTTCCCAGTTAATCTGGTGTGTGGAATGCAGCGTCGCACACATTTATTTTTCGAAGCGCTGCTCTTATTTTTCTTGTCTCGCGGTGTGGAAAGAACACCACACCATTGCGAGATTTTGAACAGCCGGGTCATCCGGAAAGTTCGGGCGCCATTATAACGAAGTAAATTTCTCCGTCATTTTTGTCCACGCCGGGCCTCGAACCCAGGTCCCCTCATTCCGGAATAAGCCACTCTACCAACTGAGCTACGCGGACGTTCGTTCTGACTGCCATCTGCCTTTATGTCGTGTGCGTCCTGCTGGCAGGTACGTCACAATGGGTGAAGGTATCAAGCGTCTCATGTTGTGGTTTTTGCCATCGCAACCCTTACAACTAGTGTAAATTTCATCACTAAGTATCACATGGTAATACGGAGATTTTGTTATACAACTAATATTATTGCCAAATTCACATTTTGTTGGTTTTGCTTACTTCATTTATTATTATAATTTAAAGTTCAAGTTAACGACATGATCTTTCCAAATATTTGAAATGTCCACTAATGTATTATCGTTACAGCATGAAACATTTAGCTCTTATTACGGCCACGGTGCTTTCCACCAGATTTTGGCAAACTCTCTCCGATATGTTCTGCCAATTAAATCTTAAAAGAAGTGTCCAATACAACTTTGTTTGTTTGGCGATCTCTTCTGCCACGCACTCGAGGATCCAATTCATCCCACAAATCCTCCATAGGGTTGAATTCAGAACTCTGAGTTGTCCAGTCGAAATTTCCGACACGCATGTTCTGAAATAAATCCGTAACAACAAGAACAGTATGACAGGTGTGTTGTCCAGCTGATTAAGGTATGGGCCTTTCCCAAAGGACTGCCACATGGTATAAATTTCCAGAATGTATAGGTTGCACTAAATATTAATGGTTACCTCCCAAGCGAATAATGGGCACAAACGGAACCACGAAATACACACTATGGCGTAGCCTCCTCAACCTTCATTGTATGGATGATACAGGGTGGAAGGTACATTTCTTCCGGCATCTTCCACACCCAAAAATGAACATCACACTCGTTGTACCAGGAATCGTCAGTCAAAAGTGCAGTTTTGGTCTAATTGCCACACAAATAATGTGTGACATTAGTCTTACTGATTAGCTGCTTGTGAATGGCATTTCGAGCGTGGTATGCCATGTAGTGTAGCGACCTGCGCATTGTACTGGTGCTAATATCCGTGGCAATAGTCTCAAATACGGTTTACGTGATTAAAGATGCCGTCTAATTGCGCTCTGAGCTAAAACCTTCGCAGAGTTCTGCTGTCAGGTTTTGTTAGCTTTCGTAAGCTTACTGTGTGTGGCTTCTCTTGGTAGATTTAGCTCCAGTTCGTTCCATTTACATAGCACATCACCAAACTTTGACTTAGAGATCTTCAGCATTGCTGAAAGTGTACTGAGCCATGGTTTGCATGGCACATTATTACTAATTAGCGCTGATAATCAGCTAACACTGTTAATCAAGGTTTTTCAAATTCACAGTCGTGCTATGTTCTCACCATAGTTTTTCGAACATATTTATAGTTGGGTCTGTGAGGTGTTGCTTGCGCAGGACAAAGGCCACTATACATGGAAGTTCCACAAAAAACAGGACACCTCTCTAAAACAACGTTGGTCGTCCTCACGATCGGATAACGCCTGCAACGCGACGGGGCATGGACTCCATGAACTCTCTGTAGTACTGTGGAGACAGTGTACACTATGCTTCCTAAAAAGCGTCCCACAATTCTGTTATATTCCCCTGTGGAAGATTCTTGGTATTGGCGCCACGTTGAACAGCATCCCAAATGTGTACGGCGGCGTTTAAACCCGGTAAACGAGGGTAGCCAAGTCGGGACGCCAAACCTCCTGGAATGTTCCTCCAGTCATAGTTGGGCGTCTATGGAGGCGTGCAATGGCGCATTATCGTGCTGAAAGAGGTCGCACCCGTCGGAGTGGTTGCATGACATGAATTGGTGCAAATGATCCTCAAGGATGGTTACGTAGCCTCCACCAGTCAGAACGGTCTGCAGACATATCAGAATTCTTAATGAGTGCCAGCTGAAAACTTCCCATATTATAACGGAGCCAACGCCGGCCTGTACTGTTACTTGAAGGTATGCAGGAGCCATTACTTTCGGGGGTGCCGCTACACCCAGAATGGGCCATCTGTCCGAAACAGTTCTTACCGGGATTTGTCGGAACAGGCTACGCGTTTCCAGTTATCATTCGCGTCCAATGGGGTAGTGTTCCCGAGCACAAGCGAGGCGCACTGCCTTGTGTTGCGTCGGGTCAGCAATGTCACACAGGTGGACTGTCGGGTCCGGCACTCTACAGAACGCAGGGAACGCTACACTCTCCGAACGCTAATGCTACTAGTACTACTGGTACCAGCATTCAATTGCGCTGTGACTTGCGGCAATGTTGCACGACGGGCAGATGTTGCAATGAGTGCCGGACGCCTCTCTACACGATTGCACAGGACTTTTCTACATTGACGTTCCGGTCTCGCACTCTGGATTTTTTTGCCTGAGTTTGTGTAGTCCAGGTACACCCTTGAAATTGTTGAACAAATTTTGTAGAAATTTCCAGACGGAGTGACCCATCTTCCGGGCGCCGACTATCATACCACGTTCGAAATCGCTTAAATCCTGATAGCTGCCATCTGAACTGCGAATGCAATAACTTGAACGTACGGAGATATATGCCTGTATATACTGTACGTATATACTTGTTTTGCGGACGATATAATTTACTACATGGGTGTGGTGGCATGTAATGGAAATGGTAGCACCCTTCTCAGTTTTCTTGGTGCTTCAGTGTAAATAGGAAGGTAACCGGATATCATCTTGGCGACTTACTAATTGGTTTTGGTTGAGATTTTATTTCTCGAATATCTTTTCAAATCTATTATACTGTGCAAATTAATTGGGACACAGTGAAAAATCACTCTTTTTTCCCAAACTATGCCTTTATATCATTTTTTGCCTTGATATACACTGATAAATACCTGCATTAGTATGAAATATGTCCTCCTTTTAGCAGAAATGACCTCTTGAATTCGTTTTGGCATTGACTCCACTAATTGAGTGCACATATTTTTGACTTCATAATCGTGGAACCACACTGTTATAGCATTCGTTATTATGCGTTCTTTGGTTGCACAGTCCATTTTACCTAAACTTCTGTTCAAAATATTCCACAAGTTTTCTATGGAATTTAAGTCTGGCAAATTTCCAGGCCAATCAAGCAAATGAATTTGATTTTCCAGCATGAAATTCTTGACCAATTTCGAATTGTGACATGGGGCCAAGTCATGTTGAAATGTCCCGTCAAAAGTTTCCAAGAATGGAACAATCCTACGTTGTAATATTTCTTCGCACTTGGCTGAATTCATCATACCTTGAACAGGAACTAAGGTTCCAGTGCCATTTGATGTGAAAAAACCCCAAAACATCTGTTTCAGAGAGTGTTTTACAGTTTGTTGAACATGCTCAGGTCTTAAGGGTTCACAGTGGCTTCGTCTAACGACATTTGCTTGGTAACCCTGCACAAATAAATGAGTTTCATCACTGAAAATTACCTTTTTCCAGTCGTCAGCAGTCCATGATTTATATTTTTTGGCCCATGCTAAACGTTTTATCTTCATTTTCGCCTTCAAATTTTGTTTTTTCGTTGGCTTTCTTGCCTTTCGGCTGACTTGCAGAAACCTACGGCGTACAGTTGAATCACTAACATCACAACCACTTGAAAGTCGGTGATTTTTTTTTCTGATTCATTTTACTACAGTATTTTTGATTAGATATTTAGATATTTATCGGTTCGTGGAGTTGTTTTTCGTTTTATTCCACATTTACCTCTCCTTTTTGGAGACGATGATCCAGATGCATTGTATCGCGTAAGCAGTCTTGATACACTTGATTTGCCTACACCAACAGCAGAAGCGATATCTCTCATGGTCATAGAAGTGTGATCCTTCAGAGCATTTATTTTTGCACGCTTTCTTGGGGATATATCCATTTTTCAATACACGAAAGCAACACGTACTCACAAAGAGCAAAAACTAACATCCGCCTGTCACACACGAAAGCTCACAACTGAAGCTGAAGTGCCTATTTCCTATTTAAAACCGATCAAACCACATTTTTACTATCAAGTTCTAACAGTCACACCACTTCACAGCTGATAAAACCGGTTTACGTGGGTTTCCGACATCAACTGGCGATCACATTACAATTCTGAGAATAAAATAGCTTGTCCCAATTAATTTGCACGGTATAGTATAGAGTGGAAAACATTCCAGGAAACTTGAAAATCATCTCCAATCTCTCTCAGCACGTTTGTAGTCGACGTGGCGCTAATTTTTGGGAAGTAGTGCTTGAGCCCTGGACTGAGCTCTTGATGAGACGTAGATGGTGCTTCCTCTCCAACTTATTGCTCCTCCTAGGAAAAAGTCGCTCCATATATAGACTGGCTACTGCTTACACCCTTAAGAGCTGCAAATGGTGGTCGTTAAACCCCGTGAACAATTCCAGTAAAAATAAAATATAGAAAAAGGAAAGGAAGAAATAAAGAGTATTGGAAACTAGCTCTGCCTTCCAGATGGTCGTGAGGTCAAAAGCAGAGATGGAAACGGGTTACGTGTCAACGGTTCGAGAATTTTTTGAGGGTCAAAAGGGGCAGATTAAGGGGTTCCTGACTCGATTTTGACCCGGTTTTATCTGAGTTTTATTTTTCAAAAGAAAAAAAAATCAAAGAAAAATCATACTGTGGAATTTCGTGCTCGATGCTGGTGCCAGCTGAGTGAAAAATTATTTGTTAAACAAAACTATTGCCGGCTCTTTCTTAAAGCAAAGAAGATTTTCACCGACACCCGATACCATATCGTAAAACGACACTTCCTTTGGGGTTTGCTTTCAGTGCGATTGTCAGCAGCAAGGTACAGGCAAACGCCTGTCTCCTGCTTCTCTGGTGTTTCATTCTTTGCCACCCCGCGTGTCACATTATAAGACTGCGAGTAACTTTTCACATCGCATCCGCATCTTTTGCATTGAGCATTCACAGGTTTTTATTTGACGTGCTAACATCCAGTTCCATGGCATGCCGTGTCGTAAATAATGTCTTATCTCTATATATATAAACGTGAAAGTTTGTATGTTTGTTCCGAATACGTTCCTAAACGGTTTGATTTATTTGCACCAAAATTGGCATATATACTCGTCATCCAGAATAAAGTACAGGCGGAACGTTTTTAAGAAATTCCATCCCTAAGGGGGCTAAATGTGGTTATACGGGGCCCTCTATAGACTGGGTGCAAGTCGGCTGCTGCGGTATTACTCCGCGTGTCAGAGCAACGGTCGTCAGGTGACGCCTCACTCCTCGCAAGCTTCCGCGGTTCAGGCATAAGGGGAAGAGTCCAATTTTTGGAAACACAACGTACCGGCGGAACATATTGTCATAGGTATTTTTTGTTTATGTTACCACGGCATTTTCTTTGTAAGGATTAGGTTTCATTAGACTCCCCACAATTGGCGCAGGAGTCTCAAATGTGGGTGGAGCTGCAGATTCCCACCAATAGGCGTGGTCCTCTCAAATAGCATCACAGTTAAGTTGAAGTTAAAACAGACGGTCGTCTTCATACATAAAATTTAAATACAAGATAAGTATTGGTATTAATATATACAAAAGAAATAGCCTATGTCCACCGGAAAGAAGTAAGCTTCCCAACGGTGAAAGAATTAACCGAATGGGTTTAATTTTCGAGATCAGTAAAAACAAATCCGTATATTATCGTGAACTACTTTCTTTCACGTTGGCTGTGATCAGGTTGTGTGTAAACAAAACGGAACGATACATGGGAAATTGTAAACACTATCCCACTTGGCGTTCGGCCCGCATGACGCTCACAAGCATTGTCGAGCGTCATACGGGCCTAACGCCAAGTGTGATAGTTTGGAGTGTCATTGGGTATCGTTCACGATCTCGGCTGCTACTACTTGAGGCCAATCTCAACAGCGACCGCTAACATCAGGGAAGTTGTACAGGCAGAAGTCACACCCTTTATTCAGAACACTCCTAGCTATATATTCCAGCAGGACAATGTCCGACTATATGTTGACAGGTATATTAAAGCCTCTTCGCAACACAGCAGATACCGATTCTTCCCGGGCCTGCACGTTCACCAGCCTATTGAACTTGTCTGAAGTATGGTCATCGGCAACTGGCTCATGAAAGTCCTCCAGCAGTCAGTGCCAATAATATGTGGACTCGCACACATGCCGCTTGGCAAGCAATTACCCAGGACACCATGCAACGCCTTTTGGATTCAATGCCATGCCGTCTGGAGGCTCTTATTGCAGCTCGCGGAGGCTTCACAAGATACTGATTTTTGCATGTACACATTGTTGTATTGTTCTGAAAATTAAATCACTGATGTACAGTCATAACAATAATGTGTGGTATAAATTGCATTTAAATCGCATTATTCCTTCTTGGTGTTGCAATTTTCACAAACACTAGTGTATTTCGGTGAAAAAACCCCACCAAAATCACCACTATGGCATTTGTGGCGCTGCAAGCAACAAAAAGGCAGTTTCTTCGGGTGGTTCTGGCGATGTTTAGTGAAGGTTGTCCTGGTATTGCGCATTATTAGTAGTAGTAATAGTAGTAGTAGTAATAGGAGTGATAGTAGTAGTACACTGCGTGCATAATTTAAGGACGAGACGGTTTTTCGAATGTAACTTCGTGCCGAAGTGCTCCACATCGACTCAAATTATACCATAAGATCCCGAAGATGCAAGAATATGGGACAAGTGATAAAAGCAGTCGAAACAAGGAATCCAAAGGATACAAAGGCACTTTATTGAAAAGGTAGCTTCAAGCACAACTGGACAGAAGACAGAAACGTCCATGTGACAGGCTGCTGCCAAAAAAAAATCCAGTCTTTAGTAGGGGATATGATCACCCCTGACTGCGTTGCAGGATTTACAACGTCTGTCCATGCTAAGGACGAGGTTGTCAAGGAGCTGTTGAGGCATCACAGCCCATTCCTCTTGTAGCGCCAATCGCAGCTGCGGAATCGTTGCTGGCACGCGAGGCAGGAGAACCTCGGTACAATACCGGACGCCAGTGACTGAACCGCCTTGGAAGATGTGGAGGTCAGTACGGCTACCAAGCATGATACCGGCCCAAACGAGAATTTCGCAACCTCCGAACCGCTCCATTTCGATTATATTGGAGGTGTGATTGCTTGTTCCCAGCTCTCTCCAGACGTGTATACGTCCAGAATCGCTCGTCAGGTTAAATCGGCTCTCATCCGTAAAGAGAATTCGAACCCTTTGATGATGTGTCCAGTTCTTGTGTTCCTTGCACCACAAGAACCGCAGTCTCCGATGAGCAGGCGTTAATGGCACACACCGTACTGGTCGTCGTGCAAATAGACTACTTCTGTGCAGCCTCCTGGCCACGGTAAAACGCGATGACGGACGTCCAGTTGCCTGTTGCATGTGCCTTGCGATTTCTTCCGCTGTCTCGTAGGTCTCGTCTCACCTGTAGGACAATATAACGGTCGTCCGCCCCCGTGGTTGCTTGTGAACGACCACTGTTAAACTCTTTGACAGCTGTTCCTGTCGTTTGAAATGCTTTCCAAGCTCGTGAAACGATGCTGTGAGCGATCCCGAACTCCTCGGCCACACTAGTCCGACTTCGACCTTCTTCCAACTTCCCAATGAAGCGACCTCGGGTAAAGTTATCCAGATGTCGTCTACTGGATTCCCTGTTGGCCATATCACACGGTAGCAGCACCTTGACATCGTTCAAACCGATGTACACCGTGCAATAGCTTTCACCGAATTGCTGAGCGTACACCGCCCGTATGCTTTTTATACCCTTCCAGCACTACCCCTCCCCCTACGTCATGCTGCATATAAGCGCCTGCCCTACCGTACCGCACCCTAGTCTATCTCCTGAGTGGTCTTTCGGTCCGTTCTACCTGCTCGTTCCGCTGTTATGCTAATTTCTCCTCTTCGTCCTTAATTTTTGCACACCAGTGTAGTATAGTGTATTTGCAAATAATTATAGGAAAATGTATGACTAAAACTGGAAGTGAAAATTAAACCTTAAAGATCTCGAAACATTTTCGATTTTATTTCAGACAGATTAATAATTTATATATCATTAATTTTACCTCCTTACTTTTCACTCTCTATTATGTACGTTTATCTCAAAAATCACAAAGCACGCGTCCAATGAAATACTTTTCTCGTGAAAGCACGGATTAATATGCCATTTAAGGGTTTTACTTATCTATTGTTCTAGAGGATGTACGGCAAATGACAATAATGTAAGATTGAAAGAGAAATCGATTCTTTTCGGAAGCGACAAGAAAATCAAACGAAGAGTAATTCACACTAACCTTGTACATCTCGAGCGTGTGCTCTCAGTGTAACTACTGAGTAGGACATCTAAGCGAAATAACCAAAACTTCCAAAGTTGCGACAAGCTGTTGTTGACTCTGTCAGCGCACACATGTTAATTGCCAAACAATAGAGCGTAGAACCCCGTTGTTCATCTGCTGGAGCAAACTGAAGCATTCGATAAATGACAACCGATGTACTCAGCACTAATTGAACACTGCAAGTGCTTATGAACTTGCTATCCTGCGAACGGGGAGCCATTCATTTCTGTTTAATTCAATAAAAGCTAGATTTTAGAACTTTTTTATCCTTACCTTGCATACGTAAGACAACAGGGTAAAGGCACCACAGAAATGAGCGCAAACTCTCGAACCAAAAACAACTGCTTGAACGATTGCAAACTAGGTACAAATACATGCTGTGATGACGCTTTTTTCTTTTTTTAATATATTTTGCTAAATTTTTGGTTGTCCACTGGACGTCATGTTTCATGCTAGGAACTTGGATGGGCTCAAAATAGTGCTCCCAGGAGAGGCTCAAACCCCTTGAACAACCCCGTCTCTGTCTCGTACTAGTTTACATTCGTTCCTCTGTTTCCCGCAGGAAAAGACATATAAGCGAAAACCACTCCCGCTTAGTAATTTCAAGTTGAAACCAACAACTGCTACATGGACATCATGCGAAAAGACAAGTTTGTCCGTGCCCCCTCACTCCGGAGTAAATCACTCTTCCAACTAAGCTACGCGGTCAGAACGTCTCGCTGCAGACTTGTTTTCTTGACACATGTTTTCCCCATCACATCAAACAGAGGTCATCGCTCTTTCCACGTTTATAAGTGAGTCACGGAAAAATTATCATTGGCCGCCACCGTAATCGAACCCAGGGTCTACCAGTTACGCGCCGGATATGCTTCCACTGCACCACAGCGGCCTCGAATTCCTACAGACACACACACGACTGCCAAACCAAATTTTGCAGGTTGCTTCTCGTTGCTTCTTCCTGGCATTTTGCGGGGTTCCACGAAGCAATCTGCTAAATTTGGGTTGGTAGTTACTGTGTGTGAGTATGGAAAACTTCGAGGCCGCTGTGGTGCCGTGGAAGCATATTCGGCGCGTAACTGGAAGACCCTGGGTTTGATTCCCGATGGCGGACAATAAGAATATTTCCGTGACTCACTTATAAACGTGGGAAGAGCGATGACCTCTGTTTGATGTTCCTCGTCCACGTCAAATGTCTGTATAAATTACATGTTTTCCCCTCTGTGTGACTTCACAGTCAATAAAAATCATTCTGCTTGATTTTGAAGTATCTACCAAAATGTTATCTACTACACTGGTGTGCAAATGCTAAGGACGGGCCAGGTTTTAACCTGTAGCCCCGCACAGGGGCGGCCTAGATATGTGAAATTCAAACCATAGGGACTCCATTACTTAACAAAATGATGATACAAGCAAGAGCTGGGCAAATGCAGATACTAAAAGTTATAGTGGACTTTTATTCAGAATTGGCTGCATAGCATTGTGTGCCAGGATACAGATGTATCGCTGGCAAAGACAGTACGAAGAGAATAGGAGGTCGTCAGTAGGGGATATGATCCCCTCTAACTTTTATGCATGATTTGCACCGTCTGTTCATACATCGCATTAGGTTGTTGATGAGTTCTTGTGGTAAAATCGCCCATTCTTACGTCAGCGTCTTCATAAGCTTTTAGACAGTTTCGGGTGTGTGTTGACGTGCCGCGATCCACAGAGCGTTCCACATGTGTTGTATGGATTTAGGTAGGGGCAACGTGCTGGCCAATCCATCCGCTGAATGTCTTCATTTTCCAACTGACCATGAACTGCCACCGTACGATGAGGTGTGGCGTTATCATCCATTAACTTGAACTGTAGACCAATGACACCTCGGAGCAGAAGAACCTGAGAAATTTTTACCTCATTATTGTAACGCGCATCTGTTATAATACCTTCTTCCAGTAACAGGAGTTCCGTAAGTCCATCGATCAGAATTCCTCCACAAAAAAGAACACCGCGGCCGCTATATCTATCCCTTTCATTGATGGTTTCGGGGAGATACCTAGTGCCTACCTCACGATAGACTAGCTGACGTCCAGAATCACTAGAGACACTAAATCTACACTCATCAGTAAAGAGTACTGTACCCCATTGTTCTGCTATCCAGACATTTTGCTCTCTGAGCCACCGTAAACGGTCTCCGGCGAACAGTGATTAATGAAATACAGTGTACTGGTTGTCGATAAAACAGTCCCCTTTTGTGTAGTCGCCTGGTCACTGTATTCTGCGAATATTGTGCGTCTTGTGCTCCTGTAAAGTTGTTTTGGAAAGTTACTTGCTGTCTGATGTCAAACTCTCTTGGTTTGTAGGAGCAGATAGCGGAAATCGCCGAGGATTGGTTTTAGTGGACAACCGACACCGGCCTTTTGCACAGCTGCACGTCTAATCCTAAAGACCGACTGCGCACTCGATACGATGCTATGGGCGATACCGTACTCTTAGGCCACACTCATCACAGGTCTCTGTTCCTCCAGCTTCCAAATTACACTGTCACGAGTAAAATCATCAAGATGTCCTGGACGGGACATTTCGTCGTCTCTAGCACACAGCAGGCACCATCGAAATTCCGTAACAGTTATGTACGCCATCCGGTGTCTTCCTTTCATTTGGTGCTATTGGACTGCGTGAGCGCATTTTTACACGCGTCACGCATACCACACTTCATGCTCCATTACTATGAATATGCTGTTTCTCCTGTTCCCAGACAATTAATTTGTGTTTGAGTGCTGCTGCTGCTATTTACATCGTTATTTTCTCTTTTTTCACTTGGTACTTATGTTGTGCGCACCAGTGTAGTTATGGCTTCCACAGAGACATACATACCGCCGTTCTCTTTAATTTTTCAAGATTATCGAAGGGGCACGACTTGGCCAGGATATGAGAAAAGTACTTGGTTCGACTTATGGGTCAGAGCTGTCTGCGTTTTGCTAAAAGTATGAATAAGATACACTATATTGACAAATTCACAGGGCACCTAGAAGAGGAACACAACATATCATTTATTGACATATATTATTACGGTGTCGGTCCACGTTTGTCCTTAATGCATGCAATGACCCTTCGAGACATGCTTTCGACAAGTTTTGGAACACAGCATTAGGTATGCGCCTACATTCAATACATAGTAATGCAGATAACTGTTGCTTAGTAGTAGGCCTTGGTTCCAAATTTCTAATGCGGTGCCCTAATTCATCCCTTGGGTTCTCTATGGTATTAAGATCAAGGCTTTGTGATGGCCAGGGCCCACACGATACGGAATTATCGTCAAACCACGCGTAACAGTCCTTGCTTAATAGCTCGGTGTATTATCCTACTGGTATCAGCAAGGCTCGGTACCATAGTATTGCCACAGAGTTGGAAGAGCACAATTGTCCAGAATATCGAGGTAAACGTGCTGGTTAACAGGCTTGTCAACGATGACTAATGGGCCGAGACCATACCACGAAAAACGCCCCCACACGAGTACACTGCTAGCTCCATTCTTGACCGTAGGAACAGTACACTAGTTAATAGCGTTCCTCCGGCAGCCTCTATTCCCACAGTTGGCCATCAGACACATGGGTCATGTATCTGAATTCATCAGTCCATAGGACGCGTTGCCATTGACCTAATTCCCAAGATAAATGTTATTTACACCATACTAAACGACGAGTAGCATTCCGTGTGGAGATGAAACTCTTATAGACCACGGTAACACATGGAATGAAGTTCTCTTTGAACGGTACGTGTACATACCGAAGTTCCAGCATTTTTACTCAGCTGTACACTGAGGTCTTGTGCAGTACTCCGTCTATTAGCTGTAACGGCTCTCCTGAGGCTTCGGCGTCCTCTATCACTGATTTTTTTGGTCTACCGTTATGTTTTGCTGCTTCAGGCACGCCACGTGTCTTTCACTTATTCAGTACATCCAAAGCAGTTGACTTCGGTATGTTTAAACGCCTGTCGGGTTCTCTTATGGACAGCCCACTGATATAACACCCAACAATTTTACCTTTCTCAAAAACAGTTCAGCGACATTTTCACTTAACCTCACGGTACGATATGATCGCGGTCAGCTGCAGACTTGTTTTTATACCGTTTTCAACTGCACCGCGCATCTTAACAACGCAGTGGATCCGTTCATTTGGTTTTGAAAGGGCGTTCGGTGACTTTTGTCAATATAGTGTATATTGCACAGAGATGTTTAATTGAAATACAGGAGTTATATAAAATAATGAGAACACAATGATAATAGCGGCTAATGTTATTTGTGTAGGCTACACTGGAAAAAGAACCGTGCGTTATGAGCATCTTTTGTGCATCTTTTCTTTCTATATATTCCCTAAATTGTATCTATGTGTGCTAGAAGCTGTGTTCAGCTGGTACGAGCGGTCGGTCAATTGGTTCAGCTGCCAGACCACCAAAGAGCACAAATCGTGGGAGCCAGTTAAGCAAGAGCGTCAGTAACCATGACACAAAAAGTTTTTCGTTTTTCAAGAGTAAGAGTCCCCGCTGTTATGACTGTATACACAAATCATGTCAAGACTTCATCGGCGAAGAAGAAACGTGGGTGAAAATCGAGATTGAATGAAAGGGACCGTAGAACACTAACAAATATTATGTCTAAACGACACAGAACTACTGCAGAAAAAATGACAACAGAACTCAATATTTACCTGGAATACCCTGTTTCCACAAAAACAGTCCTCAGAGAACTTCATAACGCCAATACCCATGGAGCACCTGCAATTTCTAAACCTTTAATCCCAGAAACGAACCGCCCAATCCAAAAAAGATGGTGTCATGAGAACAAAGCCTGGAGAACTGGTGACTGGAAACGTGTGATAATATCCGATGAGACCTCATTTATTATACAATATTACCAACAGTAGGTTAGGTTTGTGTAAATAGAAGCCCTCAAGGAAGCGTACAATTCGGAATGTATGGTTCAAACTGTTAAACATGGTATGGATCGATGATGACTTTGGACAACCATATGTTGGTATTCAGCAGGCCTTACCATTACCCTACATCAGCGTTTCTCAACAGGTGGTACGTAAGATGTTGTCCAGTGGTACGCGTGGGTGCGAGAAAAGGAGGGTTGGTAAGACTTTAAAACATGAATAAAGTTTACAAATTGTTTTCACCTGATAGTCTTTGGAATTTTAGGTATTGGTAATACTTTAGACACAATACTTAGAACATGAGAAATGCTACATCAGTAGAAAATATTAAAAAGCACTGCCCTAAATGGTAGAGTTGCTTTTTGGTACATCAGTAGAAAGGTTGAAAAACACTGTCCTACATGGCCGAGTTTTGGGGTTTGAACCCTCCATTCTCCCCTTGAGGGGAAACTGAGAATCAATTTAGAGCTATATATGTGTATACGAGGCTTTCACCAGTGGATCAACCCCATGGTCCCCTCCCCGTTGCCTTAAGATATTTCTGGATACGCTACTGCCCACAATCAATGCTTATTTGCTTACCATAGTTGTATTTTCTTATTTCTATCACGCTCACAACCCTGTTTGTATAACCCGTTAAATTATTCTGTTATAACAATTATTGTGATTCGCTTTTCGAACTTGTGTACCGAGAGTAGAACCTATACATACACATATTACATTGTTTGTATATACTGTATACATTTCACTTCAGTTTTTACTGGTTTCTCGATACTTTTGGGAGCCAACCACATTCCCTCATACTTTTAGAATAATATCAGACTGTAAACAAAGTTTCTGGGAAAATATCATATCTGGCTTGGGCAATGCAAGATACTGCGAGTCTGCAGTGACGTAAACATCTCAGAGTGATGTAGGAGACAGGGTAGATTCTATGGACACAACATATGCTGTTGTGGAGAAGATTAGTTGCACGTGGTGACGATATCAAAGGAACTTGTGCGTGCAATATGGCTATATGAATACTTGAGTGGCATAAAAGCGTTTGATGACGATATTATCGGACAGAGTACTTGCCACATGCCTGGTACACGAAATTCGACCCTGGTGTATCGGATCTGTCTGATACTCCCAGAAGTGGCAGACCAGAAGTACCGGATCTGTCTGATACCCCCAGAAGTGGCAGACCCAGTAAGGTTGAAGATGGTACAACGCAACACATGCTACCGACCAAGCCTGATGCAACATACAGGAAGAGGAATTGAATCCTCCTACACAACCATCAACACTCGATTTCAGATGTAGGAATATTGGTGTAAACTGTACAAATGAGTACCCAATGCTTCATCTGACCAGAGTCGAATGCAACGCTACTCCATTGCTGTCGCTCTGCGTGGAAGAGAAAACGGGAGGGCTTTATGAATCTGTTGGTCACGGGTAACAAAAATTGGTTTCATACGTGAATGTTACGTGAAAAATATCATGGACCAAGCAGGGACAACCCGCACAGAAGGTCTCTAAGCCACCCCTTCATGGAGGGAATGTGATGCGGAGTTGTTAGTGGAATTGTCGCGCTGTGATTTACTATGAACTCTTACTGCGGAACAAAAATAACAGCGAACGTTTACACAACAATTGAGCCGTCCGCAGGCTGCACTGCAAGAAAAGCGCCCAGCGTTAATTAATCTGCATGGAGTTGTTTTTCACCACTATAACACTCTTCTACATGTCGCTTTATGGACCCAGCAAAATTGCACGAGCTGGAATGGGAAATATTGTCGCACCCCCTTAATTCCCGGACCTTGCCCCGTCCGACTTTCATATCTTGCTGTCCTTGTCGAATTTTTTTGCTGAATAAAAATTTGCTAAGGACGATGATGTGAAACGTTGTTGCATGGATGATTCTTTCAAGTCCCACCTGCCATACTTCTATTGCAATGGGATATTTCAACTCGTTGATCGGTGGAACAATGTCCATCTGTTTCAATGGGGACTACCTGGATGATTAGGTTGTTTTTTATACGATATTTTAAACTTCAAATACATGCTTCTCTGTTTTTCCGCGTACTTTCTTTACAACCTGATAAATGCTTTTTAAAAAATAAAAAACAGTTCCTTCTGTAAGAGACTGGCAGACAGAAAGGCAGACCTGGTAATTTTATTGTTGTAGATGAATAACAGAATATTGCAGACGCCTTGCTTTTTCTTGTCTTACTGAAAAACTTCCATTCACATCAAGTACCGTATGAATTCCTTTCTTTCAATTCCTCCTGTTTTATTTTTCATAACTACATAACAAAATATTCAGTGTGATCTTCAGCGAGAGATGTCATGATCATCAGTATTCTGTGGGCAAGATTGTAATGTGCGTTTGTATCTTACGAGAAATCGTTCTTTGAGTTACACTGGACTGGAAGTAGAACATATCAATACATCGAAAGAAATTTTGAAGCATGGTGTTGTTCACTAATTGGTCGGGCATTTCGTTGTTTACCAATCAAATCTTGCGAATACAAAATGGAAAGCAACATTATAAGCATTGGAATGATCTTAAAAGAGATAACTATACTAGTAATCCAAATTTCGTGGCTTAGATTATAAATCGAAGTTTCCAAGCTTTCGCACATCAACCAGATGGCTTTTTCAAGGAAGTTGAATAGCTAACTGCAAACTGGATAATAGAACACTTCAATAGTTTGAACGCAGGGACTTGACAATAAATGAATAGGCGCAAATGTGATCAGTAACTCGAAGAAACGAGGTCACGTTTGTTGTGCACGCGGTACCGTGGTAGAAAACGCAGCATTATTTGAATACTTGAAGAACTGATTCCAAATGCGTGGAAACCCGAGAGAGACGCTGTCGTTGCAAGCCTCGCTGCTTGTCAAGATTTCCAAGGTTTCGCGAATGTCAGTAGATTTGGGTGTGAATATGCGGTAGATAAATCATTAATGATTTAATAATTATTAATGATTTAATGATTTAATGATTATTCATGATTTAATGATTTAATAATTATTAATTATTTAATGATTTAATAATTATTAATTATTTAATGATTTAATAATTATTAATTATTTAATGATTTAATAATTATTAATTATTTAATGATTTAATTATTACTAATGATTTAATTATTATTATTAATGATTTAATGATTTAATAATTATTAATTATTTAATGATTTAATAATTATTAATTATTTAATGATTTAATAATTATTAATTATTTAATGATTTAATAATTATTAATTATTTAATGATTTAATTATTACTAATGATTTAATTATTATTATTAATGATTTAATTAATAGTAATGATTTAATTATTATTAATGATTTAATTATTATTAATGATTTAATGATTAATGATTTAATGATTAGTGATATAATGATTTGGTAGATAAATCTTTTGATTTTTCAGTAGGTTAGATGATTTGATCACATCTGCGCCTATTCATGTATTGTCAAGTCAGGTCACCGCGTTCAAATTGTTTAAGAGTTCTATAATCCAGTTTCCAGTTAGCTGTCTAACGTTTTTGAAAAAGTCATCTGGTAGATGCGCCAAAGCTTGTAAACTTTGATCTATAATCTACACCAAGAAATTCGGAGGAATAGTTATACTATTTTAAAGTGAAATTGGTGTACAGTTTCTTGTTATCAATTGGAATGATCTTCAAACAAACTGCAACAGAAAATTCAGTAATATTGATTAATGTTATTGTTTTTTTTTATTTGAAAAATGAAAGTGACTTTACAGAATGTTAAATGTTCTCCGTTTTCTGAACACACTTACCCGGAAGATTATTTAAGAGATTCTCAAATAAAGCATTCATTACTCAGATAACACAGAATTGATTTAAAATTTGAAGACCTTTGTGTTTTGTACATCTCATTGTCCGCAAACATCTTGGTAAAACGTAACATGAGCTTAAGATTGAGGAAATAGCAGATATGAAATTCAGAAATTCATCTGTGAAGGAAAATCATTGGTGTATGATGCTCAAACGCAGGAGACTTATTGAGATAGCGTTAGATTTAAGTCGGGTCCAACAAATTAAGGGAAACAATAAGTATTTTATCACTGTCACATTGTGTTATATTCGTTTCGCAAAGTGCAAACAGACAGTCTGAAGCCCAGACAGAGCAAATATTTTCAAAACTGTACCATCCTAAATTGGCTTGGCTATTTCGGCTGATCAGGGCTGTTCTCCCACTTTATCGATCGTAAACAAAAGGTCGTAAAATCCCAAGCTTCCGAAGTAGTGTAAACGCTTGCGATTAGTGAGCACAAAGGCACAACGCTGTCTTTTCGCATAATTAATTCAATATTTGACTTTGACCAAAGTGCCGAGCTTTATGGCTTGATCGTGCCTAAAGATAATGAAACCTCTCTGCTGTAGGCAGTTTTGTCACGAATCTTAGTTTAGTAAGCCCCAGTTATAGGCCATTAAATTAATTAAACTTCAAGCTGATTGTTTTCCGCAAAAGAAATACATACTACAATCAGTTTCAAATGAAATAACCCTGTCTTTACAACAGATAATTTGTATCTTTAAGAGAAAACGTACAGGATTATAAAAAAAGTAATAAAGTTTTTCATTTTCTATGGTTTGGTGAAGAAGGAAGTTTTTTTCTCCATCCAAACCTTTTATGTCTGGCATACAATAGGGAACTCGATGGAAAATGTAATGAAGTATTTTCATTATTGAATAAGAAATGTAATGTAAAAATTCCCTTGTTTCATTAAAATTCAGGTTTCGAAAGCGAATAGAATTTTATTTGACTAATATATTTTATTATGACATACTTGCAAATCCTATTAGCGGTCTAAATATTCGTTTTGATAAAAAATACATTCTTTTGAAAATTATACTGTATACCATGTATTTATCAAAATATTCTTAGTATTTCAACTCCTTCCAAATGTGCTCTCATTTCTGTGTTGTAAGTTACACTACGTAACAAAATTTGAACAATTACCTGTTTATCTGAATATTTCCATGTTTTTTTATTACTTTTGTTGCAAGGATTTCAGATTTGTCACCATTTTTGGCATAGCTTTAGCAGTTTAGCCACAGTTGACGCTACTCTAAATTCTATGCAGTTGTATGATGTAAAACGTGTATTACAATGCATTAGGCAATAAGACAGGGGATGTAAGAGAGTACAAATCATGAATACTATCAATACACAGCACTAATTGAAACAATTAAAGACAGGACGTATATCTGTACTACAAACTAACTGGTGTTTAACAACCACCAGGAGCAATTCAATGAGCTATAAGCAGTCGCCCCTCCCTAATTCAGAGCCACTGGTTCCAGAGAAGGGAGAGTGCCAGTGCCGTAAGACAAACACAGCATCCTTGCCTAACCGGGATTCGAACCCGGACCAATCTCGGACGAATGGTCAGGAGAAAGGAATTTTTGATCGCCTTGGCCTCTTATGAACAGTACTAGCATGGTTTTACCTAACTCCAGATGTAGATATCTCCTCTTCCTTGACATCTCGTTTCCACGTTTTACATGCCTTGGTGAAACCTCTTACCAAGCTCATCACTCAGTGCTTCCAAATTTTCTCTAAAAAAGTCGAGATTTTAGTGCAAGTAATGAAGCTTCACTGACATTCAACACACCATTCTTCCAAAATTGTTTACTAAATTGCCAACAAGCTGCTTGTAGCTGGTGCTTATCCTATTTCCGAAACCTTCAGTCAAAACAAGACGGAATATCTGCCAGGCATCCTTCTTTTCAACATCAGTCATTTTGCTTTCCTAGTCCTTCTGAAGTCAGCATTGCCTTTATATATATGTGGCCGCACAAAAAACACCACCTTTTACTTATGCATCTGACAGATTTGGTATCATTTTTTGGGGGAGTTTAACGACCACCGTAAGCAACTCAATGGCTATAAGCAGTCACCCGCCGATAATTTAGGGCCACTGGTTCCAGGAAAAGGGAATAACCGTGCAGCAAGTCAAACACAACATCCATGCCTAACCGGGATTCGAACCCGTACCCATTTCGGACGAATGGTCAGATAACATCTCTTAGACCACTGCGCTAGCGGGGACGGCTTGGTATCATTGAAAGAATGAACTTGAATCCATCAGGATTCAGCGCTTTCATAAAGTGTTTCACCAGTCTCAACTTGACATGCAGCAAGTGCGATAAGTTTATATGTACGGGAACGAGGGTATGACATTCTGTGTTCCAACTTGCAACTCAAAACTCGGAGGCTATTTTGTTTATTTTGTCAAGTTCGCTGACTGCACTGAAACAAGGACACTTCGGAGCCGTTTCAGGCCAAGCAGTAACATAATCATCTTAAAACCAGCACGGACGTCCCAATTGTATATATTATATTTGATTTCTTCTAGAAGAAGCTTGACATTAGTGTAGTCTTCTTCCATGTTCATGGAGTGTGCTACTGGAATTAAAGGGTACATGTTTCCATTGTGCAATAGCCCTGCCTTAAGAGTTCTAACCAAACTGTCTATTAACAGTCTCAATTCTTCAGGTATATGAAGAATGCCAATGTTCTCAAAGAGTCCATTTGGATCAAAGCAATGGCAAAGAGCAATAGTCACAACATAATACTGTGCATATCTTTCATGCCTTTTTTAGTACGTGGTTGATTTGTAGCTGGAATTCAATAAGTTCTACTCTTTCAAACGAAAACCCAAAAGTTCCGCATTTGATTTAGATAAGCCCAAGTCTTTTATAATGCAATCTAGTTTCTATTGATTTGGAAAATGTGGCTGAGCACTTCATGTTGCACCTTGGAAGTCCATATTTTTGTCGTCCTCACAATCATCACCAGACTGAACATCTTCATCTACTTTCTCCACACGTTTTGTGGTGGTTGTGAAATGGGAAGCTCATTGCAATGTGGAACTGGTGCAATAGATGATAGTATGTTGGAATATGTAATGGCATTCCGTTCTCTTAGCTACACTATTTACCAACAAGTAATTGGACACCTGGGATAGCAAAGGAAAACGAAGTTTATTCACCTTCAATAGTTGGTGGAGCCTCCACGAGCGGCGATTACAGCTGTGACCCTCAGGGGCATACTCTCAACCAGGCATTGTACGACGGCTAGCGGTATTTTCTTCCACTCGGCTTGGAGAAGACAGGTCAGTTCCTTCACCGACATCGGACGGTGGCGGCACCCTTTGGGTCGACGCTCCAACTCGTCCCAGAGGTGCTCGATAGGGTTAAAGTCCGTTCTCTTCGCAGGCCAGTCCATTCGATTAACCCCTTTGTCACCATACCAAGCCATGATGAACCTCCCAACATGACAGGTGGCATTGTCATCTTGAAAGTAACATGGGTCCACCCCGTAAAACTGCCACAACGTAGGAAGCGCATGGTCATCCAAAATGGTGAAGTAGGCCCCGGCGTTGGGTCCACCAAGAATTGAGACCAAGGGTCCCGTGCCATACCAGGAGAAACACCTCCATAGCATAATTCCACCGCCGCCGAACTTCACAGTTGGCACTCTCCAGGCAGACGAAAAACCCAGACCCAGCCATCCGAAGGGTAGAGTGTGAACCTTGATTCGTTGCTCCAGAGAACCTGTTTCCACTGTTCAACGGTCCACTGTCGACGTTCTTTGCACCACGTTAGCCGAGACTATTGGACTTGGTGATCAAAGGCTTGTGGGCGGCAGCACGTCCATGATAACCGAGCAGATGAGCTTCCTTACGCATGGTATTCATCCAAAGAACACTCCCGGATGCCTGTTGAAACTTCTCGCGGATGTGGCCCATCGATTTGGTGCCGTTCTTCCGAATTTCTCAGGCCAGCACCCGTCGGTCTCTAACTCCCAGTTTTGTGGGTCTGCCGGATCGGGGCACATTCCGACAGTCACCTCTCATCTGCCACTTGCCAATCACGTAGGCCACTGTCGATTTTGGGTACTCCGACTCGCTGGATATGTCGCGTATGCATCGGCCATTTCTGTGATACCCGACGATTACACCTTTCTCGAAATCAGAGAGCTCCGAACTGCGTGGCATCTTGCATGCGGCTGGTTGCGTTGTTGTTTCCCACACGGTATTTAACGGCGGCGGCAGTGACGTGTATCAGGACCGCAGATATCGTCGATTGCAGGGGTGTCCATATACTTGTTGGTAGATAGTGTATTTGTACATGGAAATATCCACAATACAACGAAAGAGACACCAAGATGACTGGCATCCTCCAAATTCGAGGAATGGCAAACGCCATTGCTTTTCCTTGCATAACGAAGCCAACCTTCCAAAATTGAGCTGCTATTACCACAGCAAAAATGCGGTGCCCAAAGCTTATCTTGGTCTCCCATAGGCACTCCGAAGTAAGCTTGATATGCAATGGAAAACTTAGTTCTTGTGGTAATTTTGTATTTTATTTGCTTGGGACCAATATAGTACCCCCAAACATAACAAAAAGTGAATGGGAGATCTTACAACTTCTTGTCAAGGCATGTTTACCCTGTAAATAAAGGCAAATGACAGGGTATTAAACGAAAACACAAAATTTAAGATAACTAAAAACGTTTGTTTTGAGGATACAAAAACTAAAACACCGTTGATATCAGCCCCTCTGAATTCTATAAGGAAAATTAAAAAATCAACATAAACCATTTTTGTGTTACTCACTGTTATCTGGCTTTTCACTCTGCGCAAAAACACTTCCGACTTGCTATTTGGAAAGCAATTAGAATACAGAAATATAATCAGATTCTAATCCACGTATCAGTAACTGATATAATTCTTCATATTGCAAAAAATAGAGAGGAAACATCTGAATATATTGCACTCTTGCAATCATTTCATTCTTAAAGATAATTTTTTGCTTCATCGAACACACCAAATGCGGCAAATTTTGTGCAATAAATCAAGGGCCAAAATGAGTGAAGTGAAATTTTGATGCTAGTGCTAAACTTTTGCGGACTCCAGTACTTCATGCAATTTAGAAACCACTACATAATATGGCCATAAATAAAGTAAATCAACCATTATATGAAGCTAGAATTCTACTTACACGAAAAACAAGAATGTTAAGTAAATGGAATCATGAATTTAAGGGTATAAATATCTTGAAACATAGAAAGTATTTTCATGAGGACATTTTGTTCTGCATGTGTTGTTTCGGCATTAAAATTTTGGTAAATCTTATTTGAGCTTTTGCGATAAGATTTTATAATAACTACAAGTAGTATGTACAAGAATTCAAGATAAAAACATTCAGAATCCATTCTTCTCAACATCATTTCATCCTCAGGTTGGTCTGTCCAATGACTCCCTCTTCTGCCGCTTCTCTTCTACATTTGCAAGGTCAGAAACAGAGTAGTAACCAGAATTCCTTTGGGAGTTTCCATAGGAATAGGAATATTTCTTCCTTCCCCGTCGCATGCTCTATTTTAAGAAGAATTAAACTTCAAAACATTGCCCGTACGAATTTCTGCTGGGACAGACCAGATATCACCAATAGGATTTCTTTTTGTAATGAACCGGAATCTCTTTTCATGGGGAGTCTGCATTACGGACGTTCACGTTTAAGCAGTTCAATTCTTCTTTTTGGCTGTTTTCTTGAGCTATATATATATTTTTTTTATTTGTTTGAATGTACATTTGGATATTACGTCATTTTATTACTAACTTGATTTGTCGTTGCCACTAATGGTTTATTGATTTGTTTTTTTACGGTTAGGCTGTGGTTAAATTTAAGACTAACTGTTGAGCGTTTTTCTCTGTTTACGCTCTCCACCCGTAGGTTAAAGAAGCGTATATGCTCCAGCTTTGTCCGTCTGTCTGTCTGTCCGTCCGTCTGTCTGCACGATGACACACGTAAAAGTGATTCGATTTAAATGAAATTTTAGTATGTGGTAAGGGACAACCTGGGGACGAACCCTATTGAAAATGGGCGAAATACGGTCAAAGGTCAGGACATAGGAGCGAAATCCATTCCATCGCCTTTATGCTTCATAACTTACGCAAAAATGCTTCGATTGCGACAAATCTTTATCATGTTGTTCTGGAAGTATACTGAACCGGTTCTGTTGAATATCATTGATGTGGGGTCAAAGTTCAATGCTCAGGAGCGAGATTTATTCCACAGCCATTATCCTCATAACTTGCCTAAAAATGCTTCTACTGCGTCAACACTTTAGTATGTTGTTGCGTAGGTATATTAAATCAATTCTGTTTAATGTTTTCAAACCGGAGTCAAAGGTCAGGGCACAAGAACGAGATTTATTCTACAGACATTATCCTCATAACTTGAGTAATAGTTTGTAGTATGTTGGAAAGGGTATCATGATAAATGAATTTCATGATTTTACTTACTTGTTCTTTTATTTTTGTGGACATTAAGTTTTACTTTTTCTTATTTTATTGGGTTGCGCCCGGATTTTGAGAAGCTAATGGGTGCATGATTGTTACAGTCCTCGTCAGAGATTATTTCGATGCAGGTTGGTTCTGCGATAAGAATTTCTTACCTTTTCTGGTCTTCAGAAATGAGATTTGTTTCTTATCAAATCGGTTCAAAATCCCTTTAAAAGACACTATCGAATATTGAGGTTCTTGGCTTTTCGTCATTCCAATAATTTTGGTGTCCGGCAAAAAATATAATGGAAGTTTCATAAGAACTGAGAGTAAAATCACACAAAATGAAGAAATAAATATAGGTACTGCAAAATATATGTTATTATTTCTCAACGTATCTTCACTCGGCTGATATGCAACGGTCTCAATCGTTCATTCAACTTTTCAAAACATGTCCGGTCACTTAATCGATAAGTGTTGTCGCAGACGCTTCAATACTGAAATGTAATCATCAGCGTTGACAGTAATTTGTGGAGGAACGGCATGCTGGTTGACTATACCTTTATGATCAAATAAAATTATCATCCATCACCTTCCCAGCTGATGGAAACGTGTTTCATCTGCAGTTATTACTGGGTTTAGAGAGTTTGGATCCTTTTCACTCACTTGTTTCCTCTCATGACACACCTGAACTCTGGCTAACAATTGTTCTCTCGTCAGGTGATGAGGTACCCATCTGAAACACACACGACGCAGCAGTAATTTGTCGCGTATAATGCGGAATGTCGACGTTTCTGAAATATTAGTTAAAGCCGCTAAGTCTTCACACGTCATTCGTTAATCGTCTTGCAGGATTGCCCCATACAGTGGTAACAATACTCTTTGTAACAACACTTTCAGGTCGACCAGGCCTAGGAGCGACTTTAGCCAACTAGCTCCATTTTCTGAAATCATGGTGCCATCTAAAAATCGTTGACTCACCCAAACATTTATCTTTGTATGATTTTTTCATTAACTGATTCTGGAGCCGTTTTATCCAAACAATGGAAAAATTTTATCGCGCAACGCATTTCACTTCAAAACTCTGAATCACTCACCTCCATAGCTGTATGCAGAAATGCAGACGTACCCCAATAAACAAAACAGAATCGTCTGCCACACGTAATAACTGTTGCCATAAATACTACCTTAATTTAGTTAGTCGTCTGAGTGGTTGTTTTCCCCTTCGCATTGTTGCTAATTAAAAAAAATGCACTCTGAGTTTTGTTGGAACCGGCTTTGTAGATTTGTTGTTTTGCAGAGTTTCTTTTAGTACTAGTAATCCTTGTATTATACGAAAGGGTACGACATTATGCTTAGGTTGGTTTTCCTTTTGATCAGTTTTAGTACATTCCTGCGATGGGGAAGGAAGAATATCGCTATTCCGCTGAAAACTCTCTAGCGAATTATGGTTATAGGTCTGTTTCTGTCCTTTCATCGGTAAAAGAGAAGAGGGAGTCATTGGACGGAAGATCTCAAAGATAAAGTCATGGTGAGCAGATTGTCTTCTAAATTCTTGTATTCTAAATTCTTGCCCAGCATTGTAGTTATTATAAAATCTTACCGCAAAAGTTCTAATCTAATTCGTCAAGATTTTATTGAGGAAATAACACATCAAGAACAGAATGTCCTCATAAAAATAATTTACTATTTTTCAAAATATTTGTGCTATAGCACCGAAGTGACATTAGACCATAAGTGACATTGCTTTTGGCATCAGGGATATACACTGAAGAGCAATTGAATTAGATATACCTGTATAGTAACCTGTAGCACCACCTTACCCCTGAAGACGGCGGCGATTCGTCTCGGCATGGACTTAACAAGACACCGAAAGCGTTGGGAAGCCATACGGATCCACGACCCCTGAACAAGCTGCCACAGTTCACGAAGATTTGATGGAGGGGGTCAGAGCCTCGAACATCTCTCTCGATGGTATCCCAGATGTGCTAGATGGGATTGAGGTCAGGTGACCTAGCAGGCCAAGAAAGCGGAGTCCCGTCCGTGGAGTTTTCATCCAACCATTCGGATACAATTCGGGAGCGATGGCACGGAGCATTGTCTTGTTGCAGGATGAGGTCCCCAGTGGGATATTGAAGATGCACAAACGGGGGCAAATGCTCGTCTAGGATCACGCAGTAACGTTGACCTGTGAGGGATGATATCACACGTACCAGGGGTCCCATTTCAGTCCACTTAAACAGTCCCCAGACAAGAATACCACCCCCACCAGCTTGAAGAGTGGCAAGAAGGATTCATCACTTCATGTGGTCCTGCCATCCGCATGTACCAACGTGAATCTCGACTCATCAGTCAAGGCAATATTTTTCCACATGTCTAGGGTCCAGTGGCGATGTTCCCTCGCCCATGCTAATTTTTGCACCCTGTGATGTGCGGTCAGCAGGGTACCCTTGTGGGACGATGGCGTCTGTACACCATAGCAAGAAGATGGTTCTGGATGGTGCGGCTGCTAACACGTTTTTGTGCACCAGCGTTAAATCACCGAGTGATTGCTTGCACTGTGGCCCGTCTATCCGCTGTTACAATTCGAGCTAGCCGACGATGACCCCGCTCATCCACACGCTGTTGTCCACGACAGTCGGCCCTTGCAGGGATGGTTTAACCGGATTTGATGTACTCACGGTGCACCCGTGACACAGTGGCTCGTGAAAATCCCAGTGACTTCCGAGATGGAGTGACCCATTCGTTGGGCCCCGACAATTTGCCCACGATCAAATGCCCTTCGTCTTACCCATACTGCGTCCGGCTCTTACTGATTCCCGTCGCATCACTCCTTATATTGTCGGATCGCTGCATACGCCAGGTCGTTTCCGTTTACAGTGCCACCCACAGCGCCACATTTGCATAACGCCAGCTGTCTCTAACTCAATTGCTCTTCAGTGTACAAAACAAACTCTCTTTTAATTAACAACATGTGGAGGGCAGAAGAGTTTATTTTGAAGAACTGTAACTCAAGAGGGTTTTCTTTTGAGGTTGTAAAACACTCTTTGTTTCAATAGCTGATGCATTGTCATCTCGGAAGACAGCTCCGCCATTCGGGAAAAAATGCAACATTCCTGGGTGTACAGTGTCCGGAAGCAATTCATGATAGTGCGCACCAGGCATACGTTGTTCAACTTGGATTAGGGATCCAAGTTCCTGCTAGGTAAACATGCCCTACACCACCTCTACGGCTTTCACTAAGAAACCATGCAGGATTGATCGAGTTCCTTATATTGTTTGCACCAAATACTTACACGGCCATCCACGGAGTGTAGGGGAAAACATTTCTCGTCAGATCAGCATACTTTTTCCCAGTCGTCCGACGTCCAACTTGCATAATCTTGGCGAGTGTTTTGCGCCAATAAACTGGTATTAGGAAAGCATATCGTCCCGGCCTTCTGCTGACATAGCACATACGTGCGCGAGTGCGACGCATGGTCATGAAAGATATTGTTCCGGGTTGACCTCTGTTAGATTGAGTAATCAACTGTTGAACAGTGATGTGTCTGTTGGCCTGTGCGACTCTTCGATTCCAGCGTTCACCTCTCACATCAACCTTTCTCTGTCCTGTGCAGCTTATACTCCGGGTCGTTGTTTGACAATGTTCGCGCCAGTTCTGACACACGTTAACTACGTCGGCTTGCAAACGACTCGTCAGTTCAGCCATTTGGTAAATCGAGGGCACCCTCTCTTCGAGCTTCCGCAAACTGTTCTTTCTCAAACTGCCATACATCCTTCAGTTTACCCATCACGTTCTGAATTTTGCTCCCTATTGCTCCAATACACCTTATACATGCTTCGTCGGTCGACTCATTTCTGGGAAATCACGTGATCAATGGGCCGCATCCAATTTTTATAGGGATTGTCATACTTCAGTGATTACTCGGTGTACGTTCTGGTGTAAGTCAAAGTGGGCCTTTGATTCCAGTTTCTGTTCCAACGAACGACAGTAGAAGGGATGTTTTAGCTATTATATTTCTGCAGATAAAATGTCGGATTTTGCAGTCTAGTGCAGTTGGCAGGTAATTTCGGAATTAACACATCAAGCATTGTAATTTGTGTTCTGCTGATTTAACCTCTAGGTGGCATGAACGCATACATACCTTCGGAGCTTTCTTTTCCCCAAGCGGCGAGGACGCAATAAAACGTTCATCGAAAACCTGTTCAAAAGCCACGAGAACGCACATACAGTATGCGCGTCTTAACGACGACGATTACTACAGAAAGACGAGAGGCTTTTAGGGGAGTCTTCTATTATACATGTGACAAAATTTTGCATTGTCTCTTCCAAAGCTCCAACCACCTGGAGAGTTAAAGGGTCGATGGTCTTTCCTATAAAGAACTGATAATTTCCTCATTTGAATCAGATCCGTGGGGATTGTGCCACAGTGAAAAGGACGATGGATCAGAGCCAAATTCGTGTAACATTTTTTATACGACTTTAAACTTGGACAACATGCATCATAAGCAGCTCTCAACATCAGTACAGCATTAGGAGAAGACATTCAAGAAGACGCAACATACAACGTTGGTTTGCTAATCTTCTGTCTGGTGATATGAGCCTCGAAAATGATTCAGGTGGTAGACTACAAGAAAGAACCGATGATGCCGAGTTGCAGGCCATCATTGAATCATATCCAAGCTAAACGGCACGAGAACGTGGCGATTATCTTGAACTACACTATGCATCTATTTTCCTGCATTTAACGCCCATAGACAAAGTGAAGACTAACGATAAATTAGCCCTACATGGATTTACGAAGCAGCACATACGCTACGATTTGAATTCTGCTCTTCTCTTTATGACTTCTCTACTACTCTGGATACCACCGACGTTTGGCGCAGTGGTTTGACCGCGGCGAAGCCAGGAAACACATTCCGACGTCGGTATTTATGTAATTCTAAGAAGATAATGATTGGTGTTTTCTTCATCTTACATCCGTACCAAACCATCACATCTGAGAAGTATGGTGAAGAACTTGACGGTATGAGTGGAATACTATCCGCCAAACACAAGGAATTAGTAAATCGCTATGCGCCCATACTTCTCCATGGCAACGCAGGACCAAACGTTGCACTCCAGACGACCTGGAATAGGCAACAGTTGGGATACGAAAACTTACCTGATCTGCTTTATTCATCTGATTTGTCCCATACTGAGCAATCACTTCTTCCTGCACTTGAACACCCTTCTTTATGGTAAATCTTTTCCCAAGCGAATATCAGGTGAAACTGCATTACATGAAAGTGTCGCTTCCTGAAGCTTGAGATTGTTTTACGAAGACATACAGAAGCATATACCTTGCTTGGGCAATTTACAAGTCGTGCATGTCAATACTTCGTGGGACCACGTTCAGCATGAATTACTGCACGCATTCGGCGTGGCATAGTGTCTATACGTTTATGCACTGTATCCCCACTGATTTGTGGCCGGCTATTCAGCAACATTTCGCCAAGATCCTTGGTTGATGACGGAAGAGTGGAATTACTCCTTAGATTCATGTCCAGTATATCCCACAGACCCTCAATGGGGTTGAGGACAGGACTCTGTTGTGGCCAATTCAAGTGGTCGGATGATGCCTCGTACTCCTCGAACCAATCTTTCACAATTTTAGAGCGATGAATCGTGGCATTGTCATCTTGGAATAGCTCATTGCCTTCAGCGAAGAAAAATTCCATTGATGGAATGAGGTGGTCATTCAGTATGCTGAGATACTCAGGTGACTGCATTTTATTGCTGCATAGTGTTGCTGCACCTAGACCAGCCAAACATAAGCAACCTGAGATCATAACACTTCCTGCTGAGGCCTGTACAGTGAGTACAGTACAAGAAGGATCCAACACTTCATGCGGTTCCTTCGAACCCTAATGCGTCCATCATTTTAGAACAGAGTATACCTCGTCTCATCAGACCACATGAGTCTACCCCATTGCTCAGCAGTCCAATCTTTATGCTCCGTGGCGAATTGGAGTCTTTTTTTTTTTCGATTACTCTCACTAACCAGTGGTTTCCCTTTTGCAACACAGTTGGTTAATCTCAGTCCTTTAAGTTCCTGACTGATCGTGCGAGTGGAAATGGTCTTGCTTCCACTATTGAACATGGTTGTGAGTTCTAGTGTCGTTTTTTTGAGATGCGATTTCACTAAGCGTTTTAATTATTTTTTTTATCACGATTATTCAGGACTGTCTTCCGACCACAGATTTTCTATGAAGTTTATGCTTCACGGCCATCATTGCACGATTTAATAATGCGTTGGACAGTTCGTAATACGATGCCAGTGATTACAGCAATCTCCTTGCAAGTCTTCTGCCTTTGCCACAGGCTAATAATTTGGCCCTTTGTGAACTCTGTCATATCTTTTCCGCGACCGCATATAACGTCTTCCTCTATGATCGCTTCGAGCTGCACGTTCATCCTGTTCCATCTTAAAGGTTGCATTGGCCGTAGCATTGTGCAAAAATACTATTCGAAACGCTTCACCATTCATGCCCACCTCGGTCTTTGCATGCTTCCATTTACACCGCGCGATTTTTTGTGTGGCCAGGCAGTGTATGCCGTTGGTAAAACTGTCTTGCTGTTAGTAGTGATTATTATGACTAATAAAGTGTATTTTGAAAAGTATTTTGGTTGTTAAAGTTCCCATGAATATCCCGACCTTTCATCTGCATCAACGTTAGAATAATCTATGGTATTCGAACTGTTTAGTCGATATCTAACACAAGGCAGAAATTCGAGTGTGTCTTCTTCTCGTACAAAAGTACCAATTTCATCATGTGCTCCTCTGCTTTCTTAGGAATCGCTCCAGGGCTTCAACTAGCGTTCTTAACTGCTCATACTCAAATATTTTTGCAAGGGAGCTAAGGAAGTTTCGGACTCCAATGTTAATAACTTCAAAGAAGTACAATATGTTTTCTGTTTTCGTACGTAATTGTGTTTTAATCCCGCAACAGATAATGTTTACTCAATACATGCCATTGTTTGCGTTATTTTATAGCAAATCTTTGTGTAATTTCTTTTTCAATAATTTAATCAAATGTCTTCGTGTACGGTGAATACAGAATTATTTAATGTACGTATTCAGGCGATCAGCTGCTACGGGAACGCGAAACAAGTTTTGTTTTTACTTTAAATAAGAAAACTGAGCAGTCTTTAAGGGTACTCGAAAATGCGTATAAATGAAGCATCACTGATTTCTTACGGTGTTTCCTATGAAAACAGTACATCAAACCGAAGGCGTTTCGATTGAGGAGGAGAGAAGAATTTCCTCCACCCGCCAGTTTATGGGTTCAACGAAAAGGCTGAAATGATGTTGCTGCTAAAGGTCGAAATGCCCCAGGGCACCTAATTTTATAATATGAATCCTGCACTTTGTACAACACTTCCTCGAAATTGAAAGTTCTCTTCTATTTTTTTGTTTTGTTTCGAGTTTAATGGCCACCACGAGCAATCCTATGAAGTGGTCGAAGTCGCATAAATCAACAGCTGGTATGGTATATTGATATATGACTGTGGTCACCGAAGTATTTCATATAAAAGAAAGAAGAACACAGCGGCGATCCCCCCTCCCCCCATCACTCTATGCCCAGCGTTTTGGCCGCTAACATTTATTTTTATTTATTCTTATAGCACATACCATATTTACTTACGCAATTTTTTGTCCTGAAATTCCCCGGCGAAAGCTTAAAATATGAACAGTATTTTAACAAATTTAAAATTTCTATATAAACTAGACATACCGGCCACTGAACTAAACACTTTTGTCCAATACCGGGTTGCGCATGAATAACCCCTTCTTGAAAAATCAAAGGAATATCATTTAGAACCATTTCCGGTGGAGCCTCAACTCGAGATTTTCAGCTAGAAACAATATACATTTTGTTTTTGTAATATTAAGAGTTAACAAATTGTAAGGTAAACAAGTCTGATATTCGTTTAAATCTTGGTTAACAACTTGATTTACCTGACATCTGCGAGGTAGCGATTACGCAGGAACAACTGACGCGAATTTTCCGAAATACGGAGTCTCGTGTTCAAGCCCATATCGATGCACAGGGCGGACAGTTTCAACATCTATTATAATACGGTTCTGTTTTCCATCGGTGAAGGTATGCCCTTACCAAATATCATTCAATTACTGTAAATATTCACGATGCTATCAATGAAAACTTGGGTAAAGCAAGGAGTAGGACATCCTGTATAACGGAACGCAACATTAATCTATACACAACGTTACCACACATCCACAACTTTTCACTACTTGCTTTACATTATATCCCTCGTTCTAATCAGTCAACACGCACACGTCATACACTGTGACCTCTAGATTGTTGCCAAGATCTTTCTGTGAGCAGGAAAATATAACGTTAAGGCTCAAAACGATAAAGAGAATGCACTCAAATTTACATTGAGAAAGAAATTAAAAATGAAATTAAATTACAGTACACGCCATAAGTAATTGGCGGTTGCTACAAAGAAGACAAGTCGAAACACTTGTTTGCTACTGATTATCCTAAGTACGATAGGGGTAAAATTGATTTGAAGCATTTTTTTGCTACCTAATGATGAGAAAATATTTATAAGGTTCATTAGAGTGCTGTTTACTCTGACGTGTAACACAGCAATTTGTAAACACAGCTACTTTTTTCTATTACAGGCAAAAAAAGAATTGGCCGTAGTTTTTAACTTGGCCAAAAAATTAGATTTTCTTGTCAGTAGCTTAGATTTCCTCATAAAACCACTCAATAAAAATGTGATTAATTAGCATTTGCAGTTCATTTTTTATCACCTGTTATATTAGAAGCGATGTCGTTATTTTATTTCTCGATGCCGCAGCATGCAAACTTCATAACGTTCTTAGTAAACTTTAGGGCATATAGCGTCCTGTTTTCTCGTTATTAGGACTTTTTGCAGTCAACTAAATTTACGCACATATTTAAAAAAAATCTAACTACAAGAAGAGCACTTAAGAAAAATCCTTTGCACTAGTAGTAGCACAGATTAGTCTTAAACCAATACAGCTTACACACCGTGTCCAACAAACTGGGATGTCCGAATGTTCCAAATATTGCCCATTGTATTGTGGGTTATAGAATTACTGGCCCTTCCGGATGAGGCATGCATATATATATATATACACTCAAGAGCAATTGAATTAGAGATACCTGTCTAGTAACGTGTAGCACCACCTTTCACCCTGATTACGCCGGCGATTCGTCTCGACAAGACACCGAAAGCACTTGGAAGCCATACGGATCCACGACCCGTGAACAAGTTCCCACAGTTCACAAAGATTTGATGGAGGAAGGTCGGAGCCTCCAACATCTCTCTCGACGGCATCCCAAATGCGCTCGATGGGATTGAGGTCAGGTGACCTAGCTAGCCAACGAAGCGAGATCACGTCGGTGAAGTGTTCATCCAACCATTCGGAGCCGCCCCGGTGGCGCAGTGGTCTAACCGATGGCCTCTGCTCATTCGTCCGAACGGGGTCCGGGTTCGAGTCCTGGTGAGGCATGGATGTTGTGTTTGTCTAACGGCACTGGCTCTCTCCCTTCCCTGGAACCAGTGACCCTAAATTAGGGACGGGCGACTGCTTATAGCCCATTGAGTTGCTCACGGTGGTCGTTAAACCTCCAATAAAAAAAAGACATTCGGATACAAATCGGGAGCGATGGCACGGTGCATTGTCTTGTTGCAGGATGAGTTCCCCACTGGGATGTTGAAGACGCACAAACGGCAGCAAATGGTCGTCCAGGATATCCCGGTAAATTGACTGGTGGGGGACGATGTCACACGTAGTAGGGGTGCCATTTCATTCCACGTAAACAGTCCCCAGACGAGAATGCCACCCACACTAGCTTGAAGAGTACCCTGCTGGCAAGAAAGATCCATCGCTTCATGTGGTTTGCGCGGCACCCGTATCCTGCCATCCGCATGTACCAACGTGAATCTCGACTCATCAGTCCAGCCAACATTTTCCCACATGTCTAGGGTCCAGTGGCGATGTTACCACGCCCATGCTAATCTTTGCACCCTGTGATGTGCGGTCAGCAGCGGTACCCTCGTGGGACGATGGCTTCTGTGCCCCATAGCGAGGTGATGGTTCTGGATGGTGTGGCTGCTTACACGTTTTTGTGCAGCAGCGTTCAATTGCCGAGTGATTTCTTGCACTGCGGCCCGTCTATCCGCTGTTACAATGCGAGCTAGCCGACAATGACCCCGCTCATCCACACGCTGATGACCACGGCAGTTGGCCCTTGCATGGTTGGTTTTACCGGATTCGATGTACTCACGGTGCATTCGTGACACAGTGGCTCGTGAAAATCCCAGTGCCTGCACGACGTCCGAGATGGAGTGACCCATTCGCCGGGCCCGGACGCTTAGGTCACGATCAAATGCGCTTAAGTCCTTCATCTTACCCATACTTCGTCCGACTCTCACTGATTCCCGTCGCATCACTCCTTATATTTTCGGATCGGTGCATACGTCCTGTCGTTTCCGTTTACAGGGCCGCCCACAGCGCTACCTTTGCATAACGCCAGCTGTCTCTAGTTCAATTGCTCTTCAGTGTATATATATATATATATATATATATATATATATAGAATACACTATATACCAACAAGTATATGGACACCCCTGCAATCGACGATATCTGCGGTCCTGAGACACGTCACGGCCGCCGCCGTTAAATATCGTGTGGGAAACAACAACGCAACCAGTCGCGTGCAAGATGCCACGCAGTTCGCAGCTCTCTAATTTCGAGAAAGGTGTAATCGTCGGGTATCACAGAAATGGCCGATCCATACGTGACATATCCAGCGAGTTGGAGTACTCAAAATCGACAGTGGCTTACTTGATTGACAAGTGGAAGATGAGAGGTGACTGTTGGAATGTGCCCCGACCTGGCAGACCCCCAAAACTGGGAGTTAGAGACCGACGGGTGCTGGCCAGAGAATTTCGGAAGAACCGCACCAAATCGGTGGGCCACATCCGCGAGGAGTTTCAACAAGCATCCGGGAGTGTTCTTTCGATGAATACCATTTGTAAGGAAGCCCATCTGCTCTGTTAGCATGGACGTGCTGCCGCCCACAAGCCTTTGACCACCAAGTCCAAAAGCGCTGCTCGGCTAACGTGGAACAAAGAACGTCGACAGTGGACCGTTGAACAGTGGAAACAGGTTCTCTGGAACAACGAATCAAGGTTCACCCTCTACCGTTCGGATGGCAGGGTCTGAGGTTAGCGTCTGCCTGGAGAATGCCTTTTGCCGGAATGTATTGTGCCAACTGTAAAGTTCGACGGCGGTAGAATTATGCTATGGAGGTGTTTCTCCTGGTATGGCACGGGACCCTTGTTTGCAATTCTTGGTAGACCCAACGCCGAGACCTACTGCACCATTTTGGATGACCATGCGCTTCCTACGTTGTGGCAGTTTTACGGGGTTGATCCATGTTACTTTCAGGATGACAATGCCACTTGTCATGTTGCGAGGTCCACCATGGCTTGGTATGGTGACAATGGGGTTAATCGTATGGAGTGGCCTGCGCAGAGCCCGGACCTTAACCCTATCGAGCACCTCTGGGACGAGTTGGAGCGTCGATTTAAGCGGTGCCCCTACCGTCGAAATCGGTGAAGGAACTGACCTGTTTTCTCCAAGCCAAGTGGAAGAAAATACTGCTAGCCGTCGTACAACGCCTGGCTGAGAGTATGCCTCGGAGGGTCGCAGCTGTAATCGTCGCTCATGGAAGCTCCACCAACTATTAAAGGTAAATAAACTTCGTTTTCCTTTGCTATCACAGGTGTCTAATTACTTGTTGGTAGATAGTGTGTATATCATCATCATCATCATCATCATTGTCAACCATTATCAATCCACTGCTGGACGAAGGTCTCCCCAAGTTTCCTCCACAACGGTCTGTCTTGTGCCAGTCTCCTCCATGTCACCCCTGCATACTTTCGAATTTCATCCACCCATCTCCCATGTGGTCTTCTTCTGGGTCTTTTCCTGTCCCTTGGAATCCAATCTAAAATTTCGGCTGTCCATCGATGATCTGTCCTTCTGGCAGTATGTCCAGCCCATTGCCATTTCAAGGATTTAACTCTGATCATGATGTCCTCCACTCTTGTCATTTTTCGGATCCACGTGTTTCTCTTCTTATCTCTCCTGGTTACACCAAGTATGCACCTCTCCATGCTTCTTTGAGTTGTCTGCAGCCTTTGTATGTCTCTTTTAGTTAAGGTCCACGTCTCTGCACCATACGTAAGCACTGGAAGGATGCATTGATCAAACACTTTTCTTTTAAGACATAATGGCATATTGCTCTTGAAAATTATGCTGTTTCTTCCAAAAGCTCTCCAGGCAAGTTTTGTACGCTGATTAATTTCTTCATCAATGTGACCCTCACTTGATATCTGCTGTCCAAGATAAACGTACGTGTCTGTTATCTCCAGCTTTTCTCCATCAATCGATAAATCTTCATTTCTTGTAAAAGCATTGAACATCACTTTTGTCTTCTGAAAGTTCATTTTTAATCCCACTTCTTTACTCTTGTCAGCAAGTTCCTGGATCATACTCTGCAGTTCTGATGGGCTAGTTGCAAAAATGACTACGTCATCAGCAAAACGAAGGTGGGTTAGATAATCTCCATTAATCTTTATCCCCTTGTTTTCCCAGCTCAGCGACTGAAAAACACCCTCCAATGTGGCATTAAAGAGCTTCGGAGATATGGTGTCACCTTGTCTCACTCCCTTTCCAATTTTTACGTGTGTTGTATTTTCAAACAGCCTAATCTTTGCACTTGCATTTTCATAGATGTTATTAATAATATTAATGTATGCATCTTCAATACCGCAGGTTTTCAGAGCCATTGTAACTGCTGATGGTTTCACCGAATCAAAGGCTTTTTCATAATCGATAAAAGCCATGCACAATGGAAGTTCATATTCCCTTGCTCTTTCAATTAGTTCTCTCAGCACGTGGATATGATCTATTGTGCTGTAGCCACTCCTGAATCCAGCTTGTTCTCTCGGTTGAGCCATGTCCAGTGTTACCTTCAAGCGGTGTGAAAGAACTTTAGTGAAGATTTTATAAACTACTGATAGGAGGCTGATAGGTCTGTAGTTTCCAAGATCCTCAATGTCACCTTTCTTATGTAGCAGGATCATTGTAGCGGTGTTCCAATCCTCAGGAATCTTTCCTTCATTAAGGCATCGAGTGAAAATTTGGGCGAGTACTGTTTCGATTTCTCCACTTGCTTCTTGTATGATGTCTACAGTAATTCCATCTTCTCCTGGAGCTTTTCCTCGCTTCATGTTCTTGATTGCATGTGCAACTTCTGCTGGAAGGACTGGAGGAACTCTGGTACTGGTATCTTTCATGATGTCTGGAGTGCATATATCATCCCTTTCATATAATTTGGAGTAGAAATCTTTCACTCTTGTCAAAATTTCGCCTCTATTTCTTGTTACAGAACCATCTTCTTTTCTCAGTGCCATAATCTGTTTTCTTCCCTTACTGAGATGTCCCTTTGCTATCTTTAGGCTTTGGTTGTTTTCAATTGCTTTCCTCACTAGTTCACAGTTGAATTTCCTTACGTCTTCAGTGATACTTTTTCTTACTGTCTTGCATAGCTCTATATATTCCACTTTGGAAGTCACATCTTCTTTAGTTGTCCTCATCTCTCTTCTTTTTGCATCAACATTTTGGTTTTACCTGATAATTTGTTCACATGCAACTTGTTCTTAGACCCAGCTAATTTTGTTGCTGTTTCCATAAGAGCTTTGGTTACTTTTCTGTTAACTTCAGAGATGTCCACTTCTTCCGATGTTAAGCCTTCTAAAGCAGAGAACCTGTTCTTCAGTTCCAACTTGAAGGTATTATGGTGTTTTTTAAGGTTGGTTATGTCAATAGATTTTGTTTGTCTTATGAGCTTGCCACGTTCAAGTTTAGTGTTGAGGTGCATCTTACATCTCACCA
Organism: Macrothele yani; assembly: GCA_039090855.1. NCBI lineage: Eukaryota > Metazoa > Arthropoda > Arachnida > Araneae > Macrothelidae > Macrothele > Macrothele yani. Next base: position 88,780,223 of record CM076992.1, read on the forward strand.
ATCTATGGTCACTACCTGTGTTGAACTTGTTTAGCACACTGCAGTCTTCGATGACGAATTTTTTGTTACACATAATAAAATCAATTTCACTTGTCGTCCCATTTGGATGTCTCCATGTCCATTTCCTGTGTGGCTTTTTCTTGAAGAAGGAGTTCAAGATGAAAAACCCTTCTGCCTCTGCAAACTCAACGAGAGTATTTCCACGCTGGTTTCTGTTGCCATGACCGAATTTACCTACTGAAGTTTCATTCTGTTGCCGTTGCCCTATTTTTGCATTGAAATCTCCCATAATTATTTTCAAGTGCTGCTTACCTTTATTATTTAGATGACAAATTTCCTCATAAAATTCTTCAATTTCTTCTTCAGGATGACTTGTGGTGGGTGCATAAGTTTGAATAATCTGAGCCTGGCATCTTTTCGAGAGTTGGATAACAAGTCGTGCAGCTATATATATGTATATATATCATCATCATTGTCAACCATTATCAATCCACTGCTGGACGAAGGTCTCCCCAAGTTTCCTCCACAACGGTCTGTCTTGTGCCAGTCTCCTCCATGTCACCCCTGCATACTTTCGAATTTCATCCACCCATCTCCTATGTGGTCTTCTTCTGGGTCTTTTCCTGTCCCTTGGAATCCAATCTAAAATTTCGGCTGTCCATCGATGACAGCTGCCAAATAAGCTGTAGGATACCTTTTAGCCCGCAAAAACAGCAACTACTCGGCAAGGCTCCGATTCGATGAACTGGAGATAAGTATCCTGGGGTATCTGGTACCATAATGTCAACAGCAGGTCCTCCAGTTTCCGTATATCGGGGTGGTGGTGATTTAGAGCGAACCAGCATTTACAAGTCGAACCACAAATGTTCGATTGGGCTCATGTCTGGTGAATTTGGAAGCGAGGTCATTAACAGAATTTCACCAGGATGTTCCTGGAACCACTGCTTGACCATTCCGACAGTATGGCATGGCGCATTATCCTGTTGCTAATTGCCATCACCAGCAAGACACACAGTTGCCATGAATGTGTGAACTTGGTGCGCAACGATGTTCAGATACCTGGCAGCTGTCAGGGATTGTGGTATTGTTATAATGGGGCCTAACGTGTTCTTAGAAAATATCGCCCAAAATACAACACCTCCGCAGTCGCCGACCTGTTTCCTCCCAGCAATGCATCCAGGTGCCATAGCCTCCGTTGGTAATCGGCGCATCAGCGCTCGACCGTCTACGTGATGCACCAGTAATCTTGATTTGTCAGACCAAGCCTTCTGCCCATGCGCCGAAGGCTGCGAGGAACTTTGTGCTGAGACACATTGCCCTGATCACCACTGTTGTAGCCGCGGGTGATTTGTCGCACTGTGGCTGTGTTGTCACTGTGAACAATACGCGACAGTCTCCGCTCCCCTCTGGCGTCCATGAGCTGCGGACGACACACGTCTGGACGACGGTCCGTCGTTTGCCCATCTGTGCACCACCTTTTGTACGTAGTCACTTCATCAGCACGTGAACAACCCACAAGCCGCCCCATTTCCGAGATCTTGTTTCCGAAGCGCCGTGCCATTACAATTTGTCCTTTACCAAAGTCCGATAAATTTTCAGCTTTCCTTATTCTGACTCCGAACACTTTACCAACCGAAAACCAGTCCTCGGGTTGTAAATATACTGCACTGTAAACTCCACCTGCGCAACCGTTCGGTCTCCAGGCGCGCTCATTTCCCTAGGCTGGGATAGGCATAAATAATGGCTCTTCATATAGTCATAGATATGAGCGGACTATGGCTTTCTTCACATATTCCGCTCATATCTGACTATATGAAGAAAACCCTTTGCTGACGGTGGTGGGATTCCAACCTAGATTTTCTCTATGGAGCGGTTTATTCTCCCTACTGAACTAATCCGGGAAAGGTTATCGCGGCAACTCGCCATTTTGACATATGCGCCACCTCAGTGGTACGTTACATATATCCTCCGCTTGAGAAAGGCGGGGACACGAAAACGCAAGTTTAGGGACCGCTATAAAACCATGCTGGAGGGACCTCACTACAGAATAAGGAATTCTGATTTATCGCAGACGACATGTGGAAGAAGCATCACACATTTTTCTCGAACCTCACGACCAAGAGATTCCTTTTACCTCCCGGCGCCAATACAGCGTGAATGCCAAAATTTGCGATTGATTGGATTCGAGCCCACGTCTTTCCTAATATTACAACAGCAAAGAGGATTTGTTTATCAATTCCCGTTTAACTGGACCACCTTGCTTGGCTTATAAAAATAATATGCCTCATCATAGTTCTAGTGGTCTTTAAGAAGGAAGAAACGAAAGGACCTCTCATTTCTTTGGGACGTAACTGCGACAGAAATGTTAGACTAGATGAGATCAGATCATATGTAGAGGTTTGTAGGAAGGAAGTGTCTTACCCCAGGTTTTAAACAACCCTTAGAAATAGGAAGTTAAGAGATTTGTGCCAGAGTGCCCGATAGGAAAGTGACACGGAAGCGAAGTAGAAGACGCCCTTATTTACTACTTGGGGGCCAGTTCCCGGGTTCCGACGGCTTAACAGGCCCATCCGACGCACGGCGGATATTTAGTGGATCGAGCATTCGTACCTGCCTGGGATCGAACCTGAGGTCCTTTCCTTGGCAGTCACGAACGTTGCCCACTAGGCCATCCGCGTCCCAAAATGTTTGACTATAAACGGAGCAGTGTATTTGAACGACTGGATACATAGTGGGATAAAAGGAGTACACCCTGAGCTGCAGTGAAAACCAATGCTCAACTTTGGTGGAAAACACAGTCTAGGTACGAGCTACAGGAAGGGATCTTAAACGCTTAAGTATTTGCTTTTAACTCATAGGGAAAACTGATTGCATCGGTGATAAACAAATGAGCACAGCTTATACGCTGTTTTCATCGTAAAGTCTAGACGGTGATCCAATGGAAGAACATCTGGTGGTCGCAAATTGCGTCGTTTTAGTCTGTATTGCACTGATTTCCGGGGATAGAACGTGTATTTGAAACAATCGTTTAAATCACTGATTTTTGGTGTTTCTTCATGGGACGCATTCTGTTTAGCAGCTTTGGTGTTCGCGCATGCATCTAGCTAACTGTGTTTGACTTTCACAGTGTGCTTTTGCTATCCTTGTGTGCAGTACATCTACATGGCCTGTGGGAAAAAATCCAGAAACATTTAGTGCATTGACCTCTGCGCCATGAAATGCCCAATTCGACAGTTCAGAAATCCATTTCATTGGCTTGTTAATCTCCAGAATTTGCTTAATTTGCTTAGTCCTTCTGAGATAGAGTGGTACATATTGAAACCAGTTATTCAACGCACATGAAAGTTTTCAAATCGCACTCTTAGAAGCAGAGACATAATTAAAAATAAGATATATATGTACGCCCTCTGGCGGTAAAACTAAGCACTATTTTAAGCAGGCGGTGTTCTCAAACGTTTTCGGAGGTGATCGGTATTGGTCCACGAAAGGAGGTTTAGCACTTCTTTTGTAAAAAAAGATCGTGCTTATGTCATCGGTTTGTCCGTCAGCCTGCTGTCACTATATCTCTGCAACTAGTAGTCCGATTTGAAAAATACTTTTTGCATTGAGAAGCTTGAAATTTGCGAATGATTATCTTATATTTCTAGAGTTTACGATCTACAATTTTGCCGCTAGAGGGCGTAAATGCAGATACCTAATTCAAAATACATTTTATTCCATATAGTTGCTTCTAAGCATCCGATTGAAAAACTTATTCTAACCTTTCGATTCCATTTATGTCGGATACTATTTAAGGTATAGTCACTTTTTCAAGTAACGCATAGATTTTCCGCTAGGGGCTAAAAATAAAGTGTGTTTTCCCCAATATCTGTACTTCTAAAACTCCGATTTGAATTTTTTTTCAGCGGACACAGATCATGATGGAAAATCTCTTGCATATAATTTCTTATTTTTGGTGAAGAATGGTTTGATAACAAGGAGGCGTAAGTGTTAATTTCTGCTTGTGATGTAGTTGCCAAAAAATCTGAGCTTCTAAAATATTGATTGCAAAAATTTGTTTGTAAACCGATCCCACTCACGTTGATAAACCTTTTCGGAATATTTAATTCTTAAAATATTGCATGGTTTTTCCGCCAGGGGTGTAGATATATCATCATCATCATCATTGTCAACCATTATCAATCCACTGCTGGACGAAGGTCTCCCCAAGTTTCCTCCACAACGGTCTGTCTTGTGCCAGTCTCCTCCATGTCACTCCCGCATACTTTCGAATTTCATCCACCCATCTTCCATGTGGTCTTCTTCTGGGTCTTTTCCTGTCCCTTGGAATCCAATCTAAAATTTCGGCTGTCCATCGATGGTCTGTTCTTCTGGCAGTATGTCCAGCCCATTGCCATTTCAGGGATTTAACTCTGATCATGATGTCTTCCACTCTTGTCATTTTTCGGATCCACGTGTTCCTCTTCTTATCTCTCCTGGTTACACCAAGCATGCACCTCTCCATGCTTCTTTGAGTTGTCTGCAGCCTTTGTATGTCTCTTTTAGTTAAGGTCCACGTCTCTGCACCATACGTAAGCACTGGAAGGATGCATTGATCAAACACTTTTCTTTTAAGACATAATGGCATATTGCTCTTGAAAATTATGCTGTTTCTTCCAAAAGCTCTCCAGGCAAGTTTTGTACGCCGATTAATTTCTTCACCAATGTGACCCTCACTTGATATCTGCTGTCCAAGATAAACGTATGTGTCTGTTATCTCCAGCTTTTCTCCATCAATCGATAAATCTTCATTTCTTGTAAAAGCATTGAACATCACTTTTGTCTTCTGAAAGTTCATTTTTAATCCCACTTCTTTACTCTTGTCAGCAAGTTCCTGGATCATACTCTGCAGCTCAGATGGGGTAGTTGCAAAAATGACTACGTCATCAGCAAAACGAAGGTGGGTTAGATAATCTCCATTAATCTTTATCCCCTTGTTTTCCCAGCTCAGCAACTGAAAAACACCCTCCAATGTGGCATTAAAGAGCTTCGGAGATATGGTGTCACCTTGTCTCACTCCCTTTCCAATTTTTACGTGTGTTGTATTTTCAAACAGCCTAATCTTTGCACTTGCATTTTCATAGATGTTATTAATAATATTAATGTATGCATCTTCAATACCGCAGGTTTTCAGAGCCATTGTAACTGCTGATGGTTTCACCGAATCAAAGGCTTTTTCATAATCGATAAAAGCCATGCACAATGGAAGTTCATATTCCCTTGCTCTTTCAATTAGTTCTCTCAGCACGTGGATATGATCTATTGTGCTGTAGCCACTCCTGAATCCAGCTTGTTCTCTCGGTTGAGCCATGTCCAGTGTTACCTTCAAGCGGTGTGAAAGAACTTTAGTGAAGATTTTATAAACTACTGATAGGAGGCTGATAGGTCTGTAGTTTCCAAGATCCTCAATGTCACCTTTCTTATGTAGCAGGATCATTGTAGCGGTGTTCCAATCCTCAGGAATCTTTCCTTCATTAAGGCATCGAGTGAAAATTTGGGCGAGTACTGTTTCGATTTCTCCACTTGCTTCTTGTATGATGTCTACAGTAATTCCATCTTCTCCTGGAGCTTTTCCTCGCTTCATGTTCTTGATTGCATGTGCAACTTCTGCTGGAAGGACTGGAGGAACTCTGGTACTGGTATCTTTCATGATGTCTGGAGTGCATATATCATCCCTTTCATATAATTTGGAGTAGAAATCTTTCACTCTTGTCAAAATTTCGCCTCTATTTCTTGTTACAGAACCATCTTCTTTTCTCAGTGCCATAATCTGTTTTCTTCCCTTACTGAGATGTCCCTTTGCTATCTTTAGGCTTTGGTTGTTTTCAATTGCTTTCCTCACTAGTTCACAGTTGAATTTTCTTACGTCTTCAGTGATACTTTTTCTTACTGTCTTGCATAGCTCTATATATTCCACTTTGGAAGTCACATCTTCTTTAGTTGTCCTCATCTCTCTTCTTTTTTGCATCAACATTTTGGTTTTTCCTGATAATTTGTTTACATGCAACTTGTTCTTAGACCCAGCTAATTTTGTTGCTGTTTCCATAAGAGCTTTGGTTACTTTTCTGTTAACTTCAGAGATGTCCACTTCTTCCGATGTTAGGCCTTCTAAAGCAGAGAACCTGTTCTTCAGTTCCAACTTGAAGGTATTATGGTGTTTTTTAAGGTTGGTTATGTCAATAGATTTTGTTTGTCTTATGAGCTTGCCACGTTCAAGTTTAGTGTTGAGGTGCATCTTACATCTCACCAATCTATGGTCACTACCTGTGTTGAACTTGTTTAGCACACTGCAGTCTTCGATGACGAATTTTTTGTTACACATAATAAAATCAATTTCACTTGTCGTCCCATTTGGATGTCTCCATGTCCATTTCTTGTGTGGCTTTTTCTTGAAGAAGGAGTTCAAGATGAAAAACCCTTCTGCCTCTGCAAACTCAACGAGAGTATTTCCACGCTGGTTTCTGTTGCCGTGACCGAATTTACCTACTGAAGTTTCATTCTGTTGCCGTTGCCCTATTTTTGCATTGAAATCTCCCATAATTATTTTCAAGTGCTGCTTACCTTTATTATTTAGATGACAAATTTCCTCATAAAATTCTTCAATTTCTTCTTCAGGATGACTTGTGGTGGGTGCATAAGTTTGAATAATCTGAGCCTGGTATCTTTTTGAGAGTTGGATAACAAGTCGTGCAGCTCTGTCAGAGGAACTTTCAACTTCTACCACTTTATCCTTCAGTTTCTTGTTTATTATAAATCCAACACCACTAGTTCTGCCAGTATCTGTCCCACGATAGTAGAAGAGATGTCCACTTTTCAGTTCGATGAGATCTTCTCCTTTTCTCCTTACCTCACTTAGCCCCACGATGTCCCACTTGATCCTTTGTAGTTCCTCTTCCAATTCAAGAAGCCTTGAATCAGAAGATAGGGAGCGTCCATTGTACGTAGCCAAGGTCAGCATCAGATGGCAGCCTAGTCCGGTCCTCCGGGGATTCTTAGCACCCTCTGCCTTCATGTCGCACTGGCCGCTGCCTTGGCCAGGTACATTCCAGCTGCCGGAGACTGAGGGCCAAGATTTAAGTTGTGGAATCATTTTGGAGGGGTTTAGCCATAACTCACCACGCTGGCCAAGCGGGTTGGTGAGTGTGGGATAGAATTTCCTCTAATCCCGATGGTATAGTTATACCGCTATTGGCGGTCGTCAGAGCCCCTTTAGTGGGAACAGGATGCACCACGAGAAGGCGGGGTTGACATTTGTCAAGGAGAGGCTGTGATGTTACGCATCACCTGACCTTACATCCCGTAGATATATATATATCTTATTATTGTCAATATCTCTGCTTCTAATGGTCCGATTTGAAAAATTCCTTATTTATTGGATATAGTTTCCGGTGTGACATGATTTTCACATAATTTCAAAATTTTCAAGTAATTTATAGACCTTCCGCTTGGGGGCGTAAAGGTAAATTGCGTTTCCCCCATGATATCTAGGCCACTAAAACTACGATTTGAAAAATACTTTCTGCACCGGTTACTTTTCGTGATGGGAAATCTTTTGCATATAATTTCTAATTTTTGGTAAAAAATGGTTTGGCAACCGGGGGGGGGGGGGGGATAATTTCGGCTTCTAATGTATTTGCAGCAAAATCTGAGCTTGGAAAATCTCGATTGCAAAAAAATGGCTTCTGGACCGATGATAAACCTTTTCGGAATCGTCGATAAACCTTTTCGGAATATTTAGAAAGGTCGATAAACCTTTTCGGAATATTTTCTTCTTAAAAAATGCATGGCTTCTCTACCAGGGGGCGTAGATGTATATATATTTTTTGCAAATATCTCTACTTCTAAGAGGCTGATTTAAAAAATTCCCTCTTTGTGGAATAGCGCTTCCAGTAAGAAATGTTTTTGATAGAAATTCAAAATTTTTAAGTAACTCATAGACTTTCCGATAGGGGGCGTTAAGGTAAATTGCATTTCCCCCGATAATACTGCTTCCAAAGCTTCGATTTAAAACGTTTTCCTGTATCGCATAGCGCTCCTGATAGGAAATGTTTTTTTACATAATTTCTAATATTTGGTAAAGAACAGTTTGGCCACCAGGGAAAGACAATTTTATTTCTGCTTCTGATATGTCTGCAGCAAAATCTGAGCTTCTAGAAACTCTACTCAAAAAACTTTTTCCTGGACCGATGCCGCTCACTTCGAAAAACCTTTTCAGAATAATTTCTTCTTAAAATAATGCATGTTTTTCCCGCCAGGGAGCATAGATACATGTCTTATACTTGTCGATATCTCTGCTTCTAAGAGTCCGATTTGAAAAATTATTTCTTTGTTAGAGAGCGTTTCCGCTGCGAAATGTTTCTCATATAATTTCAAATTTTTCTTAGCACACAAGTCTGCCACCAGAGGGCGTAAGATCACGCTTCCGATTACAGCAGTATCTGCGGGACTAAAAACCCCACCGAGAAACTTCTTTCTTCGGTCAGATACTATAGTTTTCCATACCGGTTCCATTGACTTTGAATAGTTTTGATAAATTTCAATCGCGTTAGAACTAATTCAAAAGACGTACTCATTACACCCGAAAATTTGATGTCATCTTTCTTGTTTTAATCGAGTTTCTGAAAGCTTAGATTTTTCTGCAAATACATCAGAAACAGAAATAGAAACTTATGCCCCCTGGTGGCCAAACTGTTCCATACCAAATACTAGAAATTATATGCGAAACGTTTTCCGTCAGGAGCTGTATCCGATGCAGGAAGAATTTTTCAAATCTGAGTTTTAGAAGCAGATATATTGTGGATAACCCAACTTACCTTTACGCCCCCTCACGGAAAATCTATGCAACACTTGAAAAATAAACTGCACCTAAAATAGTATTCGTTATAAATGGCATCGAACGATAGGAAGAATTTTCTCAATCGGATATTTAGAAGCAATTACATGCGATAAAATGCATTTTGAATTCAATGTCATCTGCATTTATCGCCCTCTAGTGGCAACGTTGTGCATCAGAAAGAAACCAGAATGAAAGGATGATCACTTGCACATTTCAAGTTTCTCAATGCAAAACGAGTTTTTGAAATCGGACCAATAGTTCCCGAGATGTGGTGTCCACAGACGGAGGGGCAAACCGATAACAGAAGCACGTTCTTTGTTTACAAAAGATGTGCTAAAAATAGGACGTCTGAAACAGGACGCTCATGCGGCGATACGGCCATGCTCCCCGCACACAGACACGCAAAAAATCCAGCCCACGTGAGCAAATACGATAGCACGTATTCATACACGAATGTGTGAAACTGCGATTCTGGATCGCGTCACGTGTCACAGACGCTATATTCTTCAGTCCCTAGAGGCTGAATAATAATTATTTTCTTTACAGCGTTTCTAAACAACCTAATCATGTTAGCGGAAGTAATAGCACAATCATTCAAATTTGATATTTCGAGAACCTTAATGAAAAGTAATCTATCACGGAAATTAAAACTTTTCGAAGGATTTTCTGTTTTAACTATACCGCAGAAAACGATGTCTAAACTACCCAGCAGCCAGTGGCGTATATTTTAGGCTAGCTAAGCTACCTGCGAACCCCTGAGAATGCACGAATAAAACTGAATTAAATATACACAAATAAAAGTCAATTATCAACGGTATTAAAATATGTCGATGCTTTCGCTGCGAAACAAAACGCGTGCGGATTCGCTTCTTTGACTCAGTCTGGCGAGCGAAAACCAAAGGGCATAACGCAAACAGCTCTTCCAGAGTCTTCGCAGTTCTGATGCGAAAACCTTCCGTACCATCGCCTGCTAGCATTTCCATGACAACATAAATTAGCTGGTAGAGGGAATGGGCCATTGCTTTGGGAAACGGTTCTCTCTGAATAGAGAAGACTTAGACTATCTCAGGCACTCGCGTACTCCCGCCCATAAGAGTGTTTCGCGAGAGTTGTTTCAGTTTTCGTGAATTGTCAATGAATTAAAATCAGAGATATTATATCTTAAATTCTTGGTTTAGTCCGATTCGAACTGTTTTGATAAATTTTGTGAAAACTTTCCTGAACATCTACTGTCAGAACTTAAAGAATTAAATGCTTCAAATTTTGATACAGCTCGACTAAAAGATGAACTTGAAGGTGTTTTATTTCCTTGATGAATACAAAACCAAATCAGTAAGAGACATTACGTGTTATATAAAGTTGAATAAATTGGACACAGTGTTTAGTGAGGTGTACAAATTAGCAGACCTCATAATTAAGCTTTCCATCAGCAACTGCAGCTGCCGAAAGAAGTTTTTCAGCATTAAAAAGAATCAAGATATATCTAAAAGCCACACAAGGACATGCACATTCGAAAAACTTGGCTGTTTTGTCAGTAGAGAAAAACATTCTTTTTAAATATGAAAAATTACTCGGAAGAAGCATTTTATGAAAACGTAACACTCAAGTTCACACAAAAGGAAAGAAGAATGGAGTTCATGTACAAATAATGTATTCAGAAGAAGAATGGAGTTCATGTACAAATAAGTGTTCAAATCCTAATCCTCATAATTATTTGGTATCATGTTAAGCATTGGCATGTACGTAAAATTTAGAAAAAAAAATTGTTTCTATTACTTAACAATTAAAAATTAAACTTCGCAATTAAAAAAACAAACAGTACTAGGGTGAGGGGGAAGGTTGAGATAGCTCAGTTCTAGTACCCGAAATATGCCACTGCCAGCAGCAAAAGAATAATAAAGAGTAATAGAGTATGCCTTCAGCCTCGGAGAACTTTAAAGATTAAAAAGGCGAACTCAATTTCTTTCAGCCGAGAAAGAGTTCCTCTTTCAGCATTTCATAACTCGTGCTGGAAACTGTCATCAGAGGAGAAATGGCATCCGAAGGAAATGGCGAATATTCGATCACTGAAATGGTTTCATTTCTTCTCTGAAAAGAAGCCGCCGAAACATCTTTACTAAAACATGGAAGTCACATCAATAACGGGGTGCAAAATGAAACTTTTATGGTTCACTGATGCTCAGATCTGGAATGAAGAAAGCCATTTTGAAGAAAATTATCCCATTTATGGCTGTCATATAGCAAGCCTCGTTTAAAATCCGCTCTAACTCCTTTACTTTCATTATTTCTCTGGGTTTCAAGAATATGCATTCACATGTTGTGATATTTTTACTTTCCACATATGCCATGATTCATTTAGAAGGTTTCTAAATTTAAAGTAAAAGAAGGAAATGAAATGTATTTTGTTCCAGTCAGCTCTTACGTTTGATAAACTGCTAAACTCATTTCTAAGCAAAATGCTGCTTCACTTCAAGACCTTTGATTTACAGCGGCCAAAGTCATTTTTCTGAAGATGTAATAATTAAGCCAATACGACTGAAGTCATCTTGAAAAATGTGTGTTTCGGTGACGCCTGTTATTCGCGATTTCTTTCAACCATGCGAATTTCTTTTGGAGAAAGTGTCAATATTTGTTTCTTAAATAATCCCCGTTCTGACTAAGCATATTGTTTTTTATTCCTCTTTCCTTTTTTCCTTCTCGTTTCAACTCAAGTGAATGATGGATTAAACACACTAATACGCTCATGCAAGTTTTAAATATACCTAAAGCAAGAGGTTTAAAAAACAACACGTGATTTCACATTCGAAATGTCGGAATAAATGATTCTGAATAATACAGAAAGTAATTAAATTCATTTCAAAAATTTAATTCGAAGAAAATAAGGAATGCCAGCTATTGTCAAATCACTACTGTAAACCAAGAGATCAGATCTGTCAAACCAGAGCAGAGCGTTCATTTTTCATTCCTGTAAAAAAAGAAAAAGGAAAAAAAAAACTTTAAGGGGAGAATGCATTCATGAACAAGAATTGACGCTATAATCGCACTTGAGAAGGAAACACATGTATGCGCATTTGTTAAAGACATGATATTTGCGCAAAAGCGTGACTTTTTTGGACAGGTTGAATCTCTATTCATGTATTTAATTTTTATTTCTATTGAAAAAATGGTTTTTGCTTCCTACGTTTCCTCAAAACATGTACAAACATGGATGTGACTTAATTGAAAACATGCATATTGTCTAAAAAGGGTATTTAGAATCATGATCAGTTTAAGAAATCAAGGATCATTTCTTTTTGTTTGTTGCTTTGTGCCTTAATATTTTCAAACCTGTTCGACTAAACGGAAAAATTTTGCCCACAAAGGTGAAAATTAGTTCACTTAAGTAAGGCGTTCAATAAGTTTTATGTCTAATATACAAAGACAAAAAAATTTCAAATACACACATTTATATCAGGTGCGCCATATAAAAGTTGTTTGGTGGGTTTCCTGTGGCTAGACGTTGGTAGGCGGTTAAAGTTGTTTAGCGGGTTTCCAGTTAAAACCGCTTTGTTCCACTTCTAACCGGTTTCTGCGTGTACAGCTGCAAAGGAATTTTCCGGAGTGGTTAGTCACAGCCAGATCAGTGTAGGTACGCGGTCATTAGTCTTTTTGTTTTCTCTTCACTTAGACTAATGCAAAGGAAATTTTATATATACCAAATTTATTTGATATTTCGATGGGATCTCTGTCTTTTTTGATCATGGATAGTATATTTTCTGTTTTAACACCAAAACCAATATGGTTTCTTTTGCAAATAAATGTCAAAGAAATTGGTATATTAAAATTCCTTTCAAATGTAAAAAAAATTGGTATATATAAAATTATTTTCAAATGTAAAAGAAATTGGTCTATAAAAATTCCTTTCAAATGTCAAAGTAATTCGGTATATATAAAATTCCTTTGAAATATTAAATTTGGTATATATAAAATTCCTTTGAAAGCAGTCACATGCGGCAGCTGATAAGGTGTACATAGCGACCTCCCGTTCCCTAGAATCTAGAATTAGGGAACATCGATATAATCCTGGAACTGGATCAGAGGCAACAGCCCTCTCACGATTGTCGAATGGAGGTGAATATTTCCCCAACTAAAACGAGGTCTCAATCAGAATCACACCCTTTAAAAAATGATCCTTTCTATTTACGGAAAGTCTCATCATACATAGCCTAGAACATTTATGCTGCAATGACTCCACACCTCTATATATACCAGAAGCTTGGAAACGCCTACTGGATAAAACTGAAAACGATAAGACAAATAATTCATCAACAAATGTATAAAATCAGCCAACAAAAATAATGACTTTGGTCTACGACAAGTGCATAGAACATAGTTTCCTCCACAATTTACGCTTTTACGTCACAATGTTTGAACTCTAATGCTTATATACATGAGTTTCGAACTACGTTCCACAGTGTACTAACATCTGATGATGGACCCACAGTGGGTCTGAAAGTACTCATGTTTTTTAAGGCAATTTTTAACCTGTATATATTAACTGCTTTTAATTCGTGATACAATTTTAATTTGTGTTAATCGTGCTCAGACGGCGGAAAATTCCTATGTGTAACTCATAGCACGAAATTCTTTGTATATATGCAAGACATTTAGCTCCTAAAACGCTCTGAGAAGAAAAAAATCAAATGGGATTGCTAGAAGCTGAGATGTCTACAAAAATACGATATAGGCGGAAAAATTATGCGCTATTTTCAGCAAAAGGTACTCTCAGAAGGCTTTTCGTTATGAGTGGTGCCTAACAGCGTTATAATTTTTTAATCGATCCTTTAGAAACGCAGATGTTGCGGCAAATATATCAAAACCAAAAATATACTCTTACGCCCGCTTGTGGACAAACCATTCTTTACCAAATTCGACTTCGTATGCTGAACATATCTTACCAGAAGCTCTTCTCATTTAAAAATTATTTGCTTAATCTGACATTTAGAAGTAGTGATATCGGGGTAATTCCAGTTTTACTTTACGCTCCCAGCGAAAAACAATGCATTACTTGATAAATTAACTACACCCCAAATAGTCCTCGCTATTAATGGTATTGATTGGAAGAAAGAATGTTTTTAATCTGATGCACAGAAGAAATTATATTTAATAAAATGTACAAAGGCCGTTCCATAAAAATCGAGAGTAATTTTTTTTTTTGAATTGCCAAAAGTGCAAAGGGGAAAAAAACCACGCAGGCGACTAGAATTAAAGAAGTATCTATGGCAACAGTTATTAGCCGTGGCATACGATTCTGGTTTTCTTATTGCGCAGTTGTTTAAGGTACGTCTGCATTTCCCCGTACCGCTATGGAGGCGAGTGATTCAGAGTTAAGAAGTAAAATTCGTTGTGCGATAAAGTTTTGCTGTCGTTTGGGTAAAACGTCTGCAGAAACAGTTAATGAAAAAAGCTTAAAAAGATAAATGTTTGCGTGAGTCAGCTATTTTTAGATGGCACTATTATTTCAAAAAAGGGCGTTTGTCTACAGAACACGCTCTTATGCCTGCTCGACCAGAAAGTGTTGTTACGGAGCGTATCGGTAGCACTATTTGGGCAATCCTGCAAGAAGATCGACGAATGACGTGTGAAGACATAGCGGTGTCAACTAATATTTCGAAACCGTCGGCATTCCACATTCTACGCGACAAATTACTGCTGCATCGTGTGTGTTCCAGATGGGTACCTGATCAGCTGACGAGTGAACAATTGATATCCAGAGTTCAGGTGTGTCCTGAATGGAAACAAATGATTGCAAAGGATCCAAACTTTCTAAACCCAGGGATAACTACCGATGAAACATGGGTCCACTATTTCGACTCCCTCACGAATCGCGCGACGAGTGTCTGGAAACACACAGGCTCGCCTCCTCCAAAAAAAGTCCGCCAAACCAAATCAGCTGGGAAGGTGGTGTTTATAATATTCTTTGATCATAAAAGTGTAGTCTACCAGCATGCCGTTCTTCAACAAATTACTGTCAATGCTGAGTATTACATTTCAGTCTTGAAGCGTCTGCGACGACGCATAACGATTAAGCGACCGCAACTGGTGGGCAAGTGGACCCCTACACCATGATAACGCCCGCCCACATGTGGCTGCTTTTTTTGAACAGTTTCTTACGAAATGCAATATTGAAATCAAGCCACAGCCTGCCTACATTCCTGACCTCGCCCCATGTGATATCTAGTTGTTTCCAGCAATGAAGGAGAAGTTCGATGGCGCAACATTCAACACAGATGCTGACGTTCTTCAAGCTGTACAGGGGTAGCTAAGGCAGCTTCCAAAAATGCCTTCGCCACACGCTTTGAAAAGTGGACTGAACGATGGGACCGTTGCATATAATCCGAGGGAAGATATTTTGAGAAAGAATAACATCCATTTTGCTGTACATATATTTTTTAATTTTGTGTGATTTTACTCTTAGTTTTTATGGAGAGGCCGTTGTGTTTTGAAATCGATAGCGTCTGCATTTATGCCATCTGGTGGAGGAGTTTTGCATCTTAGAAAAACCGGAATGCAAGAATCGTTTTTCTCAAATTCCATGCTTCCCAATGCAGAAAGATTTTTTTAAATCAAACTAACAGTTATTGGGATATGGTGTCCACGGGAGAACGGCCCAAGTCTTCACAAAAGCACGATATTTCTCTACAAAATACGAGCTGTGAACAGTTACACTATTCTCAACTAAAACATTCCTTCCCCAGGTGCTCCTTATCTTGGTTTGGTTGATAATATACAGTACATACTCATTGCCATGAAAATCCGCGCACCAAGAAAGAACCGTGCGATAAACGCGAAACTCTGCGAATAGCTACGGGAAGGGCAGACATGCATATGATTAAAGCTTCGTGAGATTCCGCATGCCCGCGCGTCCAAGACCGGCGCTGCAATCGCAATCCTTGGGAGCTCATAAGGCACCGCACAAGGGACTACACATTCGTGTCGAAAAGCACGGTAAGGGTCAGCTGAGATCCTTGAGCGATAGACATGCCGAGGAACTGCCGTAGATGTGCGTACGGGTAAATGACGGAGTTTGAACGAGGCTGTCTTCGGGATGACGGAGGCAGAGTAGCCGGTGCGCCGAATCAGCCACCATTTGGGCTGGTATGACAGTACTGTGCGATCGTGTTGGGAGCAATGGACGCGTAAAAGCACCCAGACATGGCGGACTCGCTCCGGACGACCCAGACACAACACTATCAGAGGGGATCGTGAGAGCGGCACTCACAGATGCAACGACTACCTCGTCTAATATCCAGAGACATGTGGCGGCTGTACAAGGGGCTCTTGTGTCCGCCATAACCATTTCTATGCGCCTGGCTGAGGCGAATCTGCACTCTCAACGGCCCTTACGTTTTCTGCCATTAACACCTGACCATCGTCGGCGTCGATTGAAGTGGTGTCAGCAACGTGGAATGCAACAGACTGGCGACGCATAGTGTTCAGCAACGAATCCCGCTTCTGTATGGGAACGAACGACCACCGTGTCAGAGTGTGGAGGACCGTAGTTGAGTGCTTCAATCCCAAGCTCACTGCATAGCAGCATACGTACCGAACTGCAGGCGTGATTGTCTGGGGAGCCATCGGTTATGACAGCCGAACTTACCTCGCAGTGATCCGATGGCCGTTGACAGCCCAGTGCTATGTACAGGAGATCCTGCGG
Organism: Macrothele yani; assembly: GCA_039090855.1. Lineage (NCBI taxonomy): Eukaryota > Metazoa > Arthropoda > Arachnida > Araneae > Macrothelidae > Macrothele > Macrothele yani. The sequence goes on from CM076992.1 coordinate 88,796,794, forward strand.
CCCCATGTGCTGTCTTGGAGCCATTTTGCAACAAGATAACGCCCGTCCGGACACGGCACGGGTTTCCCAAGATAGTCTACGTCATACTTCGATGCTTCCGTTGCCTGTCAGATCACTTAATCTCTCGCCCATCGAGCACATGTGGGACCGAATTGGACGCTAGCTTTCTCCATGTCCCAGTGTTCGTGATTTAGAGCGTTAGTTGCAAGACGTGTGGGCCCATCTGTCCCTCAGTAACATACGGCGTCTCTTTGACTGCACGCCGGACCGTACCACCGCATGTATTCGAGCACGATGCGTTCCGACGCGGTACTAACGCTGACGGGAATGTGTACCGTATGTCCGCGGGAAATCGTCCTGCTGCTGTGATATTGTAATATATTCTGTCCTTGGTATATATCATCTCACTACTAAAATCTCATTTCAATCCGACGCCTTTTTTCTTGGTGCGCGGATTTTTATGAAAATGAGTGTACATTAATCCAAGTATGTCGTGGTAGTATCATGATCACTTGATAATATCACTACCAATAATCGTTGAGAGTTTTGTCCCATGATGTTGGGTTTTGTTCACATTTACCCTGGTTTTGAAATCGAAAAACGTTGTAACACTACCGACAAATCTTCCAGAAAGACAGGGGTTTGAGCACGACATAAGAAGAATTGAAATGATATTTTTGTCAACCATTATTTTAATGCATTATATAGACAAAGGTAACGGAGAAGTCTTAAAATTTGTATGCAGAACCATGGTACTTGACTGCGTTTATCGTAACATATATGTAAAACATTACTTGCATTTTTCACACGTTTCGCAGCGAACAGGCGTCGATAAGAGAGAAATAGTTTCCGTTAAACATTTAAGGTGCTTTATACTTAAATGCAAGGAACAAACATTGCATTAAATTATGTTGTATTAATTCTTTACCAATCCTTTGGAGCTAAATATGTAGGGAGCTTCAATGCGCAGAAGTAATTTATGAATATTAGTTTCCTTCTCATTTCCTAAAGATATTCGGTAACACAACTCCGCTCTGATAACTGAAAAATAAAAGTGTCCTTAAGCTCCCGATCAATATGCTAAGTAGCCCAGTTTCATCATTTTGTGAAGAAGAGGGCAATTTATCAGAAGAGGCCATTACATCATAAACATTAGACGCATGAAAAAATCCTTAAACTGAATGATGGCTGAGCTCTTAACTGAGATAGGTGTTTCTCCATCAGTTGTTTTTGATTACCTTATTAGTTGATTTATCGATGACAAAACCCTGCGGTGTTTGAGTAATTGATAATGCTCCAAAAGTGAAAGTTAGTCTTCATTTACGCAGTAACGTGATATGATTTTCCCAGCAGGTGTTGACGTTGCTTTTGAATAACAAATTCAGAGTTAATTAAATTTAAGTAATTGCAAAGAACTGGAACTAGGTGAAGTAATGGTCCCCTGAAAAAGTCATCAACTTCTTCACTTCAGGTGAATGTTATTTTTATGGGCATTTGAGCATACCACAGCGATGAAGAGCCATTTAACATGGCTACTGTCAAGAACAACACTGCAGATTTTACGTTTTGTGTTTATTAAACGGAAAACGAAATGGGCAAATATACAGTTTAAGATACCTTATGCAAACTTGAGAAGTACGTACTACGAAGTATGTCAAAAGTTCTTCCCGTTTGCAGATTAAGAGTTAAATGATGAAAGAAAGTCATACACCCTCACATTATTCTGCAAAGTACAACCCTTTGTTTTCTACAGTCCTTGGCCAACGCTTCACCGGACCTACGACCTCATGTCGGTACCACTCAGCAGGTTTCGAGGACAGACACTATTGGATGCCAGATTCCACATCCACCATTGAGCAAAGTCCCGTCCTTGTTAGAAATGGGAGTTAGAGCGAAACAAGCAGCAGTCGCATGAGGCAAGATCCGGAGTGTATGGAGGTGTGGTTGGAGCTCAACACCATCAATTCCTGCAATTTTCACTTGCAGCAACTCCCGGTTCCTATTGCTGTGCTAGGGGAAGCGATGGCGAAGAGAATCTGGATCCGCTTGAGTTGTTCGGCATAGAGCTTTCCGTCCACAGTTTGACAATATGGCACAGGACTAAAACCCACTGCACAGGACTCTCACAATTGCACCAATTTCACAGCATGACATTTCTGTCGAACGACCCTCTTTGCACCACTGGCTGCGCTTTCTCGTATGCTCATCCACTGGTTCTCTGAGGTAGAATAACGCAGGAACATCCACTTTTAATCACCTGCGACGATAGGACTCCCAAAACCTACGGTCCGCTTCACTTGACTACAATATCATCTAGAGAACGGCAAATTAGTTTGCCTGCTGAGGGGTCAATTCATGGGAATCTATTTGACGACGTCTGGAGGAGAAACCAGTCTGATGCAGTTGACGAACGATGGTAGATTTTGAAGACTCCATCTCAGCTGCTAGTGCTGGTAGCGGGGTTACATGTTACAGCTTAGATAAGGGTTACAGTGTCGGTGATCACCGGGCGTCCTGGCCTCTCCTTGTTTTTGAAGATTGGTGCTCCCAGAATTAAAACACTTGAACGACCTTTGTTCAGTGCTGCGGTGTACTGTTTTCGCGGCTTCAACTGCACTGGTCTCTCTCGCTGTCACGTCTACCTCTTCGTCCAATTGTGTCGTAGAAGCACCCAAACAGTACGTTCATCGACCTCCATCCTCTGCTCATAGGATAACGCAATTCAACTCCGTAGAAAATTCACGTCATCAGCCTCGTGTGTTTCACATCAAAATTGTACCTAGATGACGCTGATGACCCTTTCGCACAGGATTGGTGGAACAGCGCTATGTGTAGCCAAAGACGGTGAAGAATGTTCGACTCACCCTGGTACTTGCGTGATTTTAGAAATCTTCAAATAAAACCTCAACCTAAAAAGGACACGACCGTCTCGGTGGCAGATAATCCGAGGAGGTGATCTCCGATCATTTTTCCGATATAGTCCCGTATTCAAGCCTCGAATGAAGCATTGGTGGGACGTTTCTCAGATGGCGCAGTCTCTGTCGCCTGCAAAGTCTAGTGAACCGAATGTAGGGACAGGCGACTGCTCATAGCCCCAAAATGTACCGGTGGTGAAATTTAAACTCGAAAAAAAATGACGATGTCGAATTCCATGCACGTCTTTTAAATCCCTTCTGACACAGAATTAATTTTTCATAGAGGGGATTTTTATAAAACGAGGATGTCTACGAAAATAGAAGTGTCAGGTTGTTCCACATGAAATGTTCGAATATCATAAAAAAAGGAAGCACTTGCCTACTTACTTAAAGCAGTCCCCTTCTGTTTCGACAAACTTCAGCCAACGGGTAACAAGGCTGTGGACCTCACAGAGAGAAAACATCGGTGTCCGTGAAGCGAAGAAAGTGGCAACGGCATGAGACACAGCCTGGTCGTGTGGAAAGGTTTTTCCCAGGATACCGAAAATAGTGATGATCCATGGAAACGAGGTCTTGGAAACACACTGCTGGCCACCCAAAGTGCACCACCAAGAAGGACACGAGATAGCAAAGCCAGATTTACTGGACACGCAACAACAGATACAAAGATGAAACGATTGAGCTTACAGGCCCGTGCGACTTGCGAAACACGCAGACATCCATAGTTCGTGTGACCCCCATGGCAAGCAGTAACGGCCACTACACACCGCGCCATCGAACCAAACACGCTTTGGATGTGGGCTTGGGGTATTTCGGTCCAGGCTGCTTCCACACGTTGCCACAGTTCATCAGGCGTAGCCGCGGGTGGTGCTTGCCGGGCCACTCGGTTGCCGATCAGCGACCAGACGCGTTTGATGGGCGACATATCGGGAGAACAGGCGGGCCACGGCAGCAGTGACACCTGGGAGGCCGTAAAGAATTGTTGCAAGATGTGCGCCACGTGAGGGCGCGCATTGTCCTGTTGAAACGTGGCCGCTGGCAGGTCCTGCAGGTAAGGGAGGACTATCGGCTCAAAAACGTCGGAGATGTAGCGGTGGCTGTTGAGTGTACCGGCGAAGCGTACCAGAGGGGTGCGTGTGTCATATACGACTGTGCCCCAAACCTTAACACCAGGCGACGGACCGATATGCATAATGCAGGCGTCATACAGTCTCTCGCCGTGGTGCCGCCACACGTGGATCCGACCATCGTGGTGTTGCAGGCAGAAGCGGGATTCGTAGAAGAAGACAATGTCGTGCCATTCCGTAGTACAGGGGCGGCGTTCAACGGCCAACTTCTGCCGCACTCGCCGGTTGTGTAACGTCAAATGTAATCGGAGCAATGGGCGCCGTGCGACAAGTCCCCGATTCTGCAGACGACGTCGAACGATACTTGATGACAGATTGCTGCACAACACACCTTAATTCCTGCGCTAACGTTCATGATGTGGCGGTGCAAGCCGTCAATGCCCGCCGCACAACATGCCGGTCATCTCGTGCGGTAGTGCGTCGCGGCGGCGGCAATCTGTCATGTCGGTCCGCCCGTCCCTCCTGCACCCACCGAATCCATAATCGCCTCACTGTGGCTGGATGTTGTCCCACACGGGCGCCGATGTCTCGGTACAATAAACCACTGTCGCGATAAGTCGCTATTCGTCCTCTGTCGAACTCCGAAACGTGCTGGAATGGCAGCCGTATTCTGCGACGAGGCATCAGGAAGCTTCCAACGCACAGGTCCGGCGGCACAACACACTTCCACTACTTACACCCCACCTGCTGTGCACCCCTCTTATAGTGCTTCTCGGTGGCGTGCCGGGCGCACATGATTTGCATATGACCTGCAATGCTAATCGTTTGCACGTCTTCTCGCGGGCGACGCATGCTGCGAATTTCAGACCAATCGGATGCTTCCTTCTTGGTGTTGCATTTTGGGTGGCCAGCAGTGTAAGTAGGATGGGGCAGAGTTTCGTATTCCAACTGGTGGATTTGCCGGACGGACCTTTGAGAAACGTGTGGGCGGTTATCGTCGTGCAATAGCAGGAACCCACGCATATTGATCAAAACTGACTGCATGGTATTAAACATTCTGTGCATCTGCTGCATTTTAACACAATAGCGGTCTGAATTGATGACTCATCGGGTCGGAGAAGTGAATAATGGAGCAAGTCTGCAGCAGACCACAGTACCAAAACCAACATTTTCCCCGGGTGTAGGGTTGGCTTTGGGCAGTGTTGAGGTGGTCACGGTACCCAACCACTGTGCTGATCGTTTTTTCGTGAACGACTCACTTTTCATCGCAGGTTATAATCCCAAACAGGAATCCTACTGTCTGTGTCTGGCCACAAAGGAAGTTCACACCCCGCAGACGATGTGTCGTACTGGTTGCTGTAGATTCATGTGGCACCTAGTCATCCAGCTGTTCAATGTTCCCCACGGCCACAAGGCAACGGAAAACCGTCGCAGGATGGAACACGGACATTCGTTGAAATCTCACGGACACTTTTCTGTGGGTCAACTTCCACGATATTCTTCCACTCCTCATCTGTTACAGCTGCTGGCGGATAACCAAGAGGCTCATTTGCAAGGGTTATTTCGCCTGGTTGAAACTTTTGAGAACTGTCACGGTATGGTGCGTCCAATTGCAATACCTGCCCCAAAGTCGCATAAATGTTTCAGGCCGCTATCACTGCAGACTGTCCAATTTGAACTCACACTGAGAAATTACGTGTAACTGGCCTGTCTGAAAGGTCCAATTTGAGAGAAGCCCGTGCACAGGCTGTTTACCCTTGTCACAAAATGAGGCTCTCAACACGTCAAATACATATATACCAACCTTGTGACGTTCTTGGACAACATCGTTACCCTGGAGGGGTAGAAAATCCATCTGCTGAAAGTGAACATTTCATTTCCATCAGCGCAATGCACTGTACTGGAAATATTGCACATTATCCAAACTTGCGCGGTGCGCATCACAGTGAGTGAAACCAGTTACAGGAAGATTTCGTTTTCATATGATACCGAGATTCGGTAACAATTAGACAAGTATCTGCTTACATCCAGTAGCGGCAGAAATGTGCATTATGGAAAATCACAAACTGTGTGTAAAACAATCCTGATAGTGAAAAATATCGGAAGCAAAGCATTTTTGTAAATCGAACAGCTAGCACCTTAGATATCGAGGATGACGCCGAGCAAGTTTCTGATCCTGTAACAGAAAGAAACTAGGTGTAAAACGATCTAAGGAATAAGGTAAAAACTGTGCTACGAAGAATATATTTTTACAATCGGATATTAGGAGTCACAGGCAATCTTTTTAATAGATGTATACAACAGAGCACGGCAGTGGTAGAAGCGTACATTAAGAAGCATCTGCAGAATATCCTTCACAGGGGGAATGATGTGATAGAAAAATAATTTTTCCAATATGAATTTTTGAAACAGAAATGGAAAGAGAAATACTTAGACGTATGCACTCTCATTGGGAAAACTGGGCATTATTTACGAAGATAATGACTGACATTTTCAAAATTGCATACAGAAAATATTTTTTCATTCGGGTTTTCAAAAGAGGATTTCCGAACAGCAAATCTTCGCCAACCAGTGTCATACTTATTCCTTGTTAAGAAATACTTGCAGTAAATTGTATGAGACGCAAAAGAACTTTCCAAATCTGATTTCAATAGAACAGATATCCAGAAAGCTAAAAATAGCTAAAATATAATTTCTCGCTCCAAGCAGGAAAATTAGCATTCTATTTTGTTTGAAGTTTGAACGACCACCGTGAGCAACTCAGTGGGCTATAAGCAGTCTCCCGTCTTCAATTTAGGAACACTACGGGTTCCAGGGTAAGGGGAAAGCCATTGCCGTAAGATAAACAAACGGAACAATCTCGGACAAATGGTCAGAAGCCAGCTCTTAGACCACTGCGCCACCCTTCAGGCTACATACATTTGGAAAGCAAATGCTTATAAATCGTTATCCGTAGCAATGAATCTCTAGAGGAGAAATAATTTTTTAAGTTGAAATTTTAGAATCGTCGATACCCGAATGCAGTAGCAGCAAACATTTTGGAAACAGAGGTATGCACTTGCGACCTTAGCGGTGAAAGCTTTCTTTATGGAGAATTAGAAATCATATGCAAAATATGTTACAGTCCAGGCCTTCTACTATCGGGGAAAATTTCCCCTTTTAGGGAAATTTCATCAAAATCAGGCTTCATCAGGGGAAAAAGGGGAAATTTTCGTTCAAGAGATGAAAAAGCTTGAACTATAACTGAATTAAAAGTCATCCAACGAAATTATAACCGTAACTTCAATGAAGCAGATTTTGCGGTTTCAAAAGTCGTAGGTTTCTCCTTCTTGAGTTGAATCTTTTTACAGTAGACGTTTTGGCTGAAGATGACGACGCGGAGGTCGAGTGCTACTTAAGCTTGATAAGTAATACATGTGCTGTTTTTTCTTGATGCCGGTCTGTGAGAAGGAGGACAAGGTGATGAGGAAATATCGGCCATTGCATAGGGTGGCAGAATTAAAGGATCGGCGAAAGGAAAGAATAGAAGGAGAGACACCATTTAGGACTCACCCTCATTTCCTTTAAAACTACAATAAGCAAAATTCAAGTACACGGTAGGAAATGCACAGCTTCAATCCCGTACCTCAACTAATTCAAGAGAAAGGTTTTTACCTTTAGGCTGTAACGAAGAAGCTGTGCTTTATTCAAAGCGGTTATTGCTCTCCATCTTTATTGTTGGAGATGGCACACAGTAAGAGAAGAAATGTCTCAATAGGTTGTAGAAACGGAGATACAGGTAAAACCAGAAGTACGAAATACCACCTAGCGACAGAACTGTGAACTACAAACTCTTGAAATACAAACCCAAAGTGTTCCACATGGTAAATGACATCCCGTGTTAAATAGTAACACTATATTAGTGATCCGATTTATTGCCGTGGGAAAAAGACACATAAGCGTTTCCAAGATTTCGCACATCAACCAGATGGCTTTTTCAAGAAAATTAGACAGTTTTTATAGTTTCTGTCTAACTTCCTTGAAAAAGTCCATCTGGTTGATGTGCGAAATCTTGGAAACGCTTATGAGTCTTTTTCCTACGCCAATAAATCGGATCACTAGTATAGTGTTTACTGTTTACTACTTAACTGGTGTACTGTTCCTCGTTATCAATTTGGTATCCCGTGTTGATAGAATTTTTTAAATTGCTCATTTAGAAGTAGAGATATTAAGAAAAACAGAGAAAACATTGGCGCCCTTAGCGGCAAAATTGTGCGTTATTTTGCGGAGAAAATATTTCAAAGCGTTTTCATATGTGACCGGAAATCATTTTTCAGTATGGTTTTTTGTCCCGTAGATATTGCTGTAAACGGAAACGTGAACTTATTCCTTCTAGTAGCACACTTGTGCGTCGAGAAAATTTTGAAATTATATGCGGAGCAGTTTGTATCAGAAAAACTCCCCAGCAAAGAAAAAAATTTCAAATCGGTCTCTCTAAGAAGCACAGATATCGGCAAAAATAAGATATACAAAGTTTTTCCCCCAGGGGAAAAAAGTTGAAGTACGGGATTGAAGCTTTGCATTTCCTACCGCTATTTTAATCAGAAGGTACTCTCAAAAGATTTTCCGAGGTGAGCCGTGTCGGTCTACGACATAATTTTTTCCAATTTAGTTTTCAGAAGCTCAGTGTCTGTTGCAAGTACATCAGAAGCAGAAACAAGCATTCCGTGGTGGCCAAACCATTTTTGACCAAAAATGTAAAATTATATTCAAAACATTTACCTTCAGGGAGCTGTATCCGATGCAGGAAGAATTTTGCAAATCGGACTTGCAGAGGCATCGGGGGAAACAAAATTAACCTTAACGCCTCTTGGCGGAAAATCTATGCATTCCTTGAAAACGAGATTGTACAAAAACTAATCTTTGGTATAAATGGCATCGAAAGGGAAAATAATTTTTACAATCGGATATTTAGGAGCAAATATATGGAATAAAATGTATTTTGAATTCGTTATCCTCTGCATTTACGCCCTCTAGCAGCAAAGTTGTGGATCAGGAAAAACCGGATCATCGTTCTCATATTTCATACTTTCGAGAAAAAAAATAATTTTTCATAACAGACTATTAGTCACTGAGATATGGTGTCCAAAAGCAGACGGAATGGCGGACGGGAAAAGTGATAACATGAGCAACATCTTCTTTCATAAAAGACGTGCTAAACTGGAGTAGATTTGTTCTATCGTGAGGCTTCAGAGTTTCTTAAACTCAAGCAGCCGTGAAGGAGATTTTTGCATTTGAGTGATGTGGCAGTTAACAAAAATTTTCAACCAAAAAAAAAATATTTTTATTATATGAAGTAATTTTTCATTTTATCTGAAGGAGATTTTCCCGGTAGTAGTACATTTCGTTTAAAAATATTTCGTTCGCGCATTTGAGTACCTTTGGCCTGTATAGGTGTGAGACGTTTGCCATGACATTTGCTTACAATTTCAGGAAATTCGACGACATCCTTCTCGTTATAAAATGGAAATAAGCCTGCGCACTTGATGTCGAAAATACACTGACTTTAATGTTGTGGTGAAAGCACACACACGCAGTCTTTGACTTAAATAATATCGGTTTCACGTTGAGTCAAGAAACGGATCTTCTGCTCGGTAGCAGCGTAATTGGAATTTTGTTATTTCTGGAAGGTTACCTGGATATTTGGTTCATTATCAGTTGTGTAACAAGAGTCGATACCAGCGCGCTTTCCTATGAGTTTGGGACCGGTGAGTAAAGATACACAAAACCGATGTTGACTTCATCCGTGAAATTGAAGTCCGCTGGGACTCGACAAACGCGCTTTGCTATTCTTATTATTTGTTAAGGCTTACACACTCTCTTAACTTTGAGGAAATAATTCAGGACATGTTCAAAACGCACGCACACCACAGGTGCGGAAACTTTCAACTGGGTTACATAATTCTTAAATCTAGTATGGAACTGAATTTACACTCATTTCCGTGTACAGTAAAAATATGGTAAAATTTGAATAATAAGCTAGCTGAACAAAAATAGTTTATTTTATATTTATTTCAGCTGTTTTTATACAAATACATGTAAAATAATTGACATTAGTATGTTTATTAATACAAAACAGCTAGGAAGAGATGGGGAAAGGCCAAACAAAGACCTGACTAGTCTCCCTACGTACAGATATTCAGTCAAACACCACAGATACAGCAATCCGAATTATTAGAGTAATTTAGTGAACATGTTAATTTATTCAAAAGGAAATAAAAATAGACAATAATTAGAAAATAAACAGACATGTAAATAAAAAGATCTTTCTCCCCTAATCACCCATTAGGTTCACTGTCTCTCACATTTTCATTGCCTTCTCATACTAATATTCCCCTCATTTCTAATTTTTATGTAACAGATGAAGTTTTACAAATTTTGAAGATGACAATCCGATTTTTGGCGTAAATGTGACAAGGATGGTAAGTCAGATAATATCCGAAAAGTTGAAAATTTTCATCGTCCTCGAGTCCCGCTCCAGGATGATGAAAATTTTCAACTTTTCGGATATTATCTGACTTACCATCCTTGTCACATTTACGCCAAAAATCGGATTGTCATCTTCAACATTTGTATTATATGGCGCAATCCCGTATTTCTTTCATGATTTAGATGAAGTTTTAATTTCCTCTTAAGCCAATTAAAGTTATTCAAATCAGTAATATCATGTCGTAGTGAGTCCCAATATTGTAGTCCCATGTAGTTTATACTTTGCATTATATAATTAGTTCTGGGAAAGATTGGTTTCAATAAATCTTGATTTCCTGGTATTGTAGCTGTGAACAGATTTAGAAATCAGTATATATTCATTATTAATATTATTTTTAATCATTTTATGCATCAACGTACCTAAATTAAAGTTATATAACTGGCTAATGTTTAAAAAAAACATATTTCGCAGAGGAAAATGTCGAAAACTAAATTGTGCGTCATTTATAGGTGGAAAACATGTTTTTTAATTCCGATAATCTGGCAAATTTATTCTGTAATATCTGGTTTCTGGAAAATTTCATTAATTTAGTCTGCGCCAACGCCAGAATGTAATAATAGTCAAAGTGAGACTGTAGTAATGAGTAATATAACAACTTTAAAACCTTAATTGACAAAAGTGAGACTATCGAACCAATTAAACCTAAATTTCTTCTAAAGTTTAGCAACAAGATGGTCAATATGTAGGTTCCATTTCAAATGGAACCTACAAATTGACCATCAAATGGGAAGCTGCGTTGCAAATATATTTACTTGCAACGCAGCTTCTCCCTTAGCATTTCTGCTCTTGTACGCTGGTCGGCATAGAAAATGTTACTCCAGGATGTATTTGACGGAGCGTCATGCAAGTGGGGGGGGGGGGGTACTTGCCAGGAGATGAGTCAATTATACCTAAATTTCTCGAAAGTTTAACAACAAGATGGTCAATATGTAGGTTCCATTTAAAATGGAATCAACATATTGACCATCAAATGGGAAGCTGCGTTGCAAATAGTATATTTATTTGCAACGCAACTTCTCATTTCGCATTTCTGCTGTTGTACGCTGCTCGGCATAGAAAATGTTAATCCAGGATGTATTTGACGGAGCGCCTTGCAAGTTGGTGGGTACTTGCCAACAAACGTATTTGACGGAGCGCCATGCAAGTTGGTGGGTACTTGCCAACAAACGTATTTGACGGAGCGCCATGCAAGTTGGTGGGTACTTGCCAACAGGTGTATTTGACCGAACGCCATGCAAGTTGGTGGGTACTTGCCAACAGATGAGTTTTAACGTAGGACTACGTCTAACTCCGGTGATATTGTAGTATAAGGCGACTTACGGCCGACCTCTTGTGACAAAAATAGGTCCCAATTGAAATCATTATAGCGATAAAATACGTGCCACACACTAATCGTGTTAGCATATTCGTAAACAGCATGATGTCCAATTCATGTACTGAGTAATACATCGTGCTCGCGACGCTCCCATCGCTCCTTGTGCTTTTCCTCTGGATGTAAATCATATTCTTTAGACCTTAAACACATTGTGATGTGCCACTGAAGTGATGCATGAATCAAAACGGATAAGCCTAGCCGGCGTAATTCAGTCAGGAGGACATCACTCTTTGGTGTAGGACCGCGTGGGGTCGAATGCCATCACCTGAAGAAAAGGTTATTTCTTCACATTGACTACCAAATGTAAAGACGTATCTCCTCGCCACGAGGTTCGAAAAAATGCGTGGTGATTCCTCCACACATCATTTGGAATTAATATGTATTCCTTCTTTTACAGTGAGTTCCTTTCAAGCATGGTTTGTTCCCGGACCTGTAACCTGTGATTCCGTGCCCCCGCCTTTCTCTGCGGGGGAGAGCGTATGATGTCCTACTGAAGTTAAGCAGAAGTTCAAAGCATTAAAATGTGCTTCGGAACTGCCCATCGGCAAAAAAAGGGCATTTCTTTACACCATTTGTTTTCTCTTAACCCTTTAACATGCAAGAATGAGTTAACGCGGTATTAGCAGAATGGAGCTGAGCGAAACGAAACCAACCGAACGCGTGCGAATACACTCAATGGAAAAAACATTAGGGATACTTACCTAACAGCGTGTTGTTCCTACTGTAGCACGAATAACAGCCTGTACACACCAACGCATCAGCTTCATCAGATGCCGGAGGGTTTCCTAAGGTAATGCCAGCCATGGCTGAAACAGTATTGTCCACAACTACACTCGGGACATTAATCTAGGATCCATGGATCTGATATTCCTCCCCACGAAATCGCAGAATACTTCCACAGGATTTAATTTAAATCAGGGGAATTTGGGGGCCACTGGATTGTTCCAAACCCAGATGAGTGTTCCTCGAATCATGCCTGGCTAGTTGGGGAGGCGCATTTCCTTGTGAAACAGACCATTGGCCGCCGGATTCGAGAAAACCATGAAAGTGTCTAGGAGATAAGCACGCAGAGGTTTAGGGGCTTTGCAGACAAGATATGTGCCACGTGCGAAGACTCCAGAAACCAGCACAGTGCCACCTCCTCCTTTAACAGAGCCGATCTACCAAGATGGGGCCATGGCCTGATGCGGTTGATGCCACACCCGCACCCTCCCGTCAGCTCGGTACAGCTGAAAAGGGGATTCATCTGACGCCACGAAGCGGCGCCGTTGTGCAGAAGTGCAATTTTGGTGTTCCTGACACAACTCGAGGCGCAATATTCGATGACGAGCAGTCAACAGTGGCACACGAGTAGATCGTCTGCTCCTATAGTCCAGGGCATGCAGCGTGCGCAGTACAGTTCGCTCGCTGACGCTGCTTCGGCTTCCTACATATTACCTGGATGTGACTTGCGTCGCCATTGCCAAGCGGTCAGTCTGTTCGAGCCTAGATAATCCACGTCGGCCCCGGTCATCAATGGCATGTGGTCGTCCACCGCGTTCTATCTGTTCGCTGGTTTGTCAATGGTATACTCGCGGTATACCCTTGGTACGGTTGCCCTCGGGAATCTTATAGTTCTTACCAGATGCGCGATAGAGTGATCCATCTGTCTTGCGCGACAATGCGTCCACGATCAAAGTCTCTCAAATCACCAAGTTTGCACATGTTCGTCGATCGCGATACACTGTTGGGAACAACAGATCAGATGTAGAGGATTTTAGGAAGGGAGTGTTTGTCCCCAGGTCTGAAACAACCATTAAAAATAGGAACCTAGGAGATTTGAGCTAGAATGCCCGGTAGGAAAGTGACACGGAAGCGAGGTAGAAGACGCCCTTATTTACTACCGGGGGGCCAGTACCCGGGGCCCGACGGCTTAACGTGCCCATCCGACGCACGGCAGATATTTAGTGAAACGAGCGTTCGTACCGGCCTGGGATTGAACCTTCTCCGTGGCAGGCACAAACGCTGACCACTAGGCCACCAGCGGCCCTACTGTTGGGAAGCCATCCTGCCTGTCTGCCTATTTATTGCCTGCATTCCACTCTGCGCGGGGATGCCAATGTCAAGTACCCATCACCGCTATCTCTAAAGTTTTGTCTACTGAGTGTATATTCTCTGTCTAAGCAACGAGTGAGCCTGTGCATCAGAAAACATTGCTTTCCACTTATCTGTTTTATTCAAGGACGTCATTTAGTGGAATTATTGACACATTCTTACTGGCCGATTGACTGCTGAAAGGGCTATAAAAATGGCGACGAACCTACGAAATGACAAAGGAGAGTCACTTGTTCATGCCTTTGACATTATTAATGTGGCAGGGAGATTGACCCTTCCCCATGGTGTGTTGTGTCATAGTGAAGAAAATAAACGACTAAAAGGGAGACCTTGTTGCCCGTGGGAGATGTATGGCCGGTACTGCTGTGGTGTGGAAGGAAATTGGTTTGCTATAACTTTTACAGCCGTCCTTGTGGCCCAGTGGTCTAAGCGATGGCTTCTGATCATTCGTCCGACCTGGGTCTGGGTTCAAATCCCGGTGAGGCGTAGATGTTGTGTTTATCTTACGATGCCCTTCCCTAGAACCAATGGCTCTAAATTAGGGACGGGAGACTGCTTCTAGCCGACTGAGTTGCTCATGGTGCTCGTTAAACCCCAATCCTAAAAGTAAATACCTTTCACAAAATTCGGCAGCTATGTGAACATCTCTGTTTGAGAAGAGCAGAAAATTGTGGTCATAATGATTTCAGGAATATCGGTCAAGTTTAAAGGGTTGATAGTAAAGTTTTACCTCTCCCTATCCAAGATTTGCTCAATTACTGTCATGGTTTTCCCACTTTTCGATGCATTTGTCAATCTGTCGGTCTATCTAGAGTATACAGTTAATTGGTGGATGTACGACTGCCGTGAGAAATTTCATACTCTTTATGCAGTTGCTTTTCGCTGAATTGGGGCCATTGGTTCTTGAGGATAGGTAGAGCCAACGCCTTAAAGCAAACACTTATCAGGGGAATAAAGCAAAGGAGCCATCTTGGATGACTGACCAGAAACCAGCGCCTCTGACCACTCAACGATTGGGGCAGGCTATCACTCCATATACACATAGCAAAAATACCTATGCATCTCATTTTATGCGTATTTTCATATTGTCTAGTATCGGGGTCGGCAACATATGGCTAGTGAGCGAGATATGGCTCTTTGGGAATCTAAATATGGCCGTTTTGATACTTGAAGGAATGGAAAAACTTGCAAAGTTACAGCTTCTACTTCGAGGTAATTCTACTTCAGCGGGAAATCCCATTTATTCTCCAACGTGAGGGACAGGAACCTAAAATTACTAAACCCTTGACTATGACTGAAAACCTAATTTTCCAATGTTTGTGTATTTGTGAGTGATTGTGGGATGCACGGCCGCGACCCATCGTTTAAGCTCGTTCTCACTCTCCGGTGCAGACGGCTCTGTACCCGTTACACCCCTGCACAACTCCACGCTTTGATTCAAAGTTCAGTTCGGAGGAGCAACAGAGCGTTCTCCTCGCCGGCTGGCGGGTCATTCCTCAGCATTAAATCTCACATTTGGCAAGAGAGTTGAGTACAGGTACGCCGACATAATGGACCTATAACACTTCACCGTCACAAGTCCATCAGTGGTAGTCGATCTTTCGTAGTACTAGTTGTGAAATCTCCGGGGACAGATTAGCAGTAGTGTCTAAAACTAACGTTTGTTAAAATTGTAACATTTTTTGTAATTTTTCACTTGGAATATGTTTGTTACGAACGAGCTGAAAACCCGGCGTCAGCAAAAAAACACTCTCTTAATATTCCATCTCGCTTCGCTTTTCTTGCTTGCTCTGTGTTTTTTTCTTTTAGAAGACAGTTGCTATCAGTACTCTGCTAACTATGCAGGTCTGTTTCATCCTGCTTTAAAGTGGCGATTTTGTGAAACTATGATTCCGCTATATATTTTAATTCGAAGCGGGATCATATTAAATATGTGTAATCAAGATCGATATTAAATATTGTGCATACATTTTCGCAAGTATTGCCTGTGTCTGACGCCACAATTCACATTGTTCTTCTAAAAGTAAAGAATGTGTATTTTACGACTTTTTGTCCCTTTTTAAGTACCAAGTTGCCGACCCCCTGGCAACTTCGTACTTAAAGAGTTCGTTCCTAAAAATGGAGTTCGCTCCTAAATATAAATGCAATGCTTTGCTCCGTAATTGGGCAGAATTTCCTGGAAAAGTATTTCAATATCTGTAGCTAGTAACAGATATCAAGAGTGGTTCGAAAGTCTTTCCCTAATTTAGGAAATTTTAAAAAACTTATTGGAGCACTTAGAGATATAGGATTTGCTGCATTTGAAAGGTAAATATCTAATGATTTTTATGACACAAACTAATGCACTTCTACATGTTCCCCCTTAGTTGCATGGAGGATGTCAAACCTGTACTCCCTTTGGAATACATCAATTTAGTAGCAATCACGTTCACGATCCAATCCGCCTCAGGAGCTTTTAATCACTCACCTTCTTTCCTCTGTGTACTGTCTTTGACAAATCCCATAAAACATCCCCTGGAGTTAGAGAAGTTACCAAAATTGGGGAAACGTAATGAAAATTTGCATTTCCAAGATTTGATGGCTCATAACATCAGCTTTTTTAATAATATCATAAGATTATGCATCATTAGAAAGATAATTTAATGCAGAATACAATGCAGCAAACTCTGTTGGATAATCTTTATTCTATAAAAAGTTACAGATAAATAACCAGAAAGAGAAAACACAACTGACTTATGTAACAAGAAGTGGATTTTCTTCCCTCGAAACTGACCAATGAGACTAATTGTTCTGAGAGCCAATCAGGTGTTACTATGACACAACATGGCACACATTTGCGTTGAGAGATTTTTCGCGAAGAAAAAAAGGACCAAATATTCGTTTGTGCATAAGACCACACCAAACAGTAAATTGAGGGTTATGTCAAATATGAGTTTACGAGAAATGACGCTTTTCTGAACCACAAATGAGCAAATAATGTCTGTTAATTCTTCCTGATACGACAAATGGGGACTCATCACTAAACCGCGCACATTCTAGGAAGTTGTCGTTATTATCTAGTGATTAATTAAGTTACAGGGAAATTTGAACTGAGAGGTTCATCGTTCTGCTGCAAATGTTGAACAATCTGGACTTCTTATTCGTATAACCGTAGTCTTTTATTCAAAATTTGCGTCACACTTGTGCGGGGCAATCCCAACTGCGCAATACCTTGTGCGGTTGACTTCCTCAGGCTCCGAGAAAATGCTTTCCCTACTCGTTCCACGTCGCCATCCGAAAACCGTAGTTGTGGAATTATTAGGTTATGTAGCACACTTTCAATTTTCTAGAAACTTATCTTTTCAATGCGTAATTTCTTTAGTATAGGGTGATTCTTGCCAAAACGCGTACGGAAATTCATTTGCACTTGAATTACCACGGGATCCATTCCATTGCTCTTATGCGTCATAACTTGCATACAAATTGTTCGATTTCGTAGGAATTTTAGTATGTGTTAGGGTACCACCTGGGAGTGAACCCTATTGAAAATGGTAGAAATAGAGTCAAAGGTCAGGACAAAGGAGCGAGATCCATTCTATCGCCCTTATGCGTCATAACTTACGTGCAAATGCTTCTATTACGACAAAACGTTGATATTCAAACATTCAACGTGGATCAGAAACACGAAACTGAAATCGTCGCTCTTTCCACGTTAATAAGTGAGTCCCAGAAAAATTGTCATCGGCCGCAACCGGGAGTCGAACCGAGGGTTTTCCAGTTACGCGCCTGACATGCTACCACTGCACCACAGCGACCTCGAATTTTCACAGACTCACAATTGATTAACTGCCAAACTACATGGCAGGTTGCTTCATGGAGCCCCGTACAGTGCTGGGGATTCACCAAAGATGGAAAGCAGCAACTGTCCGGCGCGTAACTGAAAGACTCTGGGTTCGATTCCCAGTGGCGGTCGATGATAATTTTTCCGGGACTCACTTATTAACGTGGAAAGAGCGATGATTTCTGTTTCGTTTTTCTGATCCACATCGCATGTTTGAATTAATATTCCATCAGCCTCCTAGTTATTTGTTCAATTGCTGCTTTCCATCTTTGGTGGATCTCCAGCACTGTTCGCGGCTCCATGAAGCAACCTGCCATGTAGTTTTGTCAGTTAATCAATTGTGAGTCTGTGATAATTTGAGGCGGCTGTGGTGCTTTGGTAGCATGTCCGGCGTGTAACTGGAAGACCCTGGGTTCTATTCCCGGTGGCGGCCGATGATATTTTTTCCGGGACTCACTTATTACACTTTAGTATGTTGTTCCGGAGGTATACTACACACGTTCTGTTGAATATAGTCGGAATGGGATCAAAGCTCAGGACACAGTAGCCAGATTTATTCCACAGCCATTATCCTCATAACTTGACCAAAGATGTTTCTATTCCGACAAAGCTTTAGTATGTTTTTGCGGAGGTATACTGAAGCAATTCTGTTTAATATCATCGAAATGGGGTCAAAGGTTAGTACACAGGAGCGAAATTTATTCCATAGCTATTATCCTCATAACTTGAGTAATGATTAATGGTATGTTGGAAAGCGTATCATAATCAATGAATTGCATGGTTTTACTAACTTGTTAAATTAACTTTCATTTTATTTGCTTTCACTATGTAAACTTGAGTTCATTCTCTTCGAGCGTTTTCTACCATAACGTTATATTTTCTCGCTCGCTGAATGGCGTGGCAACAGTCTTGAGGTCAGACTGCATGATGCGTTCGTGTTGACAGATAAGAAGGAGATATATATGATGTTGAAGCAAACAGGGAAAAGATGTGGTGGTGTGGTTTGCGTAGTCGTGATATTGTAACGTACCAAGAGATGTGACGTACCTGCCCGAAGGACGCACACGACATAAAGGCAGATAGGAATCAGAATAAAACGTCCGCGTAGCTCAATTGGTAGAGTGACTTATTCCGGAATGAGGGGATCCGGGTTCCAATCCTGGCGTGGACAGAAATGACGGAGAAATTTACTTCGTTATAATGGCGCCCGAACTTTCCGGATGACCCGACCGTTCAAAATCTCGCATTGGTGTCATGTTATTTCCACACCGCGAGATAGGAAAACTAAGAGAATCCCTTCTCCAGCACTTCAAAAAAAAAAAAAATAAATAAATAAGGGGGAGAGGATGTAACGTACCAGGAGATGTGACGTACCTGCCCGAAGGACGCACACGACATAAAGGCAGATAGGAATCAGAATAAAACGTCCGCGTAGCTCAATTGGTAGAGTGACTTATTCCGGAATGAGGGGATCCGGGTTCGAATCCTGGCGTGGACAGAAATGACGGAGAAATTTACTTCGTTATAATATATGATATGTAGGGTACTGCCGCAAATGTTTGTTGTATGTAATCAAGTCGAACCTAAGTTGATAAAGGTTCAGTATTGTAACTGATATGGATGTGATTGTCTTTGATTAATGCGAAGCACCACATGACATGCTCATGCATTTCCTGGAACAACAAAGAAAGACGAATTTTGGAAATGATAATCCTTTCTTTTTTTTTTTTTTTTTTTTTGGTGTAATTATGACAAGAACGGTAAGTTAGAAAATATCCGAAAACGTGAAAATTTCGTCGTTCTGGCGAGGAAATCGAACCCGCGTCTCCCAGTTAGCCCTCGCGTAAGCTACCCACCACTACACCACCCAGAACAACCAAGTCTCAAGTTTCCGATTAATTTGAATATAACCATCACATGATTCGCTAGTCGAAGCAACCGGCATTCATGTTTAGCGAATCTGAAGGGAAAAGAAAAAGCAGATAAATCGTGAATGAAATACGGGATTACACCATATAATAAAAATGTTGAAGATGACAATCCGTTTTTTGGTGTTATATTGCTCCTCCGAGCAATCACGGGATAGGATTCTTGACCTCCCGATTCGCTAAACATGAATACCGGTTGCTTTGACTAGCGGATCCTGTTATGGTTATATTCAAATTAATCGGAAACTTGAGACTTGGTATGTCTTGGTGGTGTAATGCTTAGAATAACCGGGCGCTATCTGGGAAACGCGGGGTTCAATTCCCGCCCCAGGAGGACGAAATTTTCAAGTTTTCGGATATTATCTGACTTATCATCCATGTCATAATTACACCAAAAAACGGATTGTCATCTTCAAAATTTGTATTATATGGTGTAATCTCGTATTTCATTCACGAAAGAAAGACAATTTATGAGAGTAGTTGAAGTTTCCTCTGTTGCGGCTGCTGGGTCGTCTAATTTAGCTTAGTGTATAATTAAAGACTTTTGTGTGCTTAAGACTTGGAAGTTACAGTGCTATGAGTTGAACTTCTGTTATTACGATAGATAATGTTTTAAGTAGTGAAGTAAAACCGACTAAACGAAACACATTATAACTGGCCTGGTGCACACACTCAGCCCTGTTGAATCCTGAAATTCTTTGGTGATGATTTGCGCAGAGGAATGACGGTACCCATAGACGACACGTTTCAGAATTCTCTTGTCCCTTTGCGTCAATTAACATGACTTTCCTGAACGTTTCTAAGCAGTCGTGAGTCCCTCAAGTTTCCATTTACTAATAACGTCCTGAACAGTTGACAGTGGGTGGTACAACTGTTCTGCAACCTCACGCAAGGACAGGATGCCTCTACCGTACCCTACAAAGGCACCTCGTTGGAAGTCAGTAACCTCAACACGCGTGGCCATGTCTCAAGATTAGACAATATGCAAAGTCTGAGGAGCTTACCTAAAGGTTTAAAAGAAATCTGAGAAACGTGATCTATTGGAATGTTCCCTTTTTATTGTGGAAGGAGGTGTCCGGAGACTATTTTCCCCATAGGGTGTAACATCGATTCGGTTTGCTTTGGTTTCAGCTATACGTGCCTCTGGATAGCTCAGTTCCATAATGCGCATTTAATACGATGTTTCATTTGTGGCCGTGTACTTCCGCTTCTAACAAATCTTTCGAAGCTGTCAACGCGAAATACCACGAAGAAGATGTATATTTACCTATTCCCTATTAAAATCTTGTATCTATAAAAAAGTGTGTTTCATACAGAACCGCAAAATCTTTGCTGTTTTCTGTAACTTCTAACACCTAATTGATGGGATTTAAGTTCATTGATTTCCTAAAAAGCCGTATTTAGTGATTTTCTTTCTATCTTCGAACTTTCTCTCTCTTTCACTGACTAATGGAGACCTGGGAGAGAAACTCCAACAAAAGAAGAAAATCGATAGAATCGCTGAGAACTCGTCGAAGCTTTCTGCATTAGTCAAACAATCAGAATCAAATAGGTGCCTGGATGTACCTCGCTAACTTCATCTGCTTTTTCTTAAGTTTATGAAGCGGCGTCTTTTCTGAAATTACATCATTTCCACTAGAATAACGGTCTTCCACAAATTCAGGACATTTTACTGAGATCATCACTTTTTAATACGTGTCCCTATAAAGCTTCACCGAAATCACATCATGCATTCCTATGGCCCAAGTACAATTGCAAAGTCATTCAGGTTAGGCGGATTATTCGTAGCTCATCATAAGAGCTCAGCGGACCAAGCTTCGAATGTTTGGCTAGATGGGAATACAGCACCAATAAAAATTATAAAGAGAAGGAGATGAGATGATAGCATGTCTCTCAAGCTCTTGAATGCCACATTGGAAAAGTTTTTTCAGCTGCCCCGGTAGCGTAGTGGTTTAAGCGCTGGCCTGTGACCGTTCCTCTAAGTGGGTCAACCCTGGATGAGGCATGGATGGTGTGTATGTCTTACGTCACTGGCACTCTGCCTTCCCTAAAACCAATGACCTCAGATCAGGGACGAAAACTCCTTAGAAACCATCGAGTCATTGGCACTATGCTTTCCCAAAACACAATTAACCCAAATTAAGAACGGGGAAACTGCTTAGAGACCATTGATTTTTTCACAGAGGTCTAAAACACCCCCAGCCAAAAGTTTAGGAATGTCTTTCACTTATTGAAATGAAATGACAAGGGGATAAATATCAATGGAGATTATTTAACCCACCTCAGTTTTGCTGATGACATAGTCATATTTGCAAACACCGCCGCAGAGTATAGCCCAGGTACTTGCTGACAAGAGTAAACAATGAACTTTCAGAAAACAAAATTGATGTACAGATACCTGCCCCTGAATTAGAAACTTTTATGCAATACCGAGTTGGAAATCTTTTTGCATTACAGCACGTATGCAGTTTGGCATAAATTCCACAAGGTGTAGGAGTGCATCTATATGACTGAAGCATTCCAGGCGTTCACCAGACAATCCTTTAACTGGCTCAGATTTGACAGAAGAGGAATTTGCTACTGTACCTGTATTTCTAACATGTTCCATACATTCTCACTGGAGTTCAGATCCGGACTTTGTGACGACCAGGGAAGATGTTGGAAGCCGCTGTTATGCTCGCTGAAGCACTTCTAAATATCTCCTTTGCGATGGACAGTAGCATAGCCATCCATAGAACAACCGCCACTTGCTGGATACAAATCAGTATTGCACGAGGTACTTGATTGGCAACAACGTTCTGATAATCCTCGGAGGATGATCAGCCTTCCATCAAAATCAGCAAGCCTGTTCCGTACCATTAGAACCTGCTGCCCCACCTCCAGAACCTTGAGTTGCGTTTACAACGCAAGCCTGGCGCATTGTTTTATGGGTCTCCTGGTAAACTCCCTACCTGCCGTCGGTTCAGAACAAAGTCTACATCCGACTGTTCGGCCACATGAATTTTTTCCAGTCTCAGTCTTTCTGACAAAACTCTATACTAACGTTCTGGTTCTTCTCATAAATCAGTGGTTTCCGAATAGACACGTAACTTCCAATACCGATCCACTTCTATTCCCTGAGCATAGGTCGCTGAGATATGAGTCGGGAAAAAGAGTCAACAAAAGTTGACCAAAAGCTTCATTGAAGTTTATGGTCAACTGTTGCACAAATGAAGTACTGTTTCTTCGTACAAGCTTACCCAGACGACAGCGATCTTGTAGCTGACAAATCTTCATCGCGTCACAGTTGCGCCTCACCCGGGATATGTTACCTTTTGGGAAACCAGTCAGCTCTGCTTTTTAATAAATCGTCGGAAACGCACTGATGGCTCTGTGGTTCATGCGCTGGCTGGGTTGGAATCGCGCTGAAGCAGGGATATTGTGTTTGTGTTATGGCACTGATTCTCACCCTTCGCTGAAACCAGTGGTCCTAAATCATGAACGGGTGTCAGCTTATAGCCCATCAGGTTGCTTCAGGCAGTCTTTAACCCCCAACCCCCCCCCTCCACCCGAAAAATCGGGGCTTCAGCCAGACGAGCAACCACAATAAGCTCTTCATCAAACTCCGAAGTGTGACAAATCACCCTCAGCTACAACAGCGATGATCAGGGCAATGTGTCACAGCATACAGATCATCTCAGCATTCTGCGCATGGGCCTGCGTAGCCGAAGACCCAGCCGGACCCCCATGCTCACGGCACCTCATCGCCAACAACGCATGGAATGGGCCCAAGATCATCGGGATTGGACCGTGGATGATTGGGAGAAAGTTGCCTGGTCTGACGAATCAAGATTATTGGTGCATCACGTAGACTTCCGATCGCGGATACTCAGATTACCAACGGAAGCTATGGCCCGTGGATGCACCGTTGGGCGGAAACAGGCAAGCGGCGGCGGTGTTATGCTGTGGGCGATGTTTTCGTAGGAACTTTTAGTCCCCGTTATCCCAATAGCACAATCCCTGGTATCTGAACATCGTTGCGGACCAAGTTCACCCATCCATGCCAACTGTGTCCCCTGCTGATGATGGCCTTTACCAACAGAAAAAATGCGCCATGCCAAATTGTCAGAATCGTCAAGGAGTGGTTCGAGGAACATGCTGGTGACTTTCTGTTAATGCTCTGACCTCCAAATTCACCTGACATGAAAGTACCCAATGGAAAATGTGTGTTTCGACTTCGAAAAGCGGGCTCGCGCTCAATCACCACCATCCCGAAATGTACGGGCATGGGAGGACCTGTTGTTGACATTATTGTACCAGCTACCCCAGGACACTTATCACCACCTCATCGGATCGATGCCTCGCCGAGTGGCTGCTGTTTTGCGGGATAAAGAAAGTCCTACAGCTTATTAGGTAGGTGGTCATAATGTAACGGTTTATGGGTGCATGCTGCGTACGTGAAGTTTACGTAGATCTGCATAAAGGTTTGTAATTCAGTAGCCGGTCTGTGTTCAATGCTGTTGCAAGGACTGAAGGTTTCATGATTGATGGAAAGAATTTAAAAGTTATCTACACCAAAATTTACTTTGGGCAATAGATATCTAATGAGGCCTACATGGAAAAAGAAATTGGTCCGAGTAAGATCATTTGGAAGGAAACGTAAGGCTTTCAAAAGCAGTTTGTCATTATGTCTTAAAAGAAAAATGTACAATCAATGCATACTACCAGTTCTTACTTATGGGTCAGAGACATGTACCTACCTTAGGTACAAAAAGCACACAGCGGCTTTAGACAACTAAAAGAGGCCTGGATAGCTGCAAAACATGCTGCAACCAGGAAAGAAAAGAAGGCGAACTAGTGGATCAAGGAAATGACAAAAATGGAAGACATCATGATCAAAATTAAATCTAAGAAATGACAATGGAGTGGATATATTGCAGGAAAAACTGACCACCGATGAACAACTGAAATATAAAACTAGATGTTAAGAGACAGAAAAATATCAAAAAGACCACGTGGGAGATGTGTGGATGAACTTCGAAAGTGTGCCGGAGAGACATGGAGACGACTGGATAAAGACAACGAGTTGTGGAAGATACTTGTGAAGACTTTCCAGCTGTGTATTGATAATGCCTGATGATGATGATAAAAACTGAGTCTGAGCTCTCGAGAAAGATTTCTGAAAATGTGAAATTTAATTATAGTAATGCAATGTGTCTCAGTGAGCACTACAAAAGATTTAACGTTTCAATTTTCAAAATTACCTATACACTAAACAGCGGAAAGCAATCTATAACGCATAACGGACACGAAAAACGAGGCTTTTATGCCCTACCAACTGCCTCTTAAAGGCGAAACAGAACTGTGAAGAATTCGACAACTCCAATAAACACCTCTAATTGATTTCAACGACATAAAGAAAGGCAGTGTTCACCAGAATGCTTTTATCGATGGCTGCTTTCATCGAGCAAATGGGATCCATTAGAGAGGAAAAGAGAGCACGAAGACACAGTCTAAAGGATAAAACAGGATAATAATTTATAACGGGGTAAAGGAGTCCAAACGTTTGAATTGAGAAAATTTGCTCAGCAATGCACAGATTCCAAACGAAAAAGATATTTATGGGAAAAAAATGATATAAACCCTCTTGATGTCGAGGACCTAATTCATGGAGGGCAGGCGAGAATCAGGAAACCATAACGGCGAAAGTGCGTCGATAGAAACCTACCGAATTGGCTTTAGGAAAATAAGGGATTTAGCGACTAGAGAAAAGAAAGACACAGATCCTCGGGATTGTGATATCTTCTGTTGAGCATCAGAGTATGAATGTGTATCCAAAAGACATAGAACACTAAAGGTTTGGCCAACCGTTGAAGGAAACAGAAACAGCAATATTTTCAAGTTGCAGATAAAGGATTCATATTTAAAGAAATGCTTGAATGAAAAGTTATATCTTCTAGACGTCTGCACGGGGCTAGTTCATCCCGGGCTTTTTCGCACGTCTTTTGCAAAAACGATCGAGCTTATGTTACCGGTTTATCCGTCCGTCCGCCTCTGGACACCATATCTCTTCAACTGTTAGTCGGATTTGAAAAATTCTTTCTGCTTAGGGAAACTTGAAATGTTCGAATGATGCTCTTTTATTTCGTATTTTTTTACGATGCACAATTTTTTTCAGATTATATCAAATTCAAAATGCATTTTATTCCATATATTTGCTTCTAAACATCCGATTGAAAAAGAAGATACCTTTGTATTTCATTCATGTCGAAGACTATTTTAAGTATAGTCACTTTTTCAAGTTACGCATAGATTTTCCCCTAGGGGGTGTAAAATTAAATTGTGTTTTTCCCGATATCCTTGCTTCTAAAACTCCGATTTGAAAAAAATTCTGTCTGCATCGAATACAACTCCTGATGGGAATTTATTTTCATATAATTAATATTTGGTAAAGAACGGTTTGGCCACCAGGGGGAATAAGTTTTAATTTCTGCTTCTGATGTATTTGCAGCAAAATCTGAGCTCCTGAAAACTCGATTGAAAAAATTATTTCGTGGACCAATACCACTCACATCGAGAAACCTTTTGAGAATACTTTCTTCTCCATGCGTGCTTTTCCCGCTAGTGGGCACAGATGCATATCTTATATTAGTCGATATCTCTGCTTCTAAGAGTCCGATTTGAAAAATTCTTTAATTGTGCAATGTTTCTCATATGATTTAATTTTTTTCATAGCGCACAAGTTTGCAACCAGAGAGCACAAGTTTGCAACCAGAGAGCACAAGTTCAGGATTCAGTTAACAGCAATATCTGCTGGATTAAAAACCCGACTAAAAAACGTCTTTCTTCGGTCATATACTACTGTTTCACATACCAATTCCACTGAATTTGAATAACTTTGATAAGTTTTATCGCGTTAGAACGGAATCGAAGGACGTGCTCATTATAAACGTAAATTCGTTGTCATCTTTCTTGTTGTTTTTTTTGTTTTTTTTTGCAAGACATTTGTAGAATAAGATCGTGCTTGTTTTATCCCTTTGTCCGTCCGTCTGCCTGTGGACACCATGCCTCTGCAACTATTAGTCCGATTTAAAAAAAAATAATTTTACATTGGAAAGCTTGTAGTGTGAGAGTGCCGGTCCTTGCATTCAGTTTCTTTTCCAATGCCCAACTTCGCCGCTTTAGGGCGTAAATGCAAATGTCATTGAATTCAAAATACATTTTATTCCATATACAACGGCCGTTACTAAGAGTCAAATCATACAAAATGAAGAAATATAGGTACAGCAAAATATATGTTATTCTTTCTCAAAACATCTTTCCTCGGGTGATATGCAGTCCACTTTTCAAAGCATCTGGCGAAAGCATTTCGTGGAAGCTGCTTTAGTGAGCTCTGTACAGCTTGAATAACGTCAGCATCTGGATTTAATGTTGCGCCACGGAACTTCTCATTCATTGTTGCAAACAAACAAAAATCGCACGGGGCGAAGTCAGAACTGTGACAATACTGCATTTCGTAAGAAACTATTGAACACATGCAGCCACATGTGGGCGGGCGTTATCATGGTGTGGGGTCAACTTGCCCAACAGTTCCGGTCGCTTAATCGATATGTGTTGTCGCAGACGCTGATTGAAATGTAATATCCACAAGTGACAGTAATTTGTGGAGGAACGTCATGCTGGTAGTAATACTCAGCATTGAGAGTAATTTGTGGAGGAACGTCATGCTGGTAGTAATACTCAGCATTGACAGTGATTTGTGGTGGAACGGCACACTGGTAAACTACACCTTTATGATCAAAGGAAATTATCATCCCAGTTGATTTGGTTTGGCGGTCTTTTTTCGGAGGAGGCGGTCCTGTTTGTTTCCAGACACTCATTAGGCGCTTCGTGAGGGTGTCAAATAGTGAACCCATGTTTCATCGGCAGTTATTATTGTGTTTAGAAAGTTTGGATCCTTTGCAATAATTTATTTCCACACATATGACACACCTGAACTCTGGCTAACAATTGTTAACTCGTCAGGTGATGAGGTACCCATGTGGAACACACACGATGTAGCAGTAATTCGTCGCGTAGAATGCAGAACGCCAACATTTTTGAAATATTAGTTCACGAGCTATGTCTTCGCACGTCATTCGTCGATCTTCTTGCAGGATTTCCCAAACAGTGTTAACAATACACTCCGTAAGAGCTCTTTCAGATCGACGAGGCCTAAGAGCGAGTTGTGCCGAAAAATGCTCTTTCTTGAAGTCACGGTTCTATCTAAAAATCGTTGACTCACTCAAACATTCATCTTTGTAAGCTTTTTCATTAAATCAACTGTTTCTGGGTCCGTTTTACCTAAACGATAGCAAAATTTTGTCGCACAACGCATTTCACGTCTTAACACTAAATCACTCACCTCCATAGCTGTATGGCGAAATGCATACGTACCTTAAACAACTGCGCAATAACAAAACCAGAATCATCTGCCACGGCTAATAACTGTTGCCATAGATACTTCCTTAATCCAGTAAGTCGTCTGCGTGTTTATTTTCCCCCTTCGCACTGTTGCCAACCCTAAAGAAATTACTCTCAGTTTTTAGGAAACTGCCTTTATATTCGCTGCCAAAAATTAGATTAAAAAATTGTCTGTGGTTCACTTTGTGAATTAACGAAAAATGATTTTTTCGTTATTTTACGAAAGGAATCACGGAAAAATTGAAAAATAGTAAATTAACGAAACACACTATATTGACAAAAGTCACCGGACACCTAGAAGGAAACACAGCATAGCATTTACTGGCATGCATTAGTACGGTGACGGTCCACCTTTGGCCTGGGTTTTTTTATAAAGGGCTGTACGTGTTTACACAGCAAATTGTTTTTTGTGACACTCATCTTGTATTTTTTTTTCCTACATTGACGTTCAAGTTAGTTCGTCTTTAGTTTACATTTTGAGTATATATATTGCAGTTAGTCATTAGCATAGTGCTGTATAAACATAGATATTGTTTCTGCAGTGTAGTTTTTTGTAATTTTGTTCTATTTTGTTTCCCGAACATGTTTGCACTGTGCTGTATAATTGTACATAGTTTTCAAAATATTGCGGAACAAGTAATCCATCTTATTTGCATCAGAAAGTCCAAGTTTAGTTATTTCCTGTTATTAAACATTCCAATGATTTGTCTGATAATCAGTTTTTTTTTTTTTTTTTTTTTTTAATTGCATAGTACTGTACATCCTTGTGAATATGTTGTGTTAAAACTCACTGTCATATCGTACCTTCTTTCAAGAGACATGTTGACTAATGATTCTTACTGTATTTATTTTTGCACAAGTTAGTCAATTGCATGGTGTTGTACTCATGAGTAATACATTTTGAAAAACATTTTACCTATTTTGTTCTTTTGTGTGAGGTGATGCGCTTGGTACTATCATTCCTCTATCACTACATATGGATAGTAAGAATATGTTAAAGCTTTATTCATCGTGTGTTTTCTTATTATACTTACATTTTCTATCTGGTCAACAGAATAGTGTTACATTTCTGTATATGGTCCGATTTTGATTTGTAACATGTTGACACTGTGCTGTATATCTGTACATTGTTTTTGAATATTGCCGAACAGGTAATATATTATATTTACACCAGGAAGTCCAAGTTTGTTCTTCTCCTGATATTCATCATTTCATTGATTTGTCTTATGATCAGTTTGTCAATTGCTTTGTACTGTACATTCTTGTAACTATGATGTGTTACACCTTACTGTCTTATTGTATTTTTTTTTTTTTTTTTTATTTATTTATTTTTTTTTTTTGCAAGAGAAATGTTGTCTCCAGAAGCTCTCAATATTTTCTTGAACAAGTTTGTTAATCGCACAGCAATGCACTTATGAGCAATAAGTTTTTTGTTAAAATCCTTCCTAAATGCCCAGACATGCTTGTCGCTGTTCATTTATCACGAGCTGTAATTTTGCTCCATTTTTCAACTTGTGCACTATGCTGTATATTTTTATATAGGTTTTAGTAGTTTAACGATCTTTGATCGTATTTTATTTGTATTTAGACGTCCTTATTAGTTCGTCTCCTGATTTCTACCTTGAATAAAGATATTTTGAAACCACCTTTGGCCTTAATGCATGCACTGACCCTTCGAGACATGCTTTCGACAAGGTTTTGGAACACAGCGATAGGCATGCGCTTCCATTCAGTACATAATGCTGCAGCTAACTGTTGCTTAGTAGTAGGCCTTGCTTCCAAACTTCTTATGCGACGCTCTAATTCATCCCATAGGTGCTCTATGGGATTACAATCAGGGCTCTGTGTTGGCCAGCACACACACGATACAAAATTGTCGTCACACCACGCTGTAACAGTCCTTGCTTTATGGCTCGGTGCATTATCCTGCTGCTACCAACAAGGCTCGGTTCCATAGTATTGCCACAGTGTTGGTAGCGCATAATTGTCCAGAATATCGAGGTAGACGTGCTGGTTAACAGATTTATCCACGACAACCAATGGGCCGGGACCATACCACGAAAAACACCCCACACGGGTACACTGCCAGCTCCAAATTTCACCGTAGGGGCATAGCACTCTGGTTAATATCGTTCCCAAAGCTGCCTCCATACTCACACACGGCCATCAGACTGATGGATCGTTTATCTGGATTTTTCAGTCCATAGGACTCGCTTCCATTGATCTAAGGTCCCGGATAAATGTTCTTTACACCATGCTAAACGACGAGTAGCATTCCGAGTGGACATGAAAGGCCTATGAGCCGCCGCACGACCACGGTAACCCATGGAATGAAGTTCTCTGCGAATGGTACTTGTACATACCGAGGTTCCAGCATTGTTACTCACGTGTGCACTTAGGTCTTGTGCAGTACGACCTCCTGAGGTTTCGACCTCCTCTATCATTGATTTTCTTTGATCCGCCGGCACGTGTTGCTGCTTCAGGCAACCCATGTGATTTCCACTTATTCAGTACATCCAAAATAGGTGATTTGGGTATGTTTAACTGCCTCTCGGTTTCTCTTATGGACAACCCACTAATATAACACCCAACACTATTTCCTTTCTCAAAGTCAGTTCTCTCCCGCCGCGATATTTTCACTGAACCTCACCGTGCGATATTATCGCGGTGCAGGCTTGCTTTTATACCGTTTGTAGCTGTACCGCGCATCTTAACAACGCAGCGGATCCGTTCATTTGCTTTTGAAGGAGTGTCCGGGGACTTTTGTCAATACAGTGTATATCTGATGCAACCGTTTCCTTTAAATCTGGGAAAAATAAGGAAAATTATGAATGTTTAGAAACCTTTCCGCAATTCCTTTCTTATACCGACGGTAAATTGCCGTTTGTAAGAGGTCTCAAAATTTTGAATTTTCAGAAAAAGTCTTGAAAAATTTCCGGTTATAGGAATGATTCGCGGGAATACTTGAGGTTTGAAGAACTATTAAAAAAGAATGTATGACCTCTGTGTATCATACTCTAGACCGCTTAAGACAAAAGCTATTAGAGCTATCAAGAGCAAATTTTAGAAATAGAAGATTTGTGAAACAATACTATGAAGCAATATATTTGTCCTTTTCTTAAATATAGTAGAAAGCCATTGTCAGTTTAAAAACCGTTACAGTTCTAAAGCAATTTTTTACTTCGAAAAACCGCGATGAAAAAAAAATACGTAATTAAATCCTCCTAAAAAAACAAAAAATATTACAAATGATTCAGAAACATAATAAGCTCCAACAGAAAATAATATGACTAATTCACCCACATTAATAACAACAACAATAAGAGAAAAAAAATCATTGAGCTATTGGAGTTGCACCTTACATGCGAGTCTTAACGAGAATCTCAGGCTCAGCGGTAAGACACGTGTTTACCCTTTGAAAGGTCCCTGGTTCAGGTACGAACAAGGAAGAGCCCGGTAACTTAGTACGGCGTAAAATAAACTACCCGAAAAAGTTAGAGTCGAATGTATTGCAAAGTTTCAGCGAAAAAAGCAAAGCTGATTTTTCTGAAAAAAACGAAATTGCTGATTGCGGAAATTCTGTCACAATACTGAAGTTAGAAAAAATGGAAATTTCGTGAGAAGACGGACACCTGTATAACTGCAAATTTGCTGCACGTTATTTTTATCAATTTTCCATGAGTTCGCACCACTTATTTCTTACAGTGTACCTTGTATATTTTCAATGTATTGAGCTATCTATGCCTTAAGAAAAACAAATAATTAACACAATGCCTTCTGCTGATATCAAATAGCAATTGTTGCAGGCGTGTGTACTAAATTGTCATCTTTGATCAATTTCAAAAGCAAACTTTCATTAGCGAAGAAATGTTTATTATGACTCCAATGAATAGCGTACTTTCAGTTAAATTTTATTCTCCTTAAATACCGCTTTAATAAATCCAAATATATTTATTGTGTGCATGAATTTTATTGACAGTTCTCTTCCAACATCCCCTATTTCACCATTTTGGATATGGATGACATACTCTGCTATCACTTTTCATTTAAAACCTGGCCCCCATGACCGAAATCTTTCAACACCACTGGTCTAGAAAATAAGAAATAGGACTGAGATAAATCCTGAATGTGTGCCTCAGACTTTCGTGAGACCGCAGGATTTCTTTGACATTTTATATTCTACCGGGAAGTACAGTCGCGGTTTTCTACATCACACACACTCAGATACTGTTTAACTATCAAGAAGACTTTTGCTGTTCAACTGTCCGAACTCTATATCATTTAAGTTAAAATATGATACAACTTTTTGGGGCTGGAAGAATGCAATAGCCCCTACTTTCCTTAGTCGTAGAACACGTTAAAAACCTTTGAATTACAAACACTTTATATCATTGTGTTTCGGAAGCAGAGTGCGGAACAGTGCTTTCAAAACAGTGTTTCTGACTGCTAGCGACAGCTACTACACATACCGACTACTGAATTAGAAACTTTTATTCAATACCGGATTGGACACACTTCAGTCCGAATTACAGCACGTATTTGACTTGGCATAGCTTCCACAAGGTGTTGGAGGGAATCTACGTTTACAGAATACAAGACGTTCACCAGAAAGTCCTTTAACTAGCTCACATTTGACGGAAGAGGATTTTGCTCCCGGTACGGATTTTCATTTTTTCACAATGGGGTTCAGATCCGGGCTTTCTGGCGGCCAGAAAAGAGTGTGAAAGTCGCTGTCATGCTCGCTCAACCACTTCTGAACATATATTGCGCGATTAACAGTAGCATTGCCGTCAATGAAACAGCCGTCGCCTACTGGATAAAAGTCAACTGAACACCCGACCTTCCAGCAATATCCAGGAACCCGTTCAGAACCAACAGAGCGAGCTGCACACCATGACACCACCTCCAGATCTTGAGTTGTGCTTATAAGGCTAGCTAGGCTCAATGCTACATGGGGCTCCCACCAAACTCTTTGCCTACTGTCGGTACAGAATACGGAGTACCGTGACTCGTCGGACCACAAGATTTTTCCCAATCGTCCAGTGTCCAGCTACGGTGTTCTTGACGTCAATGTACACGAACTTTCCGGTTCTTCATAGAAATCAGTGTTTTCCGCATGGGCATGCGGCTGCCAACACCGATCAACTTCAATTCTTTGCACATATCTTGCTGAGATATAAGTCAGGAGCAAACTTCATTGAATATTTCAGTCAATTGCTGCACACAGGAAGTCCTGTTTTCCGTACAAGCCCTCGCAGGCGACGGAAATCTCGTTCTTGACAGGTTGTCGTCGCGCCAAATTTATCCCTCTTAGATAACTATCGTGGATTATTTTTGCACTGATTCAAGACCCAGGATATCTCACCTTTTGAGAAACTAGTCAGTCTTGAAAATGGTTGCACCAGCCGGACCGGCACCAACAAAATAAGCCTTTAATGGAACTCCGAAATACCCCTTGTTTTTCCTATTGTGATCTACATTACTGACGATCAGTAGTTTTAAATAGTTGCCTAGATCCGGTCCCGGACAATTCGTCCACTGACGTTTAGTTCAATGCCGTCAATGCTGATTCGTCCAAAGGAACAATTGGTCCAATGGACTATTCGTCCAATGTACGATTAGTCCAATGCCAATTCGTCCAATGCCGATTCGTCTAATGGTACGATTGGTCCAATGCCAATTCGTCCAATAGTACCATCCTATTAACGGACATTTTTTTAAAGAAAGGAATAATAATTTAAGTCATTCTCCTTTTTATATCCTTTTCAAAACTGATTTCCATATATTTGATATTTGAAAACATTTCATAAACCCGATAAAAGACACTCAATGGAACATTTCTCAGCTGTTAACAAAGCACCTAGCACGCGGGCCTTTACAGAATATTTTAAGTTACAACCTAGATATTTGACATTTGTAAACATTTTATAAAACCTACGTAATAAGAGACACTCATCGGAATATTTCTCAGCTCTTTGCGAAGCACCCAGGCCGCGGGCCTTTTTATAAAATTTTAAGTTACAACTTAGATATTTGGAATTTGTACACATTTTATAAAACCTAATAAAAGTCACTCAGCGAATTATTTCTCAACCATTTACAAGGCATCTAGGCAGCGGGACCTTTTAGAAGATTTTTAGTTACAACCCAATAATTTGGTATTTGTAGACATTTTATAAACCTAATAAAAGGCACTCAACGAATCATTTCTCATCTTTTTGCAAGGCACCTAGGCCGCGGGCCTTTTTAGAAAATTTTAAACTACAATTTAAATATTTGGTGTTCGTAAACATTTTATGAAACCTAATAAAAGGCTCTCAACGGATTATTTCTTAAGGCCTTTTCACTCTTAACAAGATAAATAGGCCCAGGACTTTAATATTCAGTGCCTAAGTAAAACGGCAATATTAACTTGACATGAGAAAGTTGGGAATATACCATCGGTAGAATAGGAACACTTAAAAAGGCCTAGGCCCTGAGAATTAATATTTAGTGCTTAAGTAAAAGTGCAATATTATTAACTTGCCCTGATGTGTAAACTTTGTGAATATGGCATCGATAAAACACAAACTGTCAAAAGGTCCTAAGCGTAGACCAGTGCGCCAGTGGGGCGGCTGTGATGCCTTAATATTGAGGACACAGAATTTCTCAACTCATTGGGCTATAAAGAGCCGTTCGTTCTGTAACGTACCAGGAGATGTGACGTACCTGCCAGAAGGATGCACATGACTTAAAGGCAGATAGGAATCAGAATACATGTCTGCGTAGCTCAGTTGGTAGAGCGACTTGTTCCGGAATAAGCGTACTCGGGTTCGAATCCCGGCGTAGACCGAAAATGACGGAGAAATTTACTTCGTTATAATGGCGCCCGAACTACCCGGATGACCCGACCGTTCAAAATCTCGCAATGGTGTGATGTTCTTTCCACACCGCGAGATAGGAAAAATCAGAGAATCCCTTCTCCAGTGCTTCGAAAAATAAATGTGTGTGACGTTGCATTCCACACACCAGATTGACTGGGAGTTCTCAAGTGCACGTTCTTCAGTGGTTGTCTGCCTGCAGCGATTCATGGTCACGGCTGATCCGTGGGCCATGCCCCCGGCCCTCTTTCGGGGGGGGGAGATGTGACGTACCTGCCAGCAGGACGCACATGACATAAAGGCAGATAGGAATCAGAATACATGTCTGCGTAGCTCAGTTGGTAGAGCGACTTGTTCCGGAATAAGCGGCCTCGGGTTCGAATCCCGGCGTAGACCAAAAATGACGGAGAAATTCACTTCGTTATAATGGCGCCCGAACTATCCGGATGACCCGACCGTTCAAAATCTCGCATTGGTGTGATGTTATTTCCACACCGCGAGATAGGAAAAATATGAGCAGCACTTCGAAAGAAAAGAAAAATAAGGGGGAGATGATGTAACGTACCAGGAGATGTGACGTACCTGCCAGAAGGACGCACACGACATAAAGGCAGATAGCAATTAGAATCAATGTCCGCGTAGCTTAATTGGTAGAGCAACTTATTCCGGAATGAGTGGACCCGGGTTCGAACCCCGGCGCGGATAAAAATGACGGAGAAATTCACTTCGTTATAGTTCCTAATATAAGGATACTGGTTCCAGGGAAAGGAGACAACCATTGTCATTAAACAAACGCAACATCTATCCTTCAGCGGGATTCGAACCCGGACACATCTAGGACGAATGGTAAGATATCTGCACTTAGACCAAGGCGCCACCTGTAATGGCTTCATATTCAGAACAGAGAATTTCTCACGAAATTTCTTCTGATGCTGTTAGTCGTCGTATCAAGTTAATACAGTCTTTAAAGTATCTTCTTTCCATTTTATGATTTAGCTTACACCCTGCAAATTTCAAACTGCCATTCTTAATACCTGGTATTAAAGGTACAACGCATTTTCTTTTTGCTGTAGCCTATGATATGTCGTCTGTTACACTAAATATATACATTTACTTAAACGTCAATGAAAAAACTTCATTATCTGTGCCTCTAAGGTTATGGAAAGTCAATCGTGTTAATGCTTTTGACAAGTATGCATCCGATAATCCAGAAGTTCCCGCGGTTATTTAGAAAACCACAGCAATCATGTTTCCGTGGTTTCGGTGAATGTCAAATGACTCTGTGTGCATGTAAGAGTCCCAAAAATAAGAGAACGTAACGTCTTAGTTAAATCTAATCAGAAATTCGAATAAAGGTTTTCTCTCATAATCCATAAAAGAACGCCTGAAAATATCGAAAAAGGAATCTATTACAAGTCATAGAAATAATTCTAATCATCCAAAGTCTCATTTCCATTTCGCGGATAGAATTGTTCAGGTAGAACCGAAATTGAAAATCAGGAAGTTTATATTTAATTCATGACAACATCAAAGCAATCAGATGACGTTAAAAATGTTTCTTTTTGACAACGGCCAGTAAGCAGTCCTTTATCTTTAAACCAATTAAGGGTACATGTATGTCTGTTAGCGTGACCGTAAAAATTAGTATCGACACTGCTTTCGTGCTCTTAACTAAATTTAGCCTCCAAAAGGTGGTTCAGAATTCTTAAGCGTCTCTTTCGAGTAGGCCGAAATGTCATTTTCTCCACAGACACGGGATTTTAAAACGAGATAAAAGAAAATCATCATCTCAGCAACTTGTATCTAGAGATATTCTGTTTGATTAGAAAACACGTACTATATTATCACAAAAGGAATTCCAGAGTTTCCCAGAAAGGGCATTAAAATCGTTCCCATAAAAATAGGCCACATT
Organism: Macrothele yani; assembly: GCA_039090855.1. Classification (NCBI taxonomy): domain Eukaryota; kingdom Metazoa; phylum Arthropoda; class Arachnida; order Araneae; family Macrothelidae; genus Macrothele; species Macrothele yani. Next base: position 88,833,736 of record CM076992.1, read on the forward strand.
TCTATTAAAGTACTGTGTTCGTAAATTAATGCTACAGATGAAAGCCAGGAAAAAAAACAGCTAACTGCTTTAGGATTTATTGTTATATATGTATAAGCTTGTATTCTTCAGTAACAATAACTGTAAGAAACAATATAAGACAGTTATTTTATATACTATTAAACAAAATATTATCACAACGTTTTGTTTTGTTGTGGCTTTTTTCGTTACCTAATTGCTAGAGAACTATGAATCAGAGTTGGGCAAACTCGTAATTGTATTAATCGGTAATGCATTACGGCGTAATGGTAACAAGAAGTTAGCGTTACCATTACATGGTAATGGCGCACTGGTCATTAGAATTACATGGTAACTGTAATGACATACATATGAATAAACAAAGACACCGCTCTTCCCACGTTTAGCAACGCACAGCAACCGAAAAAAGGTTATTCGGCCGCCGACGGGGAATTCAATCCCGGTTATGTAGCCGAGCCTAATAACAATTTTTTGGTTACTGTTCGTTGCTAAACGTGGAAAGAGCGATGTCTTTGTTCATTCACTGACGCTACGTGTTTCGAGGATTTTCGCTTTGGATCTCGCTCTTTGGATTTAACTGCTATAATTAATATATAGCCAGTGCCATTAATGCCCACCAGATGGATACGTCTCAGTAGCTGAGCCCATCTTATGGATTTATAATGTCAGATGCTGACAGAAAAACGCACATAGCGCCGTGGATTGTTGGCCACCGTGGTGTAAGGCTAACGCGCTAGGCTAGATATCGAGAGAACCAGGATTCTATTCCCCAGCGTCTGCCGAATAACAATTTTTCGGTTGCTGAGCAACGTAGAAAGAGCAATGTCTTTGTTTATTCACTGACGCCACGTGTTTGGAGGATTTTCGCTTTGTAATGACAAGTAGCAGTTATCCATTATAATCTTAATTGTGAATTATATGTTGGTAATTAACCAATAACTAATGGGTAACAATACAACGTGAATAAACCAGCAACCAGTACACCCTTACAGGTTGTGTAGGTTATTTGATAATTGTTCCACCCCTCGGACCTCAAATGCGTGCATGTAGGTATTTGGGATTGTACGTGTATGGCATGAGTAGTTGCCCCGTCTTCGCCGCAAGTAAAGTGATTTGAACGAAATAATACATATGAAGTAAGTACGAATAGGGTGTTCATTTCGGTTAGAGAATAGTACAAAACTGAAAGAAAGATCAATGCCGTTTCATGTGATCTTAGTCTTCAACAAAGAACAATTCACTGAAGCACAGAAAAAAAAACAGCCAGGAAATAACAAATTGTGCATTAAACGCCTATGGAAACCACTCTGAGACACTACATCACTTGAATCTTCTAGAATATTCTTGATTACATAAAGCTCTCCTACTTCCCACTGCGCGATCCTTCTGGAACATTCTACAAACGTCTAACCCATTCTTGCCGCTTCTAGAACATTCTATACGACAGTTCGGTCTCTGTCTGCTGTGTTACATGACCGACTTTTCTAGACATATCTTTTGGCACACGTACATTTGTGTAAACGCAAGTATGTAATTATTATTTGAAAATTTTGTAATTTCATTACCAAATAATTCCACTGCGTTTGAATGGCATTATTAAATAATTGAATTATATCCTCTTCATTGTAATGCATTACAGATTAATTACATTACCTTGTGCAAACCATACTTGGGATTACCTTGTAATGCATTATCTGTTACACGTTAATTGTAATCTGTACTTCCATTACTTTGTAATGTATTCCGGCCCAACTCTGCTATGAATTGAGAAATACTTTACAAAATGGCATTGCCGCCCCGGTGGCGCAGTGGTCTAAGCGATGGCCTCTGATCACGCATCCGAAAGGGGTCCGGGTTCGAATCCCGGTTAGGCATGGATGTTGTGTTTGTCGTACGGCACTGGCTCTCTCCCTTCCCTGGAACCAGTGACCCTAAATTAAGGACGGGTGACTGCTTATAGCCCATTGAGTTGCTCACGGTGGTCATTAAACCTCCAATTAAAAAAAATGGTATTACATTTTAATTCATTTAATGATCCTACTGTTACATAATAAGGTAATAATTCTAAACAGTTGCATATGCTGTAAGCCTAAAAATAACAGCAGGGAAGATAAAGTCCACGCAGAAACCTGACTTAGCCTCGATCTTCCAAGGTGTAAGTCAATCCAAGAGCATGCACATAATGACAGCATCAAGGTCAAGGGAGAAAAACAAAGAAATAAAGAATGAAGGGGACGAAATAAAAAAGTAGCAGGTCTAAAATGCAACATGTTAACTAAATTAGATACCTAGTGTTATATTCAATAGGCAGTATATTAAGTCAAATAAAACATTAAGGTAATAAATGAAGCTGAGTTGTACCCCCATACCCAATCCCCATTGTTAAAAACTCCCCCTCCTTTGGTCATTCACGGAATCCCCGTCTGATCTCGAATTCCCCCGCCTCCTTACCTCAGTCTATAATCCTCATTCAACCCATCCGCGATCCTGCATTATTGAATAAATGTTAGTTACTAAGTAAGTAGTGTTTAAATTTTTTTAAACACATTGGAATTATTAATAGATGTTAATCCTGCAGGCAATGAATTCCAAAGCTCTGGACCAGAATAACTGAGCCTTTGTTTAGTAGTTTGTGTTCTAGGTGTAGTAAGTCTCAGCGGAGCTTGATTTCGAATGTTATATCGGTACGTAGTGGTATTAATTTTTCACCTAATAAGGGTTTTCAGACATGCATCTGATATTTAAAAGGAAGTTTATTGTGAATGAATGCCGAAACTAATCTCCAAAATTCATTGAATAACTCATGCAAAACTACCAGAAATCATAAACATGATTTTCTTGAGTTTTGAGTAACTTACCCTGTGCAAAGCATTCGACATTTTCGCCACCCGAGGAAAAGAAGCTGTTATTGCATTGTCTCCACCGTTACGGCCGCTACATGCAAATGTTCATTGTCATGGTGCAACAAGACTGTTTTTGACAGCATTCCTCTTCTTTTGCTGCGAATTACAGGTTTCAGTTTCTCTCTAAGCATAACACAGTACGTTGCATTGGTCACGGTTTGCCCGCGTTCCTTAAAATGCACCAGAATAAGTCCTTTCATGTCACAAAAGAATGTCAGCAAGATTTTCCTGTAGGTGGGCTGCCGTTTGAATATCTTTACTGGAGAAAACGGGTGTTTTCACTGCATGCTTTGGTTCAAAGTAATGAACGGATGTCTCGTCGCCGGTGACAATCACCTTCAAAGCACTCGGATCTTCCTAACGTTTTAGGAATTGGCTCTCAACCTCCATGCTGTTGCTTGTGCAGATCAGTAAGTAGTCTGGGCACCCAACTTGAGCAAACCTATGGCATATGGGGATCCATAGCTGATATCCAAATGTTCAGCAACAGTGGACAATGTAATTGGTCCGTCTTCTCTTATCAAGCCGTTCGTCCTGTCGATATGAGCTTGTGTTCGTGATGTTGAATGCCGACGAGATCGAGAGTCGTCGGTTAAACTTGTTCTTCCCGCTTTAAACCTTTCTACTTATTTATAAAACTTTCGTTAAGTCATGCTGTTTTCATTTCCGTGCTGATACAACATCCTTCGGTGAATTTCAGCAGATTTCACTCCATCTGTTCAAAGAAATCTCACTACAGCGGGTTTTTCAACGGTGGCACAATCGCTCAGCTAAGCGTTCATGTTTATTTGACATTGGCTTCAACTAGTCTAACGGCAGAGCGCTGCGCTGTGCGTGTTTGAGCTAAGCATAAGGCATTGCGAACGTGCAGTATTGCGTGCTTTCAAATTACCTTTACTTTTTGATTTACCTACGTAATTTACTGAGCGCCAATGCTAAATAAACTAGTTGACAAACTACGAACTCCTTCGAAAAGAGCGATGCTAATATGTAAAGATTGTATAATAAAGTATTTAATAAACAAAATCGTATTCGAATATTCTACTTAGTATTTCAAAGGTAAATGTTTTTTTATTCATATATTAAAAAATGAATTCGTAAAGAATTTCTTAACCTATATTTTCTAATAACATTAGAGTTAAATAATATCAAAAGCCAAAATGGTCATAGGCTTAAAGGAAAATATTGCAGCGAAGATTATTCACTTTTATGTATGAATGTCTTACATTATAAATTAGTGTACACTAAAATAATGTTGTTGTTTTTTTAATGGCGGTTTAACGATCACCGTGAGCAACTTAGTAGGCTATAAGCAGTCACCCGTCCCTAATTTAGGACCACTAGCTCCAAGGAAGGGAGAGTTCCAGCGCCGTAAGACAAACACAACATCCATGCCTCACTGGGATTCGAACCCGTAACCATCTCAAACGAATGATCAGAGCCATCAATTAGACCACTACGCTACCGGGGCTGCAAATTAAAACAAAAAATCCCGCCCATTTTTTTCCCTTTTGGAGGCATTCGAAATTTAACAATAACAGTATTTCAACATTTTAAAATTTCATTTATACGTTTTTCCCGGACATCCCCTAGAAAAAAGTGTAACGGCGGTTCCACTGTATACACTTTATTGACAAATGTCACCAGACACCACTTCAAAAGCAAATGAGCGGATCCGCTGCGTTGTTAAGATCCGCGGTACAGCTGCAAATGTTATAAAAACAAGCCAGCACCTGACTGCGATCATATCGCACTGTGAGGTTGTGTGAAAATGTCGCGGAGGGAAAGAACTGACTTTGAGAAAGGAAAGATTGTTCGGTGTTATATTAGTGGGTTGTCCATAAGAGAAACCGAGAGACGTTCAAACATACACAAGTCAACTGTTTTGGATGTGCTGAAAGAGTGGAAAACATATGGCGTTCCTGATGCAGCAAAACGTACTGGCAGACCAAAGAAAATCAGTGATATAGGATGTCGAAGCCTCAGGAGAGTCGTTATAGCTAATCGACGGAGTACTGCACAAGACCTCAGTGTACAGGTGAGTAAAAATGCTGGAACCTCGGTATGTACACGTACCATTCACAGAGAACTTCATTCCATGGGTTGCCGTGGTCGTGCGGCTGTTCATAACACTTTCATCTCCACTCGGAATGGTACTCCTCGTTAGGCATGGTGTAAAGAAAATTAGTAGTGGACCGTAGATCAATGGAAAACTGGTCCCATGGACTGATGAATCCAGACATACAATCCATGAGTCTGATAACCGTGTGTGGTATGACGGCAGCCGGGAGAACGTCATTTACCACAGTGTACTGTTCCTACGGTCAAGTTGGGAGCTGGCAGTGTACACGTGTTGGGGTGTTTTACGTGGTATGGTCCTGGCCTATTGGTTATCGTGGAAAAACCTGTTAACCAGCACGTCTACCTCGAAATTCTGGACAATTATGCCCTACCAACTATGTGGCAATACTATGGAGCCGAGCCTTGTTGATATAAAGCAAGGACTGCTATGGCGTGGTTTGACGATAATTGCGTATCGGGTCTGAACTGGACAGCACAGAGCCCTGCTCTTAATCCCATAGAACACCTATGGGATGAACTACCGGGCCGAATAAGAAGTTTGGAACCAAGACCTACTACTAAGCAACAGTTAATGGTAGCATTATGTATAGAATGGAAGCACAGCTCTATCGCTGTGTTCCAAAACTTTGTCGAAAGCATCATCTCAAAGGGTCAGTGCATGCATTAAGGCCAAACGTGGACCGACATCGTACTAATGTATGTCAGTAAATGCTATGTTGTATTTCTCTTCTAAGTGTCCGGTGACCTTTGTCGGTATAGTGTATATATACTGAGAGGACAGAAGTAATCGGACACCTACCTAGTAACTGCTATGTTACGCGGCGAACCATTGAGTCCACTAGGTCGCGAGAGGTTCCACTGTTATCTCCACCCATACTTGCTGCAGCGCTATCTGGAATTTCATCGCATTCCTGGGAAAAGGATTGAAAGCTCAAATGGACCTGTCCACTGCATCCGAAATACTTCCCTCTGGGTTCATGACTATGTTTGGGGGGGGGAGTATTCCAATGTGGTAGTGTCTGCGGAATGCTCTTCTATCCATTTTCTAGTCACCAACGCACTATGGAGAGACGCATTGTCTTACTGCAAAAGTTAATTGCCGTGTGGATGAATGACGAACACGAATGGATACAAGGATGAGCAAGAATCGCGGACCGTTCACATATCCATTTAGACGTACCATGGGTCTCAATGTGTGCAAGTTGAACACTCAACTGAAGTTTGCACAAGCCTGAACAGTTCCTTATTTACATTTCGGATCCATCGCTTTGTGGGGTTTCTGCCAGGTCCGCACCCTCCAGTCAGCACAAAGTAACTCGAAACGGGACTCATAAGACTAGTAGCTTCATCTTCAGATGTACGAAGTCAAGTAGAGATTTTCTTTCGCCCAGTCAAGTGATTTAGTCTGGTCTTTTGGTTCTAGCAGTGGGACTGGGGTGAGTGGGTCGCATAAACTGTTGCAGCTAATTATAGCCAGATGGTCATGCTGGACACGTTTCTGGTGCCTCCCAGGTTGAAGTCGGTGATGATTTGTGACTGTCGCACTCCAATTGGTAACAATTGTGCAAGACAGTTTTCGGCGGCCATGTTCATCCACCGCGTTTCTCCACCCAAAACGCTGTCTACGATGCGATCGATGTTATTCAGGATACACTCCTGACAGTGTCGAATGAGGATATTGCAACTCATGTACCACCTCCGCGATAGAGTGACCCATGCGTGTGGCACCCACTATTAACCATATTTCAAACTCTGTTCACTCAGGATGTTTATTCATGTACACATTGAATTAAAATATATGAGAATGTAGTGATGTTCTTCTACGTGCAGTATATATCTTCCAAGCGGAGGATTGTTCTATTTGCGAGAAGCATGGTGTAGTCGCGCTCCCGAGGAACCAAGTATCCCATGATTTTAGTCTTCTCCGTGTGTGTACGTACATCCTTCCATACATACATACATACCCTTTGCCAAAAAAAAAGCACCTTGAAAGAATCATTCAATCGAGATGAAATTTAGTATGCGCAATTATCATGTATAGGAATGAAAAGTATTGCAATTCCAGATCAGATGCACTCTTTATTCGGATAAAACAGCTACACATGTGAAACAAATCACTATGTTGTAGCGCCATCTCAGACTGCGATACAAATGGTTACCCGGCGTGGCTTTGAGGCATACATGTACAGTCCACGGATAATGTCATTAGGTACAGCATTACATATGGTGTTCAAACTGCGGCCCAGTTTGCCTACATTCCGGGATGGCCGTTGGTGGCGCCCCATTCTGTCCCAAATACGTTCGATCGGTGAGAAGTCGAACGATCGGACTGTCCATGGTAGGGAAAAGCCTGGAAATGCCGTGCTGTGGTTGGCCAAGCATTATCTTGTTGAAAAATTGTCCGGTTATAGTGCGACAGAAATGGCAACAGACAGTCACTGTTGTCCGGCTATCGTAAGAAATGGGTTAACAGACAGTCACTCCCCGTGTGCGATCTATGAGCTATTTCACGGTAAAGGTAAGTTCCGTGCGCTGGCCAATTCGTGTGTAGACACGTATGTGTTGGTCATCGTCGCTAATTGCAAACCGTGACTCATCACTGAAGACAACACGACGCCACTGGATATTATCCCATGCTGATAGGGGCCGTCACCACTGCAACCCGTGCTGGCGATGATCACTGCTTAGTGGTAGGAGGGGAAGTGGCCTTCTGGAATGCAGTCCCCGTGCCACAGATAATCTCGGAACGGTCCGGATGGTTACTTCCGTAACTGTGAACGACGTCACATGGTCACGTAGGGTTGCGAGCAACATATTCTGTTCTGTTCGTGAGGCTCTCACAAGCGCTCAATCCTTTCGTTCCGTCGTTGCCCTCGGCCGTCCACTGCCCACGTACCGCTGTATTGTGCCCTCCTCGACACATTGGCGACAACATCGTCCCATTCCAGCGTCGCTCCAACCCAAATGCCTGGTGATACCGCGACTAAACCAACTGGTCTCTCTCAGCCCTATTATACGTCCTCTCTCAATCTCGATTAACTGCTCGTATTGTTCAAGGATCCGACGTCGAGGCATCCTTTCAGTCCGTGGATGTTAATACAACCGCAATCCGCTATCACAATTTTCCCTGCGTGCGAGCTTTGCTCATGATATACCCTCCTCGATAGGCGGTTCCCATGAGCTGCTGCGGGATATTCTTTAGTGATTGGTAGTTATTTTTTTAATCACGGGATTATTCGGCCCTGCTGTACTTGCATGCGGAAGTTTATCAAGATCGGATGACTTTCTCGGGGTGCATCGGTTGTTTTTTAGCCAAAGATTGCACATGTGTATGTATGTATGTATGTATGCATGTATGTATGTGTTCATGCGTGCGTGCGTGCGCGCGTGCGTGTCACATGGCATGTCCAGCAGTATAAACTGGGGCACATTTTTACGTCGATGGGGCGCTAGAGGTTGTCCTGGCCTTGTGCCCGTAGGTGTCTTAGTCGGGCCCTGATGACGGATATAATTTAATGATAAGGAAATATTTGAATGTTTCTCCAATCGATAAAGGTATTCCATCCAACGATGAGAGGACCAGAATTCCCCTCCTTTAGCTGAGACTTGAACTCGACTACAGTTGGATTGAACCAACTGTAGAAATTGGCATTTCGCACTTACGCATATGCTATTTTGAATTTAATTAGTGGCACGCAGACGTACAGAAGGATAGCGTGGTGCAACATGGAACATTAAGGTGAAGAACGTAATTTGTTGACCTTAGGAGAAATAAAGTTCCATTATTTTGCTCAAACCTTCTGGCAATTGGTGTTTCACAATGGTTTACATAACTGCGATATCTAGTTTTTCCTCATTACTTTCGATGCTTTCAATAGAATAAAACGTAAAACACGTGGAAAGTATTCGGATTTCTTCAGCGTTCGCAAAAAAGTTATGTACGGCATCATTTTGTTCTGGATGCTCGGCGCAACTACAGTTTCATGTGTCAGTATTTTTGTCACAGTATCTCGTTCATTATAAAATCATGTCGGAGCCAACATTAAACGATATTAGGTGCTTGCACTTCTGCGACACAATGCAGATAAATCCCTACATGGTACCTAAGAAATTCCGTCACATTTTGTTGACAGAAGATAATATCTGTTGAATTGAACATTAAGAACAGCTGTCGTGGTCGTCTTGTTTGAGCTATCTTTTTTTCTTTTGCGGACATTGCTGCTCGCAATTAAGGTCACACACACACACAACTCCTCCCAATTTTTGTTCAAGAAAATTTCGTGGTCAAAAGAGAACTTCATTATTTCCGCTTCCAGGTTTCTTTCGTTTCAGAATTTTGATCAAAATATAAATAAAAATGATTCATGTTCTTCTGAGTAGTTTTTAACGACGTATTTCCTAAGATTAAATAAAACTAATAAACATCACGATTGGAGGGATTGAACAGTTCTATTTAATATTCAGACAGAAAAGTGAAAATGAAGGCGATATATTTTAAGTGCATTGCTTATCATCACGCGAAGTGTACAATTTTACACATGAAATGGACTTAAAAACAGCATCAACCATGACGAGTATGTTGTCATCAGGTATTCAGAAATGTGTACTTTATTAACAAAAACGCACGCTTAAAGCTTTTGGAGGGTGATAGTTAGGAAAAGTTCCTTCCTTTTTTAGATTCAAAACTTAAGGATAATATTTGTTGTCTAAATCATTGGCAGTACAATGTGTATAAAATAAAGGTTATTTTATGGATTGCATTTACATCACGTTTAAATACAATTTTAACTTAACTAGAAGCTTAACGCTTAGTAGCTTGTAGACTTAATTTGTCTCTTTTCCGGATATTGCTGTTATTCGTAGCTGAAAATATTAATTAAACACAAAACTCACTTTTCAGTTAACTGCCAGTGTTCATGGACGCAACACAAATCTGCTTATGGAATTCCGAATACTTTATTAGAATGTTTTTTGTATTGGATGGTTTAACGAACACCGTGAGCAACTCAAGGGGCTACAAGTAGTCGCATGTCCCTAATTTAGGGTCTCTGCTTCCAGGGACGGGCCAGAGCCAGTGCCGTAATACAAACACAACATCCACGCCTCACCGGGATTAGGACCCGAACCCTCCACGGACGAATGGTGATAAGCCAGCGCTTAGACTACTGCGACAAGCTTATTAGAAATTCAAGCACGTCAGGTTGATCAGCAATAAGTCGTTCGTAACACATGATACGTTAAATAGAACTTATCGATGATATTTCACAGTATGTGTGTTCCTACTCTCTCAATGCGAAACGGTGTTACATGAATAGCTTGCTTTCCGCTTGTCTTAACATTGCGTATCAAGAACTGCTCAACTCACGTTACAGATGAAATTAGTCTGCCAATTGCTCCTGGGTCGCTCATTTAACATGCACACCAGCTCTTATCTCAGAAGTATTTATATACATTGCTTGGCCTTTGACTTCTTCGGAAGAAACTATGTGACGTTAAGTTCAGAAAATACACGGGTGTCCAAAATTATAGTCCGGAAGGAAATAGCAGGCAAATAATGCGAAGCGCTCAATGAAACGTTACAATGTTCACAGGACATATGCAAATGCACACGAGAAACAAATATCCGCAGTGAAATGTTCATATCAGTGAGCAAAATGCAGTCTAATATGTAAATTGAGTTACATACTTAAAGCCAAAATGAAACTGCATTGGCATTCCTCGTTGACAGCACTTGTAAGAAGCGTTCCAGTGGCTGCAAAAGCTTTCTTTATGTCTCATACACGTGTATCGGACGCTGTACGGTGGCAAGTGGTAGGACGACAAGAAGCAGGGCAGTGTCAGGTGTAGGTCGCAAAAGACTTGAATATCCAATCCTGAGGGGTTTCACAGTTATGGCAGCAATTCAATAACACTGGTGGGGTGTCAGGAAGGCCTGGTTAAGTTCGTCCAAGACGTACGACCCCTCGTGAGGACCACTCTGTCTCTAACATCACTGCGTCATAGGTCCAAAAAGCCAAGCAATTGTTTTCGGAGACTGCCACGGGGACTGCGGTATCAAGGCAAACGGTATACTGATGACTTAATGAAACTGGACTTTATGCCAGGCGACCAGCGGTTTGTGTGTCTCTAACCTGATCTCACAGGACAGCTCGCTTGAACGGGTGCATGAAATAATGTTCCTGTAGCCCAGATGTGTTCTTTTTACGGAAGAGTCGAGATTCAGTATGTAAACGGATTCAAGACGGCATTTCATCTAAAGGGAACTGGGAACACGTAATGTTCTGGCAAATGTTCGCGAACGAGATCCGTTTGAGTTCAGTGGTCTGATCGTGTGTGGTGGCATTATGTTTAAAAGGCCTCACACCAATCCATGTGTTCGAAGGAAGCAATATGAACTCTGAGAGCTATAGAGGCGAGATATTATAGCCCTATGTCAGGCTTAGACCTCAGTTTCTTTTACTGAATGATAACGCTCCTCCGCACACGGCTCAGCGTGTCGATGATTTCTTGCAGAGCAAGAATATTCGTCGTATGGACTGGCCAGCCAAGTCTCCGGACGTGAACGTTTAAAGCCGGTTTTTCTAGCGACGGATTTTATACGCAGCAGAAAACGCTACCCAATCACGTCGAGCAATGCGTAACGTACTACGCTGGCGTGTAGTGTTTTCCTCCACGGGGCAGACAACAGAATAAGCCAGCCGTGACCCAACAATGTAAGGCCATCTACTCGTATAACAATGCAGTACGTTACCTAATTATAAATACACCACACTTTGAATACTTAAGAGACGCATATACCGTGCTAAATCCGTTTATATTTGTGGTGCAGTAAGCACAAAGATTCGCCAAACTTTCGCACTCCACTGGGAGGCTTCTTCAAGGCACTGGTTGACATCAAAATGAAGGGAATTGGAACACGTTAGGAACAAAGATGATTTTTGAAAATAACGTGGGTGACATCACGAGCATATTACATGGATCTTTATTACACAATTATACGGTGCGTCGCGATGTGTTTCCATCTTTTAATAACGTTAGCCAAAACATTGGTAGTTCAGTAGAAACTATATCATTGCACGCCAGATTGCTTGATAGGATTTCGACTGTTTCCCTAATGACAGTCTCTTTAAAGTTCGTGTATGGGGCAATATTTCTAACACTATTCCATATAGGAGCAGTCGATAAATGCATGACTTCTCTGGCGAGGGCTGTATTCTGCATGTCCTGGTTGACACTTCGCACGTGCTCTTTACATCTGGAGTCCAAGGACCGCTTTGTCATTCAGATATATATATATTTTTTCCGTGTTGTTAGGATATACCAACGGTATAGCGTACACGCCTTTTCTTTCTCACACTGTCTCTCCTTGCAACTTGGTATTATATGTGATAATGGGGTCGGGGACTTCATTGCTCTCAATAAGTTGTACTTACGTAATAAAATATGCACATGTATCATCACATATGTCACAAGCTTTACATATTGGTTAAAGAATTTACTACACAAATACAATATTGATGGCAATGAAATCCCCGAACCCGTTTTCTCATATAACATCAAGTTGCAAGAAGAGACTACGAGAAATTAAAGGCAGGTGTGTACGGTATACAGTTGGTATATTCTGACAACACGGAAAAGATATATATCGTACAAAGCGATCATTGGAAATTAGATGTAAAGAGCATGTGCGCAGTGTCAAACAGGACATGCAGAATACAGCCCTCGCCAGAGAAATCATGCATTCATCGGCCGCTCCAGTATGGAGTAGGATTAGAAGAATTGCCCCTTACACTAATTTTAAGGGGACTGCCTTCAGGAAAACAGTCGAAATCCTATCCAGCAAACTAGCGTGCAGTGATTATGATATAGTTTCTACTGAATTACCAAGAGTTTGGCATGCGTCATTAAAAGATGGAAACACATCACGACGCACCGTATAAATGCGTGATAAAATTCCTGTATTATTCTCGTAATGTCACCCACGTTATTTTTAAAAATCATCTTTGTTCCTTACGTGCTCCGATTCCCTGAATTTTTTAGGTCTACCATTGCCTTGAAACAGCCTTGCAGTGGAGTGCAAAAGCTTGGCGAATCTTTGTGCTTACTAGACCGCAAAAATAAACGGATTTAATACGGTATATGCTTGTCTTGAGTATAATGCAGTGCGTTTCAAAAAGTGTAAAAACGTATATTTCAAAGAAGAAGCTATGTGTTTTATGGCTTGTCATGTACTTGGAACAAGTGGAAGAAGAGGAGGATTACATACTTTTGAAGGGTTGCAGGAAATAAAATCAATTGGTACGATGTATTTATGTCGGGAGTGTTTTGTTACTCTTATTATTTTACTCTTTGGGATTTATGTTACCCTTATTGAAGATAAAATAGCCTCTTATTCTAGTGAAAATGCCTATAACACCTGCAGAAAAACTTGCTCTCACTCTGAGGCAAATTAACTAGAGGAATATGTATTATTAAAACAAAGATTTGTGTAATTGCGGACCATTTGTATTAAGTATGTATACACTAGACATTTTTCTACATTAAAAAGGATATATGACATAGAGCAATGAATAATTCAGAAAAAGTCACTTTTTGACGGTGTAGAATCCCCCCCAAAAAAGAAAAAGAAAATCACGCGTTGAAATAGGATAGACATCATGTCCAAAGTATTTATTTTTATTCATTACTGCCGCTGAGGGAGTATGCAAATGAGTTTCCGTTCTCCGCTGCATATAAAACCCGTCGCTAGGAAAACCTGCCTTTAGAGCATGCTTATGATGCTCTGGGACGCCACATAGCAGCACGGCATCCCACTCCCAGAACTCTTCCCGGTCTGCGCACCGTCCTCATCGAGAAACGGAATCCTTTGTCTTCAGCGTTCATCAACAACCTGGTGATGAGTATGTATCGTCGTTGTGAGAGTTGTCTGTCCATTAATGATACTCACATTCCCCATTAAGATATTTATAGATTACATTCCATATCTCTCACCTTAGGGATATTTGCGTATAAGACCCTATACACGCAGTCATTTGCAAAAGTTTAAGACCACCTGTCAATTTAGTGAAAATTAAGAATTTCAAAGATACAACTAATTGCTACTCAGAGATATTTGAAAAAATGATAACACAGATGAATATTTACATTCTTCAGAACACAAAAAGACGGAACTCAATACCTTGTGTGGCCACCTTTGTTTTCTTGTAACCGACAGAATACGATGTGGCATACTCTCAATGAGGGATTGTCACTTGAAATGTTTTTGCACACACGTACTTTATCGCGTCAATCAAAGCTAGAATTTGATGGCTGTTTTTCCTGCTACCTTATCTTTTAAAATCTTCTACAAATTTTCGATGGGGCTAATGTCGGTAATATTGCAGGGCCATTCAAGCACAGTTAGGTTTTTTCTCTGCAGTTAGTCTTTTACTGTTTTTGATTTGTGGCATGGAGCACCATCATGCATAAAGATTGTGCATCTCCGCAGTGGCCTATGAGTTAACATCTTCTCACGTAACATTTTCACATAAAAAGGACCAGCCATGCGGTAGCGCCAGTCGGCAAAAAGGATAATTAAGCAATACTTCATGCTGACATAGCACCCCATAACATCTGACTAGGCGGATGTCTCACGGTGCTAACGGTGTATTTTTCATCAATCCTTTTGCCTTTTCTTCTTCGAACACGTGCTTCACGTGATTCAAATTGACGCACAGTTGAAAACTTGGCTCCAATTATCAGCAGTCCACAATTGATGACGCTTCGCAAACTGGAGTCTCTTCTTTTTCATGACAGAAGTCAGTCTAGGCTTATGTGCAGGTTTATAAGACTTTAATCCAAAATCTGTGCTAAGGCATGAGGGAAAATGTTGATGCTAATGTCAGACTTTTTTGAATGTGGAAAAGCCTTGATTTTCTTCCAGGATCTCCTCGGAAAACGCATAACTATTCTCCTTAACGTTTTGTAATCACGTGAGGTTTTTTTCCTTGGACATCCACTTCTCTTTCGGTCGCTAAATTCAACTGTATCTGGATATTTCAAGATCGTATTACGAACAGCAGTCTTTCTTACACTCACCTTTCAGCTTATGTCCCATTCGGAGTATCCTCCATGATATAAAGTAACTATTTGTGCCCTATGACTAACACTTAATGATATTTTTTGCCTATTTTTCGCTATATAGGAATTAGCTCTCAGCATGAAAACCCGAAACAAACTAACGCTCGTACGTTTCCCCCAATTATATCAATAGCGACCGCTGTAGGATGATGCAACACCGACAAGAAGTTGAGTAATACGACAGTAGCTGACGCCATCGGCAGAAATCTCCTAATACCAACAGGTGGTCTTAAACCTTTGCAAATGACTGTATTTGTCTATTGTTATAACGAATTATTACGCTCACGATTGTGTCTCTTTACATGACAAACGTCTCTAGCTGCTTTGATGAGAATGCTTTTAATATTGGACACCAGCGTATTTAACGAGAAGAAACCAGATTTACATATGAACACAGAAAGTCAAACAGGAAGTCTAAGTTAGAGGTACACCTCCCACGTGTGAAGATCAACCTTTAAACAGCTGTAAGTGATGTCACATGATTAACTCAGTGTATCATCTAACGTTCGCAACGCATTTCGGGAATTTAGCTTACTGTGGGGGCGCGAATGCGTAGATGGTTCCCTGTCGAGTCGGCCTCGGGCGTACTTTGTCCCTGGTCCTTGTACTGTGAAGTGGAACACAACGGAAACCCATCACCGTTTACATCCTTTCCCCAAGATATCTGTCACCATGTCTATGCGTGGTTCATGGTGATGAATTGCCTATGTACCTGTCTAGGACACCTGGCACCTCTAGAAGAAGAAAAATGTTCTAGGAAAAGATCACAACCAGTATCTATCGTTTGTAAATTTATCGCCATCTCCAAATCAAATATTTCGTATCAACTGCTCCATTAAACTCGTTCTGCTACATTCAGTGTTGATATCATTCTCTAGTTTTGACTAACTGCCGGTGTTGGCAAATGGCAATGTAACTCCCATGTTCCGGAGTTGGGAGTTACATTTGATTTTAATTTGAACTCTAAAAGCCATATACATAGAGTTGTACGCTCAGTTTATAGGAATCTTGGATTCATTATGCGACTTGTGAAAACACAAGTTTGTACGTGACGGAATCTAAGCTAAACGGACGAAAGGTATTGCTGCAGAGTTGTCGTCTTGACACGTGCTTTACCCAGACAGTGATTCGCATTTTTCAGACTACGGTCAGACCTCTATTAGAGTAAATTATAATCATTTGGAACATTAGCCTCGTAACACTGATAATGGAATTGAGGATGTGCAAAAAAGATTTCTGCGACGACTTTTTCACAAATCCATAGGCGTTTGTATTGCCGATATACCAACTGCTACCTATACCTTCATTCTTCAAGATGACCATTCTACATTCGAGAAGGAAAGCTCTCCAAGTTAAGTTGTTGTACGGTATCATCAATGGACAGATGGATGATATTCTAATTGTAAATCTATTGAATTTCCGTGTGCCACGTTCACCAAGGACAAAAGATGAAGTATTTGCTGCTCCATCTTGCAGGACTGAAGCTGGGGAAAATTCCCCTTTATGCAAAATGTATGGACTACACAACTAGCTTGAAGTATGTCTAGATATTTTTCATGTAAGTTATGATTTGTTCCGTAAAGCATGATTTGCTAGATTGCAATTATCACTTTTAATGCATTAAGAAGTTAACGCACAATGCTATTGTAGCAGTCCCTGCATATAGATTTACTGTCTGTAGGGATGTGTTTACAAATAAATAAATAAATAAAGTACAAAGGTTCTTCGGGAAAGTACAAAATCTCTTCGAAGAAGTACAAAAACCTCTTCGTTCAGAAATAAAATGTTTAGCGACAATTAGCTAAATTTAGAAAATACAAACTCAAAAGGAAGGTCAAATAAATAGAGGTATAAGTTACATCAACACCAGAGATCGAGCTATACCAAAAGAATAGGTGAAATACATTACGTTCCTTTGCGCTTAGAGAACAATAAATTTAAAATCCAACATGTGTAGTATAAAAAGAAATTCCAAATCGAAAATTGCATTCACGAAATCCATATTAATAATAATTAATTGATCGTAAAAATCATCCATGACCTTTACAAGTATTTATCGATACTATACATGTTCAGAATCAATGCTTGATCTCTTGTGAATTCTCGAAGTGTGACACTTGTTCATTTGAAAAGATATGCATTCATGAACCATAGCATGTGAACCTACCTATGGCCGCCCCGGTGGCGCAGTGGTCTAAGCGATGGCCTTTGATCATTCGTCCGAACGGGGTCCGGTTTCGAATCCCGGTGAGGCATGGGTGTTGTGTTTGTCTTACGGCACTGGCTCTCTCCCTTCCCTGGAACCAATGACCTTAAGTTAGGGACGGGCGACTGCTTATAGGCCATTGAGTTGCTCACGGTGGTCGTTAAACCTCCAATAAAAAAAAAAAAAAGAACGTACCTATAAATCTGTCCCCCTTTTTCCACAGTAACTGTAAGCACCCGGAGAGGAATAGACTCTGCTAAAACACGGAAGATTCCCTAATGCATTCTGTACCAGCTGAAAAACTGATGTCCTGTTGTTCGGCGACGGAGTGCAGACACTGTCATGGATAGGTTGTACTGAAAACCACAAATTGCGAAGTAGATTACGTCAAGGGAATTTGACGGCCATAAGAGCACGCGAATTTCTTGGACATGTTCTTCGTAACATTCCTTAATCCTGCACAGTGCGAACTTTGTTTCTCGGAGCACTGTATTTCTGAAAAATCCATTGTCTTATCTACGCACATCCACGATATAAGAGAAAACCTGGTCCGAAACAATGCCTAGTTAGGATTTTTCTGTAGGGGAATGTGTTCTAAAGGGATGAGAATACCAGTAATGCTCATAAAGACAATCCCCATACCACGATGCAGGAGCTCTAGCCTGTTTCCTTTAAATCGAGATGTGCTTGATTGCAGCTGCTCCCCGTCACGGCGTCGAATATGGAACCATCCGCCGGCATGTTGGGTGTAAACACTTGAATCATCAGACTTTTTCCCAATTTTATTTTTACCCACGTCCAAGCTGTCCCTGACTGTCCGTCAACAGGAAAGAGCTGCTGATCCCTTTGGCCAATTTGCAAGAGGGTCGCTGGATTGTTTGCTCGGGTTGCAGTCTCCTGTTGTTTGAAAGAATGTGATGTGTTTGTTGTTCCGGATCGCACGTGCCAAAACTGGCATTCTCCTCGACTGTCAAACCGCAATGATGTCATCTTTCCAAAAAGTTGGACAGTTGTTCTACCCTACATGGCTCATACTCTCTGAACCTTCACTGCGATAGCCCCCGAGCAGCCAAAACTGCTTGAGGTTGCTGAGATGCTTTTGCCTGAGTTGCTTGCTTTGGCAGTCATTCTCTGTTTAAATTTCCACAATTCCTTCACTTTATTCATTACGCGGGCATCGTTTCGACGAAATGTTCTTCCCTGGCAGTGTCTATGTCAAAAAAATAAGAGATTAAGCATATGGAGCTGCAGACGCGAAACGGTTGAATTTTTCTCAGAATTTCGTGCTTTGGGGGCAAGGTGTTAACAGTAGGTAAAACGACACAAGTTGGTGGACAGCTCACACGTGCGGTTAGTTGAGGTAGGGAATAGCGATCGCCAAGGTGCGTATCAGTCACTGTGCATAGTTTATGTTTAATCTCTCGAAAAGCTTTGCAGATGCACGCTAATGGTACTCTTCTGCATACAGTGAGAAAGGTGTAGACGAAACCACGTATCATAAGCGCTTTGTGTAGTTCAGAAGTGAAGATTGCAGTTTGAAAGATCAGCGGCGTAGCGAACATAAGAAGGAGGTGCAGAGCGCAGATTGACAAGCTCTTGTAGACGAAGTTGCCTGCTATTCGACCACAGAACTGCTATTGGTTATGCGTAAGTCCGTCGACCATGGTTCAATAGTTGCCATGCTACGGGAAAGGTTCAAAACGTGGGAAAGTCGGCTCCAGAAAAACAAATTATAAAAGCTAATGAATAGACCAACTAATTTCTGCACCGGGAGGTGACGTCACTCCTACGTGTTTTTCTTTTTTGGATTGGAGGTTTAACGATCATCGTGAGCAACTCAATGGGCTGTCTCTTTCTTTATGCACCGTCCCTAATTTAGGGTGACTGACTTGAGGGAAGGGAGAAAGCCAGTGCTGTAAGAGAAACACAACATCCATAATTCACCGGGATTCGAATCCGGACCTATCTCGAACGAATGATCCGAGGCCATAGCTTAGATCACTGCGCCTTTCGGGGCGGCCTTCCTGCGTGTTAGGGAACATGTCCAGTAGTGACGACAGGGGTTTTCACAATGACCGTTTGAACGAAAATATGTTCACTGGAAAAGGCAGAAATGAGGCAACACTTGATTATTTCGGAAGCAAACTTTCAAAGTAAATGTTAACAAAGTAGAGCGTAAATTAGGAAAATGGCAGTTTAGTTGCCAACATAAGATGAGATAAATTGACGCAATTTTCTATCCATTATCGTTGTTTTGCAAATAACCATTACTTTCTCATCTTCTCCTAAAGAAATGCCGAAATTCATTTTCTCTGAACAGAGTGTGTTCAGGGCTTCAGAAGTGTTTTCCAGAATAAAAAGGTATCAGTGGAGAAATTAGGTAGCAGAAATTTTAGAAAACGTTGAACTAAGGTTCTGAATCTTTCTTTGTGCATTTGCATATGCTTATTAAATAAAAACACGGGAAGTTCTATGTATTGCATGCTCTCTTATTTAAAATAATTTCGTTTAATGCAAAATGTGAGGATATATTCAGGCAGACGTTTCTCACAGCGAGGTCGGAACGACCGTTACACTGTGAGGTTGATGAAAGCAGTACCAAGAAGTACTGAAAGCAGGAACGCCGGATATAAGAAAAAATTGGACACAGATGTTTATCAACGTAGTCAAATAACAAATACAAATAATTGAATAACGGAAAGATGACACCGAATTTTCGGGTGTAGTAAGCACGTCTTTTGAATCCGTTCTGACGCAAATTAAATTTATCAAAGCTATTCAAAGTCAATGGAACCGGTATGGAAAACAATAGTATCTGACGGAAGAAAGAAGTTTTTCAATCGGGTTTTTACTCCCTCAGATATTGCTGTAAACGGAATCGTGAGCTTACGCCCTCTAGTTGCCGACTTGTGCGTTAAGAAAAATAGGAATTTATATGAGAAACATTTCTCAGCGAAAACGCTCTCCAACACAGAAATAATGTTTCAAATCGGACTCTTAGAAACAGAAATGTCGACAAAAATAAGATATGAAACTACGCTTCCTGGCGACAAAAACATGCATTACTTTAAGAAAAACGTAGTCTCAAAAGGTTTCTCAATTTGAGCAGTATAGGCAAACGAAATAATGTTTTCAGTCAAGTTTTCAGGAGCTCAGATTTTGCTGCAAATACATAAGCAGAAATTAACACTTATGCCCCCTGGCGGCCAAACCATTCATTACTAAACATTAGAAATTATATGAAAAAGATTTTCCATCAGGTGATGTATGCAATACAGGAATAATTTTTCAAATCGGAGTTTTAGAAGTAAAAATAACACAGAAAACGCAATTTACCTTTGCGCCCCTAACGGAAAGTCTATGATTTACTTGAAAATTTTGAATTTATATGAAAAATATTTGACATCGGAAACACTATCCAACAAAGAAGGAATTTTTTCAAATCAGACTCCTAGAATTAGAGATATTGACAAAAATTATATATATATGCCGCCCCGGTGTCGCAGTGGTCTAAGGCGTTGGCCTCTGATCATTCGTCCGTAAGGGGTCCGGGTTCGAATCCCGGTCAGGCATGGATGTTGTGTTTGTCTTACGGCACTGGCTCTCTCCCTTCCCTGGAACCAGTGACCCTAAATTAAGGACGGGCGACTGCTTATAGCCCATTGAGTTGCTCACGGTGGTCGTTAAACCTCCAATAAAAAAAAAATATATATATACTTACGCCCCCTGGCGTAGAAATCATGCGTTATTTTAAGAAGAAAATGGTCCTAAAAGGTTTATCGACGTGAGTTGTATCGATCTACAAACACATTTTTTTCAATCGAGATTTTAGGAGCTCAGATTTTGTTGCAAATACATCAGAAGCGGAAATTAAGACTTACGCCCCCTTTAACCAAACCTTTTTTACAAAAGTTAGAAATTATGTGCAATGGATTTCCCATGAGGAGCTGTATCCGGTGCAGAAAGAATTTTTCAAATCGGAGTTTTAGAAGCAGAGCTCTCGGGGGAAACACAATTTATCTTTATGCTCCCTAGCGGAAAGTCAATGAATGACTTAAAAATTTTGAAATTGAATGAAAAACATGTCACACTAAAACACTATTCAACGGAGAAGGAATTTTTTACATCGGACTCCTAGAAGTAGAGATATTGACAAAAATAAGATATAGGTCTACGCCCACTGGCGGAGAAACCATGCAATATTTTAAGAAGAAAATATTCCGAAAAGGTTTATTGACGTGAGTGTCATTGGTCCACGAAATAATTTTCTTAATCGAGATTTTAGAAACTCGTCTTTTATTGCAAATACATCAGAAGCAAAAATTAACGCTTTTGCCCCCTAGTGGCCAAAGTGTTCCTTACCAAAAATTAGAAATTATATGGAAACAATTTTCCATCAGGAGCTGTATCTACTAAAGAAAACATTTTTCAATTAGTTTTTGAAGTAGTGATATCGGGAAAAACGCCCCCTAGCGGGAAATCCATGCGTAATTTAAATACAAATTACGCCCCCTAGCGGGAAATCCAAGCGTAATTTGAAAAAGTAACTATACCTAAAATACTCTTCGACATAAATGTAATCGAAAGCTAAAATAATTTTTTTTAATCGGATGTTTAGAAGCAAAAATGTGAGATAAAACATATTTTTAAATTCGACATCATCTGCATTTACGCTCTCTAGCGGCGAAATTGTGCGTCGTAAAAAAAAACGAAATGAAAGATTATCATTCGCATATTTCAAGCTTCTCAATGTAAAAATAATTTTTCAAATCGGACTAATAGTTGCACAGATATCGTGTCTACAGGCGGACGGACAAACCGATGACATATAAGCACGATCGTTTTTTACAAAAGACGTGCTAAAAAGGTAAAGAATGTTTCTGTATAAGACACAATTAAATGCTTTCTTCTTACATACGTATCAAACGCTGAAGGCAAGTGAGATTACGAAAAAAATCACATGTTGCCAGATATTTTGATAAGGTACAGAAATTATTCTTACAGCAGTACTATATTTAGGTATTGTGTTTTTCTTTGTGCGTTGTTTAAACGCCACGATGACGTTAATTTAAGAAAACATTGGTGCCGAAGATCGTGGTTACGCCACTAATTCACACAACGATTCTCAGGGTTTTAGAAGAAGATGTGAAATTCCAATGGCTTTTCTTCTTCGGTTGTAATTCCTTTTCGTCCCTAACAGTAAAGTGATGATGAATGTCTCCTTCTGCGCTTCGATACCCATGGGAGCCATTGAAACTTATCCTTCTCTTCCAATAAGAAGACATCACCATTGTCAAGTACTATATTCTTATTAGACAACTTTATGGCTTTAGCAAGAGAATATCCCTTATACACGTCATGGATAGAATTTCAGAGAACTGTAGGCATGTTTTCCAAAATGGAAATTTCAATGTTTTGTCGTATGCATCTAATTTAATATTCCTGTCGAGTTCCCGTGTTCTCAGGTAAATTTCGTTTCTCCTCGTCAAATATTTTCTGAATTAACACCACAGAATTTCTTTCGACAAGTTTGTAAAAGTTGGCAGTGGATCAATGTGCAAAAAGGCAATTCCCGATTTTTCTGAAATAAGAATTATGTGCGCAGAATGTACGCAGTTGAGAACGATATTGCATGAGAAGAGACAGAGAGAGCTGTATTCAGATATCGAGAGGAATTTTGCTAAAAACCGTATTATCAAAGCTATGTTATTTTGACCGACGTTACCGAGAGCTGTAGTTTGACTATGGTAAGTAATCTACATCGATGAGCCATTACATTAGGACCATCCACAATCTAGAGAAATGGGCGCGCCTGGAGAACAAGTGGTGGCGCAGGTCATTTTTTCTGAGTTCTGCAAATATGAGTCATTTTCTTGTAGAACTTCCGTCCACAGCGAGTAGATTTTAGGTCCCAGCCACCTACAGCGAGTTCGCCTTTTGGCAAGGACACAGAAACGGAAGGAATGACAGCAAGTCTAGTGACTTTGACAAAACAGTTTGTAGTGAGATTAGAGTACAGTAGATGGCGCCACCGTACAAGTGCGATGTTGCACATAGAGGGGTAAGAGAATTTCGGGGGGGGCATAGGAAAGGATACCCATTTAACCAGTGGGTCCCGCCTGGAGGCGGTCACTTCACGTGCTCGCCCGATGCACGGCGAATATTCAGTGATTGTTAGCAAATCACACCACCTCCGCAAGATCATCCCAGGATCGAACCTGAGGACCTTGCATTGGTAGTCAGAGCTGCTAACCACTCAGCCATTCGCGGCATTGGTGGCGCAGATCACGTTTACAGAGCAATATATATACAACTCGAGGACTAGCTTTCGGTTAATAGAGTGTTCAGAGTCAGAATGGGAAAAGCTGCCGATTTATCGGAGTTTGATAGAGGACAAATTGTGATGACACGGCGCCTCGGAACTACGATCTCGAAAACGGCGTGGCATGTGGGTTGTTCACGTGTCGCTGTAGTGAGTACGTATCAAAAGTGGTGCACAGATGGCCAAACGACGAACTGTCGTCCAGCAGTGTGTCGTCCGCAGCTCATTGATGGCAGAGGGGAGCCGAGACTGTCGCGCATTGTTCACAGCGACCGCAGGGCCACAGTGCGACAAATCACCCGCAGCTACAAGAGTGGTGATTAGGGTAATGTGTCACAAGATACAGTTCATCGCAGCCTTCTGCGTATGAGGCTGAGGATCCGAAGACGCAGCCGGGTACCCATGCTCATTTCACGTCATCGCCAACAACACATCAAATTGGCTCAAGATATTCGAGATTGGACCGAGTACGTTTGGAAGAAAGTGGCCTGGTCTGACGAATAACGATTCCTGGTGCATCACGTAGACGGCCGAGTGCAGATACGCCGATTACCAACGGAGGCTATTGCACCTGGATTCACTGTTGGTAGGAAACAGGCTAGCGGCGGCGGTTTTATGTTGTGGGCGATGTTTTCTTGGGGAACCTTAAGGCCATTATCCCAATAGCACAATCCCTGGTATCTGAACATCGTTGCGGACCAAGTTCGCCTATTCATGGCAACTGTGTTCCCTGCTGGTGACTGCCGTTACCAACAGGATAATGCGCCATGCCACATTGCCTGAATTGTCAAGGAGTGGTTCGAGGAAAATGCTGGTGACTCCCTGTTAATGCCCTGGCCTCCAAAATCACCTGGCATGAACTCAATCAAGCATTTGTGTTTCGACTTGGAAAAGCCAGTTCGCGTCGAATCACCACCACCCCGAAATGTACGGGGACTGGAGGACCTGCTGTTAACACTATGGTACGTAGATACCGTATGATACCTATCGCCACCTCATCGAATCGATGCCTCGCCAAGTGGCTGCTGTTTTGCAGGCTAAAGGGGGTTTCTACAGCTTATTAATTAGGTGGTCATAATGAAATGTCTGATAGGTGTGTCTTTTCTGTACAGTATGGTACATGTTACGTGGGGAAAGACAGTTGATACGAAATACTTGAGTAAAGCAGCAGGGCAGCCCCGGTGGCGCAGTGGTCTAAGCGATGGCTTCTGATCATTCGTCCGAGATGTGTCCGGGTTCGAATCCCGGTGAGGCATGGATGTTGTTTCCCATCCTTGGAACCAATGACCCTAAATTAGGGACGGGCGAATGCTTATAACCCACTCAGTTACTCACAGTGGTCGTTGAACTTCCAATAAAAAAATGAAAAGGAACAGTAGCGGATCCAGCTGCGGGCGACCTCCCGTTCCCTAAACGCACTGGTCATAATGTTTTGGCTCTTCGGTCTATATCTGCTTTGAGCTTTTCGTTATCGTTAAGACTCAGTCTGCACCTTAATCTGCTCTTAAATTATACACAACGCAATCTTATCCTTTGATCTTAGCTTGCTTTACTCTAGCTCACGGCACGGTTTCAATATGAATTTTCAAATCAGCAGCTGCCAAAATGTAGCCACAAGACAATACAGGTATTCACAATATTATAGTGAGTGAGTGGGACACATTTTATTATCACACCTTCCATCATACTACGAGGAACTAGAAATACTATTTGATTTTCCAAACTTAGCTCTTCCATTTGGGAAACGATGTAGCATACGTATGATTATGTTCCGCCTACGGAACAATGTGAAGTTTTTTTCCGAATATTTGTTCAGTTAGGATATTCAAATATATATATATATATATATATATATATATATATATATATATATTCAAAAGCAATTATATTTTCTGGTACACATCGCTGCGTTTCTTTTTTTCTTTTTTAACTTGTGGTTTATAGACCAACGTTGGCAACTCAACGTACCGCCGATTCCCAATTTAGAACCATTCCACGGAAAAAAGAGAGCCACTGTCGTTAAACAAGAATGTCATTTATGCCTCTGACTTTATTTGAACCCGGACCCACCTTGACGTACTGTCAAAAGCTGGCGCTTAGACCACCGTATAACCAGGGTGGCTCAGTGTGCTCTTTTTACGGGAGCTGGTGCTAATGAACCAACCTCAGCAACTATTATGGACATAAGCAGTCGTCCTGCATCTAATTTAGGGGTCACTGTTTCCGGGGAAGGGAGTGAGCCAGTGCTGAAAGATAAGCACGCTACTCATGCCTCATGCGGAACTCGAACCCATTGGGACGGATGGTCCGAAGCCAGCGCTTAGACCACAACGCAGCAGGGCGATTTTTTAGGGTTTCAATAACCCCTATGAGTCTAAGGAAACGCTTGTCTCCAATTTATGGACCGACGACTCCTTATAGATTTAGGAGCTTGTTGAACCCATGCTATTCAGCCTCCGTGGAAGGCTGGTCAGAGGCTGAAGCTTGTGTTAGATTGCGTGTGCGAGGCTCGAGTGCAAATCCTAAATGAGTCATGGCTTGTGAATTTGTCCTATGGGGCTTGTTCTTTATAAACAACTGCCTTAAATTAGAGACGGAAGAATTCTAAGAGCATTAGATAATCGCTTAGTTGTTAAACTTTGAAACAAAAGCTAATTTACCCGGGTGTTTGCAATTTAGGGTCGGCAGGGGTTTACCGATACTGTATTGAGTCCCTCTGTGACGTACCTACCCCCAGAGGTGACGTAAAAACGTTAAGTCACGGCGGTAATCCAAGGTCGGTTTAATTCAATAGGAAGAATATTTGGCTCCGTAAAGAGGAGACGTCGGTTCGAATACCACCGGCAAATAGGTTTGTTTTCACATTGGCGCCAGAACGTAGAAATGAATCTCCTGGCCATTAGGTTCAAAAATAATTTGTAATTCTTCTTCCACATATCGTATGGAATTAATAAAACAATTTAGAAGCTCTGAAAAGAGCTCTCCTTTAAGCATGGTTTGCGGAGTACCCGAAACCTGCGATTTCGTTCAACCGCCTTTCTCAACGTGGAGGATAAATGTGACATAACTACCTCAGAGGTGACTCACATGTCATAACTCCAAGTGGCAGAGATAAGCCAATGTCGGTGTTCTTTAGTCCGGAGAATGTCTGGCTCCGGAGCGAGGAGACGTGAGGCCAAAATCCACCACCAGTTTGTTTCATATGTTGTCCAAATTTGGGACCAAGTAGAGGAAATTGGGGGTTTCTGTAACAAAGAGTAAGCCACACGACGCCGCACGTACGTGGACGGCTGCTGCCAGCGACGCCCCACGAATCGATGTGGGCGTGACACCACGTGGTCAATCATGACGTTAGTCTCCACTATTTTTTATCCCCACGTGGTCTAACGTACAATCTTTTGTCTGCCATTTTATTTCTCCCTCGTGGTCTTACCGACCATGTTTTGTCTGCCATCTTGTTTCTCCCACGTGATCTTACTGACTATCTTTTGTCTGCCATTTTGTTTCTCCCACGTTGTCTTACTGGCCATCTTTTGTCTGCAATTTTGTTCCCTCCACGTGGTCATTTCGTCCGGCACGTGATTTGGGTGAGTCGTCGTTTTCTCATTTTGACCGTTACATTTTGTGTGCCACGTGTTTTGGGTGATTCGACATGTTGGATGACATCAGTGTTCTAGCGGTCACCACCATTTTTCTCTTTTGTTTTTCTTCTACTTCGGTTGTTTCGCTAACGGAGGGAATTAAAAAAGGGGTGAGAGCGGAAGTTAAGATTAATCCTCAAGACTGCCTTCTCATTAGCAATCGTTTGATTGGGAGTTGGGACCGGATGTTTTTCCTGCGCGATGTGAAACGAAGACGGAAAAACATTCTAAGGCACAACACACTACCCATGTCTCTTTTAAGGCTCAGTTTCTAGCTCCGACAATTAGCCAGAAGACCACGCATCTGACCATTCCGATAACGGGCAGTGCTCTACTTTTCATTTTTTATGCTCAGTCTTCAAGATTTCGCGATTTGATCTCATAATACGCTTACACAGTCTAGGCGCGCATATGAGCATGTATGCACTGAGAAATAAACGAAACAGAATTTATAATTTTTTATTTCAATACGAAGTGCACATTTTTTGCTTTATAGTTACAGTAAAAACCCAGAAAGCTCACGATTGATAAAAGACGTGCAATGAAGTATTGGCAGCTATGCATAACAGTGAACCTTAATCAAAGGTTCATTGATTTCCATATGTTTTTGTTTTTGCACGGCTGTTAAACTTGAGATGTCAGTTCCTCAGAAGTAAAAAAGAAGTGAAATAGCACAGGGATTTAGAAATAGACGTTTTTTTTGGGGGAGGTATGCTTTTTTTTTTTTATAATCCATCACATACAAAGATCACGCGTGCTGTAATTCCCTTATCCATGCCAGCCGAAAATGGCAGGCCTTAGATAAGTCGTAGCTTTTTTTCATCATGCACCGTATGCAGGGATCGATTTTTCAAATGCTCCTTGATAAGACCACTGGCTAATAAATTGTAGAGAACATCACGCGTAACTTCTTTTACAAAGATTACTGAAAACGGCAGTTCCCTGATACGTCCAAAAAAACCCTTTACAGATACAAAGCACGCCATCCATTCCAGGGCGGGCAAAGACCAGACGTATGCTGATGCGCCAATGAATCAGATGTGGCTATATATCAACAAAGACTAAGTGCTACACACATCTTGGTTTTGCATTTCTCTGCAGTGTGAGTGTGAAGAAATGTGTACGGACGGAAAGTGTAGCTAATTCACAGCATTTACTTTTACTGAATCCCTTTCCATTCCACTGAATTTTATAAATTTTCATTGCCAAACTGAATCTGTTCGAAAATGTTCCAGTTACTAACGGTGTTTAAATTTTTCTTTCAGTGTGATAGCGGGAAACAAAGCAATTTTTAACTGTCCGAAAACGAAATACGAGGGTCTGAATCTCTTTCTCTTTGCACTGGAATAATAGGGTTGGAATGCTTTCAAGTACTGTTTTACCTTTCTGAAACTCATCTGCTACAAATGTTCCGACATCTCATGACTTTTCTTGAGTATTACTAAATATCCGCTTACGATGCGTATTGCCCAAACATCAAGAAACCTAAACAAGAAGGATGACACCGAATATTCGGTTGTAATGAGCAAATCTTTTAAACCCGTTCTGAGGCAAATTAAATTTATCGAAGCTGTTCAACCGGGTGTTTAGTTCCGCAGAGATTGCCGTAAATGGAAAAGTGAACTTATGCCCTCTGATGGCAGACTTGTGCGTTAAGAAAAATTTTAAATTATATGAGAAACATTTCGCAGCGGAAACACTCTCCCAGAAAGAAATATTTTTTTAAATCGGACTCCTAAAAACAAAGATATCGACAAAAATAAGATATGCATCTACGCCCCTTGTCGGAAAAACCATGCATTATCTTAAGAAGAAAGTATTTTCAAATGACTGTTTGGTGTCAGCGGTGTCGGTCTACGAAAGAATTATTCCAGTCGAGTTTTCAGGAGCTCAGAATTTGCTGCAAATACATCAGAAGCAGAAAAAAGACTCTTACGACCTCTGGTGGCCAAACTGTTCTTTACTAAATATTAGACATTACACTGAAGAGCAATTGAATCAGAGATACCTGTCTAGTAACGTGTAGCACCCCCTTTCGCCCTGATGACGGCGGCGATTCGTCTCGGCATGGATTCGACAATACACCGGAAGCGTTGGGAAGCCATACGGATCCACGACCCCCGAACAAACTCCCACAGTTCACGAAGATTTGATGGAGGGGGTTCAGAGCCTCGAACATCTCTCTCGATGGCATCCCAGATGTGCTTGATGCGATTGAGGTCAGGTGACCTAGCTAGCCAAGGAAGCAAGGTCACGTCGGTGGAGTGTTCTTCCTACCATTCGGATACAATTCGGGATCGATGGCGCGGTGCATTGTCTTGTTGCAGGATGAGGTCCCCAGTGGGATGTTGAAGACGCACAAACGTGAGCAAATGGTCGTCCAGGATATCCCGGTAACGTTGACCTTTTGAGGGACGATGCCACACGTACGAGGGGTCCCATTTCAGTCCATGTAAACAGTCTATGACGTAAAAGCCTTTTCGTACTTCTACGTTAATTTAAAACATTAACATACTAAGAAATAATTCCTAAATGAAAAAAACCTTAACGGCGAGACGAAACATGTAAACAACAGAAGTCAAACTTATGGAAAAGATGCTTTACTCAAGGTTGTAGCACGTCCCTAGCAGAACGATATCAATATTTAAACACACCACACAGCTTCACAGCTCTTAACACAACGCTCGCTTTACAACGCACTCCTTCAACGCTCTCAAATATCGCTCCTAATAATTGCTCTCCTACAACAGTTTAGTCGTCGCTTTTATCTCTCGTTCATATCAAAACCGGCATACGTCACGTTCATTCAACCTCAATTGTGTTGCCAACAGTATTCGGTTGAGAGAAAAGATATCACGTTACGAGTGAAGTATAACAGAATAAACTCAAGATTTACATAGGGACAGAAACTAAAACTGAAAGTTAATTTAGAATATACGTCACAAGTCCCTAGACGAGAATGCCACCCTTACCAGCTTGAAGAGTACCCTGCTGGCAAGAAGGATCCATCGCTTCATGTGGTTTGCGCCGTACTCGTATCCTGCCATCCGCATGTATTAACGTGAATCTCGACTCATCAGTCCAGGCAACATTTTTTCACATGTCTAAGGTCCAGTGGCTATGTTCCAGCGCCCATGCTAATCTTTGCACCCTGTGATGTGCGGTCAGCAGCGGTAACCTCGTGGGACGATGGCTTCTGTACCCCATAGCGAGGAGATGGTTCTTAATGGTGTGGCTGCTTACACGTTTTTGTGCACCAGCGTTAAATTGCCGAGTGATTTCTTGCACTGTGGCCCGTCTATCCGCTGTTACAATGCGAGCTAGCCGACAATGACCCCGCTCATCCACACGCTGATGACCACGGCAGTTGGCCCTTGCAGGGATGGTTTTACCGGATTCGATGTACTCACGGTGCACCCGTGACACAGTGGCTCGTGAAAACCCCAGTGCCTGCACGACTTCCGAGATGGAGTTAGCCATTTGTCGGGCCTCGACAATTTGCCCACGATCAAATGCGCTTAGATTCTTCGTCTTACCCATACTGCGTCCGACTCTCACTGATTCCCATCACATCACTCCTTACATTGTCGGATCGCTGCATACGTCATGTCGCTTCCGTTTACAGGACCGCCCACAGCACCATATTTGCATAACGCCAGCTGTCTCTAATTCAATTGCTCTTCAATGTAAGTATGTACAAAGCATTTCCCATCAGGATCTGTATGCGAGAGAAAAGAAAATCAAATCGGAGTTTTGGAAGCAGAGATATCGGAGTAAACGCAATTTACATTAACGCCCTTAGCGGAAAGTCTATGAAACACTTGAAAATTTTGAAATTATATGAAAAAGATTTCGCAACGAAAACGCCACCCAACAAAGCAGAAATGTTTCAAATCGTACTTTTGGAAACAGAGATACTAACAAAAATAAATTGTTCATCTACGACTCCTGGAGGAGAAACCATGCATTATTTTAAAAAGAACATACTCCGAAAAGGTTTATCGACGTGAGTGAGATCGGTCCACGAACGAATTTTTTCAGTCGAGGTTTTAGAAGCTCAGATTTTGCTGCAAATGCATCAGAAGCAGAAATTAATACTTACGCTCCCCTTGTGCCCAAACAATTTTTTTTACCAAAAATTGGAAATTATATACAAAGTATTTCCACTCAAGAGGTGTATTCACAGCAGGAAGAATTTTTCAAATCAGAGTTTTAGGAGCAGAGATATTGGGGAGGGCTTAGTTGACTTGTATGCCCCTAGCGGAAAACCCATGCGTAACTTAAAATAATGACTACACGTAAAATAGTCTTTGACATAAATGGAATCGAAAGGTAAAAAACCTTGCAATTGGATGTTTAGTAGCAAAAATATTGAATGAAATGTAATTTGAATTCGATATCATCTGCATTTACGCCCTCTAGCCGGGAAGTTGTGATTCTTAAAAAAAAGTAACGGATCATTATTCGCACATTTAAAGCATTCCAGTGTAAAAAGAATTTTTCAAATCGGACGAATAGTTGCAGAGATATGGTGTCCACAGAGGGACGCACAAGACAGGCAACATAAACACCATCTTTTTTACAAAGGACGTGCTGAAAAAGCAGCTTTGCTGTGATATGGAACAAAGATCTGCTAATATTTATCACTGATATCTTTTTTCTGTTCTTTTGGGGGTTAACAACCTTCAACAGCACATGTAGTCGAATCCCAATCTATTCCTAGACCTAACAACTTCCGCATTTAATGCTACATTTCAAAATCCTCAAATATTCTCCTATAAATGAGGGTGACCGCCTTGGTGGCACAGTGGTCTAAGCGATGGCTTCTGACTATTCGGCCGGGAGGGGTCCCAGTTCGAATCCCGGTGCGGCGTGGACGTTGTGTTTGTCTTACGGCACTGGCTCTCTCCCTACCCTGGACCAGTGACCCTAAATTAGGGACGGACGACTGCTTACAGCCCACTGAGTTGCTCTCGGTGGTCGTTAAATCTCCAATTAAAAAAATTAAAAATGAACGAGGGTGAGTCAACATATCATGTGTCATTTTGTAACAGCAGCAAGATGTATGGTTATTGTTGTTAGCAGTTCTTGCTGCCCTAGCAAGATTCCTAATATGTGTGGCAAAAAGTTATTATTGCTTTTAAAAGATTTCTGGTTTGTGTAGTACGTGGCTCTGACTGCCCTATCAAGAGTGTTGCTGAGCATAGCTAGCTCAGCAAATTTCCCTAGCATGAGCAAGCTCAGCAAATTTCCCTAGCAAGAGCAAGCTCACAAATTTCCCTAGCAAGAGTGTTGCTAAGCATAGCAAGCTCAGCAAATTTCCCTAGCAAAAGCAAGCTCAGCAAATTTCCCTAGCAAGGGACGAGCTCAGCAAATTTCCTGCTACAGACAATTTTCCTGCAAATGCACATCGAGACTTCAGCAAAGATCATTATCTGTTTTAAAATACATTGGTGTTAAAAAACATTCATTTAGTTCAGCCTTAAGGCCATGTGGCAAGGTTAAATGTCTTTCTAGTATTGGTAATTGTTATTAATAGGATTAGTTTTCAGCTGAACGCCATTAAAATCACATGAAGTACCTTATTTCAATGAATTCATGGAATATATACAGGTATAGGCTTAAACATTTTCAGCAACTCTTAATACGATATTGCAAAAATATTCAAATTGTTCGAAAATCTCATTTCGGTTAAACGTGAAAAATGAACAGACATAGGCTTCATCATATTCAGCAACTCGGAACACGATAGTGCAACAAATATCTGAATCTGCTTCGAAAAATCACCACAAAATGCATTTGAAATTCCATACCTTCAAATCTCTTGGAAGATCCTAGCTCTGTGTTGCTGTTAAATTTGTCATAACTGTTGTATTTGAAAACTCTATATTTCCTACAATTATAAGAACATACAAACCGATCAGTCCCCAGCGCAACCTACAAATCCAATATGGATGCCGCGATGACTTGGTGTTGCGCGTACGAAACGTAATGGCAATGCGTGCAGAAAAGACAAATGCATACAATCACGAATAACAAATGTTACAAAACTTATCTGATGGACAGAGCTTCTGGTGTTACCAAGTCTGTTGCGCCCAACTAAATACTTAGCTGAATGTTTAGCTACAGGTTTGTTTCTGTTGCAGAACTGTTAACAGCGGTAAACACGGAATACATAACAAGTGTATCTAGTAGGTTCAGCAAAGCGCATTTTGCAACTTAAAGAAATGTTTCGCTGCTACAGCAAAATTCTGAATAGCTAAAAATGTTGTTCATGGAACCTGAATATGAGTTGCTATAAAAACAAAGAAAAAATTCCTGTTTGGCATTTAACAACTTTCTCAATGTGCAAAAATAATGCAGCAATATATCTCTTGCTGATGCTGCACGAGTTATTCTTTTCAGTGTGGAAATGGAGATTTACATGCTGCAAAATAAACTTGGAGACATTACCTTAGGGTCTGGAGCAAGAAATATATCAGTTTATACACTCAACGGACAAAACATTAGAGATACTTATCGAATAAGCGTGTTGGCCCTCCTGTAGCGCGAATAACAGAATGTACACGCCGCTGCTTAGACTCTACCAAATGCAGCCTAGCTTCCGGAGGAAATGCTAGCCATGCCTATTGCAACATTGTCCACGACTCATTTCGAGACGTACGTCGGTCCATGATCCACGGATCTAAGAGCTTCCGCAACGTTTAAATCTGGTGACCTTGTGAGCCACTGGATAGTTTCAATCACATATGAGTGTTCCTCGAGCCATGCCTGGTTGTTGCGGCCAGATGGCGTGGAGTATTGTCGAGCTGGAGCTGCCCATTGGCCGCAGGATGCGCGAAGGCCATGTAAGAATGTAAGTTTTCAGCCAGCACAATACTGGTAGCGCGCAGTGGTTACGAACCTCCCCAGACACCACCTTCACGCGGTGGTGCCTTCTGGTGTCTGAACCTCCTCTCGACACCAGAAGGCACCGCCGCTTGAACAGACCCTATATAGTACGACAGAGCAGTGGCCTCCTGCCGTCGACGCCATACCCGCACTACCCCGTCAGCTCGGTACAGCTAAAGATGGGATTCATCTGAACACACGCCGCGGAGCCACTCTTCAGAGGTCGGTTTTGACGTTCCCTGTACCAGGTAAAACGTAATCTCCGATGGCGAGCAGTCAACAGTGGTACACGAGTAGGACGTCGTCACTCGTAACGTAGAGTATACAGCGTACGTCGTACACTCTCACTGACGCTGCTTGGGTCTCCGACATTTAACCTGTATGTGACTTGCGCTCCCGTTTCCAATCGGTCGGTCTGTACGAGACATGATTGTCTACATCGATCCCAGTAATCAATGGCGTGTGGTCGAACACTGCTCTCTGGCTGCTGGTACGTCCGTTGAAGGACGTACCAGCACCCAGAAAGATAAGGTTGCCCTTGCGACCCCTAAGGCTTTTACCACCTGGGCGATAGAATGGCCAATCTACCTGGCGGCAACCATGCGTCCGCGAACAAAGTCTCCCCGACCACCACGTTTACCCTTGTTCCTCGATTGCGCTACGCTGTTGGAAAGCCCTGCTCTCCGCGTATTTATCCCTTACGTTTGTCTTGGGTATGTTCCACTCTGCGCGGGGGAACCCATCTCAACTTTGCATTACCCCAATGTCTTGTCTACTGAGTGATTTCTGTGATGTTTCAATGATATATGTGTTAGATGAAAATCCAAATGGACGTTTTCAGGGCTTAGTATAATAACACTGCTAGGCATTTTAAGACCACCGGCATAATGCATTTGGTTAAGTCCCTATTCACTGTGTGGGAGGAGGAAGTTTCTCACGTGTGTTCCAATCCCAGTCCTTCCGGCCACCTAGTCTGCGGTTTTTCCGGGGTTTTCCGCAGACTCAATGAGTTGGAGGACGCGAATGGGTAGATCGTTCCCTGTGAAGTCGGCCCCGGACGCACTTCGTCCCTTACCTGCATGCAGCAGAGGAATAGCAAGCCGGCTGCATCAATTTGACGGTAATTCTCAAGGGGCGCATAGTCGTCTTTGCGGAACTCAACCCACCATGGAGGGACGAAAGAGAGGGGGGTGGGGTGGTAGAGGCATTTTAAAGCAGAAATAGATTCCTTTCTTTTATTTAGGAAACTTACCGTAAATAGGGCCTAGGATACCATCAGAATGAAGAAAATAACTTTCGAAAAAAAAAAAGTAATTTAAAGAAACAGCATAAAAGCACCTCAATACGTAAGCTAAATTATTGTGGAATGCAAACCAATAAAGCGGTATTTTCCCGCAAAATTTGTGATTCTCACTTCTCTCCTGCGAAACAATCTTCATATTCCTCCCTCGCTCTGCGCTGAACATCAAAGCAAAATGAAATCCGTAACATTTTCAGGACGAGATAGTTAGATGTTCTACGCATCTTCCAGCTCACATCCGGTATCACTTGTTATGCAGAAATTCCATTTGCTGTCATTATTGGGAGTATTATAGTCTTGGTTTATGTCTTTGTTCTCATCAGGATTTTAATCCAGACGTTTCCCGAAATGAAATTTCGATCCAGAATGTTCGGTGCTGGGCCTCCGGTGTCTGCATTGGGGCATTTCCTCCGTGAAAAAGCAGAAACAC
Source organism: Macrothele yani (assembly GCA_039090855.1). NCBI lineage: Eukaryota > Metazoa > Arthropoda > Arachnida > Araneae > Macrothelidae > Macrothele > Macrothele yani. Next base: position 88,869,648 of record CM076992.1, read on the forward strand.
ACAGGCGCAGTAAAAATAAAATCCTACTCCACCACGCTGCCATAAAGCCGTCTATAAAACCGCATCAAATGCTAGCTGCCATTTTTCAATAAAAGAAGTTTTTTGCTTAGGAACGGTAAACTATTTTAGTTGCCATTGGTAAGCGCCAGGTACTTGCTTCCTACAATGATATTTACATCACTGCGAATAAAGTCTGCACTTTATTTTAATATTTCGTTTATTTTATATTCTTTTTCATACTTTTAACCTAATATTTACCAATGCGATAAAATATCGTACATTTTTCGAGATAACCACATTTTTCTAAAAGAACAAGAGAGAACCAGTGTGAAGTCGAAAATAACCAAAACTCCGTGAACCGAGAACTAATGCAGCAGAGAATTATATTCTAAATTACACTGCACCGCCAAAAGAAAGTGATAATTTCGATATTCAGACGTCTCACGACTCATGCTAATGAAGCAATGTCGAGGTGATGATGCGCAGTACGCCAGGCTTCTGATTTTGATTGAGTCCTCTTTGTGGTGTATTTCGCGGAGTACAGTGAGAAAGTCATCCGCAATCATGAGTTATGAGTTTCAGTTGGTAAGTGCACGCGAAATGTGCGATGTCTGGTGCTTAAGCTCAGAGAGCAGATGGTGTTGTGGACATATTATCCTTGGGTCCTACAGGTAGTGTCCCGTGTATTTTAGAATTGCGTGTGTATATATATATATATATGCTTATACACTCACGGAAAATAAATTTGCGCACTTAGAAGAAAACATGCTTCAACCGCGAAACTTTGCAAATTGCTAGTATCCAAATCATCCACGTTTGGTGCGATTGCGCATGACCGCATACTCTGTGATGGCGCAGCAAGAACGAACCGGCACCCTTGAAAACCGGCGTATAGTCGATGCCCCATGAAAACAAAAAGCACCGGCCGACGCAAACAAGAGAACAGATTGAAATGAATGCCGCGTAGACAACATATACGTGGATTTACTCAATTTACGGTCTTTGAGAGAGGCCTGATCATCGGGCTGAAAACCGCAGGGTGGTCGGCCCGCCGTATAGCCCCCACGCGGATCGCCTGACTATACCGTCCGACTGTGTTGGGGGCAGTGGACACGTGACGGCACTGCCACACGGCAGAGCGGCTCCGGACGGACCAGGAGGGCCATCGGTAGAGAGGATCGACTGATCGTGCGCCAGGTACGAACAGATCCCACGGGGGACCCGGTCCACTATACAGGCAGATGTAGCGGCACCTGTGTGCCCACCAACCATTTCCCGACGCATCACGGAAGCGAATCTGCGATCTCAACGCCCCTTACGTGTGCTGCCATTAACCCCGAAACATCGCCGGCTCCGTGTGCAGTGGTGCTAGGCCATAGCGACGTGGAACGCCACAGACTTGCGACGTGTGGTGGTTAGCGATGAGTGTCGCTTAGTTTTGGGGACATATGATCATTGTGTCAGGGTGTGAAGGTCCCCGGGTCAACGGCACAACCCGACCTTGATATCGAGCTCTACCCCTCCCACACTGAAGGCATTATGGTCTAGGGAGCCATTGCCTGCGATAAACGATCAGCTCTAGTTGTGGTGCGCGGATCATTGACTGACCAGCGGTATGTGGATGAGATCATACGGCTCCATGCGCTCGGATTCCCAGCCGGGATTTCAAGTGCACTATACCAGCAGGATAATGCTCGTCCGCACACAGCTCGGGTTTTCCAGGCCTGCCTACGTCATGTCCAGAAATTTTCATGGCCTGCCCGCTCCCCGGACATGTCCCCTATCGAGCATGTGTGGGACCAGTTGAAACGCCAGCTTCCATCGTGCCGCACTCTCCAAGACTTGGAGCACACGGTCCAACACGTATGGGCCCGTATGACGCAGGACAACATCAAGCGTCTGTTCGCCTCCATGCCGGACCAAATTGCAGCATGTATCGCCGCACAAGGCGTTGCAACGCGATATTCAAGATGACCGTACTGCGTGCAACAGATCCCTCTGTAATTGTCCTGCAGCTCTGTTTTTGCCATTAAGTGAATCATTCATTTGTATCATTACTTCCATAAAATTTCAGTTCAATCTAATGCTTTCTTTTTAGTGCGCAAATTTTGTTGTCGGTGAGTGTATATTATATACAGGCGTTGGATAGATAAATGTGGACATGTGAACACTACGCTGGGAGACGTGGCTTTTAATGCAGCTGCCTACGTCGCAAGAAGCAAAGTTATCCACCACATTTTGGTTGTAATAGCTTTGTTTATAAGCTCAAGGTCCTGTTTAAGTGAATTTAAAGTGTTTTGTTGCAAAATGTCCTTCATGGTGACAACGAATTGAGCGACGTAACGGACTTCAAAAGAGGGCTAATTGTTGGTGGCCGGCTAGTTGGTGCCTCCATGATAACATTCGCCAGGGTAGTGGGGGCATCGAGAGCTACTGTTTCCAGGGTCATGACAGCATACCGTGCTCATGGCAAAACCTTATCTGCAAAACACAAGCGCAACCGGAAAACGACAGTGACTGATAATGGCAGGATTGTTTCCCGTAATACAAAGATCACGGCGACGAAGATTAGTGAGGAGCTCAATCTGTATCTTCAGACCACAGTATCAACAAAAACAGTTTGCAGGAAACTGCATGAACACGATATTCATGGCAGAGCTGCTATAGCAAAACTTCTGGTGACCTGGGTGAACGCGCAACTGCGATGGCAATGGTGCCAGGTGAATACAACGTGAACTGCCGATGCATGGAAGCGTGTTATGTGTTAAAATGAATCCACATTCATACTACTTGTATTCCCCACCGCAGGACGTCTTTACGTCTGGAGAACACGGTCAAAAGTGCACAGCCCACACTGTCTGCTCCCAAAAGTGCAGCATCGTGGTGGTTCTGGCATGCTCTGGGTGGTCATATCGTCGTTTTCAGCAGGTTCCCTGATCATCTTGAAGAGACGGGTCACAGTCAGAGCGTTTGAAACCATATGGGCCGATTAATTCCATCCAATGGCTCAGGCATTGTTTCCTGTAGGAGATGCCATCTATCAAAATGATAACGCCCCAATTCACAGAGCTTGGTTTGAGAAACATGAGGACTAAATTTCACACCTTCCTTGGCCTCCTCAAGTCTAGCCAATGTGGTCTTTGTTGAAAAACAGAGTAAAGTCCCGTTATCCTCGTTCTGCATATCCGAAGGACCTGCACCAGTTTCTGCATGAGGAATGGTGTAACATTCCACTAACCACCATGCAGGATTTATGTGCGTCCAGTCCAAGGAGCATTCAGGCGGTTTTGAATGGCAAAGGTGGTCTTGCACCCAATAGGCACATAAAAACAATCTTTTCCTAGGTGTTGACATTATTACGTCCAAATCCTGTATATATATATACATGGACATGATCTACAGTACTGTAACCACTCCTGCATCCAGCTTGTTCTCTTGGTTCAGCCATGTCTAGTGTTACCTTCAAGCGATGATGGGAAAGAAGCTTAGTGACGATTTTATTAACCACTGATAGGTGGCTGATGGGCCTGTAGTACATGATATCCTCAACGTCAATTTTTTTTATGTATTGAAAGAACAAGAGAATATGAACTCCCATTATGCATGGCTTCTATTGATTATGAAAAGGCCTTCGATTCTGTTAAACCATCAGCAGTAACAATATCTTTGAAATCCTGCGGTATTGAAGATGCATGCATTAGCATTATTAATAACATCTATGAGAACGCAAGTGCAAAGGTTCGGATATTTGAGGATACAGCGCAAATAAGAATTGGAAAGGGAGTGAGACAAGGTGATACCATATCTTTCAAGCTCTTTAATGCCAATTGCAAAATGTCTTTCAGTCATTGAACTGGATAAACAAAGGGATACAGATTAATGGAGATTACTTAATACACCTTCGTTTTGCTGATAACGTAGTAATCTTTGCAACTAACTACCCCTTCAGAGCTGCAGAATATCATCCAAGAACTTGCTGACAAGAGGAAAGAAGAGGGATAAAAAATGAACTTTCAGAAGACAAAAGTGATGTACACTGCTTTTACAAGAAACGAAGATTTATCGATTGATGGAGAAAAGTTTGAGACAGCCGATACATACATTTATCTTGAGCAGCAGATATCAACTGAGGGTGACATTGAGGAAGAAATTAATCGGCGTATGGAACTTGGATGGAGAGCTTTTGGAAGAAACAGTACAGTTTTTAAGAGCCGGATGCCATTAGGTCTTAGAAAAAGTGTTTAATCAATGCATCCTGCCAGTGCTTACACATGGAGCAGAGACATGGACCTTAACTAAAAAAGACATACAAAGACTGCAGACAACTGAAAGATGCGCGGAGAGATGTATGTTTCGTGTAACCAGGAAAGATAAGAAGAGGAACTTGTGGATAAGGAAAATGACAGGAGTGGACGAAATCGTGACCAGAGTGAAATCATTGAAATGGCAATGGGCTGGACATGTTGCCAGAAGAACTGATCACCGATGTACAACCGAAATTTTAGACTGGATTCCGAGGGAAGTGAAAAGACCCATAAGAATGGAGATGGATTGATGAAATTCGAAAGTATGATGGAGTGACATGGAGGAGACAGGCTCAGACAATAGTGGAAGGACTTGGGGATACCTTCATCCAGTAGTGAATTGATAATGGCTGATGATGATATATATATATATATATATATATATATATATATATATACACTATCAACCAACAAGTATTTGGACACCTCTGATAGCAAAGGAAAACGAAGTTTATTCACCTTCAATGGTTGGTGGAGCCTCCACGAGCGGCGATTACAGCTGCGACCCTCCGGGGCATACTCTCAACCAGGCGTTGTACGACGGCTAGCGGCATTTTCTTTCACTCGGCTTGGAGAACACATGTCAGTTCCTTCACCGATTTCGGACGGTGGGCGCACCCCTTAAGTCGACGCTCCAAATCATCCCAGAGGTGATCGATAGGGTTAAGGTCCGGGCTCTGCGCAGGCCAGTCCATTCGATTAACCCCAATGTCACCAAACCAAGCCATGGTGGACCTCGCAACATGACAGGTGGCATTGTCATCCTGAAAGTAATATGGGTCCAAAACGTAAAACTGCCACAACGTGGGAGGCGAGTGGTCATCCAAAATGGTGCAGTAGGTCTCGGCGTTGAGTCTACCAGGAATTGCGACCAAGGGTCCCGCGCCATATCAGGTGAAACACCCCCATAGCATAATTCCGCCACCGCCGAACTTAACAGTTGGCACAATACATTCCGGCAGGAGCCACAATAATGGGAGCAGTGAAGCCACATCAAACAGTTGCACGTGGGGAATGTAGCGGCTATTCAGTGTAGGCATGTGGGTTCGCCTCTGCCTAGATTCGATAGTTATGGGTATGGATTGTTCCGTGCAATTAAAAATGAGCCTCATCTGTCCAGAATATGTTGAGCAGCCATTGTGGATTTTCTGCGATTTTCGCGAAGGCCCACCTTGCGAATTCCTCATGCTTAGCTGTGTCACTTGGTAAGAGCTGGTGAAGTGATTGCAAATTGTAAAATTGTAGGGATACAAGGTTAACACTCCATTAAAGATACGGAATACCGATGTCTTCAGAATGCCAGTTACACGTGTCACTTCTCGTGCACTACTTACCCCACTCCTGGACTCTTCCCTTACCGTGTCCATTTGCGAAGCCACAACGGAGATACGGGCCTCTGAAAAACAAACGTGGTGCACCGCTGCGAGGGCAATCACACAAACTACCCGTTTCTTCGAAACGTCGTAAGACGGAGAGCATTCCGGCAGGAGTGATTGGACCCTTACCTTTCTTCATTTTTTCTGTGTTCGAAACCATCGTAGAGCTTCACCTGGCGATTTGTGCCTGTGGTAAAAGAGCTTCACCTGGCGATTCATGGTTGAGGTAAAAGAGCTTCACCAGTAATGCTTTCTCCACCAACGTCAACATCCCAGTGCAAAAGGTACGTCTACGCCAGTCACGGGAATCGTGAGGTATAAGGTGTCAGTCGTAGACCCTGCATATTATAGGACTCAGATTTGCATATTGCATGTTTTTTCAATGCGTGACGCGCCCTCTATCGATATAAATTTGCATATTGCATGTGTTGTCAATTCGTGAAATGTGAACTCAACGTTTTTTCTCTACCAAAACAAATCTCTCTTCGTGAACATTAGTTTGTTGCAAAACGCATTCCAATATTCCATCTTCTTCAACTGTTATGAATTCATGAACTGTTTACGATTTTATGGGACACTTGGTATGTATATCATTTTCATTCTCAACCGCTATCAGTCTACTGCTAAGACAGATCGTTGCAACAAAAGTTTCACCACTTTTTGTTGCAACGATCTGTCTTGGGCCAATATAATTCATGTCACTCCTGCAGGCTTACCAGTTTCATTCAACCATGACCCACGTAGTTTTCTTTTGGGTCTCTTCCTGTGCCTTGGAATCCAGTCTAAAATTTCGTTTGTCCATCAGCGGTCCGTTCTCTTGGCAATATGTGCAGCCAGTTGTCATTTCAGGGACTTCACTGTAATCATGATGTCCTCCACTCTTGTCATTTTTCATATGCACGAGTTAATCTTCTTATTTTTCCTGGTTGCAACAAGAATACATCTCTCCATGCTTCTTTCAGTTGTCAACAATCTTTGTATGTTTTTTTCAGTTAAGGTCGAGGTTTCTGCTCCTAACGTAAGCACAGAAGGATGTATTGATTAAACACATTTCTTTTAAGATATAATAACATATTGCTCTTAAAAATTGTGCTGTTTCTTCCAAAAGCTCTCCAACAAAGTTTTATACGCCGACTAATTTTTTCATTATTGTGATCCTCGCTTGATATCTGCTGTTCAAAGTAAATGAAGGAATCGGTTATCTCCAGCTTTTTCCCATGAGTTGATAAATCTTCATTTCTTGTAAAGGTTGTGTATTGTACATCAGTTTTGTATTTCCCAAGTTCATTTTTAATCTCACTTCTTTAATCTTTTCAGCAAATTCCTGGATCATACTCTGTTGCTCTGAAGGGGTATTTGCAAAAATGACTACGTCCTCAGCAAAACGAAAGTGAGTTAAATGATCTTCATTAATCTTTTTCCCTTTGTATTCTTAGCACAATGATTAAAAGGCATTTTTGCAATGTGACATTAAAAGAGGTTGGGAGATATGGTGCCACCTTGTCTCACTCCCTTTTCAGTTTTTATTTGTGCTGTATCCTCAGATAACCAAACCTTTCGCAGTTGCATTTTCATAGATGATATTAACAATGATAACACCGCGTGATTTTAAAGCCATTGTAACTGTTGATGACTTCACTCTATCAGGGGCCTTTTCATAATGAATAAACGCCATGCATAATGGTAGTTCATAATTCCTCGTTCTTTCATTTATTTCTCTCAGTACATGGATATGATCTTTAGTGCTGTAGCCACTCATGAATCGTGCTCATTTTCTCGGTTGAGCTATGTCCATTTAACCTTAGTGAAGATTTTATAAATCACGGATAGGAGGCTGGTGGGTCTGCAGTTCCCTAGATCTTCAATGTCACCTTTTTATGTAGCAGCATCATTGCAGCATTGTTACAGTCCTCAGAAATCTTCTCTTTATTGAGACATCTAGCAAACTTTTTGGTGGGTGTGGTTCCAATTTCTCCACTTGCTTCTTGTATGACGTCCACAGATAATTTTATCTTCTCCTGGGAGGTTTTCCCCGTTTTAGGTTCTTAATGGCATGTGTAACGTCTTTCCCGGGGGACTGGAAGGACTTCGGTACTGGCACCTTTCGTAATGCCTGTAGTAGATGTATCGGAACTTTCATACCGTTTTGAGTAGAAATCTTACACTTTTGTCAGAATATTTCATTCTATTTATTTTTACAGTGCCATCTTCTTTTCTCAGTTTCATAATTTCATTTCATTTATTTCTTCATTCAGTTGCTACTACAGCAACTAGGAAAATGAGGGAAAAGGCCGTAAGGCCTGACATAACCCTCCTCTCCCCAGAATACAAAAAACTTTGTAACGTACCAGGAGATGTGACGTACCTGCCAGAAGGACGCACACGACATAAAGGCAGATAGGAATCAGAATAAATCGTCCGCGTAGCTCAATTGGTAGAGCAACGTATTCCGGAATAAGTTGCTCTACCAATTGAGCTACGCGGACGATTTATTCTGATTCCTATCTGCCTTTATGTCGTGTGCGTCCTTCTGGCAGGTACGTCACACCTCCTGGTACGTTACATCATCTCCCTCTTATTTTTTTTTTGAAGTGCTGGAGAAGGGATTCTCTTATTTTTCCTATCCCGCGGTGTGGAAATAACATCACACCAATGCGAGATTTTGAACGGTTGGGTCATCATGAAAGTTCAGGCGCCATTATAACGATGTAAATTTCTCCGTTATTTTTATCCGCGCCAGGATTCGAACCCGGGTCCCCTCATTCCGGAATAAGTTGCTCTACCAATTGAGCTACGGATAGGAGGCTGGTGGGTCTGCAGTTCCTTAGATCTTCAATGTCACCTTTTTATGAAGCAGCATCATTGCAGCATTGTTACAGTCCTCAGAAATCTTCTCTTTATTGAGACATCTAGCAAACTTTTTGGTGGGTGTGGTTCCAATTTCTCCACTTGCTTCTTGTATGACGTCCACAGATAATTTTATCTTCTCCTGGGAGGTTTTCCCCGTTTTAGGTTCTTAATGGCATGTGTAACGTCTTTCCCGGGGGACTGGAAGGACTTCGGTACTGGCACCTTTCGTAATGCCTGTAGTAGATGTATCGGAACTTTCATACCGTTTTGAGTAGAAATCTTACACTTTTGTCAGAATATTTCATTCTATTTATTTTTACAGTGCCATCTTCTTTTCTCAGTTTCATAATTTCATTTCATTTATTTCTTCATTCAGTTGCTACTACAGCAACTAGGAAAAGGAGGGAAAAGGCCGTAAGGCCTGACATAACCCTCCTCTCCCCAGAATACAAAAAACTTTGTAACGTACCAGGAGATGTGACGTACCTGCCAGAAGGACGCACACGACATAAAGGCAGATAGGAATCAGAATAAATCGTCTGCGTAGCTCAATTGGTAGAGCAACGTATTCCGGAATAAGTTGCTCTACCAATTGAGCTACGCGGACGATTTATTCTGATTCCTATCTGCCTTTATGTCGTGTGCGTCCTTCTGGCAGGTACGTCACACCTCCTGGTACGTTACATCATCTCCCTCTTATTTTTTTTTGAAGTGCTGGAGAAGGGATTCTCTTATTTTTCCTATCCCGCGGTGTGGAAATAACATCACACCAATGCGAGATTTTGAACGGTTGGGTCATCCGGAAAGTTCGGGCGCCATTATAACGATGTAAATTTCTCCGTTATTTTTATCCGCGCCAGGATTCGAACCCGGGTCCCCTCATTCCGGAATAAGTTGCTCTACCAATTGAGCTACGCGGACGATTTATTCTGATTCCTATCTGCCTTTATGTCGTGTGCGTCCTTCTGGCAGGTACGTCACATCTCCTGGTACGTTACAACTTAAAGCTTGACAGAAAAGTCAAGACAACACATATATGGTAGGTTAATATGTGAATATACACGCACTAGCTCAAAACCAACACATATATCAATGTGTTCCATCATCAATAGCCTTCATTATATCTAAAAAAACAACAAGTGTAATGTACACTTCATTATATAATCACATATATATTTATAAATAAACAACAAGTAACGTTTGCACCTCACTTTATAATCATACTACCCCACATTTCTTCCATTCAATCGAAATTGCATATTGTTTACTAATTATTTCATAAGATGTGCCTTTAGTTTTATTTTAAATAAGTTAAAATTATTAATAGATGTTAGTTCTTGGGGCAATGAGTACCAAACGTTTGGGCCACTATAATTTATATTCATTTTACGTTTCTCAGTTATTGGGGAAATTTAAATTAATTGTGATCTATTCTTAGTATTGTGGTAATGAGTATGTATATTTGGTGTTATTATATAATTGTGTATACCATTTTTAATTATTTTATACATTATTTTTCCTAAGTCTAACCAGTTTTCTTCCCTTACTGAGATGACCCTTTGCTCTCTTCAGGCTTTGGTTGTTTTCAATTGCTATTCTCACTAGTTTACCGTTGAATTTCCTTACGTCTTCAGTAATACGTTTTCGCACTGTCTTGCATAGTTCTACATACTCCACTTTGAAAGTGACATCTTTATTTGTCCTTGTCTCCCTTTTCTTTTGCATCAGCATCTTTGCTTTTCCTGATATTGTTTTCATATACAACTTGTCTGTAGTACCACCAGTTTCCTTAAGAGGCTTAGTGAGTTTTCTGTTATCTTCTGGAATGCTCACTACTTTTTATGTTAAACCTTCTAGAGCAGAGAATCTGTTCTTCAATTCCAACTTGAAGGTATTATTGCATATGATTTTTAAGGTTGGTCATGTCAATACATCTTGTTTGTTTTATGAGCTTGCTACGCTCGAGTTTAGTGTTGTGGTGCATCTTATATATCACTAATCTGTGGTCAAACACACATATACATATATTTATTTATTTTTTCGTGGTGTAACGACCTCTGTGAGCATGTTAGTCTCTTAGCAGTCGTCTGTCTCTAATCATCGTCCACATGTCTCAGGAAAATCAAACAACCAACACCAATGTACAAAACACATCACCAATGGCATTTCCAGGTACTCGTAATCTGGCCCAGCTCGAAGGATTAACCAGAGAAGTTTATATTTCATACTCTGTGCTGGATATGTTACTTGGTTCTATCAATACAAAACACAACATGCATAGTAAGTACATGCATGTTGTGTTTAGAAAGGTATTAAAAAATAACTGCACCACATATAGTTATAAGATTTGCTGCATTTCAGATGTAACCAACTGAAGTTTTTCATGATATTAATGCAAACTAATACACTTATATACGTGTCGTCTTAGTTACATGGAGGATACCCAAACTTTACTCGATTTAACTCCACGTGCTTTTAATATATCAATATCAAGGATATCAGTTGAGTTCATGTGTGTGTGTGTGTGTGTGTGTGTGTGTGTGATCCCTTCCTTTAAGCCCTTTCAATAATCAGTTCCTTTAAGTACCTCATCGTTGTTCTGCATACTCTGTCTTTGACAAATCCTCATTAAAATCCAATGACGCTATATCAGGTGAACGGGTTAACCACGCAATCCGTAGGAAAATTGCAATGTAGAAAGTGGAGTTACGATACGCTTTTCTTAAATACTGTAAGGTCCTAACATAAGGATGTGGAGAAAACCTCAGAAAACTTTTCAGATAAAGGTCTGGAAATAATCCCTTGCAGAAAGGACGACATTCTTGTATATCCTTTATTGGAATGATTTCTTGGAAGACCCAACTTCTCTTTTCATTCAAGATGGTTAAGTATATACTAGCATGTTGCGGGCGTCCTAGTCAAACATGTGTGACATCTCTTATAGAGAAAACAAAGACTGTTCGTTTAAAATGATTATTCTGGTCTCGCAATGTACACAATTTGTCCGCACCGTTACACAAGGAGTATCTTATTAGGAATTCATGAGATCCTTAGGTAAGACTTATCCTTGCTATACACAACTAACGTGTGTGACAATTGCGAGAGCGGTTATTTAAGAGGAATGCCACAATATTACCAGAGATAATTGTTCGCACTTGAATGAATCCGTATCACGTATGACGGAAGATTTTACTTACCGCGAACGATGAACTAAAGAGCTGTTAAGGAGGTGCTTAACATTTCGTTAAGTAGCGTAGTAGTCGAACACATTGAATAAATCATTAAGTAAGTCATGAATATTTTCTTTCCTCCCCAATATATCAGTTTTCGAACGATACATAAAATTTAAGCACCGGCTAACTGCTGTGCATCTACTTAAGTTCCCATTAAATTTTAAAGCCTTCGAGATGCACAGTGTTCATAAATGCTAATTTCTTTCGTCACGTGGACATTTATTACCTGCCACAATTATCCTTTTAAAACAAATGAAGAATAAACGAAAACGTTTGCCAAATTCCAATTTAAACTAATGCCATTTTGTTACGTATTATCGCTGTGCACTAGTGAAGACATACATTATTCCTCCTCGGGAGTTCATTCATCATTCACCAAAAAGGGTCATTCACGAGCAATCACCCACACGAATTCCAGATTGTATCTATACTCACTTAATTACGTATTCATTCGTTGCCGACATCTGGTGTTTACGACCAAAGTAGTTTCAAGAAGACAGCTCTGTTTGACAAACTACCGAAGTGGACGGCAGCTCTGCACCCATTCGCCATTCACGAGGAATGACTTACCCCGTACCAGACAATTCGGGCTTGGGCCCTGCACGGGCCGGGAGTGCTCAGTAGTTTAAAACTTACGGGCCGGGCCTGCGCTTGCATGTGTATCGTGTAGTCAGGTTGTTGGTAAATTTAGATCATTCCATTTTTTGAAGTATCTATATTTCCCTTCCCATTATCATATTTCTTGTTTCTCGCAATCATTCTTCTCTCCCGCTTTGTGCTATTTTTTATTTATTTATTTATTTTGCACGCGTCTTTTCGTCTTTGACCTTTGGAATCTCTTTCCCCTTTGAATCCATATTCCATTTATTTCGGAAGTTGACACCAGAAAAACACTTGCTCCAAACGATGATTTGCATTTATAGAAATTAGGAATCAATTAAAGCTTCAATATGCGCTAGTAAACTATTCTTAGGCTATGTCTTTATAATTTTGATTTGTTACTTGCTTTGTTTTAAATATGGGTGAATATTGGGTTGGGTAAATGAGAGGTTCGAGGAGTAAAACAAACGGAAAATTGTGTTACATTTGGATTTTGGGAGTTATATCCTGAACCTAAAGAATTAAAATCAAAGACGTCGGGCGAACAGAACGAAATCATATTCTGCGTACGAGAGTTTGTTGTATTAACTATTAACCATTACGCAAGTTAGTGTGTGTGTGTGCGTGTGTGTAACTCAGCATTGGTTTATATTATGTTCTGGGCAAAAGTGTCAAAGAAGACAGTGCGTGACCCGTACAAACAGTGATCTGACTCTACGAAGGGTTCGATTATGAAATGACGATCATTTACTTAAGTTCACTAAACACTATTCATTTCATTTGCCGTATTTCTGGTTACTGGTGGGTTAGTTAACTTGCCTATGCCTTCGTTTTACACGAGTTTCGAGTTATTCCTAAAAGTTACAGTACACATACCGTCTATGTTGAAGCAAGTAACATTTACGCAAATAAAACCTGTGCCGGGGCTGATATTAACTGAGTGGGAACAGGCCGGGCCGGGCTCGGGCCTAAAAATATTGCTTCTGCAGGGTATACCATTCAAATGTATGGCATTCACGTATAATATCCTTTCTTACGTTTCACAATGATTTCCTTAATATAACAGCCAATGATTTAGAAACATCTATGTTGAGGTACGTAAACGTCACGCACGTAGTGTATATGCAAAATACGTGGTCACGGGCTTCACCACGTGATCTAGGCAACTATTTAAGCCTGCTACTCAGCAGTAGTATTGTTCACAATGGGAAAAGCAAAGGATCTTTCGGAGTTCCATAAAGGGCCTATTGTGAGAGCCTGTCCAGCTGGAGCGACGATTTTTAAAACAACAGAACCGACTGGTTTCTTAAAAGGTGAGATATCCCGCTTCTTTGATAAATAGAAAATAACCCACATTGCTTGTCTAAGATGCGTAACTGTTACGGGAGGACACTATATAGTTATACGCACACAATATATATAGTTATGCGCACGGAACCGAAGACGATCGCTATTAACAGTTTTATGCCTATACAGATACCACTGATTTATGCGAAGAACTGGAAAGTTCGTCAGCAGAGATGCCAGGAACACCGAGGCAGGAAAAGAGTTATGTAATCTGAACGTTCGCGGTACACTTTGTGGAATCTATGCCAAACCGCATACGTCCTATAACTCTGGTTAAAGCATGTCCAACCCGGTATTAAAGAGAAGTTTCTAATACAACGGCCGGTTTGTCCAGCTGAGTGCTGATTTCTCACTCACATAGAGATTGACACTTATTAATTCTCGATATTACTAGAAGTTAATTAGGGTACAGAGTGACATACACTATGAGGTTTGAACATCTCACATTCGTGAAGGCAGTTTCCTGAAAAAGTAAATGGAAGCATAGAAAATAATATGCTGATATATCTAACCTCAAGGACATTTCCGAACATGTAGTTGGGATGAAGAGCTAAATAATCATCTGTGTTCTGTCACAGAAAGCGTTTAACCTTGAACGGGATTTTTCCAAGCCCTATCCCTAAAGCTTCTTCCTATGGATATGTTCACTCTCCGATACCCATTTTTTTCGTTCTGCATTTTTGTCGAATGTTGTGTTGTCGGCGTTTACATGGTGTTTACGCTTTACTTGGTATTTACAACCTGAGGTATTTTAGTATTTACCTAGTTTTTAGGTTTTTAATAAAATTACACTCATAGTCATAAACATCCGCGTACCAAAAAGGAGGCGTCGGATTGAAATGAGATTTTAGTAGTGAGATGGTACATACCAAGAGCAGAAGTGATTAAAATATCACAGCAGCAGAACGATTTCCCGCGGATATACGGTACACATTCCGGTCAGCGTTAGTACCGTATCGGACCGCCTTGTTCTCTGACACATGCGGTGATACGGGCCGGTATTGAATCGGAGAGACGCCGTATGTCATCTTGGGACAGATTGGCCTCCACTTCTTGCAACTGACGCTCCAAATCACGAACACTGGGACATCGAGAAGTCTGACGTCCTATCTGGTCCCACACCTGCTCTATGAGCGAGAGATCAGGCAATCTGGCAGGCCACGGAAGCGTCGAAGCATGACGTAGGCAGTCCTGCGAAACCTGAGCCGTGTGTAGACGGGCGTTATCTTGTTGAAAAATGGCGCGGGGCAAGGCAGCACATGGGGCCGCAGGATCTTCTGTACGTAGCGCTGGGCTGTCAGTGTCCCTCGGATCACTACAGAAGCGATATTCGTCGTTAAATATTATACGTCGCCAGTCCGTAGAATTCCACGTTGATCGCTGCTGACACCACTGCATTCGACGCCAACGCTGGTCATGTGTCAATGGCAGAATACGTAAGGGCTATCGAAAGTGCAGATTCGCCTCTACCAGGCTTCTGGAAATGGTTCTGCTGGTGTATCTTGTACGACGCCACATGTGACACGATATTGGACACAGCGTAGTTGCATTTGTGCGTGCCGCTCTCACGATCCTACTGTATTTTCTGCTGGTGATGTGTCTGGCTTGTCCACAGCCGGTTGGCCGTTTCCGGGTGCCTTCCCGTGTCCATTGCTCCCAACACGATCGCACTGTACTGTCCGACCGGCCCAAATGGCGACCGATTCAGCGCGCCGGCCACCCTGCCTCTTTCATTCCGACGATACAACCTCGTTCAAACCCCGCCAGTTGCCCGTACGCACATCTACGGCTACTTGGTATGTCTATCGCTCAGGGATCTCACCTGACTCTTACCGTGCACTTCGGCACGAAAGTAGAGTCCCCTGCTCTTCGCCTTATAAGCCCTAGCGATTGCAGTGCCGGTCGTGGACACGTGGGCATGCGGAATCGCACGAAACTTTAATAATTTGCATGTCTGCCCTCCCCGTAGCTATTCGTTGTTTCTTGGTGCGCAGTGTTTTATGACAATGAGTGTATGTCAAAAACCTGAAATGCGATTTTTGAACAATCATAATACTTTCCTATAATAGCGGTGTGTGAAAAAGTAAAAACTACGTATTATTCGGGTGGAACTCGAATGGGAGTAATTTCAAGTCTCGCCCTACCAGATAAGAAAAGCGTACTACTCTCCTGGGTAAATGCGAACCATTCGCGGTTAACAATCATTGGTTATGAACGTATCCTTCACGTGTGGTCCATCACAGACACTATCTTGAAAGACGTTTAGGAACCCGTGTTACTTTTATGACCTCATGAATCTTTAAAATCTTTTTAAATTATGCCCTTACTTTATATTATCTACTTGTGTTTTTTTCTGGAACACCCCTGAATGCATAAATCTTTATCCATCGAATAGGCTCAAATGGAGAAGTTTTCTATGCATTATATTATTTGCCTTTGATAAGTAATATTTCTTACACGCGGGTTATCAAATAAGAGTTATAACATGTCTGGATAAATTCTGCGTTAACAAAACCAAATCACACTGAATCAGCTAGACAAAAGTCCCTCACGTGAAAAGTGCATTCCATGTGATCTTGCATTAAAGCAAAAAAAGAATAATTTCGTTTCTCGTCAATGTATATGCAATCACAAGAGTTTATTGTTGAACCTTCCCCAAGGAACAAGGCGAATTATTAGTCGGATTTTAAGTACTCTGCTGCAATCACGATCCGGAACACTTAAAATCAAGTGCCTCAAGAACAATAGCCGAGATGTACTTGATTAACCATTGCATTGTAACAGCTGGAAGAAAGCAAAATTCTGCTTCAAGCATCTTACTCAAAGTTAGCGAAACATCAGAGCATTCACAAAAATCTGCATTATTTCCATGGTATGGTAATGTCGCCGTAAATTCTCATAATAATCACTTCTGAATGTCGGATTACGAAACTCTTCTTCTTAAAAACAGAGCCTTTGCCTTGCAATTTCCCAACTATGATTAAAGTCACAAATAAACTTCCGAAATTCAAACCACTGATATACACTATATTGACAAAAGTCACCGGACATCACTTCAAAAGCAAATGAACGGATCCTCTGCGTTATTGAGATGCGCGGTACAGCTGCAAATGGTATAAAAAGCAAGCCTGCAGCTGAGCGCGAATATACCAGCCGCGGATGGCTTAGTGGTTAGTGTTTCAGGCTATCGATGCTGGGTCCCCAGGTTCAAGCCTGGGCTGATCTTTCAGAGATGGCGTGATTTACTAACAATCGCTGAATATCCGCCGTGCATCGGACGAGCACGTTAAGTGACGGCCCCCAGGCTGGACCCACTGGTTAAATGGGTATCCTTTCCTATGTCCTCCCTGAAATTCTCTCACCCATCTGTGTGCAGTATCGTACTTGTACGGTGGCGCCATCTACTGTAC
The DNA here is from genome assembly GCA_039090855.1 of Macrothele yani. Classification (NCBI taxonomy): domain Eukaryota; kingdom Metazoa; phylum Arthropoda; class Arachnida; order Araneae; family Macrothelidae; genus Macrothele; species Macrothele yani. The sequence continues at coordinate 88,886,768 of CM076992.1, forward strand.
TCTAATCTCACTACAAACTGTTCTGTCAAAAGTCGTTAGACTTGCTCTCATTCCTTCCGTTTCTGTGTCCTGCCCAAAAGGCGATCTCGCTGTAGGTGGCTGGGACCTGAACTCTGCTCCCTGTGGACGGAGGTCCTACATGAAAATGACAAATGCTCTCAGAAGAGCGCGAATATACCGTTCCGTGAAGTTGAGTGAAAATGTCGCGACGGGAGAGAACTGACTTTGAGAAAGGAAATATTACTGGGTGTTATACTAGTGGGTCGTCCATAAGAGAAACCGAGAGGCGTTTAAACATACCCAAGTCAACTGTTTTTGATGTACTGAATAAGTGGAAGACACATGGCGTACCTAAAGCAGCAAAACGTACTGGCAGACCAAAGGAAATCAGTGATTGGAGACTTCGAAGCGTCTGGAGAGTCGTTACAGCCAATCGACGAAGTACTGCACAAGACCTCAGTCTACATGTGGGTAAAAATGCTGCAACCTCGGTATGTACACGTACTATACCGTGCAAATTAATTGCCACAAGCTATTTTATTCTCATAATTGTAATGTGATCGCCAGTTGATGTTGGTAACTCACGTAAACCGGTTTTATCAGCAGTGAGGTGGTGTGACTGTTAGAACTTGATAGTAAGAATGTGGTTTGACCGGTTTTAAACAGGAAATAGACACTTCAGCTTCAGTTGTGAGCTTTCGTGAGTGACAGGTGGATGTTAGTTTTCGCTCTCTGTGAGTACGTGTTGCTTTCGTGTATTGAAAAATGGATATTTCCCCAAGGAAGCGTGCAAAAATAATTGCTCTGAAGGATCACACTTCTGTGACAGTAATATATATCGCTTCTGCAGTTAATGTAGGCAAATCAAGTGTATCAAGACTGCTTACCCGATACAATGCATCTGGATCATCGTCTCCAAAAAAGAGATGTAAATTTGGAAGAAAACGAAAAACAACTCCACAAACCGATAAATATCAATTCAGAAATAGTAAAATGAATCAAAAAAAAAAACAAAAAAAAAACAAGCACCGACCTTCAAAGAGATTTATTGGCTAGTGGTTGTGATGTTAGTGATTCAACTGTACGCCGTAGGCTTCTGGAAGTTGGCCGGAAGGCAAGAAGATCAACGAAAAAACAATATTTGAATGCAAAAATGAAGATAAAACGATTAACATGGGCCAAAAAATATAAATCATGGACTGCTGACGACTGGAAAAAGGTAATTTTCAGTGATGAAACTTATTTATTTGTGCAGGGCTACCAAGTAAATGTCGTTAGACGAAGCAACTGTGAACCCTTAAGACCTGAGCATGTGAAACAAACTGTAAAACACCCACTGAAACAGATGTTTGGAGGTTTTTTCACATCAAATTGCACTGGAAGCTTAGTTCCTGTTCAAGGTATGATGAATTCAGACAAGTATGTAGAAATATTACAACGTAGGATTGTTCTATTCTTGCAAACTTTTGACGGGACATTTTAACATGACTTGGCCCAATGTCACAATTCGAAACTGGTCAAGAATTTCATGCTGGAAAATAAAATTCATTTGCTTGATTGGCTTGGAAATTCACCAGACTTAAATCCCATAGAAGACTTGTGAAGAAACGTTTAGGTAAAATGGACTGTACAACCAAACCACGCATGATAACGAATGCTATAAAAGTGTGGTTCCACGATTATGAAGTCAAATATATGTGCACTCAATTAGTGGAGTCAATGCCAAAACGAATTCAAGAGGTCATTTCTGCTAAAGGAGGACATACTTCATACTAATACAGGTATTTATCAGTGTATATCAAGGCATAAAATGATATAAAGACATAGTTTTGGAAAAAAGAGTGATTTTTTACTTTGTCCCAATTTGCAAGGTATAGTACCATTGAAAAAGAACTTCGTTCCATGGGTTACCGTGGTCGTACGGCTGATCATAAGCCTTTCATCTCCATTCGGAATGCTACTAGTCGTTTAGCATGGTTAAAAGAACATTTATCTTGGACCGTAGAACTTGGAAACGGGTCCTATGGAATAATGAATCCAGATACACACTCCATCTGCCCGATTGCTGTGTGTGGGTATGGCGGCAGCCGGGGGAACGTTATTTACCACAGTGTACTGTTAGTACGGTCAAGTTTGGAGCTGGCAGTGTACTCGTGTGGGTGAGTTTCTCATGGTATGATCCAGGCCCATTGGTTATTGTGACCAAACCTGTTAACCAGCACGTCTACCTCGATATTCTGGAAAATTATGCCCTCCAACTCTGTCGCAATACTATGGAGCCGAGCCTTGTTGGTACCATCAGGATAATGCACCGAGTCTTGCTGGTACCATCAGGATAATGCACCGAGCCTTGTTGGTACCATCAGGATAATGCACCGAGCCTTGTTGGTACCATCAGGATAATGCACCGAGCCTTGTTGGTACCATCAGGATAATGCACCGAGCCTTGTTGGTACCATCAGGATAACGCACCGAGCCATAAAGCAAGGACTGTTACGGCGTGGTTTGGCGATAATTCCGTATCGTGTGTGTACTGGCCAGCACATATCCCTGACCGTAATTCCATAGAGCACCTACGAGATGAATTAGAGCGCTGCATAAGATGTTTGGAAACAAAGCCTACGACAAGGCAACAGTTAGTGGCAATATTATGTACTGAATAAAAACACATACCTATCGCTGTGTTCCAAAACCTTGTCGAAAGCATGTCTCGAAGGGTCAGTGCATGCATTAAGGCCAACGGTTAACCGACACCGTACTAATTATATCAATAAGTGCTACTTTGTGTTTCTCTTCTAGATGTCCTGTGACTTTTGTCAATATAGTGTATATCAAAGCGGCATTTAAAAACTTCGTTTTTAACCTACACTGATGTGCAAAGTTATTAAGAACACCTATCTAATAACGTGAGATTCTGCCTTTGGCCTTCTAAACAGCATCTAGTCGAAGTTGCATGGATTCAACGAGGTGCCGATATCGTTCTGCACGTATGTTCAGACGAGCGGATTTGATCGCATCCGTCAATTTTTGAATGTGAGATAGATCTTTGACATAAATGGCTTTCTCAATCTCACCGCACAGGTACTCAATTTGGATGGGTTTTGAAGACATTCGGGGAGATTTTATCACATTCAAGTGACTGTTGTCCTCCTGGTGCCACTGTGTAACTATTTGAGCCTTGTGGCACGGATCCTTATCCATCACAAAGTACCACGTACATGCACGGGTGTACCTAATTGTCAATGATGTTAGGACACCTTGTTGCGTCCACATGCTGTGACAGAGGTCTAAAATAATCCTGGGTCTGCCATAAAAACAGACAGTATACCACAGTGGACATACTCGTTTTCTCATGCAGAAATGCTTTATTTAAAAAACATGATAGGCAGAAACAGGCTGTTTATGGCATGATGTATGTAAACCAATAATGTTTTTTTCTACACTGCTGGCCACCCAAAATGCAACACCAAGAAGGAAGCATCCGATTGGCAAGAAATTCGCAGCATGCGCCGCCCGCGAGAGGACATGCAAACAATTAGCATTGCAGGGCATATGCAAATCATATGCGCCCGGCACGCTACCGAGAAGCACTATAAGAAGGGTGCACAGAAGGCGATGTGTAAGTAGTGGAAGTGTGTTGTGCGTATGAAGCTTTCTGATGCCTCGTCGCAGAATACGGCTGTCATTCTAGCACGTTTCGGAGTTCGACAGAGCACGAATAGTGTCTTATCACGACAGCGGTTTATCGCACCGAGACATCGGCGCCCGTGTGGGACGACTTCCAGCCACAGTGAGGCGAGTATGGATTCGGTGGGTGCAGGAGGGACGAACGGACCGACGTGAGCGATTGCCGCAGTCGCGGCACACCACCGAACGAGAGGACCGCCATGTTGTACGGCGGGTATTGCCGCCTCGCACCGCCACATCACGAGCCTTAGCGTAGGAATTAGGGTTTGTTGCGCAACAACCTGTGTAAGCACGTACCGTTCGATGTCGTCTGCAGGAGCGGGTATTGCCGCCTCGCACCGCCACATCACGAGCCTTAGCGTAGGAATTAGGGTTTGTTGCGCAACAACCTGTGTAAGCACGTACCGTTCGATGTCGTCTGCAGGAGCGGGGACTTGTCGCACGGCGCCAATTGCTCCGATTACCATTGACGTTACACCACCGGCGAGTGCGGCAGCAATGGGCCGTTGAACGCCGCACCTGGGCTACGGAATAGCACGACATTGTCTTCTCCGACGAATCCCTGTTTTGCCTGCAACACCACGATGGTTGGATCCGCGTGTGGCGGCACCGCGACGAGAGACTGTATGATGCCTGCATTATGCATCGCCATACTGGTCCGTCTCCTCGCGTTATGGTTTGGGGCGGAATTGGATGTGACACCCGCACCCCTCTGGTACGTATCGCCGGTACACTTAACAGCCACCGCTACATCTCCGACGTTTTGGAGCCTGTAGTCCTCCCTTATCTGCAGGACCTGCCAGCGGCCAATTTTCATCAAGACAATGCGCGCCCGCAAGCGGCACGCATCGTGCAACAATTCTTCACGGCCCACAAGGTGTCACTGCTGCCGTGACCCGCCTGTTATCCCGATATGTCGACCATCGAACACGTCTGGTCGCTGATCGGCAACCGAGTGGCCCAGTAAGCACCACTACGCCTGATGAACTGTGGCAACGTGTGGAAGCAGCCTGGACCGACATACCCCAAGCCCACCTGCAAAGCCTCTTTCGTTCGATGCGGCGGCGTGTAGCGGCCGTTATTGGGGCCACACGAACTATTGATATCTGCGTGTTCCGCAAGTCGCACGGACCTGTAAGGTCAATCGTTTCATCTTTGTATCTGTTGTTATGTGTCCAGTAAATCTAGCTTTGCTATCTCGTGACCTTCTCGGTGTTGCATTTTGGGTGGCCAGCAGTGTACATTGGCCTGGAGAACATCTTTTCTTCTTCATTATCTCGCCATGTTTTCCCTAACATCTTTTTGGTGTTTGTGGCATTAGCATTTGTTATCCTCCGCTGCAGTTTCAATATAAGACAATGGTGTTGAATAGACATTATGCTGGACATAACACAACGGGAGAACGTTTGAGGTGTTATGTCGGGTGAGAATAGCAGGCATGGTGTCTGTTCGTGACTCGTAATCCATCTGTTGGGAAATGTGCTATTGAGGACTTTTCGAACAATTAATCCTCAATGTGGTGGGGCACCAACCTGCTGGAAAATTACCGACTGTTAGCATTTGTGAAAATCTGGTGTAACAAAAAGCTCCATCATACACAATTACACATTTGCTTTTATTGCGCGTTCAGAAAGAAAGAAAGGTCCGATGACTCTGTTGTGCATGAGACCACACCAAACTTCAACTTTTGAGCTGTTTCACTGTTTTTCAAATGCAACATGGGGATTTTACGACATCAATATATACGCAAATGTGTCTATTTACTTCACCAGAGATGTGAAAAGTGGCATCGTCCGGAAAACACACATGCTGCAGGTAATCGTTGTTGTCGCCGATACACTTTGAAATACTCAGTTGCAAAAGCAGCACGACGTGGATGGTCTTCCACATGTAAGGCTTGAGCATTTTGCACTTTGTAAGTATACAAACAACATTTTTGTGTAAAAATTCTTTCAGTGTAGTGCAAAGGATTCAGAGTTCAGACGAGCTTCAGCGGGTGGATTTCGAGGGACTGCGTACAAAAGCTTTAAGCATAGCATCAACAGATCAAGAGCTCCTTCCCTAACAACCTGTCGGCCAGTTCGTTTTTTCGGTCATTAACACTTCCTGTCCCCTTAAACTCTGCATACCGAGCTGTATGCTTTTATGTTCAGGTGGTGAACATCCGTACTCTCTCCGGAAATTAAGCTGAACACTTATCGGGGATTCGTCTCGTGGTAACATTGCGCTTTTTCCTGCGCAGACGCCATTTTGATTGCTTGCACTGGCAGCCCCATGCAATTATTACTCAGCGTGCACCTACAACAACAAAGAACTCTATTATTTTACATGCATTATGCTACAGACCGACAGTTTCTAACTATCGTAGTTGTTTTAATAGAAAGTTTCATAATGAGGGAAGGACTTTATGTCTACTCTGTATTACACTGCCGCCACCAGCTTGTGCATTTAACGCTAGGCTGGTAGAATCTAACGTTAACTGTAAACGCTAACGGATGAGCCAGAATATGGCAGTGTTGACGCCATATACTGGCCCTACCGTTAGCACGTATTAGCTAGGAAAGTGATTTGTTCTTTTCCCAGTCGTCAAGGGTACAACTTTGGTGGACCCGCCACGAAAGAGAAAATTGTTGGTGTTCAGCAGAGACGAGGTTTACACAAAGGGGAGGTCTGGTTTTGTAGTCCATTAGCAACAATGTGCGGTGGTTGCTGAAAATCTCCTCTCGATGCCGCTGCTGTATTGCGCGATCACGTAATGCAATGCAACTCGTGTGGATGATGGATCATTATATCAGTGTTCATTTCGTCCACGTTCACTTGATCCAGATCATTTCGTCCACGTTTACTTGGTCTAAATCATTTTGACCACATTCACTTGGACCAGATCGTTTCGTCCCTGTTCCCTTGGTACAGATCATTTCATCCGCGTTCACTTTGTCCACGGTCACTTGGTCCAGTTCATTTCGTACTCGTTCACTTTATTTATTCTAGGCATAAATTTTCAGAACAGGAACAAATTAGCCGGCGAACGTAGACACAACTTTGTGTAATGAAGTCTGACTCACAACTGGCGCAACGATTGGAGCAATTGCATCATCCTACGGGCAGCGCCTGCGCACTGTGCAAAACGTTTGAAATGAACTAGTGTTTTCTGTTGGATATTATGTTTTGAATACGTTTGTATAATTTTATTTTTTCTTTCATCATTGATTTTTAGAAGAGACAGAATGCTTTGGAAATTAAGATCTTTTAAAACTGACAATGGCTTTCAACTGTACTTTAAAAAAAAGTGAAATGTACTATTTTATAATAAAATTTCAAAAAACTCCAAAATATAAAATTTTTCTTGTTAGCTATAATGTCTTTCATTTTAAGGGCTCCACAGGCGCATAAGGCATAACACAATCACCTGAACAATAATTTAACTACCCATTATCTCATGACAACACTATAAATAACTAGTGCACAAAATAGGAGACATGGCACGGAATATCTGGTGCCACAATAACTAAAAATTCATACGATTTGATATCCACAATATCCGATTTCGCTACAGATTTCTATGTTATATCCACAATATCCGATTTCGCCACAGATTTTTATGTGATATCCACAATATCCGATTTCGCTACAGATTTCTATATGATATCCACAATATCCGATTTAGCTACAGATTTCTATATGAATCCACAATATCTGATTTCGTTACAATTTTCTTTTGTTAGCTATAATGTATTTCGTCTTAAAGAAAGACGTTATAGTCTTTCGCTATGATGTCCTTCCTCCACAGACTGATGCATAGGCATCACACAATCACCTGAACAATACACTAAAGAGCAATTGAATTAGAGACAGCTGGCGTTATGCAAATGTGGCGCTGTGGGCAGCCCTGTAAAAGGAAACGACATGACGTATGCAGCGATCCGACAACATAAGGAGTGATGCGACGGGAATCAGTAAGAGTCAGACGCAGTATGGGTAAGACGAAGGATTTAAACTCATTTGTTCGTGGGCAAAATGTCTGGGCCGGACGAATGGGTCACTCCATCTCAGAAGTCGTGCAGGCACTGTGATTTTCACGAGCCACTGTGTCACGGGTGCACTGTGAGTATATCGAATCCGGTAAAACCATCCCTGCCAGGGCCGACTGCCGCGGACAACAGCGTGTGGATGAGCGGGGACATCGTCGGCTAGCTCGCATTGTAACAGTGGATAGACAGGGCTCAGTGCAAGAAATCACTCGGCAACTTAACGCTGGTGCACAAAAACGTGTAAGCAGCCACACCATCCAGAGCCATCTCCTCGCTATGAGGTACAGAAGCCATCGTCCCACGAGGGTACCGCTGCTGACTGCACATCACAGGGTGCAAAGATTAGCATGGGCTTTGAAACACCGCCACTGGACCCTAGACATGTGGAAAACTGTTTCCTGGACTGATGAGTTGACATTCACGTTGGTACATGCGGATGGCAGGATACGAGTACGGCGCAAACCACATGAAGCGATTTATCCTTCTTGCCAGCAGGGTACTCTTCAAGCTGGTGGGGCTGGCATTCTCGTCTGGGGACTGTTTACGTGGACTAAAATGGGACCACTTCGTACGTGTGACATCGTCCCTCACAGGTAAACGTTACCGGGATATCCTGGACGACTATTTGCTCCCGTTTGTGCATCTTCAATATCCCACTGGGGACCTCATCCTGCAACAAGACAATGCACCGTGCCATCTCTCCCGAATTGTATCTGAATGGATGAATGAACACTCCACCGAAGTGACTTCGCTTCCCTGGCCAGCTAGGTCACCTGACCTCAATCCCATCTAGCACATCTAGAATGCCATAGAGAGAGATGTTCGAGGCTCTGACCCCTTCCATCAAATCTTCGTGAACTGTGGGAGCTTGTTCAGGGGTCGTGGATCCGTATTGCTTCCCAACGCTTCCAGTGTCTTGTCGAGTCCATGCTGAGACGAATCGCCGCCGTCATCAGGGCGAAAGGTGGTGCTACACGTTACTAGACTAGTATCTCTAATTCAATTGCTCTTCAGTGTAATGTATATACCCAGTTTCTCATGACAACACTATACAATAACTGGTGCACAAAATAGGGGAGATGGCATAGGATATGCGGTGTCGAAACAACTAAAATTTCATACGATATGATATCCAGAACTTCCGATTTCGCTACAGAAATTCAAAGTCAGGTCCTTCGTCAGGCGGGTGATATTTAACAGACAATCAAACCTCAATCATTCCCGTGAATAGCTCCTATAATCGGAATTTGTTTGCAATATGGATGCGGATCAAATGAGAAAGCAGTTTTTCAGTTAATACACGAAAGGAATTGCCGAAAGTTTTCTGAAAATTCAGAATTTTCCGTTAACACGTATTAAAAACTGCAGTTTACCGTAAATATAAGAAAGGAGTTGCGGAAAGGTTTCTGCAAAATTCAGAATGTTCCTTGCGTACGAAAAATTCGTGAAATTCAGGTTTCTTTCCTTCATTTCGCGGACAAGGTTAGATCAGAAATATACGCCGTTAATTTACGAACGGAGTAACGGAAAGTGGTTCATGAATTTCAGAATGTTTTCTCAAAAGTAACACACTTTCGTAAATCTAGTGTATAATGCTGGTCTTCTTTTGTTTTTTCGCAACGTACAAATGAGAATAATAAATTTTCTTGAAATACCTACACGAGACGCATGCGCAAGTATTCCAGGTATAAACTGAAGTGCCAGAAAAACTGGTACAGACTATCTTATGCAAAATACATAGCAACGTCACCTATGCGCGTACTCGGTTGCGTCCGCCAATGCGTATATAAAACTATAGACATCCTTGCCAGTTCTCAGAGCTGTTTTCGGCATGAGAATGACAAATAATAACGATTTAAGCGATTTTCAAAGCGGTGTCATAGTTGGCGCTCATGAGATGGGCCATAGTATTTCGGAGGTAGAAACGAAGTTCGAATTTTCACGGACGACCATTGCAAGGGTGTACCGTGACTACAAGAATTCCGGCAAAAATTCCAACCTACGATACTAGTGTCGCCGTAAATAAGCATTATGTGAACGTGACCATCGTCGGCTGTCAAGAATCGTTTTACATGATAGGTGTGCAAGACTCTCGCAGGCTAAATCGGAATTCAATGCTGGAGCCTCAACAAGCATCGGCGTCCGAACTGTGCAACGTACCCTGCACGATATGGGCTTTGGAAACCGACGCCCAACTCGAGTTTCCTTGATGGATGCACAACACAGAACTATGCGCCTCGCTTGGGCACTGCAACACTGCCACTCGACACTTGATGACTGGAAACAAGTAGCCTGGTCTGACGAGTCGCGTTTCCAACTGTATCGGGCAGATGGAAGGATTCGTTTGTGGCGCAAACCCCATAAAACCATGAATCCCGCCTGACAACAGGGAACTGTACCTGCTAGTGGGGCGTCCGTAATGGTATGGGCTGTGTTTAGCTAAACTTCACTCGGACCCCTGGTACGTGTACATGAGAATAATAAAACCGGCCAACGCTATGTGCGCATCCTTTCTGACGAGGTACTCCAGTTCATGTCCTGCATTCATGCTGATGGGTTGGGCCTGTTCCAACAGGAAAATGTACCTCCACACAAGTGTCGGGACGCCACATTATGGTTAGAGGAGCATTCATCTGAGTTTGGGGTGTTGCCATTTCCACCTAAGTCCACAGATCTGAACGTGGTAGAACACATTTGGGATACCATGCAACTCGCTATCGAACACAGGAAGCTGAGACCTCGGAATGCACCAGAAATGTGGAACGCTGTGCAGGAAGTATGGTGTGCATTGCTTACAGCATATTTCCAGAAGCTAGTGTAGTCCTTGCCCCGTCGTATTTCTGCAGTCCTGCGCTCCCGTGGGGGCCTACCAAGTATTAGGCTGGTGTACCAGTTTTTAAGGCACTTCATACTACCAAATATCTTCCGACATCCATTAAATTAAGTAATTCTGAGATGCAATTTAATATGTTTCAATTGTGAGTTTCAGCCTGGCTAGCTGATGAATTGTAAAAAAAAAAAAAACAGTGAATCGTGTCAAATATTATTCAAATAAGTATCCAGAATACGTTTGACTAATATAAATGACATGTATTTCGTACAAGAATACAGTAGGCTAGTATGAATTATATGTGTGGAGGGGTACATATCCGAAGCCTGAACAACTTTAATACGAAATTCCCTGTTATAATAGAGACACCTGTAAATCCATAGGCAATGGTAACGCGTCCTCTATCGTTGAAACTCAATCTATGTACTTCATCACTCTGCATCTGAACATCTTATTTCTTACCTATTCGTAAGATCTTCCAAAATTTCGGTAATACGTGAATTATGTTGGAATTAAATCTTAGGATGGTATAACAGATTGGAAAATTTCAGGGCATTAACTAATGAGGTAATACTTAAAATGTCCCTCATTGTCATAAAAATCCGCGCACCAAAAAGGAGGCGTCGGATTGAAATGAGATTTTAGTAGTGAGATGATATATACCAAGAACAAAAGTGATTACAATATCACAGCAGTAGGATGATTTCCCGCGGATATTCGGTACACATTCCTGTCAGTACCGCGTCGGACCGCGTTGTACTCTGACTGATGCATGCGGTGATTCGGTCCGGCATTGAGTCAAAAAGACGTCGTAGGTTATCCTAGGACAAACTGGCCCACACTTAAAACTCACACTCTAAATCACGAAAACTGGGAAATGGAGAAAGCTGGCATTCCATCTGGTCTCACACGTGCTCGATGGGCGAGGCATCAGGTAGGCCACGGAAGCTTTGAAGCATGACGTAGGCAGTCCTGGAAAACCCGAGTCGTTTGTGGACGGCCGTTATCTTGTTGGGAAATAGCTCCGGGCCGCCCCTCCAGGAAAGGCATCACATGGGGGCCGCAGGATCTCCTGCACGTAGCGCTGGGCTGTCAATGTTCCTCGGATCACCGCGAGAGAAATCCGGCTGTCATACGCAATGGCTCCTTAGACCATCACTTTTGCAGTTCGGGACGTATGACGCTGTACACTATACAGTGAGTTTTGGATTCCATCGCACACCTGCCGTCCTCCACACTCTGACACGGTGGTCGTCCGCACCCATACAGAAGCGAGACTCTTCGCTGAACACCGTATGTCGTCATTCCGCAGCATTCCACGTTACTCGCTGTTGACACCACTGCAACGACTACTCCGACGATTGTCTGGTGTTAATAGCAGAAAACGGAAGGGTCGTCGAGAGTGTAGATTCGCTTATGCCATGCGTCTAGAAATGGTTCTAGCGGACGCAGGAGTTCCTTATAGAGCCTACACATGTCTCTGGATATCGGGCAAGGACGTCATTGCATCTGTGCGTGCCGCTCTAACAATCCTATGGTCCTCTCTGGTGGTTGTGTGTCTGGGTCTCACGGAGCCAGTCCGCCGATCCGGGTGCCTTCCCGTGTCCATTGCTCTCAACGCGATCGCACCGTACTGTCCGGTCGGCACAAATGGTGGCCGATTTGGTGCGCCTGCCACCCAGCCTCTCTCATCTCAACGATACGGCCTCGTTCAAACTCCGTCAGTTGCCGGTATGCACATCTACGGCGGCTTCTTGCTATGTCTATCGTTCGGGGATCTCACCTGACTCTTTCCGTGCACTTCGGCACGCATGCGGAGTCCCCTGCACAGGACCTCATAAGCCCCAAGGCTTGCGATTGCAGCGCTGGTCTTTGACGCGGGGCATGCGGAATCGCACGAAATTTTTATCCTTGGCATGTCTGCTATCCGCCGAGTTTCGCGTTAATCGCACGGTTTTTTCTTGTTGAACGAATTTTTATGACAATCAGTGTGTGTTATGGAAAGTTAGTAATTAAGATCCACGTGCTTAGGGTCCAAATGAAAATGAAGCCACTAATAGCTACTTTTTAGACGAGCAGACAAGATGTGTAGCTTAAATGGTTTGAACAGTGTTCGAGTACTTCACGAAAGGCTGGCAAAAACGTTTGGTGTTTTACAGTGCCCATACTTTGGAGAATCAGTTCGAAAAATGTCAGTTGTTCGTTACTGATAATAAATTATAAAAAATAATTGTATTTTATGACATTGCTTTTGGTAATGATTTGGAAGTGGTGTCAACAATTATTCTCACATCAAGCTGAAGAATGGCAGTTTTGCTTAGTTCAATTCTCTGAAATTTGTAATATTTGTGCCATCTACCCAGTCGAGTCACATTATTGTGACCACCAGCTAATATCCAGATTAACTGCCGTGGGAGTGACTCAATAAGATGCTGGAAGGTGTTCACGGGTATGTGAAGCCATGCTGACTGCAATGCGTCTTATAGCTGCTAGAGGATGCGTGGTGGAGGATCCATACAGCGAACAACACGAGCGAGGTGATCCCACAGATGCTCAATTGAGTTTACGTATGGGAAATTAAGGGCCCAGGGAAGTACTTTGAAGTCTTTATCGTGCTCTGCCAACCACTCTCGGACATTTCTAGTTGTGTGACACGTCGTATTGTCGTGCTGGAAGATCCCATCCGGCCCATGGAAGACAATCAGCATATATGGGTGTACGTGGTCTGCCAGGATGGATTCATAACGAATTCGGTCAATAGAGCCTTCTACAGGTATGAGTGGACGCAAGGAATGCCACGAAAGCAGTTCCCAGACCATAACGTTGTCCCCACAAGCTTGTGTTCTTCCAGCAGTGGTTGAAGGCTGTTTGTTCTCCGATGTTTCTCGCCTTATAATCCAACGTCCATTCGTTCGATGAAGAAGAAAGCGTGACTTATCGGAGAAGGCAATACTTTGACAATCAGCGGAGGAGCGATTCCGATACTGCAATGCAAATGTAAACCTTTTCTGCCGATGGACTTTCGTTAGCATAGGTGAAGTGACCATCCGTCTGCATCGGAGCACCATAAACAGCAGGGTTGGCTGAACGATCGTTTTAGACACACTTTCGGTAGCTCCCTAGTTCATTTGGCCAGTGAGTTACTCCAATGTAGCGTGCCGATCGGTCCTCACTCACCTTCGAATACGACGTTCACCTCTCACATCAATGACACATCAATGCAGTTTCCACTTCGCTTATTCGGAATGGTGCCATTCCTGCAATCACGATACAATTTAATCACAGCAGCACCGGTACAGTTCACAAACTGCGCTGTTTCAGAAATACTGCCACCTTTGGCCCGAAAGTCTATAATCAACCCTTTTTTGTAAAACTGATAAATTGCTCCTTTTATCCATGACAGCAATGAGTGATATGTTTTCAGAATGCCTGCAGCACACCGTATGTACCCTCCAAGCCAGCTCACGACACGTGCTTTATTTCAATGGCTACGCTCTGTTGACGTCAACAGTAGGAAGTGGCGACAATAATATGACTTGATTGTGTGTATAATGTTGGAAAGACTGGAAAATAGTCTTAGTGTCTAAATCAAAAGTGTTTTTCTGATTGCTAGATTTCAATATAAATGCAGTAGTTTTACATAGTACATGTTGGAGGGATATCCTTGCTTCTAAAAATGAAAACGGCAGTTTGCCGTAAATATAAGAATGGAATTGCGGAACGTTTTCTGCAAAAACCAGAACATTCCTTGCGCACGAAAAATTCATGAAATCCAGGTTTCTTTCCTTCATTTCACGGAAAAGATTGGATCAGAATTATGCTTCGTTAATTCATGAAAGGAATAATAGGAAGTGGCTTATAAAATTCAGAAATGTTTTTGCAGTGTGTGCCCCAAGCATTAAGTCCAACTTATTTTCCCTTGAAATAGAATTAAGTACAAATCGATTTGGTTCAAATAAATAAAGGAATTCTGAGGAATGAGATTGAATTGTAGAGGTAATTAAATTTGTTGATAGCATGTCTAAAAGCTCTCCGTGCAGGAGATTAATTACGTATGTTTAGTCCTGGAAACCTTAGTTTTCTGAAGATCATCACCCTTTGCAATCGAAGATTGTTGTACTGATTTGACTCCTACAGCTGACAATTTTCTCTCCTTTGGAAGGGATAAAGGCAGAGCATCGGCGGAGAAACTTTCATAGAGGTAGACAATGCGTTATTCCAGAGTCGGCTTCCGTGTTTACACTAATGGTCGCAGATCTGAGAGTGATGGCGACTTGATTTATGTGATACCAGCCATCTTGCTGCCGATAAGAGCAAAAGGAGATTAAAGAAACTCGTTATCCTTCCGAGCTTTCTTTCTTTCGACGTCGCTCCGTTGTCTTTGAAAATGGTTCGGCACGATGGGCAGTTAATCACTAAATCAGAAGAAGAAGAAAAAAAGGATGAAAAATAAGAGGAAAAGTTTAACAGTTTTTTTCTTCCTTTTACCAAGAAGTGACAAACACCAACGGAATGTTCGTCAGATAAAACTGGATAAACAGAAGGAAAGATTTGTGCATTATGCGAAAGCATGACTGGAGATTTATTTTGTGAGAAGAACTTTAGCTTAGCCAGAAGTAAACTTGTCAAAACTAGTACATTAAAACATTGAGATATAAGTACCGTATTTGAAAACCTCGAAATGAGTTTTGTTCGATTTATTTGTCTCAGAGCGAGGAATATTTTACCTCATCATTGTAATTTACCCTGATTTCTGTTTCTCTTCCACGTACTTACAGTTCTCAATTTCTTTGTTTGGGAGCGCAGTCGCTCGTCCCTAATTTAGGGTCAGTGGTTCCAGGAAAAGGTGATATCCAGCGGCGTAAGGCGAACAAAACATACTTGCCTCCCGACAATGTGATCGTATTTACACTTCAAGAACTTCCAGAAAGATATACGGAGCTGTGGTCGACAAACGTTATTTCACCAAGTCTGCATTTGAATTTTCTTAACATTTTTGCGGTCTCAATCTCAAAAAAAGTAGTATATACACTGAAGAGCACTTGAATTAGAGATACGTGTCTAGTAACGTGTAGCACCACCTTTCGCCCTGATGACGGCGGCGATTCGTCTCGGCATGAACTCGATAAGACACCGGAAGCGTTGGGAAGCCATACGGATCCACGATCCCTGAACAAGCTCCCACAGTTCACGAAGATTTGATGGAGGGTGGTCATCTCTCTTGATGGCATCACAGAAGTGCTCGATGGGATTGAGGTCAGGTGACCTAGCTGACCAAGGAAGCGAGGTCACGTCGGTGGAGTGTTCATCCAACCATTTGGATACAATTCAGGAGCGATGGTACGATGCATTGTCTTTTTGCAAGATGAGGTCCCCAGTGGGATGTTAAAGACGCACAAACGGGAGCAAATGGTCGTCCAGGATATCCCGGTAACGTTGACCTGTGAGGGACGATGTCACACGTACGAGGGGTCCCATTTCAGTCCACGTAAACAGTTCCCAAACAAGAATGCCACCCACACCAGCTAGAAGAGTATCCTGCTGCCAAGAAGGATCCATCGCTTCATGTGGTTTGCGCCGTACTCGTATCCTGCCACCCACATGAACCAACGTGAATCTCGACTCATCAGTCCAGGCAACATTTTTCCACATGTCTAGTGTCCAGTGGCGATGTTCCCGCACCCATGCTAATCTTTGCACTCTGTGATGTGCGGTCAGCAGCGGTACCCTCGTGGGACGATGACTTGTGTACCCCATAGCGAGGCGATGGTTCTGAATGGTGTGGCTGCTTACACGTTTTTGTGCACCAGCGTTAAATTGCCGAGTGATTTCTTGCACTGTGGCCCGTCTTCCGCTGTTACAATGCGAGCTAGCCGACGATGACCCCGCTCATCCACACGCTGTTGTCCACGGCAGTTGGCTCTTGCAGGGATGGTTTTACCGGATTCTATGTACTCACGGTGCACCCGTGACACAGTGGCTCGTGATATATTTGTGACATAGTGGCTCGTGAAAATAATTTGTATTATTTTCTGTTAGGCGTACAAGTTGCACAAGTAGGCTTTCCCAGCCACATCTGAGCAAGCGTGAGATGATCGAGTATCAGTCTTCATCCTGGGAAGAAGGAAAAACAGATTCTAAATGGTGCGGGAAAGCAAGGGAAGACGGCGAGCAGAAAGCTGAAGTTCAGCAAAGCAGAGGAAAGGGAGTATGACGCGGGAGGCTTCTAGTCACAGGTCTTCGTTTTTTGCCTCCCCTGAAGAGTTGTATTTTCGTATATTTAGGAACATTTTTCTCATAAACCACTGAAGATAATGACTTGAATTCTTTTTTATACCTTACTGTATATATCAAGAACCACCTGAACTAGAATCATGACTAAATATTGTACTCAATTAAAATAATAAATACAATTGCTAATGAAAACGTCAGCAAAATCGATAGCAATTTTGATTAATTAATACAAAATTAATTAATTGACTGATTCCGACAATTCTAGTTCCGGTGTTGTGTAATATCTTTAGCAAAATGCATGCCAAGTTTGCAATTGATAGGCCAAGTCTATCGTGAGAAACATGTACCTAAGTACATTGATACCTGCCTTAAGATTAACATGCGAAACCTAAAAAGGGAATGGTCCCGTTAAGACTTCTGGCTCGGAGAAGACTTCTGGCTCGGAGAAGACTTCTGGCTCGGAGCTTAACTTTCCATCATACACGACGTCCTTTCGGCCCTAGTGGCGCAGTGGTCTAAGCGGTCTTCTGACCATTTGCCAGAGATATGTCCAGGTTCGAATCTCGGTAAGGCATGAATGTCGTGCTTGTCTTACGGCACTGGCTCTCTCCCTTCCCTGAAGCCCGTGGCCCTAAATTAGTAGCGGGTGACTGTGCTTATAGGCCATTTAGTTGCTCAAGGTGGTCATAAACGCCTCACCCCTTCCATAAAAAGGCCGTGCTTGTCGACAAATACACTCTCACTGTAGTATTAAGATCCCAGGCTACATGAGTTTGGTTTGACAATCAAAAGAAGGATTATCATGTTCTCCATGACCATGTGACTTACCTTCTAGCAGTATATAATCAGCTCATGTCTCCGCTAAAAAGCAAAATTCAAGCACATATGTCACGAATGAAAATATTCGGATATAAACTCATTGTCAAAAAGATAGTTGCACCCAGAAGGACGTGTCGGATTGCAATGCTATTCGAAGGAGGTAAACGTTACCAGAAACAATAAATGATCAAACATTGAGACTGATGTGGACAATATTTATTGACCTTCCAGCCAATAAGTAGTGTCTCTCAGCAGGGCGTCTGGCCGCCATGTTTGCTCATACAGTATGACATACGTCACGGCATGGAGTTATACATGTTCCTGATGGTGTTCTCCTATAAGATATCCCATGCAGCTTGAATCTTCTCACGCAGTTCCTGCAGATTGTGCGGTAGGGATGGAGTATGAATAGCGCCCCCAATAGCATCCCACACATTTTCAATCAGCGATAGGCCTGGAGATGCGGCTGATTGCAGAGTGTCAATGCCTTGAAGGCAAGCTCTCAAGACAGCAGCAGCACGCGGACGAGCGTTGTTCTGTTGGAAAATCGCACCGGAATGAGCGTTCAGAAAGGTACAGCCACTGGTTGCAGGACATCATTAAAGTAACTTTGGACTGTCAAAGTGTCTGAAATGAACACCAAAGGTGATCTGGCATCGTACGCAATTTCATCCCACACCATGACAACAGGCCTTCTGGACGTGTGACGCTCGACAACAAATCGTTTACCTTGGCGTTAACCACGATGCCTCCACACACGGATTCATTGGTCGTCTCCTCTAAGACAAAAGCGGGACACGTCACTGAAGATCACCCGCTGCCATGCTGAGTGGCTCCATGACAGTCTGGTATGACACCATTGCAGTCTTTATTGACGATGTAAGGGTGTTAAGGGAAGTTGTCGTAACGTTCTGCTTGCGTGTAATCCTACGTCGTGCAGCCGTCTTCCAACGGTGCTGCCACTAATCGGACGATGAATTGAGGGCACCACTGCTCGCTGAATATCAGCAATCATGGCTGTTGGGTCACTCCGCGCATGTCGGACAACCCGTCGGTCCTCTCACCGTGGTTCGTCTAGGTCGCCCAGACCGTTCCTGTCGCTCCTGCGTGCCTTGTTCTATCCACTGCCGCTCAAGGGAGTACTATGGTGATATCCGCAGGACCGGTATGGCGCACAATACTGCGATAAGACCATCTCTCTTCCCTGGGCCCGACAATGCTGCCCCTCTCGAACTCCTGTAACTTCTCGAATTGCTTCCGAACTTTTCTCCGAGACATACTTCACTTGCAAATGATGCAACCAACACAACAGCACGAGTCAGAACGGCAAGCACGCTCAACGAGACGACCTTATAGCAGGTCAGGCACAGCACTATGACCCATCCTTGCTTGCATCACATGCGCGGCCGAGCGTGATACTTGAATTATTTGCATGTCTCACGATGCAAACCTTGCCACCAACTTTCATTCCTGTCGGTTGCTTCCTTCTGGGTGCAACTGTTTTATTGACGATGAGTTTATAAGAAATTCGTGCTCCCTATTTATTTGACAGTGCGTCTTAAAATGTACAGTCACTAATCACGAGTTATTTAGCTGTCTTAATCCCATTTCGGTGCCTCCGCTTAATTGAATCGTATATTAGTGTCTACATTGGCCACGCCCTATTTACGGACCTGACTCAGGTCTATAAATGTACATCTAATTTCTGTTAGTAATGTCGCTTTTCATATGATCTCAATGTCCTATCAGGAGAAACAACTACGATAGCAGTGTTTCGTTTACACAGATTGCGATCAAAACTATCTGGATGTTTGTGGGAAGTGTGATAAAAATACAAATTAGAAAATATTTTGAAAACAAAAAAATGATAAAGAGCTAGGGTTCCGGATGACAGATTCAGGATGTAGTCCAAAATAAAGCTTGGGTGATGTGTTTTTCTTATTGCCATGGTTCTCCGTTCCCTTAAATTCCTACGTTTTGGTCGGGAGAACTGGCGTGCAAATCTATGTGGATAATGGTTTCGCCTTGAAGATACTGCTCTACAAACCTCGCTCGTTTCGGACGAGCCCTATCGTCTTTTAGGATCATTTAGGAAGAGCCTTATTGTCTTTAACAATGACACCTGCATAGGGAACGGAGAAGTGCAGGACATCATCCCTACAGCGTTGAGCATTCATTGTTCCTCTTCAAACCACATAGTGTCCTGCGAGTTTGCCTA
The DNA here is from genome assembly GCA_039090855.1 of Macrothele yani. Lineage (NCBI taxonomy): Eukaryota > Metazoa > Arthropoda > Arachnida > Araneae > Macrothelidae > Macrothele > Macrothele yani. The sequence continues at coordinate 88,906,587 of CM076992.1, forward strand.
ACGACAAGTCACCCCTACCCAGCACACTACCACCACCATCATAAGTGCCCCTTTTCACGGGTCATAGCTGGATGGGTAGCGTGCACCTCGTTCTCTCCAGATCAGAACACGCATGGAATAGCTCTGCAAAGCAAATATGGACTCGTTTTTGAAGAGCACTGACCTACGTTGGTTTCATGTCCAATTGACGCTGACACCCCAGTGATGCCCTAAGCGATGGCCTCTGATCATTCGTCCGAAAGGTGTGCGGGTTCGAATCCCAGTGAGGCATGGATATTGTGATCGTCTTAAGGCACTAGCTCTCTCCCATCCCCTGAACCACTTACCCTAAATTAGGGACGGACGATTGCTTATAGACCATTGAGTTGCTCACGGTGGTCGTTAAACCTCCAATAAAAAAATGACGTGAAATCCCACACGATTCAAAAGTTCTCCCCTGAGACGGGGGGTAGTTATAGTGGTCGAGCATGGAGACCTCCTTTGTGAAGCCTTCTGCGGAAAGTGCAAGTGGAAGCAGCTTTGTCGTGGTAGTCGTCCTGTTCCTCTGCGCAGTTAAGCAGATATATGTCATCCACGGTACTTGTGGCCCTATGCTTTCATTCGCTGTAAATCCCGGAAGCTCATTGTAAGTTATATAGTATATTAAAATTGGTTCTACAATCAGTGAGCCACAGAAGGACACACATGTAACCATCTTGCAACTTCCACCTGTTTGTGGCTTGCCTCTAGTCTTCCGATCAGTCTCCACTTCAGTTTATCTGGTAAATGATGTTAGGCAATTTTTACAACAAATCTACTATCTCAGAATCCTTTCTTGACACTTCGCAAACAATGTGAAGTACGCCTCCGCAACAGCCCGTTTTATTCTGCATATTATTTGCATAAAAATATGCCATCGCCATTCATGTGCATACGATACTCTGACTCCGCATTACATTTTACGTCATGTATCTAAGTTTTGTGCATTTTCAACACTGTGACGTATACTCCAATTTAACTTTCATTTGTATTTCATTTTTCTATGTAAATTTGAGTTCTTTCTCTTTAGCACCTTTCAATCTTAACGTTATATCTTCTCTCTCACATTATGACGGTTGGCAGCCCTTGAGGTATGTGAGAGTGACGTATGCTTGTAGTGATAAGAACAGGGCGGGAGATATACTAATGACTAAGCAGCAGCTGTGTGTGTGGTGTGCGGGTGAAACTCGCTGTGATATGTTCTGGACGTCCTAGTATCCCTCTGTATAAAGTTATGTGATTTCGTAAATAGACGACGTAGTGGTGGTGTCTAAAGTTGCTTAAAGCTAAAGTGCCGTTTTGGACCAATAAAAAAAGAGTTACTTAAGTGATTCTGTTTCCGTCTATGTTTCGCCTGGCCTTAAAAAGCCTTCCTTATGTGTCATTAATTTAAAGTGAGCTATCTGGTGCAACTAGGGCATCAGATTTACACTTAGTTCAACAATTCTTCAGCCTGACATTTTGACATAACACATAGCGAAAGTGTTACGTTATAACACTTCTTTCACAAACAATTATTGCAGACCGCCCTGGTGACGCAGTGGTCTAAGCGCTGGCTTCTCATCATTCGTACGAGATGGGTCAGGGTTTGAATCCCGGTGAGGCATGGGTGTTGTGTTTATCTTACGGCTCTGGCTCTCTTCCTTCCCTGGAACCCGTGGTCCTAAATTAGGGACTGGCGAATGCTTATAGCCCACTGAGTTGCTCACGGTGGTCGTTAAACCTCCAAGCAACAACAATTGCGACTTTCTTGCTTTCTCCTTAAGGTATAGAAATCAGTGTAGTTTTCTGTCCCACTCTCCTTTAAAGCATTTTGTTACATTTAGCACGAGTTAACGTAGAATATGTATAGGAAGGTATTATGTTTCATTATAAGCTATCTACAGTTTACTAGAACTCACGTGAGGCTTAGTGCTTGTATATGTGAATCCAGTAATATGTCAAAAGTACTTGATGTTAATCAATGCTTTGAATTAGCGTGGAAAGTCATGACACAAGTACCGTACTTAAATCGACGAGCACGTTATCTCGTAAGAGAGCGAACTTTGTATGCAAGCATTTTCAAGGATGTCCTTTTCCTGGACGAGAGGAGCGAGCATAAAACGAACTTGTTAGTGGTTGATACTTTGATGTCTAAACAGGTCAAACTTTCATGAATTGCGGAACGAATGAAGTTCCTCCCGTGTTAGCGATGAGAGCACAGTTTATGATGCACCAATGGATATTATTGATTCGAAGACTCTCTTGTTGTCATGCTTTGGATATTGATTCCTGGAGGAGAAGGCGGGTTAAACGATCTTACTGCAGCGAAATATGGAGAACATAAAGTTGGATAAATAGATGTTTTACCCTTCGGCAAACTCGATTACAATCACCATCTTCTCGAAAAAGTTTAATAGCTCTGTTTCTCTTTATAAAGAATCGAAAAATATAATAACACTACCAAATAGTTTTACTAAAGACGCGATTCCTTTCGTCCAAATAACTCAGCAGTCTTTTCTTAGGAAATTAATCCTGATATACTTGGAAAGTGTGTGAATAAGTAACGTGAGTGAATCTCAGATCTAAAGAGTAAAATATAAAGAGAAGAGTTTCTCATGAAACATATTTTTGTTAAAGTAATTAATTAAAAGAAAATACTTGTCGAAATTAAATTACATAAATATATGGAATCAAATTAGCAAATTCAAAAAATTAAAGAGTGTCAATGAAAACAATCTGCTGATAATGTGAGCACGGAAGAATTTTTGCAGTATTCTATTGTAAATCCCATGCACCTGCAAAAACACACTAACCAAATAAGGAAGTTCCTTCCAAAGAAAAATGGGAAAATGATTTATAATATCTCATATAGTAATTACAGTGCTTTTTGCATGTAATTAGTACGCCGAAATTTATAAAAACATGTAATCTACTCAAGGTTTCACGCAATAAAACTAATGCTCATTAACAGATCTTCAAATTAAATAATCTGCAGTTTTTTTTATTAATAACAGAACCGGAAATTTGTAATAAAGAGATAAAAAAGGAAACGCATAAGAAATGTTACTGCTCACGGTATCTCGTGACAAAACACCATCAGGGTTAGACTGTATATTAGAAATATGCATCGCCCCTTCTTAACATGTTTTTTTTTTAGATTTAAGTAAACATTTCAGTTGTTTATTTTGTTCACCGGGGTTCCCATATTACCAATAAAATTATTATCATTGTTCCCAAGGACCAAAACTTTCATACTCTCCAAAGTTGCCATTGTGTATTTTGTTCACTCTATAACTTCAGCAAAAAATACGTTTTTTGCCTTTTTTTCTGTTGAAGTTGATATTTCGTAAGTAATTTCTTCAGATATTGGGTGTGCGTATAAGTTCTTATACCCGTTTTTTTTTCGGATGTGGACCAAGCCATAACAAGTGACCACATCCAACCTGAACTGTTGGATGTGTGGTCACTTGTTATAGCTTGGTCCACATCCTCGTCAGTAACCACGGATGGACGTGGTTGATCTTTACAGCTTCTGTCCCCGTCCCGGAATTTCCGAAACAAACGGCGACATTTGCTATCATCAACTGCATCCTCCTATACATTTGAGAAATGTCGCGGCAAGCCGCTGCTGCAGTACTGCCTTTACCGAACTCGAACAGTAAACAATGTCTAATGTGCTCCTTATCGCATGACATGTTACACCGTCCGTGATTTCCGTTACATGGACTTACTCGGATAAACCTAATGCCTCTATATGGTCTACTGCTCCGCGCTTTATTGGCCGAAAATTCGGCATCACAGCGTCATCAGTGACGTACCTACTCCGATTGCAATGTGCATCTATTACAAAAACGGGTAGAACTTTTGCATACACCTAATAAAAACTGTATAAACCGTTCCGCCTTCGAATGAAGTCGGTACTTCCGAAACCTTTTTTTCAATTTAACAATAGCTTGAAAAGTTCCAATTTCTGGATGAAGTTGGTATTTCCTAAGTATTTTCTTCAGTCTATAACTGCCTCAAATATTACAATATTTGGCTTAAGTTGGTATGTCGTAAGTGTTTCCTTCAGTTCACAATTGCCTAAGAAGTTTCAATTTATGATAGTCAAATAGATGCTGCAAGCAGATGGAAGCCAAATTAATAAAGCTAGTTTACGCCCCTTAGAAACCTAGAGAACTGCATCGTCCTGGAGCGGGAATTGACCCCGCAGCTCCCGATTTGCGTTCATGTAACGCGAACATATTCGAACGTAAATCGGGAGCTGAGGGATCGATTCTCGTTCCAAGACGTCGCAATTTTCAAGTTTTCTGAAGCATGTAAACTTGCTTGTTGCAATTACTGGTTGAAGATGTCGTAAGTGTTTTCTTCAGTTTACAATTGCCTCAGAAGTTCTAATTTTTGGCTGAAATTGGTATTTCATAAATGTTTTCTACTGAGCAGAATTGCCCCAAAAGTTTCAATTTCTGATTGAAATTGGTATTTCATAAGCGATTTGTTTAACCCATAATTTACACAAAAGTTCTAGTTTCAGGCTGAAGCTGGCTTGCACTTCGGTCTCACGTAAAAAACTTTTCATTCAATGATAGTTAAATACATCCGACATTTCTTTTGCGCATAACAACAAACCTTGTTTTCTGTGTGTCTAAAATTCAATAATGGTTTTCTTATCATAATTGATAAAAAATTGTAGTATTAGGGGCATGCAAAAGTTGCCGCTTTCCTGAGAGACGAGTCACTCATGCTTACCTTTTTTCATCTCTTGGTCCATGGTAAGTTAACAGCCATTAAGGCGTTTGTTATTAGCCAAACCAGGTTACTATAGTCCGAAGGGCGAGGTCAAGGATACATGGAGGATTCTCGATTACCTCAAGGTTCGTTTGCAGTTGCGCTTGAACAGTGTGGCGAGCTGTACTAGGACGGCGACAACCAAAAACCTTTTTTTTTTTTTTTTTTTTTTTTTGATTAGAAGTTTAACGACCACCGTGAGCAACTCAATGGGCTATAAGCAGTCGCCTGTCCCTAATTTAGGGTCACTGGTTCCAGGGAAGGGAGAGATCCAGTGCCGTAAGACAAACACAACATCCATGCCTGACCGGGATTCGAACCCGGACCCCTTACGGACGAATGATCAGAGGCCAGTGCCTTAGACCACTGCGCCACCGGGGCGGCCCAAAAACCTTCATAGAATATAGTATGATCATTTGCGTTTATTTAGAATTGCGTGCTTCAGTTACTGACGTAGCACTACCCACTGCTACGAACACGTTCACTACCGTAACAAGCACTTGAACTGTTGAGACCTTATCGTGATAATGGCATACGAGTCCCATGAAAACACAGTTTGAGTCCCAGAAGACAGTGATAAACTCTTTTCCGACTTTTTATTAAGTTCTGAATTCTTTTAGACTTTTGATCCTTGTGTTTCCATTCCAAACACTGGTATTTACGTTTTGGTTTGCTATAGCTGATTCGTGATTTGTATGATTCCTTTTAAAAAGCGTCACTTTTATCATCATAAGTGTCCAAATGGCGGAGGCAGGTGTTTCATCGAATGTGGCTGTACGCTTCTGTGAGACGTTTCGCCACCCGTTGACGTTTCAGGCATATTCGTTGAAACACATGCAGACTACGAAAATTTTCAGAACCATAACTACAGTAATTTGCGCTTTGTAGGATAATACATGTAGGTGGTTTACTGAATATGACTGTTTCTAACTAATACCCTAACGACCAAACCACTGACTAATGTTTAACTTGCCGAAGTACACTTGCTTCACCGTAAAGCTTACTAAATTTTTTTTGTAGCAACTACTGAATCATTTCAGCAAGAAGTTAACTACATTTTTGATTTTGCTGAGCAATATGAGTTCCCTAAATATCTGTTTAGGCAAGTGTTTGGCAAGGTCAAATATGCCCTACATACTACCCTGTTAAGAAACTCCAACTGCAATTCCATTTATGTTGGCTTTTTGCAATACAATCTAAATTTAACGAGAGCCTTAACACAACTATGTAAACCATATCGCTTGAAATTTGGTTCACGAACACGAAGTTTATTTTCAGTAGTTCGTAAGGATCGTGAACAAAACAGCAAAATGGGGCAGTGGGTTATTTACAATGTCCCGCTGGTTAAGGCAACTACAGGACAAGCAGCCTCTAATTATGTGGATTCTACAAAACGTAATAATGAATTACGAATTAAAGAACATAAATACAATATTAAAACAGGCATCCCTAGCCAAATCTGTTATACAAGATTATCTTAACCCTGACTGGAGTAATGTAAGAATAATTAATACTCCTAGAAAACCTGGTGACCTTTTAATTGCAGAAAGTGTATATATAGAGGCTTCCAGTGAGCAATGTTGTAATGAACATGTCCCCTATGAGTTACATAACGTTTGGAAATCCCTTATTAAAACAGTAAATTATAAACTGTAATATAAATTTAAAATTGAATGTTCACCCTACCCTACACTATTTATTTCTATAATATATTTCCATGATTTCTTCACTGACCGTTGGGCCAACAGTATACGCAACATTTTGGCGCATGTAGATTACTATTGGCTAATAACTTACCATGTTTCCCACAAAGCAATGATCTATATTATATATAGATTAAATGTGTCTCTATTTATTACATCTAAAGAAGAGGCAGCCGCTGCCTCGAAAGTGCTCTTGGTTTTAATTGTATATATTTCTCATTTTTTAATCATTAAATCGTGCTAAAGACTTAAAACTTTCATCGTTTTAGTTACTAAATTACTTTAGATGAATCCCGAATCAATTCACTTCAACTGTGTTTTTAATTTAAACATGAATTAAATTGATTAAGCACAAGAAATAATAACTGCTAGGTGAATGTCAAATAAATCGTACTTACAGGGTCCACTGGTTTATTCACATTCGTCAAGAATAGGTAGTATGGCAAACACTCTGCTTAAAGAAATAGACAGGTAACAGAATATACAACCTTAGATGCAAGCCTCTTTCTTTCACCAAAATTCAATTTCTCTTTCTTTCAGCAAAACTAAATACTTAACTTTATTTTCATACATTGGTATTTACATATAACACTTCACAATGTCGTTCTCATAATAGTATACCGTAAAATATTCCCAAAGCCCGTCAAACAAGTCAGGCTCTAAAAATAAGGAAGTGTAAACATTCAGTGAAAACGTGAGTGACTACTCAAACCATCATGAATTCCCTCGCATCGAATCATATCTTCTCAATCAAATCATCTGATACATTTTAATATACGAACTCTTAGCATCAGCTTTAGCATATGCCATTGAACTTGGACCTTTTGTCAGGGTTGCGAAACACAAATTCGTTGAGGGAGAAGAATGTGTCACCGAGATTGAAGCATTTTAATGAGAATAAACCCAAATTTGCATAAGAAGACAGGAACTAAACAGGAAGCCCAACTCAGGGTATCATTCGTCACACATAAATTCACACACAGGAAAATCAACTTTATAAAAGGACCAATGACCTGATCAAAAAACATCCTCACATATAAAACAAGAGCTCTTTCGTTGCATGTCGCCATTACTGGACCAAGTCATCTTTGAAAGCCCCGAACCGTGTTCTAGATCAGGCGTCTAACGCGCTAATCCTCTGCAAGGTCAATATGATTCTTATCCCCTCGGGAGCGTCTGTCTTCCCCAAGGCGTACGGAACCGTTTTACTCTGCACTGCTCCTGCGCTGACGTCAGTTATAACTTTATGAATTTGTCCAGTACAGCCCTCATTAATATTTACAGGGGAAAAAATCCCAATATTGTAACAAGAGTCCTTACATCCCGCACTCTTGATTTTATCCAGAAGGTGACGACTGTTTCAAGGACGACCTCGCACTACTGCTCATCGGACAAGATGTGTTCAATAGTGTTTCAACGAGCCTGCCAATGATTTCCACCATCTTCACTGGATATTTCAAAGCCTGAATCTAAACCCCATTGAGAATACGTGGGATATCTTAAAAAAACAGATCCTTAAGCAATGTCCTGTTCCGTCAAGTCTGACCCAGCTGAAGGATTGTATGGTGACCGCCTGGTATGCTGTAGACGTAGGTTCTCTCCAACACCTTGTGGAATATATGACAAACCGCATACCTTCTAAAGAAGGTTCAACACGGCATTGAATACAAGTTTCTAATTGAGTAGCCGGTGTGTGAATTAGAACTGGATACAGATGCTTCACTGCCATATGAAGTGGTTGTGAAAAGTGTGTCGCTGTCCAGATGGATGAGTGTTTTAAGGAGCTATACCTGTATGAGTCGTCTGTAATGGGCATAGGCTGGACTACCAGGTTAGGCATGGATGACTCGCCTGACCTACAGCAAAAGCTGCTACTGTCCAACACTTGGATTAAATTGAAGACAAACGACTGCTCACATCACATTGCGTTGGTCACTTCCGTCGTTAAACCCCCAATAAAGAAAGGGAAATTCGATAAGTCACTGCCTGCATTGCTCACGAGGCAAGTAACAAACGAAGTTCCGTAATTTCGGGTGGCTTATGTTTCCTTCCTAAATATGTATAGTTTTTCGTCCCTTTCATTATTATCTGAGGAAATTAGTAGAAGTCAAGATGTAATTTTAGATGAATCTCTGCTCTTATTTTATAATTTAATTAGCCCCTCGGGTAAGGATCAAATGCTATTGGAGTTCGCCTTTCCCAGGCGTTCAGAGAGCACAAATTACATATTTATTAAATTGTACTAATGTAAAAAGTGTCAGGTTCACCGTTAAATCACATGCAGTTCAGAGCTCATCATCCGACTAAGTCTGTTGCGCCCGATGGTTAATTTATTTTTTTAATTCGGATGGAAGCCGTTTTAATGATTTATTGTATGAGCTGTTTCTGCTTCGTTTGAATAAAATGAAATGCGAAACGAGAATATAATTGGGGACGAAAAACCATTCTTATTGTTGCACAAAAAAATACATACCAATTTAATAACAGTTAAAGGAATGATGCTTTTTGCATTGAATACTCTAAGATTTCAAGATGTAAATAAAAAACAACAGATTTTAATGAGTCGCTGAGGATATTAAATCGATCAAAACGTCCAGGTGGTGTTTTTTGTTTACATCAAATATTTGGGACGGAAGGGAAATCATTACATTTGCAAGGAAAAAAATATGATAAGATAACCTTACTTAGTGCCGCATTTTACGCAGGGGATACGTTCCGACGAGACTGCGTAACGCCGAAACCGCGTGTATTCAAAACCCATAATAAAACTGCATACAATAAATCACTTCACACGCTTTTTTTTCGTTATACACTGCCTACCAACAAGTAATTGGACACCCACCTGTGATAGCAAAGGAAAACGAAGTTTATTCACCTTCAATAGTTGGTTGAGCCTCCACGAGCGGCGATTACCGCTGCGACCCTCCGGGGCATACTCACAACCAGGCGTTGTACGACGGCTATCGGTATTCTTTTCCTCTCGGCTTGGAGAAGACAGGTTAGTTCCTTCACCGATTTCGGACGGTGGGAGCACCCCTTAAGTCGACGCTCCAACTCGTCCCAGAGTTGCTCAATAGGGTTAAGGTCCGGGCTCTGCGCAGGCTAGTCCATTCGATTAAACCCATTGTCACCATACCAAGCCATGGTGGACCTCGCAACATGACCGGTGGCATTGTCATCTTGAAAGTAACATGGGTCCACCCCGTAAAACTGCCACAACTTAGGAAGTACATGGTCATCCAAAATAGTGCAGTAGGCCTCGGCGTTGAGTCTACCAGGAATTGCGACCAAGGGTCCCGTGCCATAACAGGAGAAACACCCCCATAGCATAATTCCACCGCCGTCGAACTTCACAGTTGGCACAAATACATTCCGGCAGGAGGCGTTCTCCAGGCAGACGCAAACCCAGACCCTGTCATCCGAACTGCAGAGGGTGAACCTTGATTCGTCGCTCCAGAGAACCGGTTTCCACTGTTCAACGGTCCACTGTCGACGTTCTTTGCACCACGTTAGCCGAGCAGCGCTATTGGACTTGGTGATTAAAGGCTTGTGGGCGGCAGCACGTCCAAGATAACCGAGCAGATGGGCTTCCTTACGGATGGTAATCATCCAAAGAACACTTCCGGATGCCTGTTGAAACTCATCGCGGATGTGGCCCATCGATTTGGTGCCGTTCTTCCGAATTTCTCAGGCCAGCACCCGTCGGTCTCTAACTCCCAGTTTTGTGGATCTGCCGGATCGGGGCACATTCCGACAGTCACCTCTCATCTTACACTTGCCAATCACGTAGGCCACTGTCGATTTTGGGTACTTCAACTCGCTGGATATGTCACGTATGGATCGGCCATTTCTGTGATACCCGACGAGTACACCTTTCTCTAAATCAGAGAGCTTCGAACTGCGTGGCATCTTGCATGCGACTGGTTGCGTTGTTGTTTCCCACACGATATTTAACGGCGGCGGCCGTAACGTGTATCAGGACCGCAGATATCGTCGATTGCAGTGGTGTCCAATTACTGGTTGGTAGATAGAGTATATGTATGGTATTATTCGGTATAATGTGTATTTTACAAAACAAATCTGTACGTACTTCTGTAACAGTTACGGTTAAAATGTGAGATAGCATGGTGCAAATCCTTATGCATACCTACCTAATCGTTGCCTTCACTACGTAACACCACTGAGGGGTCGACGAAGCTGAGGTCCAAAGCCGATACATTTGGTGTAGAGGTTGGAGACTATGGGCGGGGCAATGGGGAGTCAGTAAAAGGATTTTTTTTTTATTGGCAACTGTTGCAGCTGCGTCTTTAGCTGCTGAAAAATCTTATAATATAATATGGCTTTAAAGAGTCCGCCGTACTTCAGTTTATTTCAAGTCTACGTTCCATTTCTTCTTGTTCGTTGGAGTCGTCATCATCATCTTTGTCAGAGGAAGTTTTCAAAAGTTCTTAAAACTCTTCATTTGTCAACGGTTCTTGATGCCCAATCAAATCTGTTATTTCTTCAGAGTATCTAAGAAGCCTTCAACCCCCCCCCCCAATCTGCTTGGCCATCTGAGTAATATGTTTGGCTTCCTCGTTGATGGTAGGAAAACCTTTAAAATCATTGACACAGTCACACAACAGCACCCATTGGTTGATTCTTTCGTAGCTCCATTTCCCGTGTGATATAAATCTAGCAGTGGGGTTGACTGCGTGCATTTGAATCCGCGTAAAAATGCGGCTCCACTGTAGTATAAAATATGTCATCCATTGGTTGCAGTGTCATCCAGAGCACGTTTTAGCATCGACTCCACCAGCGCAGATCAAACCTTTCCCACTTCATGATCGTTGAGATACACATTTATTACGAGGCGTGTTTCGAAAGCAATACAAAAGTGTCAATAACTTTTTTAGCTCGTCATTTGTAAAAAAGATCGCGCTTATGTAACCGGTTTGTCCGTCGTCCGCCTGTACCTAGGATATCTCTGCAACTATTAGTCCGATTTGAAAAATTCTTTTTGTATTGGTTATCTTGAAATATGAGAATGATGATCCTTTATTTGGTCTTTTTTTACGATGTACAATTTCGCCGCTAGAGGGCGTGAATGCAGATGATGTCGAATTCAAATATACATTTTATTCCACATATTTGCTTCTAAACATCCGATTGAAAAAATATTTTATTTTTCGATTCCATTTATGTCGAAGAGTATTTTAGATATACACTGGCGTGCAAAAAATTAAGGACGGGACGGTTTTTCGAATATAACGTCGTGCAGAAGTGCTCCACATCGACTCACATTATACCATAAGATCCCCAAGATGTAAGAATAAGGGACAAGTGAGCAAAACTGTCCGGACAAGGAATCCAAAGGATACAAAGGCACTTTATTGAAAAGGTATCTTCGAGCACAACTGGACAGAAGACAGAAACGTCCATGTGACAGGCGGCTGTCAAGAAAAATCCAGTCTTTGGTAGGGGATATGATCACCCCTGACTGCGTTGCAGAATTTTTTTTTTTTTTTTTTTTTTTTGATTGAAGGTTTAACGACCACCGTAAGCAACTCGATGGGCTATAAGCAGTCGCCCGTCCCTAATTTAGGGTCACTGGTTCCAGGGAAGGGAAAGAGCCAGTGCCGAAAGACAAACACAACATCCATGCCTCACCGGGATTCGAACCCGGACCCCTTTCGGACGAATGATCTGAGGCCATCGCTTAGACCACTGCGCCACCGGGGCGGCCTTTGCGGAATTTACATCGTCTGCCCATGCTGAGAACGTGGTTGCTAAGGAGCTGTTGAGGCATCGGACCTATTCCTCTTATAGCTCAAATCGCAGCTGTGGAATCATTGCGGGCGGCTGGTGACGTGCTGCCAAGCGTCTCCCGAGAAGGTACCACATGTTATCGATTGGATTTAGGTCCGGGGAATTTGCGGGCCAATCCATGCGTTTAATATCTTCACTCTCTAACTGCTCGGCAACAGCCACTGTACGATGAGGTGTAGCGTTGTCGTCCAGGAAGAGGAACTCAGGACCCACAGCACCTCTAGACAGACGCACGTGTGGCAGGAGAACATCGTTACAATAGCTGACACCGGTGACTGAATCTCCTTGGAAGATGTGGAGGTCAGTACGGCTACCAAGCGTGAAACCGCCATAAACGAGAACTCCACCACCCCCAAACCGGTCTCTTTCGATGATGTTGGAGGTGTGATTGCGTGTTCCCTGCTCTCTCCAGATGTGTATACGTCCAGAATCGCTCGTCAGACTAAATCGGCTCTCATCCGTAAAGAGAACCCCACCCCATTGCTGATGTGTCCAGTTCTTGCTTTCTTGGCACCACAGAAACCGCCGTTTCCGATGAGCAGGCGTTAACAGCACACACCGTACTGGTCGTCGTGCAAATAGACCACCTTTGTGCAGCCTCCTGGCCACGGTAAAACGCGATAACGGACGTCCAGTTATCTGTTCAATGTGCCATGCGATTTCTCTCGCCGTCTGCCGTTTGTCTCTTTTCGCCTGTAGGACAATATACCGGTCGTCCGCCGCCGCGGTTGCTCGGGGACGACCACTGCTAAACTCTCGGACAGCTGTTCCTGTCGTTTGAAATGCTCTCCAAGCGCGTGAAACGATGCTGTTAGCGATTCCGAACTCCTCGGCCACACTAGTCTCACTTCGACCTTCTTCCAACTTCCCAATGATGCGACCTCGGGTAAAAGTCATCCAGCTGTCGTCGACTGGATTGCCTGTTGGCCATATCACACGGTGGCAGCAACTCGACGTCGTTCAAACCGATGTACACAGTGCAATAGCTTTCACCGAATTACTGAGCGTACACCGTCCGTATGCTTTATACCCTTCCGACTCCCCCCCCACCTACGTCATGCTGCATATATGCGCATGCCCTACCGTACCGGACCCTAGTCCATCTACTGAGTGGTCTTTCCGTCCTTTCTGACTGCTCGTTCCGCTGTTATGCTAATTTCTCCTCGTCCTCCTTAATTTTTGCGCACCAGTGTAGCTACTTTTCCAAATTACGCATAGATTTTCCGCTAGGGGCGGAAATTTAAATTATATTTTTCCCGATAATTCTTCTAAAACTCCGATTCGAATTTTTTTTTTATCAGACGATACACCTCCTTATGGAAAATCTTTTGCATATAATTTCAAATTTTTGGTAAAGAATACTTTGGCCACCAGGGGCGTAAGTGTTAATTTTTGTTTCTCATGTATTTGCCATAAAATCTGAGCTTCTAAAATATGGATTGAAAAAATTATTTCGTGGACTGATGCCACTCACATCGATAAATCTTTTCGGAATAATTTTTTCTTAAAATATTCCACAGTTTCTCCGCCAGGGGGCGTAAATATATATCTTATTTTTGTCGGTATCTCTACTTCTAGGAGTCGAATTTGAAAAATTCCTTCTTTGTTGGATAGTGCTTTTAGTGTGACATGTTTTTCATATAATTTCAAAACTTTCAAGTAATTCATAGACTTTCCGCTAGGGGGCGTAGAGGTACATTGCGTTTCCCCCTATCTCTCTGCTTCTCAATCTCAGATTTAAAAAATTCTTTCTGCACCGGATACAGCTCCTGATGGGAAATCGTTTGTACATAATTTCTATTTTTTGTAAAAAAATGGTTTGGCCACCAGGGGGCGTAAATCTTAATTTCCGCTTCTGATGCGTTTGCAGCAAAATATGAGCTTCTAAATTCTCGTTTGGAAAAAACGTCGTTTGTACACCGATACTACTCATGTCGACTAACCTTTTAGAAACATTTTCTTCTTAAAATAATGCATGGCTTTTATGCCAGGGGGCGTAGATGTATATCTTATTTTTGTCAATATCTGTACTTCTAGGAGTCCGATTTGAAAAATACCTTCTTTGTTGGATAGTGTTTCCAGTGTGACATGTTTTCCATATAATCTCAAAATTTTCAAGTAATTTGTAGACTTTCTACTACGGGGCGTAAAGGTAAATTGCTTTCCTCCCTATATCTGTGCTTCTAAATCTCCGATTTGAAAATTCTTTCTGCACCGGATACAGTTCCTGATGGGAAATCCTTTGCACGCAATTTCCGTTTTTTGTAAAAAATGGCTTGGCCACCAGGTGGCGTAAGTCTTTATTTCCGCTTCTGGTGTATTTGCAGCAAAATATGAGCTTCTCACATCTCGACTGCAAAAAAAGTTGTGTTGACTGACACTACTCACGTCGACAAAACTTTTTTGAACATTTTCTTCTTGAAATAATGCATGGTTTCTATGCCAGGGGGCGTAGATGTATATCTTAATTTTGACAATATCTCTACTTCTAGGCGTCCGATTTGAAAAAATCCTTCTTTGTTAGATAGTGTTTCCGATGCGAATTGTTTTTCCTATAAATTCAAAATTTTCAAGTGAATCATAGACTTTCCAATAGTGGACACAAAGGTAAATTGCGTTTTCTGCGTTATTTCTGCTTCTAAAACTCCGATTTGAAAAATTCTTCCTGTATCGCATACAAGACCTGATGTAAAATATTTTTCACGAAATTTCTAATGTTTGGTAAAGAATGGTTTAGCCACCAGGGGGCATAAGTGTTAATTTCTGCTTCTGATGTATTTTTATTAAAATCTGGGCTCCTGAAAACTCGACTAAATTTTTTTTTCTTCGACCGAAACCGCTCATATGCAAAACCCTTTTGAGAATACTTTCTTCCTGAAATAATGCATTGTTTTCCCACCGGGGGACGTAAAGTCACATCTTATTCTTGTCGACATATCTGTTTCTAAGAGTCCGATTTGAAAAATTCTTTCGGTGTTTGAGAGCGTTTCTGATGCGAAATGTTTCTCATATAAATTCATGCTTTTCTTAACGCACAAGTCTGCAACCAGAGGGCGTAATTTCACGATTCCGTTTACAGCAATATCTGAGGGATTAAAAACCCGACTGAAAAACTTCTTTCTTCCGTCAGATACTATTTTTTTCCATACCGGTTCAATTGACTACGTGTGGTCGTCATCGACTAGTGACTGCTCGGGCGGAACGGAGAGAGTCCAGACTGGTAACAGACAACAGAAGGGCAACAGTGCAACAAATCACAGACCATCTTAATCAAGTATCCTCTCAAATGATCTCTGCACGCACTGTTCGCCGTACACCGCATTGGATGGGATATGGCAGTCGAAGGCCTGTTCGAACACCTTTGCTGTCTGCAGTTAACAAGAGAAAACGTCTCCAGTTCGCACAGGAGCACAATGATTGGACAGTCGATAATTGGAAACAAATTATGTGGTCCGATGAATCATGTTTTCAGTTGCACCATGCCTATGGCCGAGTGAGAATTTGGCGGAAACAGCACGAAAGCTTGGACCCCAAATGCATAGCTACAACCCTTCAAGCTGGTGGAGGCAACGTTATGGTTTGGAGAATGTTTTCCTGGCATGCTTTGGGCCCGTTAATTCGTGTTGATCAACGTCTGAGTAGCACATCATATATGTAAACATCGTTGCGGACCAATTGCATCCTGTCATGTGGATGGTTTATCCCAATGGCGATGGCTACCTTCAATAAGATAATGCGTTCTGCCATAGCGCTCGTATTGTACAGGATTGATTTCAGGAACATGCCGGTCAGTTTACGTTGCTTAGGTGGCCACCACAATCTCCAGATCTCAACCCCATTCATAATTTGTGGGATGAAGTTGAACGAGCCATCAGACAGCTGGATCCACAACCCTGCAATCTCACACTACTGGAAAGTACTATTCATCAAGCATGGTCTCAGATTCCACAAACCACCTATCAACATCTCGTGGAGTCCATGCCACGAAGAATCGACGCAGTATTAAAGGCAAAAGGTGGCCCAACGAAGTACTGAGGGGGTGGTCATAACAAAGTGGCCACTCAGTGTATAAAGCAGTGTACGTATTTCATCACAACTTCCTTTCAAACTGGCACACATTCCCTTTCACTTTAGCAATACGATTTCCTCTATTAGTGCTTGAAATTAATATTAGGTACAATTTCTTCTTGAATTTCCATAGCGAGTTTTGGAATAAAGAAAAATCTACCTCGTTTTTTTTATGAAATAAGGACATTTCGTTATTATTATTTTTTAGGTTCCCTTTGTTTGGCCGCAAACTGATTAAGGATCAAATAGCACACTCACTTTTGCAAAGCGTTTTGATGATTTTTATTTTGATCATTTGTCAATACTTCGTCGGCTCTCAGCCCCAAGATGCAGAGTCTCCAATTTTCTTGATGATATTCATCTGGAGCACGGATATTTGGAAAGTAAAAATATACAAAAATCTGAGTTGTGTCAATTTGTCTTACGCTGGTGAGTAGACAAACGCCTGGGGTGGCCGCAGTTGTTACCGGATCGATGCTCTTGACTCTTACAAGGTTCTATTCTAAGCAAACACAGTGCTTACTTAAAGAATAGAATAAAATTTTAAAAATGAAAACTCGGAAGAGAACAAACGTAAATTTTTGACCTCCTTTTCTACTGAAACTCTGTTTCATGTGCATATGAAGAAAATAATCCAAATCTATTCGGATTTCTTGATTACGCGCTGTAATATTTTATTCATAAGCTACATACATTTACTTAATTGCTTCTATGAAGCTGTACGATATTTAAAACAAATGTGCAAGGGAAAACGTCTTCAGGTTTTGGTCCTACATCTGTAATTCTTAGAATATCAGATTCTTCAGGAAGTAGAGTGGCTATATCTCGAGCTAAATTTATTTAAGCGTATATATGAAAAAATATATACGTTTAAACATACACAATATTAACAAAAATCACCGGACACCCCTTCAAAAGCAAATAAACGGATCCGCTGCGTTGTTAAGATGCACGGTACAGCTGCAAACGGTATAAAAACAAGCCTGCAGCTGACCGCGATAATATCGTACTGTGAGGTTCAGTGAAAATGTCGCGGAGGGAGAGAACTGACTTTGAGAAAGGAAAGATTGTTGGGTGTTGTATTAGTGAGTTGTCCGTAAGAGAAATCCAGAGGCGTGTAAACATACCCAAATCAACTGTTTTGGATGTACTGAATAAGTGGAAGACACATGGCGTGCCTGAAGCAGCAAAATGCGTCGGCAGACCATATAAAATCAGTGATAGAGGACGTCGAAGCCTCTTGAGAGTCCTTATAGCTAATCGATGGAGTACTGCACAAGACATCAGTGTACAGGTGAGTAAAAACACTGGAACCTTGGTGTGTACCCGTACCGTTCCAACTTCATTCCATGGGCTACCGAGGTCGTGCGGCTGCTCATAAGCCTTTCATCTCTACTCGGAATGTTACTCGTCGTTTAGCATGGTGTAAAGAACATTTATCGTGGACCGTAGATAAATGGAAACGGATCCTATGGATTACTGAAACCAGATACACGATCCACCAGTCTGATGGACGTGTATGGGTATGGCGGCAGCCGGGGGAACGCCATTTACCACAGTAAACTGTCCCTACGGTCAAGTTTGGAGCTGGCAGCGTACTCCTGTAGGGCTGTTTTTCGTGGTATGGTCCCGGCCCATTGGTTATCGTGGACAAACCTGTTAACCAGAACGTCTACCTTGATATTCTGAACAATTATACCCTACCAATTCTGTGGCAATACTATGGAAACGAACCTTGTTGGTACCAGCAGGATAATGCTCCGGGCCATAAATCAAAGACTATTACGGCGTGGTTTGATGATAATTCCGTATTGTGGACGGACTGGGCAACACAGAGCCCGGATCTTAATCCCATAGAGCACCTATGGGATGAATTAGAGCGTCGCATAAGAAGTTTTGGACCTTGGCCTACTACTAAGCAACAGTTAGAGGCAGCATTAATTACTGAAGGAAGCGTATACCTATCGCTGTGTTTCAAAACCTTGTCGAAAGCATGTCTCGAAGGGTCAGTGCATGCATTAAGGCCAAAGGTCGACCGACACAGAACCATAGTATGTCGTATTTCTCTTCAAGGTGTCCGGTGACGTTTGTCAATATATTGTATATACACTGATCCCACATGTGTCCTCGTCGAAAAATGACATAAAAGATGTATGTGTCTGACTCAAGCCACACGCATCGAAATAACGTCAGTGAAGTTACCAAAAAACAAACGATAAAGAGTGTGCTTATAAAACAAAATCGTTGTGCAATTTCTTTGCACAACAAGGTGTCACTGCAATAGAGACAAAATGGTAAATTCGGAGAAGGTCAGTACCTCTGGATTTCAGTACCCCGTAACACTACCTGTGTGTCGAAAGACGTGTTTAGGGCAACTCGTTCCATATTACAGGTAACACGTTACGGAGGTCCACCAGTGAACTAAGGCATGGAACGTGGTTATTCAGACATCGCTGTACAGCGTCCCAAATGTTCTCAATAGGATTAAGATCCGGAGACTTCGAAGGCAGCTTTAATTATTCAATCCCATGATTTTCAAGCTTCTGAAGAATGCTACATACACGGTGACTAGTCATATTATTATGGAGAAAACGGAATGCATGTCCAATAGCAGCGTGAAACAGTCACAATGATTTCGTTTCTGTGCACTGAGGCACTCATAATGTCTTCACAAACATACCAGGAAGTACGCCCATGAAAACACACTCCTACACAGACCAGAACTGACTGATGCTGGTAAAGGTGTACAGATTGCACATGAGTATATTCGTGTACCGTATTTCCTCGACACGTGTCCCCGTCGAGTATCAGGATTAACAACCAAACGGGATTGCTCTGTAAAAAGTACAGGGTGCCCCACTGTATTCTCTGACATGTAATGTTTGATGCAAGTACATCTTTGCGTGCCTGAAGCAGGAAAACGTCCCGGCAGACCATATAAAATCAGTGATAGAGGACGTCGAAGCATCAGGAGAGTCGTTACATCTAATCGACGGAGTACTGCCCAAGAACTCAGTGTATAGGTGAGTAAAAATGCTGGTACCTTGCTATGTACACGTGTACCATTAGCACAGAACTTCATTCCATGGGTTACCGTGGTCGTGACGCTGCTCATAATCCTTTTATCTCCACTAGGAATGCTACTCGCCGTTTAGCATTGTGTAAATAACATTTATCCTAGACCGTAAATCAACTGAAACGGGTCCTATGGACTGATGAACCCAGGTACACGATCCAGCGTATGATGGCAGCATCCGGGGCAACGTTATTTACTACAGTGTACTTTTCCTACGGTCAAGTTTGGAGCTGGCAGTTTACTCGTGTGAGGGTGTTTTTCGTGGTATGGTCCCTGCCCATTGGTTATCTTGTTCAAACCTGTTAACGAGCACGTCTAACTCGGTATTCTGGACAATTATTCCCTACCAACTATATGGCAACACTACGGAAACGAGCCTTGTTGGTACCAGCAGGATAATGTACCGAGCCATAAAGGAAGGACTGTTACGGCGTGGTTTGACGAGAATTCTGTATCGCGTGTGGACTGGCCATCACAGAGCACTGATTTTAATCCCAAAGATCACCTAAGGGATGAATTAGGCCACCGCATAAGAAATTTGGAACTATGGCCTAGTACTAAGCAACAGTTAACGGCAGTATTATGTACTGAATGGAAGCGCATACCTATCGCTGTGTTCCAAAACCTTGTCGAAAGCATGTCTCGAAGGGGCAGTGCATTCATTAAGGCCAAAGGCGGACCGACACCGTGATGCGAAACGAAGGGTTATCTTTAATTTTACAATATTGTTAGGTATGTTTCATAAATGTCCGTTTAATGCAATTCATAAATTTATTTTTTCATCGTAACGATTGTTTTTATTTACTTAAGGGAACATCACTCATTTTGAGTGAGTGTACCAACTTAATGGCGCTTTTCAAGTTTTGTGCTGTCCTAGTGGTCTTGAAATGCGATTGTTTAATTAATATAATTAACCGTTCATGTCACATTCCGTTGCATTTTTAACGTTGTATCTTTTCTTTCCATGGTCCGAAGCTACTTTTGTTCTAAAGAGGAAATATATTTTATTTTACTTTTCGTTATTTTTAGCAGCGAATTCCTTCAATCTTGTGTATTCAACCCATGGATGAGTACATTATACACACAAAGAGTTTGTTTTTGTTTTTTTCAAATAATTGATAAACTATGTACGCGTATAATTCTTCTTTTTTCCAACATAATGATTTTTGTATGTCTTTCCGGGACTTTTGCTTGAAGCGGGTTAATGTATGTTAAAACGAAATTTTACACAGATATTATTTCTTGTTATTCATGGGAATGGAGTGGGTGTATTTCATGGCTGTCTGTATTCTCGATTCTTTGTGTGTTAGTGCAGGAATTTTGGTACGAAATTATAACATTTTATAATTTCGTAGCAAAAAAAAAACAAAAAAAAACGAAATTACAAAATTTTCTTCCAACGGTATTCTTCGTCGACGTGGCATTTCATTAGGAAATTAATTCGCCTCTCTACATATCGATATTTTTTTCTTAACATCCACTGAAATAACACGATGGCGATAGCGTTGTCTTCAACTAGCTGGCACCACGACAGACACAGCACGTGTTGCTTCTGCGCATGAGCAGTCCCGTTGCTTCCATCTTGTGTTGGGGTTGGTTCGGTTGCCTGCTACGGGCCACTAGTGGCACTTGCTTGTAGGCCCACAATTCACGGCGATGCGGCAGAACCATCAATGGCTGTCAACTGATGGCGCTATCGTGCCGTGAGAGGCAGATTTCAACCCATCACTGACAGCTGGTGGCCAGCAGTTTCCCAACACTTGTGTTTTTGCTGGGTAACCTTATAAATACTTCCAGCTTGTTCACCTACTACTGAAACCATGGTACACGTTCTGCATTAATTTTCAAGGAACATTGTGAAATATTTATGGGTGGAGTGCTGGAAATATCCTTTCTCACTTAGCAAAAACACGGAAACAAAACAGGTAAAAAATTTTAAAGAAATTCTAAATGTGTGTAAATCATACAGGACTCCAAGCCCTAACTTTGGATTATCTAACCATAGACAGCTAAAAGCCTCTGGTAAGGAAGAAAGCAAACTATAAAGCAGAATTTTGATGAAATTAGTTGAATGCTTGATTGTTTGTTTGTTTGTGGGTTTAACGACCACGGTAGAAACATCTGCTGCAGTTAAATATCGTCAGCTAAGAAAATGGCGCACGTAAACAAGCTGTGGACAGAAGGTTATATTTTTGATCTTTACTAAAAGAAACATTCGTATTCTGTAATTAAAAGACGCTGTCAAAACTATGAAATTAGCATTTTTAAAAGTAAAATAATCAATATTGTTTTTAATAATAAAGAGAAAAGAGCTTTTAACACGAAAGTCGTAAGAACGTACGTTATGACGAAGTAACCTTCTCCATAATCTTTGTCCACGAAACCGGCTCCCCTCACTCCGGAGTAAGTCGCTCTCACAACTGAGCTACGCGGACATGTGCTCTCATTGCTATCTGTATTTATCTCGTGTGCGTCCTGCGGTGTGGGCACGTCACATCTCCTTCCCCCACCGAAAGAGGGCCGGGGGTATGGCCTGCGGGTCACCCGGGACCATGTGTCGCTGTAGGCAGTCATCCGCTGAAAAACGTAACATTGGAGAAATTCCAGTCAATTTGTTGTGTGGAACGTAACATCAGAGATTTAGTTTTCGAAGCGCTGAAGAAGGGCTTCTCTTATTTTTCCTGTCTCGCGGTGTGGAAAGAACATCCCACCATTGCGAGAACTTTAACGGCCAGGTCATTCTTGACGTTTAGGCGCCAATATAACAAAATTAATTTCGCCGTCATTTTTTACCACGCCGGTATTCGAAAGCGGTCCCCCTCACTCCGGAGTAAGTAGCTTTTCCAACTGAGCTACGTGGACATGTGCTCTCATTGCTATCTGCTTTTATCTCGTGTGCGTCCTTCGGTGCACGCACGTCAAAACGTACTTTTAGTACTATTTCAAAAGTAAGGTCTCTGGTCTTAAAAGAAAATCCACCTACCCAAAGAGCAATCGCTAAAGTCACTAAAAATATCTGTATCAACAGTAAACAAGGCAATAAACAAAGATTTAAATCTGAAAAAAACATAATGTTCACTGCATTTTGCCTAGGCACCTGGCTGAGTGCAGAACACGGTGTTGACTTCTTTATGAAAATCACTTACCCAGACAGATGGAAATTTATTGTGACTATCGATGAAGCATGGATCTACCTAGACGAATGTAACAAAAATGTTGATTTACTATCGCAAAAGAGCAGAAAAAGACTTGGCTTCGAGAATCCAAAGAAAGTTTCAGTAAAGGACACATGATTAGTACTGGTTTCTCGTACAAAGGAAAATTAAAGTAAAAACAAAAGTTAAAAAGAATGTTAAAATCAATTCTACGTATTACCAAAATAATGTTTTAACTCTTATATTTAAAGAGGAAATGCCATTCCTGTATCCAGAGACCCTTCAAATAGTAGAGCTCTATTAAGATAAGGCTACCAGACATACATCCAAATCTACGACTCTTTTTCTTGAAAAAATGGAAAAAAGGACATGTATCAAGTCTATACCTTTTGCTCATATTCTTTCAAAGTCCCCTAATGTGTCTCCAATAAACTATTGTGCTTTCGTACTGCTAAGATGAGCGCTTTCTAAACTCCATACATGCAAACATGAACAAAATGGCCACTAACTGCACACGTGCAAACATGAACAAAATGGCCACTCAGGACATGAAATGGGAGATCTTCCACATGCGGCCTATTCCCCAGAGATCCCCCCATTCAGACTATTACCTGTTCCGTTCTCTGTTGAATGCACTCCGTGGCAGAACGTTCAACAATGATGTTGATCTCCAGAATTTTCTTGATGATTTCTTCGCAGCAAAACCAGCACGTTTTTCAAGGATGCAATTGCGGCCCTATCCAGATGTTTGGACACCATCGTAAAGAATGGGGGAATACAATAGCTGATTGATTACATTTTCCCTTCTGATGTAATATATTCCTGTAGTGCGGTGATAAAAAGCTGCATGAACTTATGCATCAACACAATATATACACCGAAAAACCAAAATATTATGACCAGCAAGTCTGCATATCGAAGCAACTGCGGGTGAACGGTAGCACGCGTGAAGGCCATCATGCGGTATAAATAACACCCGTACTGAGTTCTGTCAATCAGGATTATTCTTGTTATTCGCATGGGAAACGTAGCAGACTGAAACTGGTTTTTCAAGGGCCAAAACATAATGGCCAGATGTATGGGTCAGAATATTTCCTAGACGGCAAAGCTTGTGTGGCGCTCACCGTCAGCCCTGGTTAGTACCTTCAACACGTGGTCCGAGGATGGGAAAACAACGAACCGCCGCCAAGGTGTGATCCGACCATTGATGCTAGAGATGAGCGAAGGCTATCCTATGTGGTACGAGCCAACATAAGGTATATTGTGGTGTTGGCAGAACTTTTAATGCTAGTGACGGGAATAATGTGTCACAGCACGCAGTACATCGACTCCTGTTCGAAATTGGGCTATGGAGCCATATTCCGCTCCAAGTGTTCACGCTAACCTTAGTTCACCGCCAAAAACGCCTATAATGAACATCTAAACCGGACCTTGAATGGTTGAAAACAGGTCGTCTGGTGCGAGTATTCTCGTTTCCTGTTAAACCATGTGGTCTGCCGGGTACATGTTCGTCGTTTATTTGGGGAAAATTTGGCACCAGGATGCACCGTAAAACGAAAACAAGCAGGTGAAGAAAGTCTAATGGTTCGGACAATGTTCTGCGGAGAAACCCTGGGACCAGTTATTCATGCGCAGAAAACTATGACGTCTACCAGATGCCTAAATATCATCGCAGACATTTTACATTATTTTATGATAGAGGTATTTCCCTCTAGTAATGCCGTTTCTCAGCACAATCTCACCCGTATTACTTACAGTATTAGAGTAACTCTTTTTCGTGAGCGAGATTGGTGTTACGCTAGGTGTAAAACCGTGACTAAGGAAATGCTGAACTAAATGACAACACGATGCATTAGTTTACGGCCAGAAGAAACATATACAGAAGTCAACTTACGATAACCTTTTATTGGTCCAGCAAATTGAGAAAATTCACAATATAGCCACATATAATACCGTATCATCTAGCTTTTACACACATCGAACATCTCCACACATACACTAAGCAACTACTCTAACGTCCCTTTTATCTATTGTTCTTATCACATTCATACGTCACTCTCTCTGACCTCAAAAGGTGTTGCCAACCTCAATTTTGTGAGAGGGAAGATATCACGTTAAGTTTGGAAAGTGAAAAAGAGAACAAACTCAAATTTACATTGGAAAAGGAACTAAAAATGAAAGTTATATTAGAATATACGTCACAACAGGGCTTGATGCGGTAGTCTGCTCGTCTGGGACGAGTGAAAAGTTTTAGTTGACGAGTAAAAAATTCAGTAGAAATTTAACTCAATCGACAATTATGTATACCTATGTTATTATGCCTTTTGTCGGATACATACAATTATCAATTTCTTGTTAGAGCTCATTTTAGTTCACAGAAGTGATGCGTGATTGTGCGCCAGCATGGGAAACCGGTTTCTCTGCAAAAGAAATTGCACAACGGATGCCGTGAGTCATTACATCCGTGCACGGGCTTAACGAGGAACACGAGGCAAAAAGCTGCAAGCCCGGTAGATTTATTTTTCTAAACACTGTGTGAAAAGATTGGCAGTGTAAGAGTCACATGCGCCTCGCGAGATGCGGCTTGGCCAATTTCTGTCGTTGGTCAAAGGGCAAACACGGGAAACCTTGTCAAAATCCTCCAAATACGTCGTCAGTAAATAAACAAATGCATCACTCTTTCCACGCTTTAGCAACACACACCAACCGAAAAAATACACATAGCGCCGTGGATTGCTGGCCAACGTGGTGTAAGGCTAAAGCACTCGGCTAGATATCGAGGGATCTGGGATTCAGTTCCCCGGCGGTGACCGAATAACAATTTTTCGGTTGCTGTGTGTTGCTAAAAGGGAAATCCTTGTTTCCTCGGAGCTGTTGGGAAAGTCCTAAAACATTGAAGGATTCTTGCATCATCTACTCTAGAGGGTAAAAACTGAGTTGAGCTGTTATACACTGGCGTGCAAAAATTAAGAACGAAACGGTTTTTCGAATGTAACGTCGTGCAGAAGTGCTCCACATCTACTCAAATCATACCATTAGATCCCCAAGATGTAAGAATATGGGACAAGTGAACAAAACCATCCAAACAAGGAATCCAAAGGATACAAAGGTACTTTATTGAAAAGGTAGCTTCAAGCACAACTGAACAGAAGACAGAAACGTCCATGTGACCGGCGGCTGCCAAGAAAAATAAAGTCTTTAATAGGGTATATGATCACCCCTGACTGCGTTGCAGGATTTTCATCGTCTGTCCATTCTGAGGTTAAAGTTGTCAAGGAGCTGTTGAGGCATCGCGGCCCATTCCTCTTGTAGCGCCAATCGCAGCTGCGGAATCGTTGCTGGCGGCTGGTGACGTGCTGCCAATCGTCTCTTGAGAAGGTCCCACACGTGTTCGATTGGAGTTAGGTCCGGGGACTTTGCGGGCTAATCCATGCTTTGAATATCTTCAGTCTCCAGAATCTCTGCGACAGCCACTCTACGATGAAGTGTAGTGTTGTCGTCCATGAAGAGGAACTCAAGACCTACAGCACCTCTAAACAGACGCACAAGAGGCAGGAGAACCTCGTTACAATAGCGGACACCAGTGACTGGACCTCCTTGGAAGATGTAGAGGTCAGTGCGGCTACCAAGGATGATACCGCACCAAACGAGAACACCGCCACCTCCAAACCGGTCCCTTTCGATGATGTTGGAGGTGTAATTACGTGTTCCCTGCTCTCTCCTGAAGTGTCTACCTCCAGAATCGCTCGTCAGACTAAATCGGCTCTCATCCGTAAAGAAAACTCGACCCCATTGCTGATGTATCCAGATCTTGTGTTCCTGGCGCCACAGATACCGCCGTCTCCGATGAGCAGGCGTTATTGTACACACCGTACTGGTCGTCGTGCAAATAGGCCACCTTTGTGCATCCTCCTGGCCACGATAAAACGCGATAAGGGACGTCCAGTTGTCTGTTGCACGTGCCTTGCGATTTCTCCTGCTGTCTGTCGTCTGTCTCTTCTCGCTTGTAGGACAATATACCGGTCGTCCGTCCCCGTAGTTGCTTGTGGACGACCACTGCTAAACTCTCGGACAGCTGTTCCTGCCGTTTGAAATGCTCTCCAAGCTGGTGAAATGACGCTGTGAGTGATCCCGAACTCCTCCGCCACACTAGTCACACTTCGACCTTCTTCCAAATTCCCAATGACGCGACCTCGGGTAAAGTCATCCAGATGCCGTCTACTGGATTGCCTGTTGGCCATTTCACACGGTGGCAGCAACTCGACGTCGTTCAAACCGATCTATACCATGCATCACCGAATTGCTGAGCGTACACCGCCCATGTGATTTATACCCTTCCGACACTCCCCTCTCTACGTCATGCTGCATATATACGGGCATGCTCTACCGTATTGGACCCTTGTCTATCTCCTGAGTGGTCTTTCGGACCGTTCTGCCTGCTCGTTCCACTGTTATGCTAATTTCTCCTCTTCGTTCTTATTTTTTGCACACCAGTGTAAAATGGTTAATCGCCTAAATTAGGTTAGCGATGAAATATAATTAGAGAGATGTGAATAATTTTTTAACAAATCAAACTTTAAGGTATCCGTACACCTCTCGAGAGGATTTTTTCAAATAATTTGGATTGTTTTTCTTTTCTGTATTTTATAATAGCATACGACTAAAAATATGGAATAACATGAAAAAAAAGGTTCTAATTTTTGATTTTCATTTTAGCTCGAAAAATAGGTAAAAACAGCAAAAAAGTTACCCTTCCGCTGAACATAACTCCAAATCAAATCAGTATATTTTCATTTTGTAAATTTTATTATGATGACAATAACGTCCTTTAGTGAATAGATTATTCCCATTATCATACCGGAGTTATTTAAAAAGCTGTAAAAGTTAACGTATTGTCGAAAAGAAACTCGTTCAAAATGTATAGCAATAATAATTTATACCATAAAAATTAAAGAAAACTAATGGATGTACAATAATGGGAATAGTCTATTCTCTTTGTTTTCTCTTGCAATATATTCCTGCAACGTTTCAAGACATTTTAAGCATAGTTTTTTGCGTTATGAGGTTTTTCATGAAGGGAAAATATAAAATAATTCATTTCGAGAAAAAGCTTTACATAACCTTTAAACACAAATCCTGCTTTTAAAATCAAAATTAAAGGTTCAAGTGCCCCTGCCATATCAATTTCACCATCTTTACTATGCAAAGCAGTTATCTTTTTTCATCCTTAGCGCTCACAAAAATTTTCTACGTTTGTTTGCAGAAGGGGTTGCATGCCTTTTCCAGTCATGAATTCGAATGTTATCTAAATGTCTATAACCCTGCAATATGAAAAACATTGGATTTTCAATGTTCAACTTGCCTAGTACTTTCAAATAACCGTGAAAGCAATCTTCAAATTGCATGACAAGATTATGCACGCCTGATTTTATATTTTTGAGGCAAAACGAAAACCTCCTACGGTGTTTTCGGCCATATTACACTGAAGAGCAATTTAATTAGAGACAGCTGGCCTTATATGCAAATGAAGCGCTGTGGGCGGCCCTGTAAACGGAAACGACATGACGTATGCAGCGATACGACAATATATGGAGTGATGAGACGGGAATCAGTAAGAATCGGACGCAGTATGGGTAAGACGAAGGATCTAAGCGCATTTGATCATGGTAAAATTGTCGGGGCCCAACGAATGGGTCACTCCATCTCGGAAGTCGTGCAGGCACTGGAATTTTCACGAGCCACTGAATCACGGGTGTACCGTGAGTACAACGAATCCGGTAAAACCATCCCTGCAAGGGCCAACTGCCGTGGACAACAGCGTGTGGATGAGCGGGGTCATCGCCGGCTAGCTCGCATTGTAACAGCGGATAGACGGGCCACAGTGAAAGAAATCACTCGGCAAATTAACGCTGGTGCACAAAAACGTGTAAGCAGCCACACCATCCAGAACCATCTTCTTGCTATGGGGTGCAGAAGCCCTCGTCCCACGAGGGTACCACTGCTGACCGCACATCACAGGGTGCAAAGATTAGCATGGGGGCGGGAACATCGCCACTGAACCCTAGACGAGGAAAAATGTTACCTGTATTGATGAGTCGAGATTCACGTTGGTACATGCGGATCACAGGATACGAGTACGGCGCAAACCACATGAAGCGATGGATTCTTCTTGCCAGTAGGGTACTCTTCAAGCTGGTGGGGGTGGCATTCTCGTCTGGGGACTGTTTACGTAGACTGAAATGGAACCCCTGGTACTTGTGACATCGTCCCTCACAGGTCAACGTTACGGGGATATCCTGGACGACCATTTGTTCCCGTTTGTGCGTCTTCAACATCCCACTGTGGAACTCATCCTGCAACAAGAGAATGCATCGCTCCATCGCTCCCGAATTGTATCCGAATGGTTGGATGAACACTTCACCAACGTGACTTCGCTTCCTTGGCTAGGTAGATCACCTGCCCTCAATCCCATCGAGCACATCTGGAGTGACATCGAGAGAGATGTTCGTGGCTCTGACACCCCTCCATCAAATCTTCGTGAACTGTGGGAGCTTGTTCAGGGGTCGTGGATCCGTATGGCTTCCTAACGCTTCCGGTGTCCTGTCGAGTCCATGCCGAGACGAATCTCCGCCGTCATCAGGCCAAAATGTGGTGCTATACTTTACTTGACAGGTATCTCTAATTGAATTGTTCTTTAGTGTATATATTTGTTGCCAAATGTTTAAACAGAACACGTGTTGCCATATCCTTTTTAAGTAATTTAAATAATTGAAATTTTATATTCTGTTTTGATTTATATACAGGATCAAATTTGAGCGTTCATATTTAATAAAATTGCAATGTAAATAAACTTTAGAGCTCACTTCCGGTTAACATAACAGTACTTCCGGTTCTAAAAAGTTGGTGTCTAGTAGTATTAAAGTAACTGAAACCATTTTCTATAAAAGATAGAAACACATTTTAACCGGATTTCGAAAGACACGAAAACAGGCTTTAAGTTTAAGACGAAAGTGGGATATCGATATTTTGATGGAAAATCGCATTTTAAAGGTAAATAAATATCTTAAAACACCAGACAAAATCGACAGCCCCTATTTTCAGCTGGCGAGTGAGATATTTGCCTCACTGGTGAACCAGCATGAAAAATTTCCAAGCCCTGGAAGATAATTTTAAGAAATGTCCCTAAACCAAAGCAATGTTTTTTTCTTTTTTTGATTGGCTATTTAACGATCACCGTGAGCAACTCAGTGGGCTATAAGCAGTCGCCCACCCCTAATTTAGGATCGATGGTTCCAGGGAAGAGAGAAAGAGCCAGCACCATAAGACAAACACAACATCCATGACTCACAGGGATTCGAACCTGGACCCCTTTTAGACGAATGATCGGAAGCCATTGCTTAGCTCACTATACCACGGG
Source organism: Macrothele yani (assembly GCA_039090855.1). Classification (NCBI taxonomy): domain Eukaryota; kingdom Metazoa; phylum Arthropoda; class Arachnida; order Araneae; family Macrothelidae; genus Macrothele; species Macrothele yani. Next base: position 88,936,602 of record CM076992.1, read on the forward strand.
CGCGGCCACAGCAATATCAAATCACGCGCTTTCCTGCGTAGTCCAACAACGAAGATGAAGTACGATTAGAAAACTGAATTTCAGGTGAAACCTGGCGTACAAGACATTTTCAAGAATACACGCGAACACACAGAATGTCGCTTTCGAATAGCAGATACCCACGAATATACAATGATAGTCGAATTTCAGTAACAAAGGTTCTAACATTTAAACAAGAAATGTCGCTGAGATTTCGAAGTCTTCATTACTTTGCCGTGAGTCGTAAATGATGCCTGCTTATGTGGGAGCACTTAATCTGTGGGTATATTTCAAGCGATCTCTCATGTGCATATATGAACGACCAGTAGGAGTCCCCCATGAATAATTTAAGATTACTGTTTCCCCGGGAGGTCGCGATTAAGGCCGCGAAAGCAAACACAACGCAAATGTGTTACTGGGAATTCAATAGAGACCCACATTGTAAAACGTTACCAGCACCTTACGGAATGATTCGTTATGCTCGGGTCTTCTTTTTTTTATGATAGCTGACGTTTATCCGATGAGCGTGTCAGAAAGTTCGTTACTTGGCGATTTGCGCAAAACATTTATTATTTATAGCGCGTCGTGCACCTGAGGCATGGCGGTGTCTTCTTAGTAGCTGCTCCCAAGGCTCAATGTTCCAGAAAATAATACGACTTCGTTATTTATACAATGCTTCTGTCTTTAAACAAAGCAGAAAATTTATGAGCTCTATTTCTTTTTTGTTGAACAAAAAGTATATTTTGGAACGGAAAACAAAAGGGTCGCAATGACAAAATACAGGCAGTGAGCAAAAAAGAGAAACACCTGCTATAAAAGTATTACTTTTTCGAAGTAGGACTTCTTCTAACTCCGCGGATAGCATGGGGCGACGTAGATCCGTCCGCATGTGACAAAATTGAGAAACACCTGCTATAAAAGTATTACTTTTTCGAAGTAGGACTTCTTCTAACTCCGCGGATAGCATAGGGCGACGTAGAGCCGTCCGCATGTGACAAAATTAGGCCCCAATTGAAATCGTTATAGCGTTAAAAATACTTCCGTTCAGTAAAGTGTTGGACATCAATTTTGCTGTGCGTGACATATGCAACGCTCCTGACTGTGATTCTAGTGCCGTCATTATCTGCTCGTGGTGCGAGATTCACCTTTGCTTGCAGCACTGCCTTCTCCCAACACATTACCATGACGTGGAGTGAGGTATGTATTTGGCATTTGCAACTTAATGGTGTTGTACGTGGTCTCTCTCAACATTTAGGTGCGTCATATCTAACAGGTAAGTATTGTTTGACCTTTTACGGCTGCATACATTACAGGCGGGCGTCCCACTTTTATAAGCCATGTTCTAGGGTTTGCGGGCGATTGCGAAATGCCGTACTTCACACCTGTTACGTACTTTGGTGTCATGCTTGTCCACCACAGAAAGTTCCGTGACGATTGTCGTCGAGAGGTCCAATAGTTTCCCTTGTAAGTTAATTAATCCCGAAGAAAATTCATCTGGTACTAAAGGTGAAGCGAATGCTGGGGTACAAACTGTGAAATGAGTAGCAATATGGAGACGACAGAGTGCTGTAACTGCAAGTACAATAGAACTCCAATTGTCCGGACTCCAGATGTCTGGAACTCCAGTTATCTGGATCGCTTGTTCTTGTTTCAAGGCAAAGTAAAATTAAGATTTTTGTTAATTTATTTACGTGCTTTTAGTTTTTTCGTTCATTTAAATAACACAAAATGATATTGCAGTACATAAGATATTTATTTTTTAAGTTGCGTAATATTTGTTGTTATAAAATACGATAAACGAAAAAATTAAATTTCCTCACTTCAATTGATAAATACGTATTTGGCTAACTGAAAAAACACAACCCAATTTTCCGGATTTTCCAAATATCCGGATGAGCTGTGGTCGGCGAAAATCCGGATAATTGGAGTTCTACGGCATTTAAAAATCTGTAATGATAATTTAATGAGAAATATATAAACACTTGAGAAAAATGTCCAAACCATAGGCCAGGAAAAACAAATAGAAATCGCAAAGTTTCTGTTCAGCGATTGAAAAGATCGGCCTCTTCTAGGAGATCTCTAATATTTTAAATTCAGTAATTAAGAATCCAGATGAAAATACTTCAGAAAAGAAAATGCAAATGAGAAAAATCGGAGAAATGTATCAACTGCGTTTTCACGAAGACCCAAGTCGAATATGCCCAATGCTGCAATCTTAGAAACATATGTTTAAAGTTTAAAGAAAAATTTGTTACTTTTATATTACAGTGATTATAGAGTTTAGTTCATTCTAGCCCCCTTTACTTCAGGGTTATGTAGTTTTTCTTACCTTTTCCACTAATTTGTTCGGAGTCACCATTAAACCCAATGCTACAGCATGACTGTATCACCACCTCTAACTCGCCGCTTCAGTGGAGTTCTATAGCCTCGTCATCACCTCTAACATAGCTTCATGCCTCTAACTCGCCGCTTAAGTGGAGCTCTAGAGCCTCATCATCACCTCTAACATAGGCTCATACCTCTAACTCGCCGCTTCAGTGGAGTTCTAGAGCCTCATCATCACCTCTAACATTGACTTATACCTCTAACTCGCCGCTTCAGTGGAGGTATAGAGCCTTATCATCACCTCTAACATGCCACTTCTCTTCTATAGCCCTGGGTTCGGGTAGGAATCTCGGTGAGGCGTGACGTTGTGTGTGTCTGAAGCCACTGGGTTTCACCCTTCCCTGGAACCAGTAACTCTAAATTAGGGACAGGAGACCGCTTGTAGCCAATAGATTTGCTCACCTGTTTTAGTTAATCCCCCCCCCCCAAAAAAAAAAAAAAACCAAAACAGAATTAAACTTTTATATAAACTCTTTCGTAATTTCTTAAATGTATTAGTAAATAAACAAATCTGAATTTTGTGTAATATATTTTTTATGCTTGCTTCATGAGAAATATTCCAACAACGGTTTCTTAATGTGCACCTAATTATCGTCAGACCGAAATATGATGATATACTTTAGAAACAAGTGCATCTGTGAAACTGATGAAAAATTTATCCAACCAAAAAATCTTGCTCTCACGTGTTGAACGACTTCGGAGATTTTTATGAAAAAAATGAATTGTTTTATTTTCTTGAAGAAGCATCAAAATGATCTGTATCTCTGATGACAAAAATAAATCAGTAAAAAATTACGATATTGATCGAACCCTGAACAATAAAAAAGCGGTTGGGTGGGAGTTGACTGAACAGCATTGTTGCGTTGCCGCTCTCGGGCTCACACGCGGGCATGAACATTTTACTTAACGCTACGATTTTGCGAAATTAATAATTAAAGGAACAAAACATCATGAAGCAGCTTAATTATTTCTTAAAAGAAAGATAATTTTAAAGTGCTTGTTTATGATAAACATCATGATCTGCGTCAGATTTCACTTCAAAAAACAGTCCTTTTTTATTCAGAATTATTTGCTTGTTTAAGCGTTTACATCGTAATTTTTGTTTTAACATTATGGATTTACAAAAAGGGAGTAATGATGATTTACTGCAAATACTAAGATGCAGTTGTTTACAAAATATCCCTTTTGTTCTGGAAGCGATATTTTAGGATGTTATTATAGTAACTTTCTATCTGCGTTTCTGATTTTTTGACGTCAGCATCATCAATCATTATAGTATTGACCCAGATGATATTTTTGCAGATCGCAATTCTCAGATTTTTCTTCTCCGTCATTTTGGTACTTTTTCTGATGTCGGACACCACACCTAATGTTCTTTTTGATGTTGTTGTTTTTCAAATTATTTATTGGACTTGTTTGACAGATACAGGCAGACATGTACAATATAGACATTTTGTGTTTCGACGTCAGCAATGTATTAGATGTGCAACTTAATTCTCGGCCACAGGCACAACACGTTGACAGCAAATTATAGCAACTCGAATACATACCTAATCAGAGAAATAATTCCCGTCGTGTTAGATACATTTGAGCCATCGGTCAGGGAGCTGCCGAATGCCACTGGGAAAAAAAGAGGGCTGTTTCGAGTTCATAGATTCTTCAATACTTGTGTGGACCTCCTCAACAGAAGTGAAGTGCGTATCACTCAGGTGATGTTGCAGGGAGTGAAAGAGGTGATAATCCAACGGAGCAACGTCTGGGAAATACGCCGGGTGGGACAAAATATCCCATCTCAGATCGATGATCGTGTTTAAAGTCGTTTTCGCGGTGTGAGGAAGCGCGTTATCCCGAAGCTACAGAACCGACCTTCTGCCCTTGCCGGCGTATGGCCTTTTTGCCTCCATTGTGTCACTCACACGAATGAGTTGCTGACAACAACGCTCAGCATTGTCCGTGTCACCAGGTTTGACCAATTCATAGTGTAAGACACGGCGCTGATCCCACCATATGCACAGAAACAACTTCCTGGCATGGATATTCGGTTTGGCGGTACTGGTGGTAAGCTAACCTGGAGAAACCTACTATTTGCAAAGCTTAGGATTATCGTAGAAGATGCACTTCTAATTACAGGTCAAAATCTTGTGGAGGAAATCTTTCTTCTTCAATATGGAGAGCAAGGACACATCCACATCGTAGCCCCTAGACTTGTTCGCAGCTGTGAGTTGGTGGGGCACCCAACGGCCCTCCTTATGAATCCTCCCAAGCTTGTGCAGGCCATTTGCAATGGCTTGCCGTGTTACTCCGAGTTCCTGGGCAAGCTCTGACTGTGTGCGACAGGGATCCGCGTCCAACAGTTGTTCCAATTCCTCATCGTTAATTTTTGTGGCTGTCCCGGACGTTCTGCATCATGAAGATTGACATTTCCCTGCTTAAATCGCTGTAACCACTTCTTACACGTACTGTAGGACACAGTAGCCTCACCCAAAGCAGCACAGATAATTTGCTGGGCTTCCGCGGTACTTGTTTTCTGCTGGGAACGTGAACAGGAGACAGTGCCTCAAATGTTGCTTCTCGAACGACATTGCTTTCACCATCAACTTTTGTCTCTTCTGTCACTACAGCTGTGAGCAGTCACGGTTGCCTGGAAAGCTGTAGGAAGGCGCTGCAATCAGACATTATCGCACACAGACATTTGCATTTGCGGACTTTCTATGCTTGCTTGCGAGAATTAAGTTGCACACCTAATTCATATGTAGTGAACATTGAATGCCGGGAGAACAAGGAATACAGCGAATAAACCACCGAAAGACAAATACAAACAGCCATGCTTTACCCGGGATTCGAAACCAGAACCCTGCGTTGGGTGAATGATGAGAAGCCATCTCTTACAGCACTGCGCCACCGGGACGGCGTTAATAGCATCTTCCCCTGGAACATTTTGGTCTTTTGCTTTCCAGTCAAGAAATACGTCGGTCCCGCGTGTGTGTTTTTCATGGTATGTATCCTACCTATTGGAATTTTAATTCGTATCTCTCTCTCTGGGTTGGTGTCTGACACTCCTCTCTGTTCTTGTGGAATAAAACAGATGGTGCATTAGATAAGTCAAATAAGACTAGCCACATACTCATCGGATGTTGTAACTCATTTGCAATATGGTTTTCTGCGAATTTCTCTTCTGAGGTTCCCTCCTCCACGTCGTTTGAGTGTTTTTTCTGAACTCGGACACAAAATCTGAATGTGGCCTCCCTCAGCTAAGTTTTCGGTCTTTTACTTTTCAGTGTTGAAATACGGAAGTCCAGCGATTGTCCATTTTTCATGGTATATGTCCAATCCATTGGCGTTTCAGATCGTATGTCCCTGGGTTGGGGTCTGACACTCCAGTCTGTTTTTGTGGAAGAAAACAGATGGTGCATCAGAGAGATCAAACAAGACTAGCCACATGCTCGTCGGCTGTTGTAACTCATTCGCAGTGTGACCCGATACTTCGTCCCTTCGGAAATGATCCTTTGCACACCAATGTTGGATTCTGATTCTTCACAAATCGGTTAACCATTGCAGAATCCAACACTGTTGTGGATTTTGCAGTGATTAGCTGTTCCACTGCACAATCCTTTCCAGTCTCTTGGATATCTTTGATCCATCAGTAGTTTTCGACCATGCAATCACATTTGCCGGAAGTTTCTGGTGCGTCACACATTTCGCTGTAAACGCTTCCTAAGGTTATGCGTGAAAATTCCAACTAGACAAAGGTTTCAACGCTTATTAATTCGGCAATACTTAGCTTTAGCTATCATGCCACGCTCAAAGTAAATTAGATCACATCTTTTGCCCATTTCGATCATCAAACTGCTGTTCAACGATCTTGCCTGTCTAATTTATATCGCACATCGAGCCCAGGTTAGGCCTTACGTGTTGAGATGCGCAATGTATATGATAAGCGAAGGTATGTCTAGTGAACTGGCATTTCAGTGTACATTCAGTAGACATAACATTAGAGATAGGGGTGATGAGCTGTGTTTGCATCCCCCCGTGAGTGGAACAGACCCGAGCCGAACACAAGCAATTAATAGACAACCGCAGGTCTCCCCAACAGGGTATCGCAATTGACGAATATGGGTAAACGTGGTGATCTGAGCGACTTTGATCGTGAACGCATCAATACAGATGAGTGATTCTATCTTCAATGTGGTAAGAACCCTAGGGTTACCCAGAGAAGCCGTATCAAGGGTGTATCGCGATTATACCATCGACCGTCATACCAGCGCCAAGGGAGCAAGAGATGGCAGACTACACGCCATTGATGACCGGGATCGACGTTGATTATCCAGGATCGTACATACCGACCGCTTAGCAAAATGTGATGCAAATTGCATCTAAGATAAGTGTCGGAAGCCCAAGCAGCGTCAGCGATAGAGTAGTAGAGAGTACGCTGTATACCATGGGCTACGGGAGCCGACGCCCTACTCGTGGGCCACTGCTGACTGCTTGTCATTGGATATTACGCTTCGTCGGGCAGCGGGGGCATCAAAACTGTACCTATGCAGAGTAGCGCGGCATCATGTGAACAGGTGAATCCCGTTTTCAGCTTTACCGAGCTGACGGAAGGGTGCCGGTGTGGCGTTTACAGAATGAGGTCATTGGCCCGTCATGCTAGGTCAGCTCTGTTCAAGGTGGTGGTCTCTCTGTGATGGCCTGGGAAGCCTTCTAATGGGGCACATTAGATCCCTTAGTGTGTTTGAAGAGCTCCTTAACAGCTACGCCCTACCTTCAAGTGCTGGCTGATCTCCTACACGCTTTTACGTCCTTCACACTACATGCGGCCAATGGTCTATTTCAGACGGAAAATATGCGCATCGGCAATGGTCAAGGAACACTCATCTGAGTTTGGAACCATCCAGTGGCCCCAAAGGTGCACGGATTTAAACCTCTGTCAAAGCTAGCGGTGATGCCGTCGAGCAAAATATCACATCCATGGATCCTCGACCGACATCTCGGGTGGAGTTGTGGACAAAGTTGCAACAGGCACGACTGGCATTACCTACGGGAACTCTCCGGTATACTGCCGAGTCGATGTCGTGGCGTGTGCAGGCTATTAATCGAGTAGAGGAGGACCAACACGCTATTAGTTGGTATCTCTAATGTTTAGTCCATTGAGTGTACATAGTAAATACACAAGGGTACGACATGTATGCACTAACATAGTGTTGATTTCACTTTTGCCTTTACAACTGCTCTTATTTTGCGTGCTACAGACTCAAATCAGTCGTGAAGAGTTGTAAGCGAAATATTGGACCATTCCTCATGCAGGAAAATCTTAAGTTGGGTGACGATAGGGGACGAAATCTTCTTCTCATACTCCTCACCAATCCTGACTACAGCGGGTCAAAATTCTTAAGGTATGGTGAATCTGCAATCCAAGGGAGGTACACTGAAACTGCCACACCCTAAAGGAAACTGCCACAACCTAAATCAAGGAGGTACACCCTAAAGTAATGCACAAAACGAGGAGGAACGTATCTCACATGTAAGTCGGGATGCTGTTATTTAATTTCTCAGAAGATACATGAATGTGCGATAAGCGAGGATACAGCATAATGATGTCTGAGTCATAGGTTGTATGACTGCCATGCTGCTTAATATATTCATCCACGCGACGTGGCATCGAGTGGAAAAGTGCTCGGATGGTGTCCTGAGGCGTCGTTGACCTGTGCCCAAATTTACCGACATAGCTGATGAGTTGTGCAAAGGCGTTAAGTCGTTGCCAATGGCGTCCCACACGTTGGCTATTGGGAAAGGCTCTGTGTACCATGCTAGCCAGATCAGCACCTGGATAACTTGTACGGACGGTGTGCTGTTTTTCGCAGTGTTCGTGCAATTGTTATCTTCTTGAAACTAGCAACGGAGAAACGTCTCTATCACCTCATCGCTGCATCGTCGTGCTATCATTGTACTCGGTATACGTAAGAGTGGGGAACAACTGTTGAATCTCATACTTCCCAAACCATGACACCAGGATGAGGAGCCGTACGACTCTCAAAGATGTCAGCAACACCAGCCCGTCGATCACATCGCTTCCAGACTATGAATTGGCTGTACTCACCGCTGCGGCAGTTAAAAGCTTCGTTGCTGAGTACGATCGATTGCCGCTGATAGACATGTGACTGCAAAGCGTGATAGGCACATTCTGTCAGTGTACCTGCACTAAATTCTTTTGCCGAATGTGAGATTTAATGCCGAGCAATGACTCACGAGCCGGCGAGTAAAACGCTCTGTTGCTCCTCCGAACTAAACTTTTAATCAAGCCGTGGAGTTGTGCAGAGGTGTAACGGGTGTAGAGCCGTCCGCACCGGAGAGTGTGTGAGAGAGAGAGAACGAGCTTGAACGATGGCTTGCGGTCGTTCAGCCCGCAATCTCGCACAAATACACGAACGTTGGAAAAAAAGGTTTTCGGTCATCGTTGAAGTTTAATATTTTTAGGGTCCTGTCTCTCACGTTGGAGAATAAATGGGATTGCTCGTTGAAGTAGAATTACGTCGAAGTAGACGCTGGAACTTTAAAAATTTTTTTCATTCCTTCAAGTATCAAAAGAGCCAAATTTAGATTCCCAAAGAGCCATATCTGGCTCTAGAGCCACATGTTGCCGACCCCGGTGCTAGACACAACAACATGATACTTGCACCGGTTGTTTGCCACTAGTTGTTTAAACAAAGCCCTAAAACATGGTGCAAGTAACAAGCTGCTGGGCTTTGTTTGCACCACACAATGGTGGATCTTTTCCCAGAGAATGGTGCACCTCGTGTAGTTCCAGTTTTTGGTGCAACCTACCACTCAATTGTTAACAGTGTATATAACCTAACTGCAAACAGATGCCCACAAATTTGCATGGGGTTCGGACAAGTATTTCCTGGTCTGGCATTTTCTGTATCGAGCAGTGTCTTTAATTTTAGTTTCATGCTCTTCAAACTGAAATTGGACGTTTTGTCTATGTGTTGTGACATACACCCTAATTTAACTTTCCTGTTTAGTTACTTTCTCATGCAAATTTGAGTCCATTCTCCTTTAACGTATTTCAAACATCACGTCATATTTTCTCTCCCGCAAGAGTATGGTTTGCAAAGCCTTGAGATCGGAACGTATGACGTGTGTATGTGTCCGATGTGAACTGGAAGATGTTTAATGTATAAGCAGCAGCAATGGTGTGGAGATGGTGGATGTTATAATGCTATAATCGTGGAAGTGGCGTTGGTTAATTCAAGTTTGATCTATTTAGTGTGCAACGTAATTCTTGGCCCTTAACCGCAAGCGATCATAGAACGTCGGCAAATGCAAATAGCTGTGTGCGATAATGGCTGATTGCAGCGCCATTCAACAGTTTTTCAGGCAACCTTAAACACTCACAGCTGTAGTGACAGAAGGGACGAAATTTGACGGAGAAAGCAATGTCGTTCGAGAAACAACATTTGAGGCACTACCTCCTGTTCACGTTTCAGCTGAAAATAAGTACCGCGGAAGCACAGCAAATAATCTGTGCTGCTTTGGGTGAGGCTACTGTGTCATACAGTACGTGTAAGAAGTGGTTCCTGCAGTTTAAGCAGAGACATTTCGATCTCCGTGATGCAGAACGTCTAGGACAGCCACAAAAAGTTGACGATGAGGAACTGGAACAAATGTTGTACGCGGAGCTCTGTCGCACACAGTCGGAGCTAGCCCAAGTACTCGGAGTAACACGGCAAGCCATCGCAAAACGCCTGCACAAGCTTGGACGGATTCACAAGGTGGGCCGTTGGGTGCTCCACCAACTCACAGCAACGAACACGTCTAGGCGCTACGATGTTGCTGTGTCCTTGCTCTCCAGGTCAAGTATTTGACATGTGATGAGAAGTGGATCCTCTACGATAATCCTAAGCGGCGCAAATCGTGGGTTTATCCAGGTCAACCTACCATCAGTACCGCCAAACCGAATATCCATGCCAGGAAGTTGTTGCTGTGCATATGGTGGGATCAGCGTGGTGTCGTACACTATGAGTTGCTCAAACCTGGTGAAACAGTCAATGCTGAGCGTTATTGTGAGCATCTCATTCGTGTGAGTGACGCACTGGAAGCGAAAAGGCCATACACCGGCAAGGGCAGAAGGTCGGTACTGTTGCTTCAGGAGAACGTGCAACCGCACACCACGAAAACGACTTTAAACACGATCATCGACCTGAGATGGGATATTCTGTCCCACCCGGCGTATTCTCCAGACTTCTTCCGGTCGGATTATGACCTCTTTCGCTCCCTGAAACATCACCTGAGTGATACGCACTTCACTTCTGTCGAGGAGGTTCACACAAGTATACTTGTGTGGATATATTGATGGCTTTATGTAATCGAAACAGCCCTCTTTTTTCCGCACTGGAATTCTGCAGCTCGCTGACCGCTGGCTCAAATGTATCCAACACGACGGTGATTATTTCCCTGCTTAGGCGTGTATTCGATTTGCTATAATTTGCTGTCAAAGTGTCGTATCTGTGGCCGAGAATTAAGTTTCACATCTAATATTTGAAGGCCGGGTGTTATATCTTTAGTGTTTGTGTTTTTTCTTAATCAGGTGTTCTGATTATTAACTCACATTAGTTGATTAAGTTAATGTTATTGAATAGTGAGTTGTAGTTGTGCCTTGTTGAAGTGCGAAAAGAGGTTTGGCTGAATAAAGACTAACCGTAAGTAACCTTTTGTTGATGGTCTTGGGTGACTCCTGATTCCTTGTAACTCCAGTTCTTAAGAACTCATATAGCGTATTAAATCCGTTTATTTTTGTGGTGTAGTCAGCAAAAAGATTCGCCAAGCTTTCGCACTCCACTGGTAGGCTTTTTCAAGGCCTCCTAGTGAACAAATAACTAGGAGGCGATTGAATGATTAATTCATACACTCGACTTGGATCAGGGCAGTTGCTATGTGTTCAGTTGCTGCTTTCCATCTTTGGTGAATCCTCAGCACTGTGTGGGGCTCCATGAAGCAACCTGCCCTGTGGCTGGGCAGTTAATTACTTGTGAGTCTGGAGAATTCGAGGTCACTGTGGTGCAGTGGTAGCATGCCCGGCTAGTAACTGGAAGTACCTGGGTTCGAATGTATGTGGCGGCCGATGGTAATTTTTCCGTGACTCACTTATTAACGTGGAAAGAGCGATGACTTCGGTTTGGTGTTCCTGATCCACGTCGAGTGTATGAATTAATTAAGCACGGTATGTATATCCATTCTCCAACTATTTCCTTCTGAGATCTGTAACTTTTGCGTAAACAATGATTACAATGTAATTTGTGCGTCATTTATAAAAAAAATTGTGTCTTTTCATGTGTTCTGATGCTGGTAATATAATTATTTCCCCATTTGGCTACGGTCACCACGTATTGGGATTCTTGTACAGTTAAAAATGTTGTCCGTTTTTAGGTTTTGGACACCATGAGCCATCACAAAAACTAGTGCTTTTATAGCAGATTTTTTCATCATTTTGCTCACCTGATGTATATAAATTCGTGTATGCATAAGGTTCTTAAAAATATATCGTTCAGAAGAGAAAATTCTAGGAATAGACAAGAAAGAGCAAGGCCATCGATTCCCTCTTGACGTGTCTCAACAAAAAAATCAATAAGCTGAACTAAAATCAAGACCAGACAAAAGGTTAGAACATATATTAAATGTGCTTTGATCCGTTTCATTATTTGATTCCGGAGGATAGATCCCAGAAGCATTGCCCACTGAACCACAGCAATTCTCCGCATCACGAAGACACGCTTCAGTGTCGTGCAGGGCTCTTCTCAGCGTTGTGGTTTCCTGAAGACATGCTCTGCAAAGAATCTCTTTATTAATCGAAGAACTGTACTCTATACGGAATACATGAATAATCAATTGCAATTCTTGAAGCGGAGCTTTTATTATTCCTTTGCGGTTTTAATATTAAAGAGAATGCAGGCTAAAATCCGAGCTTCAGATGATCGAAGTAAATGAACAGTGCATGCATATCGCTTTGAATGAAGGAGAGGCGATAACCAGAGAAAGACCGCGAGAGGAATTCCAGGAGAGCGAATGCGAGAAATATTACAGGTGAAAATGTGGAATAAAATATTTAGAGCTGATAATTTCTTTTCAGTTTCTCTTAAATAAAAACGTTTTCCACATTCTTCACCTTTATTTTGTAAGCATTGGGAACAAGAGAACGAAAATTTATATTCTGGCTAGAATAAGAAGTACATGTCTGCCAAATTCTAATCATTAAAACGCTTCACGTATTCCATGCAGTGGAATGATCCACATGGAAGGGTCTTATGCCACGAAACTAGCGATAATTTCTGGCTTTCCTTCGAAAACTAAAATCTGAAGTATGAAGAAAATGTTACATCGGGAAATCGAATCGCCGCACAGGTGTTCAATGGTGCTAATGATGGGTCTGTGTGTTTGTCTTGCGCCACTGGCTCTCTCCCTTCCCTGGAGTCAGTGGCTCTAAATTAGGGACTGGCGACTGCTTATAGCCCATTCATTTGCTCATGGTAGTCATTAAATCCCCAACAAAAAAACAAAACAAAAAATTGTTGCCCGCATCTAGTGCCAAATTTAGTGTACTTGGCACTAGATTTGTTTTTAATTTCATACAATAACAGTGATGAGACAATTGTTTGGTCGCATTCCTTTGCAATATTTCTCTAAATCTGGTAAAGGCTCGACATTTTTTTTATTTATTTTATAAAATTTATGCTGTACAATATTATACAAAAGTAATATAATGCTCAGTGAAATTAGAATATGTACCACAATCATAAAACTAATTGTAAGAATAAACTAAACAAATTCACCAGTAAAACTCACAAAATACAACAAATCTCCAACGTTCACAATATTACAAATTCTGCACAACAAAACTCATTCCATTAAAATTTAATATCAATTAAATAGACCAATTACGTATTGCCGCCCCAGTGGCGCAGTGGTCTAAGGCGCTGGCCTCTGATCATTCGTCCGTAAGGGGTCCGGGTTCGAATCCCGGTCGGGCATGGATGTTGTGTTTGTCTTACGGCACTGGCTCTCTCCCTTCCCTGGAACCAGTGACCCTAAATTAGGGACGGGCGACTGCTTATAGCACATTGAGTTGGTCACGGTGGTCGTTAAACCTCCAATAAAAAACAAAACAAAAAACAATTACGTATTGTTAATATGAATCAAATGCTATATGTTAAAAATAACTAAATGTACAGCAAGGGGCCAAGGAAAAAGGTATGCCGCCCCGGTGGCGCAGTGGTCTAAGGCGCTGGCCTCTGATCATTCGTCCGTAAGGGGTCCGGGTTCGAATCCCGGTCAGGCATGGATGTTGTGTTTGTCTTACGGCACTGGCTCTCTCCCTTCCCTGGAACCAGTGACCCTAAATTAGGGACGGGCGACTGCTTATAGCCTATTGAGTTGCTCACGGTGGTCGTTAAACCTCCAATCCAAAAAAAAAAAAAAAGAAAAGGTATAAGTACTGCCTGACATCCTCTAAAATAAAAATAAATCATTTTAGTCCAGTCAAGACAACGAAACCAATTTTAAAATGCATTTCTTTTACAAATCATAAAGCAGTAAATTCATATATTCATCTTCTCGTCAAGAAACTCCTTAGCACTAGCTTAAATACCGAATATCGTGCCGCTGATCCAATAATCAACGGCAATCCATTCCGCTCACGCAATCCCTACACATTGATATTATTAAACATTAAATCTGTACGAGCCCACAGAACAGGAAAACCCGACCCACCACGAGTATCACAGGAGTGAGTGGTACGCCGTAATGCAATCAAGTTGGAATATCTTCCTGTAAAAATACGTTCATGGACCATCTGCAGCAATCTGTATTTATGTAGTTGTTCAATAGTTAATACCTGAAAATGACGAAAAAGGACCCCCGAACCAGCCAAAAAATTTAACAATCGGACCAGCTTCCTCTACAACACAGATAAACGAATAATGTTACGCCGTGTAGTCGTCCCCCAAAATAAAATGCAGTACGACAATACAGGAAAAATAAGAGAATAATATGAAATAAACAGAATTCTGACAAAGAACCAGAAATCCGCGAAATCATACCAATGCTAAATATCAAGCACAACGCAAGCTGATCCACCTGAGAATCCCATCTACGAGATTCATGCAGAACTACACCCAAAGAATTCACTCTGGTCTGGAACTGTAATGCCGTATGATTTAAGTAAACACAACTCAATTCCCAAGGACGATGCCTAATATTGGAAAACAACTTCTTAGTGACATTTAACGTTTTGGAGCATACACAATCGTATAAGAATAATATCATCACTCCCGGAATCACAGTGTTCCCGCACAAGCGCGTCACAGAGTGCACGTGACAACCAAACCGCGAAACCGCCACTTGTACGGGACGAAACGCCAATACAGTAATGCGCACGTGGCGTAAGTGGACAGATGAGGCTCGGATGCACAGAATCGGGGAAATGGACCTCAAAACCGCATGACGGCATGGATATCATACGCCTCTACCTAATGCCAGTGACCGATCGCACAGCGACATCCACGGTGTTAGCACATTAGTGGAGCACTGTCACTGACCAGGCTTTGTGCTCCAGCACAGTTTGACGTCGTCTGCTTAACAGAGAACTGTTCGCTAGCAGCCCATTGCTCCACTTTCCTTTGATTCTCAACCACACGCGCCTCTGGCTGCAATGGGATCCCGAACACAGACATTAGCGCACTTGTTTGTATTAGACATTGGCTTCCGTGGCTTGTAAGATATTGGTTTCCGTGGCTTGTTAGACATTGGCTTCCGTGGCTTGTTAGACATCGGCTTCCGTGGCTTGTTAGACATTGGATTCCGTTGCTTCTCAGACATTGGCTTCCGTGACTTGTTAGACATTGGTTTCCGTGGCATGTTAGACATTTGCTTCCATGGCTTGTTAGATATCAGGTTCCGTGGCTTGTTAGACATTGGCATTCGTGGCTTGTTAGGCATTGGCATCCGTGACTTGTTATACATTGGCTTCCGTGGCTTGTTAGACATCAGCGCGCGTGTTTTGTGACGAGTCACAATTCATGTTGGCGCACCATGATGCTCGCATCCGTGTTTGAAGATATCGTGATGAACGGCACCTCGACATTTGCTTCCGTGGCTTGTTAGACATTGGCTTCCATGGCTTGTTAGATATTAGCTTCCGTGGCTTGTTAGACATTAGCTTCCGTGGCTTGTTAGACATTGACTTCCGTGACTTGTTAGAATTTGTCTCCGTGGCTAGTTAGACATCGGCTTCCGTGGCTTGTAAGACATCGGCTTCTGTGACTTGTTAGACATTGGCTTCCGTTACTTGTTAGACACTGACTTCCGTGGTTTGTTAGACATTTGCTTCAGTGGCTTGTTAGACATTTGCTTCCGTGGCTTGTTAGACATTGGCTTCCATGGCTTGTTAGACATTAGCTTCCGTGGCTTGTTAAACATTGGCTACCGTGGCTTGTTAGACATTTGCTTCCGTGGCTTGTTAGACATTGGCTTCCATGGCTTGTTAGACATTAGCTTCCGTGGCTTGTTAGACATTGGCTACCGTGGCTTGTTAGACATTGGCATCCGTGGCTTGTTAGAAATTGGCATCCGTGACTTGTTATACATTGGCTTCCGTGGCTTGTTAGACATCGGCTTCCGTGACTTGTTAGACATTGGCTTACGTTACTTGTTAGACATCGGCGCGCGTGTTTTGTGACGATTCACAATTCATGTTGGCGCACCATGATGCTCGCATCCGTGTTCGAAGACATCGTGATGAACGGCACCTCGACATTTGCTTCCGTGGCTTGTTAGACATTAACTTCCGTGGCTTGTTAGACATTGGCTTCCGTTACTTGTTAGACATTGACTTCCTTGGCTTGTTAGACATTTGCTTCCGTGTCTTGTTAGAATTCGTCTCTGTGGCTTGTTAGACATCGGCATCAGTGGCTTGTTAGACATCGGCATCCGGGGATTGTTAGACATTGGCATCCGGGACTTGTTAGACATTGGCCTCCGTGGCTTGTTAGACATCGGCGCGCGTGTTTTGGGACGAGTCACAATTCATGTTGGCGCACCATGATGCTCGCATCCGTGTTCGAAGACATCGTGATGAACGGCACCTCGCAACATGCATTTTGCAGCGTCATACCGGCTCAACGCCAAGCGTCATTTGGAACGCCATTGGGTCAACTCATGATCTTGCCTGACAAGAATTGAGGGAACGCTCAACAGTCAACGATACATCAGGGATGTTTTAGAGTCGGAGGTGATACCCTTCCCTCAAAGCTATCCTGGAGCTATATTCCAGCAGGGCAATGCTCGGCCACATTTAGCCCGCAATTTACATGAGCTCTCCCAAACACGGCAGATACCATTTATTCCCTGGCCTGCACGTTTGCTGGATATGTCCCCGGTCGAACATATGTGGGGCATAGTAGCTAAGCAACTGGCCCGTCAAGCGCTTCCGCCTGTCTCTACAAATGAACTCTGGCCTCGCATAGAGGAATCATGGCAGGGTATTCCCCAGGACGATATTAAAAACGTATTCCATTCTGAGCCCCGCTATGTAGAGGCTGTTATTTTTGCTCGAGGTGGCTTCACGAGATATTGAGTTTTGAAGCGAAAAAATCTTGCGTAGCTCTATAAATCTAATCAGTTATCTCCTGTAACATTCCAAATCAGCAATATAAATATCATTTGAATAGAGCGATTCTCTTTCGTGGTGTTGAAAGTTTCACAAACAGTAGTGTAAGATTGCTGCAACAACGAAAGCAAAAGTAATAGGTATTTTTAAGCACGTGGAAGAAATAAATTTAGTTTCCATGGGAATAACGAAGAACCACTAAGTTGTGTAGCATTCTCTGATCATCGTTTAGTAAAATAAGAAAGTTGGGTAGCACAGCTACTAGGCAAATACATGTTTGCTTATGAGTCCTCAAAGATCCAGTTTTGGTGCTTCTGTGCCGTCTGAAAGCGAAGCTGTAGAGTGGTACACGAAACGGAAGCATGCAGTTTTAGCCTATTTGCGCCAATCTCTGAAATTCCCCTCTCAGTACTGGTGCTGTACTTTGCGGCTATTTCACGCAAAACGGTATCGTATGTTACGTTACGCGCACAATCCTATACAGCAGACGTTTCCCTCGAACATACACCAGTCGTTTCCTTCCACAGGGATACCGCAGGCTCTTTGTTTTGTTTCTTATGTACCATTCACTGCACACCTTCGATAGAGTTCTTATTGATTCCCCGAAAGAGTTTGCCGTTTGTTTCTGAGATGCACGCCAAACCACCAATACCATGCCTTTCTCAATGCTGCGCAAATCGCGTGCATTTCCCATACTGCCGCTATCTAAGCTTCATGCATGTCTGATTCCTTTGCAGTGAGCTGTTTATAACGCCATCTGAGCCTCATAGTTGCGAACGTAAGTGACCATTTCACGTGTCTGATTGTTATGGATGTTCCTAACAATTTCCAACTTCAGTGCATGTGTATTATACCAATGAGCCATTACATTATGACCACTCGGCAAGGCATCGATTCGACGAGGTGGCGATAGGTATCCTGGGATATCGGGTACCATAATGTAAACAGCATGTCACCCAGTTTCAGTACATTTTGGGGTGGTAGTGAATTAGCGTTAACCCTCTTTTCCAAGTCGAACCAGAAATGTTTGATTGGGTTCATGTCAGGTGAATGTTAAGGCCAGGACATTAACAGAAAATCACCAGCATGTTCCTCGAACCACTCCTTGACCATTTTGACAGTGTGGCATGACGCATTATCCTTTTGATAATGGCCATCACCAGCAGAGAACACAATTGCCATGAATGGGAGAACTTGGTCCGCAACGATGTTCAGATACACGATAGCTTTCCAGGATTGTGCTATTGGGATAATGTGCCCTAATGTGTCTCAAGAAAACATCGCCCACAGCATAACCACACCGTCGCCGGCCTGTTTCCGCCAAACAGTGTATCCAGGTGCCATAGCCTTCTTTGATAATCAGCATATCCGAACTCGGCCGTCTACTTGATGCACCAGGAACCTGGATTCGTCAAAGCAGGCCGCCTTCTTCCAATCATCCATTGTCCAATCTTGATGATCTTTGGCCCACTTCATGCATTGTTGGTGATAACGTGCGGTAAGCATGGGGATTCGGCTGGTTCTTCGGCCATGTAGGCCAATGCGCAGAAGGCGGCGATGAACTGTGTGTTGTGACACATTGCCCTGATCACCACTCCTATAGCTGCCGGAGATGTCTCGCATTGTGGCCCTGTGGTCGCTGTGAACAATGCGGGGCCGTCTCCACCCCCTTTGGCATCAATGTGCTGCAGAAGATACACGACTAGACGACGGCTCATCGTTTGGCCATCTGTGCACCGCTTTCGAAACGTCCTCACTACAGCAGCACGTAAACAACCCACAAGCCGCTCCGTTTCCGAGATCGTAGTTGTTAGGCGCCGTGCCACCACAATTTGTCCTCTATCAAACTCCGATAAATCGGCAGCTTATCCCATCCTGAATTCGAACACTCTACTAACCGAACGCCGGTCCTCGGAATGTATATATACTGCTCTGTGAACTTCACATGCACCACCGTGTAGTCTCCAGGCTGGGGTGGTCATAATGTAATGGCGTATCCGTGTATATTGTAACGAAAGGATCTACTTTCTTACAGTATCTGTTATATCCTTTAGGATGAATATCCTTATTGAAAGCAAGCCATGAGACATTGGAAACATTTCTTTAGCAAGAAACACATCTATGTACAATATAAGTATTTGCATTCGGAAGTTCAAGTGTTATTATCAGCTGTAAAGAAAATCAACATCTTTCTGTATCTCATTGCAACCTCTGTCTCTCTGTGTTCGTCTTACTTCTCCCCGACCCCTCCTTTTCGTGGCTCAGTTCTTTGACAGCTCATTAAAATAATGTTACTTAGGTTCCACCTAAATGCATGTGTAAGGCTAACCAAACATCACCATTGTACTTGGCAATTGCTTTTCTTGAAAATTCTAAACAACATGGCATTCTTAAAAAGAGTTTTTCAAAACGCATAGCAGTCTTTTAAAAGACTAAACCGTCCTTTTCCATACCAAGTGCATTACTATTGCCGACTGAACATATACATACACACCAAAGACATATTATATTCCTCACTGTAATGCAAATTTGAATAGCGGTTTAACTAAAAGAAATACACAAATGATATTTAAACATTAACTAAGGCATTCCTTCCTCTGAGATCCTCACAGTTATACATTTTCTAACGTATAACTTTGGCGACATCCTTTTTTTTCGGGTGTAACGTATACTCTGAATTAACTTTCATTTTTAGTTGCTGTCACTTTGTAAATTTGAGTTCAGCCTCTTAGCGTTTTCAACCTTAACGTTATATCTTCTCTCTCGCGGAATGAGGTCGGCAACACTTCTGAGGTCAGAGAGCATGAGGTATGCATGTGACAGATAAGAACTTGTATAATGTTGAAGCAGCAGCAAAAAGGCAAAAAGAGTGGTATGCTGGTGTGATGTTGTAATCATGGAAGCGGTGTTGTTTACTTGAAGTTGGGTCTATTTGAAGGTTGCGTGTTAAAGCAGTGTTATATACATTGAAAGCCAGAAAAACTGGTACAGACGAGCTTAAGCAAAATACATAGCGACGTAACCTATGCGCGTACTCGATTGTGTTTGCCAGTGCGTATATAAGTGATATACATCCTTGCCAACTGTCAGAGCTGTTTTCGGCATGAGAGAGACAAGTAATAACGATTTAAGCGATTTTCAACGCGGTGTCATGGTATTTCGGAGGTAAAAACGAAGTTCGTATTTTCACGGACGACCATTGCAAGGGTGTACCGTGACTACAAAAATTTCGGCAAAACCTCCAACCTACGATACAAGTGTGGCCGTAAACAGACATTGGATGAACGTGACCATCGTCGGCTGTCAAGAATCGTTTCACGCGACACTCTCGCAGGTAGCATCGGAATTCAATGCTGTAGCCACAACAAGCATTAGTGTCCGGACTGTGCAACGTACCCTGCACGATATGGACTTTGGAAGCCGACGCCCAACTCGTGTCCCCTTGATGGGTGCACGACACAGCTATGTGCCTCGTTTGGGCACGGCAATACCGCCACTGGACACTTGATGACTGGAAACAAGTAGCTTGGTCTAACGAGTCGCGTTTCCAACTGTATCAGCCAGATGGAAAGATTCGCGTGTGGAGCAAACCCCATGAAGCCATGGATCCTGTATGTCAACAGGGAACTGTACCAGCTGGTGGGTGGTCCGTAATGGTATGGGGTGTGTTTAGATGAACTTCACTGATACCCTGGTACGTCTACAAACGTCTGTGACCGGCCAACGCTATGTGCTCATCCTTTCGGACGTGGTACACCCATTCATATCCTGCATTCATGCTGATGGGTTGGGCCTATTACAACAGGACAATGCATCTCCACACAAGTGTTGGGACACAACATTATGTTTAGAGGAGCATTCATCTGAGTTTAGGGTGTTGCCATTCCCACTGAAGTCCTCAGATCTGAACGTGATAGAACACATTTGGGATGCCATGCAACACGCTATTGAACACAGGAATCCGAGACCTTGGAATACACCCGAATTGTGGAACGCTCTGCATGAAGTATGGTGTGCATTGCCTACAGCGTATTTCTAGAAGCTAGTGGAGTCCATGCCACGTCGTATTTATATATTACCGCGCTCTCGTGGGGGACCTACCAAGTATTATACTGGTGTACCAGTTTTTCTGGCACTTCAGTGTACAAAAGGTTCTTAGGAAAGTTCGTTTACCCTTATCTAACTTTTAAACCGCGCATCGTACCGCCACGGAAGTTACGTATACTTTTAGGAAAATGACCATGCGCAATCAATTGGACATGCTTGTAGTGCCCCTAGTAGCAAAATAAAGAACTTAGCAAAACTAACTCTGAAACCAAGAGAGATACGCAAAAACGTCCAATTACAAAATGAAAGAGCGGTGTTTAAATAGTACAAAACTATACTTAGTTCAACAGAAACACTTACCGAAAATACAAAAAAAAAACGCAAACAAAGCGTCAGATGTCCGGCTGCTAGCACGCGACAGCAACAGAAAAGTGCTTACGTGATATAACACGTAATTATGCTAATTTGAAGTTTGACGTAAAATGACGTCAGGCACTTGAAGGGCTATAAATGATGGGTGGGAATTGAGACTGAATCAGAGTACGAGGTCGGCAGGTAGATGGCTATCTTCAAGAATGACGAGTACTGTGGTATGGTTTTGCTGTACGGCGAATGCTAGCAGAATGCCAAAAAGGTTGCGAGGTTGTATAGAGTACGGCTTCCCACTCATCAGCATACAGCAGTACAATTTCCAAAGTTGTCCGGCGCCTGCAAGAAACAGGAAGCGTTACTGAGCGTCATCGTTCCGGGCGATCCATTGGTGCCGGTGTGCGAGCACATCCTGCGAATATTTTGGGATATGTTCTTGCAAAATCCCCGAAGTAGTACGACGGCAGTGAGTCGTGCGTGTGAATTATCGGCTTCAGGGGTGTGTCAAATCTTGGACGAACATGGTGCGCATACCTACCGCGATGCTGTCGTGCAAAACCTAATACCTGGATACCTTCAAAGGCGGTGTTACTTTTGTAACTTTGACTTGAACACCTTACAGGAAAAGCAGTGGTTTGTAGACAACATCCTATGGACTGAAAAGTCAACATTTACAAGGGGCGGGATCGTCAATCACCAGAACTCCCACTAATGCGATGTGAGAAGTCCACACATGACGAGACAACCACACCATCAAGTACGCTGGTCACTTGTCATTGAGGGAAATTTAACAGGTCAGCGTTACGTGCAGCAGTTATGTGGTCCAGTAAGCAATTGGTTGGATGAGGTTCCTTTGACTACGTTACCACGCATATGGTTTCAACATGACGACTGTCTTTCCCACAAGACCTTTCCAGTTCGCTCGTTCATATCTTGCGAGTTCGGCCACAATATTATTGGGTATGGTGGTTGTACCGAATGCCCGCCACGGTCTCCCGAGCTAAAACCGATGGACTTCTTTTTATGGGAATACCTGAAGGATCAAGTGTACTTTACGGAACCTTCCAGCGTGGCAGATTTAAAGTAACGCAATGCCAGGGCTTGTAATTCTCTAACACCAGCGATGCTGCATGCTGTTCGAAGTGCATATCTGCCCCGAGTCCAGATGTGCATCGTCGCTGATGGTGCACACTTCGAAAATATGTACGGTAGACCACGTTAGCTGCACTTGTACTACACGAACTGTGTGTTGTTTCTGTGTTTGTTTGTGTGTAATTTAAAGTTTACTACTTTAACATTCTTGTCTTTTCTGTAAGCGTTTCTGTTGACCCAAGTGTCGTTTTATACTAATTACACACCTCTCTTTAATTTTGTAGTTGGACGTTTTTGCGTATCTCTCTTAGTTTCTGAGTTAGTTTTGATACGTTCCGTATTTTGTCACTTGGGGCGACAAAATACGGAACGTATCAAAACTAACTCACTTTCCTGTATGTACACCTTACATCCGTGGTGGTACGAAATGTGGTTTAAGATTTAGAGGGGGTAAACGGACTTTCCTAAGAACCCTGCAATTAGCGTTTGGAGTTAAAGCGTTCTGCCTACTAACGTTTGTTAATTAGTTTTGAAGTAATACTACCATTGTGGTTAGTTCAAGTATTTTGGAATATTAACGTTCTGCATGAGCAGTATTTATTAGGTGTTAACAGAATAAAGGGTAAGGTCTGTAAATAACTATTACTTGGACTTAATTTGAGTGACTCCTGTTTCACTTAAGATGAGTGAATAAGAAGAACTGATTGTATGCAGTGTTCATTAATCTGTATATTCACTATATACACTATATTGACAAAAGTCACCGGACACCTAGATGAGAAACACAACATAGCATTTATTGACATACATTAGTACGGTGTTGGTCCACATTTGGCCTTAATCCACGAACTGACCCTTCGAGACATGCTTTCGAGAAGGTTTTATGCGCTTCCATTCAGAACATAATGCTGCCGCTAACTGTTGCTTTGTAATACGCCTTGATTCCAAACATCTTATGTTGCGCCCTAATTCATCCCATAGGTGCTCTATGGGACTAAAACCAGGGCTCTGTGCTGGCCAGTCCATACACAATATGGAATTATCATCAAACCACGCCGTAACAGTCCTTTCTTTATGGCTCGGTGCATTATCCTGCAGGTACCAACAAGGCTCGGTTCCATAGAATTGCCAGATAGTTGGTCGGGCATAATTGTCCAGAATATCAAGGTAGACTTGCTGGTTAACAGGTTTGTCCACGGTAACCAATGGGCAGGGACCATACCACAAAAAACACCCCCACACGAGTACACTGCCAGCTCCAAACTTGACCGTAGGAACAGTACACTGCGGTAAACGTTGTTCCACCGGTTGCCGCCATACACACACACATGACCATCAGACTGGTGGATCGTGTATCTGGAATAATCAGTCCCTAAGACCCGTTTCAATTGAAATATGGTCCACGATATATGATTTTTACACCCATGGGACTAGAACGAGTAGCATTTCGAGTGGAGATGAAAACCTTATGAGCAGCCGCACGACCACGGTAACCCATAGAATGAAGTTTTCTGCGAATGGTAGATGTACATACCGAGGTTCCAGCATGTTTACTCACCTGTACACTGAAGTCTTGTGCAGTACTCCGTCGATTAGCTGTAACGACTCTCCTGAGGCTTCGACGTCCTCTATCACTGATTTTCTTTGGTCTACCGGTAGGTTTTGTTGCTTCATGCACACCATGTGTCTTCCACTTATTCAGTATACTCAAAACAGTTTACGTGGGTATGTTTAAACGCCTCTCGGTTTCTCTGATGGACAACACACTAATATAACACCCAACAAACTTTCCTTTCTCGAAATCAGCTCTCTCCCGCCGCGACAATTTCACTCGACCTCACAATGCGATATGATGGCGGTCAGCTGCAAGCTTGTTTTTAAATCGTTTGCAGCTGTACCGCGCATCTTAACAACGCAGCGGATCCATTCATTTGCATTTGAATGACAAGAGTTGAAGACATCATGATAAGAGTTAAATCCTTGAAATGGCAATGAGCTGGACATACTGCCAGAAGGACAGACCATCGATGGACACCGAAATTTTAGATTTGATTCCAAGGGATAGGAAAAGACTCAGAAGAAGACCACATAGGAGATAGGTGGATGAAATTCGAAAGTATGCGGAAGTAACATGGAGGAGACTGCCACAAGACAGACCGTTGTGGGAAAGGCTTGGAGAGATCTTCGTCCAGCAGTGGATTGGTAATGGTTGACAGTGATGATGATGATCGAATAGTAAATGTCACAACATATGGTTTAACGCCCACTATTAGCAGCTCTTTCGGCTAAGGGGCCGCGGATGGCCTAGTGGTCAACGTTAGTGACCGCCATGGAGAAACCTCAGGTCCGATCCCAGGCAGGTACGAACGCTCAAACCACTAAATATCCGCCGTTCGTCGGGTGGGCATGGTAAGCGGTCGGACACCGGGTACTGGCTCCTGGGTAATAAATAAGGGCGTATTCCTCCCCTTTCTACCTCGCTTCCATGTCACTTTCCTATGGGACACTCAAGCCCAAATCTCCTAGCTTCCTATTTCTAAGGGTTTTTTATGACCTGGGGTCAGACAGTCCCTTCCTAAAATCCTCTGCATATGATCTAACTATCTCTTTCGTCGACAAGAAGACAATGGTTCCTAATTTGAAGCCACTGGTTCCAGGAAAGGGTCAGATTTGGCGACATCAGACAAATACAAGACCCATACAGCATCTAGGACTTGACTACGGGCGCATCTCAATAGGATGACCACTCTACTGGCCTTTTAGTTTTGTCATGAGAAAGTTATTTCCGATAAGAAATAGGAATGAATGAAGCTGTACTTCAGTTAGAAAGATGACATCAAATTCTAGGTCATATTGTACACGTTTTTGAATCATTATAGGCGCGAATAAAATTTTTCAAAGTTACTCATAAAAAATGGAACAGGTAAGGGAAAAGAAGCAACCGCGGATTTCTGCAATCGATAAAACATCCAGAAGTAGAGACAGCTACTTACTACCAATACCGACTTGAAGGTAAGTTACGAAAATGACAAAATGTTGCACGTAAGGTTTCTCACAGAAGAAAAAAGATTTCAAAGGCAAACGGATTTCAAATCGAAAAGTAAGAAGAAACACAGAGGGAAGCATAAAATAATTCTACGCTTCCGGGTAGAAGAAGTTTGCATTATGGAAAAGTTGAAAATATGCAAAAATTACTCTTTATAGCAAAAGCTATCCACATATGGGAAAATAATTTTTCAAATACGTCTGGCGGAAGCAGAGTTAGCAAGAAAGAGGGTTTAACTCTTACGTCCCCAGATGAAAATCCGTGCATTATTTAAAGAGGATTATGTTCCCCTTATGTGTTTTAGCGAATGGCATTCAGTAAAAAATGAATTTTTTTTTCAATAGGAATTTTAGAAGCGGAGACACAGCTGCAAACAGAAGTACATAATCACCACGTAGCGACAGAACTTTGAACTACAAAGAGCTTCACAAATACAAAAAAGCGTTCCACTAGGTAAGCGATATAAGGTGATAAAATATTTTTTTAAGTCGGAATTTTAGAAGCTGATGTATCGAGAAAAAAAGATTAAATATGTGCGTCTTCTAGCGCGTAAATGGTGCATTATTTTGGAAAGAAAATACACAAAATGTCTTCGTAGCAAGTTGTATCTGATCGAAAAATATGATTTTCAA
This sequence comes from Macrothele yani, assembly GCA_039090855.1. NCBI lineage: Eukaryota > Metazoa > Arthropoda > Arachnida > Araneae > Macrothelidae > Macrothele > Macrothele yani. The sequence continues at coordinate 88,962,853 of CM076992.1, forward strand.
TTGCGTTTTTAGTACTTTGTGGCACACATTTACATCCTAAGCCATGGAAATTTCCAACACTGTATTCTCATTATACACTATCTATCCACAAGTAATTGGACACCCCTGCAATCGACGATATATGTGGTCCTGATACACGTCACGGCCGCCGCCGTTAAATATCGTGTGGGAAACAATAACGCAACCAGTCGCATGCAAGATTCCACGCAGTTCGTAGCTCTCTGAGTTCGAGAAAGGTGTAATCGTCGGGTATCACAGAAATGGCCAATCCATGCGTGACATATCCAGCGAGTTGAAGTACCCAAAATCGATAGAGACCTACGTGATTGGCAGGTGGAAGATGAGAGGTGACTGTCGGAATGTGCCCCGACCCGGCAGACCCACAAAACTGGGAGTTACAGACCGACGGGTGCTGGCCAGAGAAATTCGGAAGAACCGCACTAAATCGATGGGCCACATCCACGAGAAGTTTTAACAGGCGTCTGGGAGTGTTCTTTCGATGAATACCATCCATAAGTAAGACCATCTGCTAGGTTATCATGGACGTGCCCACAAGCCTTTGATCACGAAGTCCAATAGCGCTGGTCGGCTAACGTGGTGCAAAGAACGTCGACAGTGGACCGTTGAACAGTGGAAACAGGTTCTCAGGAGCGACGAATCAAGGTTCACCATCTACCTTTCGGATGGCAGGGTCTTTGGTTTAGCGTCTGCCTGAAGAACGCCTTCTGCCGGAATGTATTGTGCCAACTGTGAAGTTCGGCGGCGGTGGAATTATGCTATAGGGGTGTTTCTCCTGGTATTTTACGGGACCCTTGGTCGCAATTCCTGGTAGACTCTACGCCGAGACCTACTGCACCATTTTGGATGACCATACGCTTCCTACGTTGTGGCAGTTTTACGGGGTGGTTCCTTTCAGGATGACAATGCCACCTGTCATGTTGCGAGGTCCACCATGGCTTGGTATGGTGACAATGGGGTTAATCGAATGGAGTGGCCTGCGCAGAGCCCGGACCTTAACCATATCGAGCACTTCTGGGACGAGTTGGAGCGTTGACTTAAGGGTTGCCCCCGCCGTCCGAAATCGGTGAAAGAACTGACCGGTCTTCTCCAAGCCGAGTGGAAGAAAATACCGCTAGCCATCGTACAACGCCTGGTTGAGAGTATGCCCCGGAGGGTCGCAGCTGTAATCGCCGCTCGTGGAGGCTCCACCAACTATTGAAGGTGAATAAACTTCGTTTTCCTTTGCAATCACAGGTGTCCAATTACTTGTTGGTAGATCCTGTATATCTAGTTGGGGTCCATGTACCTACCTAGGAAACATTTTATGATATAAACTGAAAGGGCCACCAATTACGTACACCCACCTAATAGCGTGTGGCACCACCTTTTACACACAGGACAACATCCAAACGTCGTGGTACCGATGCATTGAGGTTCCGAAACACAAACTCAGGTATCGTTGACTAACAATCTAAGAGTACTTGGCGCAGAGCAGGCAGAGATATAGGTGTAGATGGTTGATCAAGAACAGCTCGTTTCAATATGTTCCATAAATTCTCTATGGGATTGATGTCCGGTGAGCAAAGAGACCACGCAAGTGTGGTAAGCTCACTGCTATGCTCCTGGAGCCAGTCAGTCGTTAGCTGTGACCGATGGGAGGGAGCGTTTTCCTGTTGAAAGATCGGAATTTGGTTCGGACACAGGTACGTAATGAAAGAGTAGAGATGGGCGCCCAGGAGCTGCACATAGCTCTAACCAGTGTCGTAAGACCCTAGAGGTACCACAGGACCTAAGCCGGTCCATATGAAAGCTACCCAAACAGTTACACCACCTCCACCGGCTTGTGGTACCCAACTTTGCATGCGGAGCCCATAGCTTCGTGTGGTTTACGCCACACACACTGCCTACCATCGGGGAGATACAGTGTGAAACGCGTTTCGTCAGACCATATGATCCGTTTTCAATCATCCATGCTCCAGATTCAATGGTCCTTTGCAAACTGCAACCGAAACATGCGATGCTGTGCGGCTAACATCGGGACACGATGTGGTCGCTGACTGCTCCAGCCGAGTTAAGCCATGTGTCGACGGATTGTCCTTTAGCATTGGCTTGTGGATGCGTCGTAATTAAATTGTGATGTAATTTACTGCAAACAAGCGTTCCGATTCGTATGTACGATGCGGGCTAATCGTCAGCGCCCTCGATCATCCAATGCATGTTTACGGCCGCATTCAATCCGCCTGGGTTTTCCGTATTTCACGTACTTCTGGTACACACTTGCTACGGTTTGTCGCGGAATTCCTAACAGTTTTGCCGTTGCGCTGATTGAACATCCGGCGTTCCTGGCTCCCACGATTTGACCTCGATCAAACTCACTTACGTCTGGTCCTTCACCCTTGCTGGCACTTCCCTGAATGTATCCCTGGGCGTACCCACCCTCTCTATTTATAGCCACAACCGGTTTTCCTGCACACTACGATTTGCTGCACTCCTGCTGTTTTGCTTATTTTCACCGGGGTGTACGTAATAATTTGTCCTTTCAGTGTATTTGAAGCAATCAGTCCATGCTTCTTTTTCAGAACCAAGCAATGAATTTTCAAGCATTTAATCCAGAACTAATTGCCTCATATCTGGTCCAAAATCTATGCTTTCTTTGAGCTTGCCGTCCGATAATCCTGGAATTTTTTCGCAGAGAGTAAGAATCGGCTCTATCTCGTGCTAAAGCATTAAGTCAAGTTTTATAAGGAGAAGAGGCAACACTACCTTTTTTGGATCAAACAAGCGTTCGTGTACAATATTACGTATTCCAAGTAAAAGCCCACTCTAACCGGGCCATTTTATCCACATCTACTGCAAATTCTGTGCTCTGCTATCCCATTCACACAAGAAACATCGAAACTTTGTGAATTTTGAGTGTTGCCATTTTTTTAATAAAGTTCTTCAATGCTGCTCTTTTATTGTTATTGACAAACTCCTCAGAAATATAACAGAATCCGTCAGGGCACCTAAAATATCCTCGCGTAGCCATTGTTACAAAAACTTCCTCCACTCCTTACATTCATTATTTTATTTATCGTTTAAAGACCATGGTGAGCAACTCAGTCGGCTAGAGACAGTCAGCCGCGCCTCAAGTTTGAGGGTGCTGGTTCCGGGGAAGAGGAGGAGCCATCGCCGTTAGAAAAACACGAGATCGATTTCTCTTCCTGGAATCGAATTCAGGCCTACTCGGACGAGCGGTCAAAACCCAGTGCGTAGATCGCTAAAGGTTATTCAGCACATTGGAACCAAACTCAAATATTAGGTTGATGCATAAGGTCATGCCGTTTTATTTCACAAGTGTTTTCCAGGTCAGTAGTGACCATGCAGATAGCCAGTTGCATATCAAAATGTAGCCAGTAATATCATGTATCTAAATCATACTGAGTGGGGTGATTGTGGCTAATGTTTTTTTTTAATTTCAGGTCCGAAAGTATGGAGTGTCAAACAGAGAGGAATGAACATTTCCGACATCTGCTCCTCTAAGAGTTTAACAAGGAATCCACAGCCGCCGAGTCCACTCGATAAATTTGTGCTGTGTATCGGGAGGATGCTATTGCACCGATGGCAGCCCGCAAATGGTTTCAGCGGTTTCGAGGTAGCAATTTTGATCTCAACGACTCTCCACGCTAAGGTCGTCCATCTCACTTTGATGAGGATCGTTTGAACCACCTCACCCACTTGGATCCTCATCAAACCACACGTGAATTGGCTACTGAGAAGGACTGTGATCACACAACAGTGGTCCGACATCTGGAACGTATGGGAAAGGTCCAGAAATTGGGGTCTCGAGTGCTTCACACTCTCACCGAGGGCAACAAGAATCAGCGTGTCGCCATATGTGATTCCTTGCTCGCCCGTTATTGCGAATGTTCTCAGTAACACAAACCCTTTCTGTCACGTATTTTTACTCGATATGAAAATTAATGGTGCCTGTACGTGAATTTCAAGCATCGGACGGCATGGTTAATCCCAAACAAGACGCCCACAGCACGTCCAAAACATGACCTTCATCCTGCGAAGATTATTGTTGTGTGTCTGGTGGAAAATGGAAGGCTTTATTCACTGGGGAATGCTACCAAGGAATCGGACCAACAACGCTGCCCTCTATTGTGAGCAACTCCGCCGTGTGGAGGGAGCAATTCAGCAGAAACGGCCACATCAGCGCGCTATGGTGTCCTTCTCCAACATGATAACGTACGCCCTCACAGTGCAAACATGACCACAATCGCCATTCAGGACATGAAATGGGAGATCCTTCTACATCCGGCATATTTTCCAGATGTTGCCCTTTCAGACTATCAACTGTTACGTTCTCTATCGAATGCATTTCGTGGCATAACGTTCAACAATGATGTTGATCTCCAGAATTTCCTTGATGATTTCGTCGCAGCAAAACCAGTACGTTTTTTCAAGAATGACATTGCAGACTTAAACAAACATTGGGACGCCATCGTAGACAATAAGGGGGCGGGAAATACATACTTGATTGATTCCGTTTTCCCTTCTGATGTAATACATTCCTGAAGTGCGGTGAAATAAACGGCATGAACTTATGCATCAACCCAATGCGAGTACAATGTACAAGTGTTCACTGAAGGAACGCTTGTCTAACTGTCAGCTTCACAGAGAGGGGGAGATCAGCTAAGTGGAAGTTCAGACATGTTAGAAATGTCTTTCCCATTGTTTATTACGCTGCTAACATTCAGTTCCCTTACCACGTGTTTTCTCCGCTGTCTAAAAGTCACCACATTCTACGTCAAAACGGAAACGAACTTTTCGCATCGGATCACGTCGCAAAGGAAATGAACTTTGCTCATCGGAACACGTCGGAACGGAAACCAAGATTTGACTACACACTAGATCGGAAAAATACAAACGGAATTCAAATTATTCGTTTGGAAGACTTCAGCCATCGTATTCCGCGCGTAAAGTAATTACAAGCATTGTATTATTTTCTTAATTAGGTGATAAAATTGTAGGTCTTTTATTTAGCAAACAACATCCTTGCACAACTTTCTATGAGCAGACGACAGAAACTTGTGTCAGCCCGGAGAACTAGCAACCCAAGAGCCACTTTGCCATGCCTGCCTACTCTAGGTGGTAATGAGGCACTTTAACGTTTCAACATAAAGGAAAATTTCGAATCGTTTTTATCAATTCACCAGAAGACAGAGTAGTTAGGCAAGCTTACAGGGTAATTCAAAATCATTCATCCGATTACAAATTACTATATTTTCGAAGTTTACAAATACAGAGTGAGTAATGGTACATCCATAAAAAAAGCTGTCTGGGTTTTGTTTTTCATCTTATAAGTGCTCTATGTGACTTCCCTTAGTCACACTAGCAACGTCGAAACGATAGTTTATTTCCTCCCATACTCGCTCCAGCTCTGACTCCACCGAAGTAACAATGCGTTTTTTTCAGCTCATCCAAGGTTCTAGGCAACGGTGGCATGTAAACAGCATCCTTAACATACCCTCAAAAGAAGATGTTGCACGGTGTAAGTACCGGTGACCTAGGTGGTCAGCTGTAGAGTACCAAGTTATGCGGTCCACTTCGACCAATCCGATAGCAAAGGAGCACTTCGTGGAGAAACCGTGAACAGCACAATGCTAATGAGGAAGCCCCACAGAGACAGTGGATCCATCTTATGGTGACCTACTAAAACTCGGAGTTTTCCTTTTTTATTTGGTGTATGCTCAGGCCATACGCTGTTGATAGGTATGGAATTATGCTCTTTTGAAATCAGATGAATCATTTGGAATTGCCCTGCACTTTAGTTGCTTCACGAATTCCGTGGGCGCCTCAAAGAGCTTTAAATAGAGTTACCCGTCCCGAATTTGGGGCATTGGTTCCCGACAAGGAAGACAACCCGTACCGTAAGGCAAACCCACCATCCTTGCCTGACCCGGGATTCGCACTAGGAACAATCTTGAACGAACAATTAGAAGACCGAGCTTCGAACCACTCAGCCACCGAGGAGGCATTGTGGCAAGAAAAGATGATGAGGGGATGGCGAAAAATAGAATTAAGTGAAACTATGTAGACATACAGGGTGAAAAAACGACCGCGTAAACACCCCAAGGGGTGATTCCTTGGGTCAATTCAAGCATAAAGTGTTATATGACATTTTTGGATTTAGGGCTTAGTTTTCCAGATATAAGCCGCCAAAGTGCGTGACGTCACATCCGTGATCGCCTGTTTTTGAGGCTTCAAGCGCAACCTCAATGTCATGCAGGAAAGCTCGCGGCCGATGCCTGATTCTAAAAGCTCAGTACCTCGGCAGTTATCACGACTGATGTACAAATCGCAGTGCTCTCCGAGGCAGTATGTCATGCAACAGGGCGACCAATTCCGTTCGTCTCGATATTTGCAGACGTAACAAGACTCCCGAAACAGGCTGGATGACTATTGTTGTTATGCGATTGCAGCATCAGGCATCCGCGACGCTCTTCCCTGCGTGACACTTGGGTTGTGCTTGAATCCTCAAAAACAGCCGACTCCGGATGTGACGTCATGCACTTTTGGGGGCTTGTATCTGGAACACTAAGATCTAAATCCAAAAATGTCATAGAATATTCTATGCTTGAATTGACCCAAGGAATCACCCCATGGGGTGTTTGTGTAGTAGTTTCTTTCCACCCTTTATAACGAAGAAACATTTGGTTTTGTTTTTGTTTTGGGAGAGAAAATCTACTGAGGTTTAACGACGACCGTGAGCAACGCAGTGGACTATAATAAGCAGTCGCACGTCCTTAATTTAGGGCCACTGGTTCCTGGGAAGGGGGAGACCCAGTGCCGTAAGACAAACACAACATCCATGCCTCACCGAGATTCGAACCCGGACCCATCTCGGACGAATGGTCATAAGTCATCGCTTAGACCACTGTGCCATCGGAGCTGCGCTGTAGACCTAAAAAAGAGCATTATACACGAAGGAATGCAATATAAACAAAGAGAACAAAAAATAACGGAATGTAAACTTTCTTCCTCAGTATGGAGTTATATAACCACCTGCTTGAATTACAGCTTTAATTTTGTTGTAATAACAGCTTGCTATAAATATGACTCAGTATCACATGCATTACAAGTTTATTCCACTCCGTGCTTAAACGATCCTTCACTTCCGCAAACTTTGCGGCCCTTTCTAACATGCCCCAGATTTTCTCAATCACATTTAAATCAGGTGAACCTGCAGGCCAGTTGAGATGTGGAACGTCCCTCTCATGCTCTTCAAACTAATCCAGCACAATTCTAGTTCGATGGACACGGGAGTTATGATCTTGAAACACAGGGTTCACTGTGTTTCCTTCTTGTTCGAAAAACAGGAGAAATGGGAATAAATTATCATTATTCCCATTTCTCCAGTTTAACCCTGAATGTTCCAAAGAGCTGTGCAAAAAGGAGGTGGAAATATCATGTTTTGGGGCTGTATTTCGAGTACTGGAGTTGTAGCATTCGGTGAGGTAAGCAATCACATGAAATCTATGACACATCATCCTATTGCACTTTAAAACATTTTCTTAAATTCTCCAGCCATTTTCCTTGATTCCTTTCGTAAATTAGCGAAGCATATTTCTGATCCAATCTTTTCCCTGAAGTGAGGGGACAATACCGAATTTCATGGATTTTTCGAACACCACGAAGAGCTTGAATTTTTAGAATTTTTCCCGCTATTCCTATCTTATATTGACGATAAATTGCCGTTTCTGAGAGAGCTAAACGGAAAAGTCTGAATTTTCGGAAACATTTCCGCAATTCCTTTTGTGTATTAACGGAAAATTCAGTTCTCACTTTTTCTGTATATATCTGACGGGAAATTTCCGGTAGTAGACACGATTCGCGAGAATAATTGAGGTTTGATTAACAATAAAATTGATTGTATGAGGACTGTGTATCATTTTATAGACTCCGTACCTCCTTAACCGGCTGGAACGAATTAACTCGGGGTTAGCAAAATGGGTTGATATCAGCTCGAACGAATGAATTCGCTGTCTAAGAAGTGGACCGAACGTGGTTAAACGAGTAATCTTACCAATCAGAGAGCGTTGGGTGTTTGAATCACTTGCTTCTACCCAATGGCATGATGTCCGCTCCAGAGAAACTAGCCGTTCCCCATCGGGACCTCAGTCATGAAGTAGGGAATAAGGTGCTAGAACAGAGAGCGATAGTGAAAGAGAGGGGGGGGGGAAGAGAGATAGAGAAAGAAACAAAGAGAGGCAGAGACAGAGAGATAGAATTTACACAAAGTGGCAGGTTTGTGGTTGGTACTTCTCAGATGAGAAAGTCAAAGAAATCGTTTTGCCACGGCTTTCGTAAATCCACAGCTCTGTGAGAACATATAGGTTTGGGAAGCGCAGAAAAGTTTGGGCAGCATTTGGTCCAGATACATGGGCCACTTAAAGGTTTAAGACAAAACTGTTACAGCTATCAAGAGTAAATTTTATATTTAGGAGTTTTGTTAAATAATACTACAAAGCATTACATTAGGCCTTTTGTTAAATATAATGGTCAGTTCGAAAGATTTCCAGTTCCAAAGAATTTTGTTACTTCGAAAAACCACGATGAAAAAAAACGTAAATTGTAATAAATCCTCCTACAGGAAAAATATAAATATTACAAACGCATTCAGAAAAAAAATAAGTTCCAACAGAAAATAAAATGACTGATTCACCCATATTAAAAAAATAACAATCCAGCAAGTAGAGTTGCACTTTACACGCGAGTTGCTTTAACGAGACTTTCTCGATCAGCGGTTACTGTACAATAGATGAAAACTTGATAAACGAGATATAAACACACCGGACCAAACATTAACCACCCCAACAGAAATGACAGTAGTAAGTTGCCGGTTGCACAGAGGGCGTCGTGATTGCATGGTTGGGAAATAAATATTACTGACTTGGTCTACAGGATCACTTCGGTCTCGTGCAATGGTGAAGAGCAACGTGAGTGTTGAATTTATTCTGTAATACGGATCGTAGCACAGACGTTACTGAGTGGCAAAGAGAAGTTATCGTGTTTGGCCGTGCCCACGGACAAAAAGTAAATGAAGTCTGTGTCGAAGCGTACTATCCAGCTGGTCTACAAACAGTGGTGTAGTTTGCAGTGAAAGAAAAAAGGGGGCGTAACTGTGGCCGGAAAACGATTCTCACCAACAGGAACCGCAGCAATGTTTCCCGCCTAGTAACTACAAATCGGTTTTGTGACGTTCCTGCCCCGCAGGTCGCACCCGACATAAAGGAAGATAGCAGAGAGAACGAACGTCTGCGTAGTTCAGTTGGTAGAGCGATTTGTTCCGGAATAAGTGGACTCGGGTTCGATCCCCGGCGTGGACCAAAAATGACGGAAAATTTTACTTCGTTATAATGGCGCCCGAACTTCCCGGATGACACGGCCGTTAAAGATCTCGCAATAGTGTGATGTTCTTTTCACACCGCGAGACAAGAAAAATAAGAGAATCCCTTCTCCAGCGCTTCGAAAGATAAATGTGTGTGACGTGGCATTCCACACACCAGATTGACTGGGAGTTCTCAAGTGCACGTTCTACAGCGGATGGCTGCCTGCAGCGAGTCATGGTCACGGCTGACTCGTGGGCCATGCCCCCGGCTCTCTTTATGGGGGGGGGTGACGGGCCTGCCCCGCAGGACGCACCCGACATAAAGGCAGATAGCAGAGAGAACGAACGTCTGTGTAGCTCAGTTCCTTTCGAATCAATTTTCGAAAGGACATTGCGACGAGAGCTGCATGCGATGGACATCTGGTGTAGAGTACCACAGAAGAGCCCTCTTGTAACGGCAAGGCACAAAGTCGCACGGTATCAACGGGCTCAAAACTTTATTGTGGAAGATTGGAAATGAGTAATTTGGTCTGACAAGTCTCTTTTTTGTTTGTACTCCAATGATGGGATGCGACGAGCGCATCACTGGCCCAATGACGCATTTAATCCTGATTGAGTGGAAGGTGTTGTTCAAGCTGGAGGGGTTGTGTGATGTTTTGGGGGTGATTTGCGTACCACGAAATTGGACCTCTCGTTGCAGTGACGATAAATTTGAACTGTTATGCGTACCTCCGCATTCTGAATGACGAAATGTTGCCCTTTGCCCTACATCTCCAGGAGCACCATCACACCCTACATCTCCAGGAGCACCATCACATTGCCACTCCTCTATTCCAAGAAGCCAATTCCCATGTGCACAGGGCTAAAACTCTGTCTGAGTGGCACAACGAACAATCAGCAACAATGTATCACCTAGTCTGGCCCGCCAAATCCCCAGATCCAAAATCCTATTGAAAATATGTGGGGTCATTTGGAGCAGAAAGTGAAACGCCGGAATAGACACCCACGTACTATGGTGGTACTTCGGAACCGATTGACGCAGGAGTGGCTACAAATCAATGTTCAATACATCCGCAACCTCGTGGAGTCTCTACCACACCGGATTCATGGTGTTATCAAGGCAAGAGGAACCGTCAGCTTTTATTAGGTAAGTTCTAACAGGGTTGGCTAATTTTTGCCCGGTATGCTTAGTACCACCGGAAAACCTGACGAAAAAGTCAAAGCTGAGACTTTTGCGAAATTTCATTATTAATTCAGGAAAACCCAAAACGCGGTTTACCGAATCAACGGCATTACTGGCTGCGGACATTCTGTCAAAATACCGAAGTTACAGTGGGTGAGTCGAAAGTTTTGCGGTATTTGCAAAAACGCATGTGCTGCGGCGGATATGTCACGTTTAAACTAGTTCAAGTCGCGCACTGTAGTCAGCCGAAAGGGATATAAAGTGGTAGTCGCTGCTGTGAACAGCATTGCATGTCGTCGTTCTGTCTGTGGTTGGGACGCCCAAAAGATGAACAGCCACAACCGGCTAATTAGGGAACTTTTGCTTTACCGGTTTGAACTCGGCCATAACGCCGCTCAAGCAACGTGAAACATTTATCATGAACAAGGGGAAGGTTCCGCGCATTACAACACCGCAACCAGATGGTTCAAGAAATTTCGCTCAGGTGACAGAAACCTCGACGATCAGCGAAGGTCAGGTAGGCCGCGAACCGTGTATTCGGAGGCCGTGCGCCAGGCCGTAGAAGCAAATCCGACAATCAACACTCGGAGATTATCAAGCGAGCTGAGCATATCAGATATCACCCTAGTTCGTCACTTTCAGGACCTCGGCAAGGACTACAGGAGCTGCCGCATTGCCCCTCAGGAACTGACGCCAGCTGAAGAAAACCTCCGAGTGGAAGTGTGCATTAAACTCCTTAAAAACCCGCGTGATGTACTTTCATTGAGAGAACTGTTACGTGCGGTGAAAAATGGGTCTATTTCCCTAATCCTAACACACAACGACAATTGTTGAGCCTGTGACAGCTTCCATAACCTGTTGCCCAACGTGGGTGCTTCGAGCATAAGGTACTGCTCTGCGTCTGGTGGAATTTTGAGAGAATAATCCATTACGAATTTGTTCCAGACTGTCGGACCATCAACGCCAACCTCTACTCTGAATAGCTGGAGCGGATGTATGCTATTTTGGAGGAGAAGTCTCTCTCTCTCTCTCTCTCTCTCTCTCTCTCTCTCTCTCTCTCTCTCTCTCTCTCTCTCTCTCTCAGCAGGATGATACTCGGACTCACATCGCGCGAGCGAGCCGGCCAATACTCCAGAAACGGAAGGGCATCCCCGGTGGCGCAGTGGTCTAAGCGATGGCCTAGGATCATTCTTCCGAACGGGGTCCGTGTTCGAATCCCGGTGAGGCATGGATGTTGAGTTTGTCTTACGGCACTGGCTCTCTCCCTTCTCTGGAACCAGTGACCCTAAATTAGGGACGGGCGACTGCTTATTACCCATTGAGTTGCTCACGGTGGTCGTTAAACCTCCAATAAAAAAAAACTGATGCCACACCCAGCATATTGTCCGGACCTCGCCCTGTTTGATTATTACTTGTTCAGGACCATGGCCCACTTCCTTCGTGGGAGGCACTTCAACAACCAGAAGCAGGCGGCAGCTGAAGTGAAGGAGTTTTTCACCTCGGAGAACAAGATCTGGTACCCTCGCGGAATCGAAGAACTGACAGACAGATGAATAAAGACGGTGCAAAGCGATGGCGTATGCTTTTAATGCTAGTCAGTTTTCGTCGCGTCGCAAAGCAATGTATAAAATCATAAAGTGATCTAAATATTGCAAAACTTTCAAACTCTCTGTAGAGAAAACGAGAATTTCGTTGAAAGACGCACATCTACCATCAACTTTGCTGCACGCTGTTTTTCGAAATTTTTCGTAGTCCACACGACTTATTTTTTACGTGTATAAATTAATTTTATATCCCGAAGCACTGTAGTGCCATTTAAATAAATTTCTGGAACAAAGTAATGTACGTACTGTTTCGCGTCATAATGATTGCACTCCTCCGAACTTTTCAGTGACGTATCTATAGTCTTCTGAAAGTTCAGACACTTCTAAATCTAGAATTGCAACTGTGCATACAAATAAGAGCAGTAGTAGCTCTCATTCGTGAATAAGTATGCAGCAAAATATTTTTTTTTCTTGATCTATGATGGCGCTTTTTGTTCCCAGAAAATTCGAGAAACTCAATGCAACATCACAAAAGAACAAGTGCTAATGAAATGCACTGGGTAAGTTTAATTCATTCAAAATAAATAAATAGCCCCTTGATTGGATCACGGCTTAACACAATGAAGCACCTATCCTAAGGCACTTTTGTGCCAATCGAAAATACTAAAGAAAGGCGAAAGATGAGGGTGAACTTCATTCTCCGGAACTAAAACTAAAACTCGGGAAGATTTTCTCCTTTTGAGAAAGAAATTTAATGAGACGTACGTCCGGATGAAAGAGTAAGAAAATAAACACTATACCTTATTTTGATCAGAGCAGCCATTCCAGAATCTTTGAAATAAAAGAAAAAAAAAGAAAGAAAGAAAGAAAGAAAGGAAGAGAAAGAGACCGGATGGCCTGCCTTTTTCTGTTCGAACACAAGGGCATGTTGAACAATGAGCTCTGAAGCAGTAGTATTAAAAATTGTCCAGCCTTGAATCGGGGCTTCCTTCCAGTCGGAACTCTCTTTCGCAGCTTAATATTATCTCTGAATGTTAGTAAAACAAAAAAAAGGACTACGTTTCCTACACGGATCATTGGGTTATTCCTATTTCCTATTACAAGCTGTCGTTTCTGACAAAACCTGCATAAATTTAAAACTTCGTTGAAGATAGTAATCAAGCTCGAAAATAAAAAACAAGTAAAAATACTTTTAAATGTAGGAATTCAATAAATATACGACGTAGTTTTAATTTGAGGAAATGTCACCGGCATTACACACAGAAGCATTTAAATAATGAGGGTGAATTTGAAAAAATATGTAAAAGCAGGCAAATTTGAGTGAATATAACTAGGAAAGATCGAAAGCAACGCGCAGCAATTTTTCTCTTTGCAAGTTGCGGCTTGGTAGAAAACTAGTTTGAATATCAAGCTACAGACCGGTTTGACTGGATCAGGTGTCGCCGTGGTGGAAGACAGTGTGAACGACGGCACAACGAATGAAGAGCAACGTGGTGTAGTCCAATTTTTGTGGGCAAAACGGAAAACTGCGACGGAAATTCACAAAGGAATAGTTGAAGTGTATGGTGGTGATTACTTGAACCGAAGAAACATCTCCAGATGGTGCAGTTTCTTTGCAGAGGGCCATGGCAACCTCACCGATTCGCCACATTCCAGTCGACCGATAACAGCGTCATCACCTGCCACTATGAGATGAATATAACATACAATTCTGAATGACCGGCGGATCCATCTACGCACATTGACGAAGAAGTTCGGCATTTCATACGGTATAGCGTACGATATTGTGCATGACAAATTGCAAATTCGCAAGGTCAGTGCGCGATGGGCGCCCAATAACTTGGACCACTTGATGCGTTACGCAGAAGGAAGATCTGAATTTCTGGCAGGCGATGAGTCCTGGGTCAATCACTACACTCCTGGAACAAAGAAGGCCAATATGGAGTGGACACATTCCGACTCCCCGCCAGCAAAAGAATTCAGAGTGACCCAATCTGCACAAAACGTCCTCATGACGGTGGTCTGGGACATGCATGGCGTTTTTCTGGTGGAGTTTCATCCAACGAGAACCGTTGTGAATGCCAAAACCTACGCTAACTCGTTGACGAAGTTGCATCGTGCCCTTCGTGACGAAAGACGCAACAGAGACACTGAAAATGTCAAATTGCTTCAGGACAACGCTCACCCACATTTTTCACAACACGTTCAAGACAAATTGCACAATTTGGCTGGGAGGTGCTCCATCACCCACCATACAGTCCGGAGTTAGATTCTCCGGACTTTCATTTGTTTGGTCTCTTGAAAGGATTCCTGCTCGGCCCACACTTCGATTCGGCTGACGGACTCAAACCGCATGTCCAGAAAACGGCCTTTTATGAACAAAGTATACTGAAACTGGTACCACGCTGTGATAAATATCTCTAGCGTCTTGGTCCTGATACTGAAAAATAGCCAACAAATGTAGTTTCTCTTTGTATACACTGAAGTGCCAGAAAAACTGCTACACCGGTCTAATGCTTGGTAGGTCCCCCACGGGAGCGCAGGACTGAAGCAATACGACGGGGCATGGACTCCACTAGCTTCTGGAAATATGCTGTAGGCAATACGCACCATACTTCCTGCATAGCGTCCCACAATTCCGGTGTACTCCGAGGTCTCGGATTACTGTGTTTGAAAGCGCGTTGCATGGCATCCCAAATGTGTTTTATCATGTTAAGATCTGTGGACTTGGGTGGGAACGAAATGCCCCCAAACCCAAATAAATGCTCCTCTAACCGCAATGTGGCATCCCGACACTTGTGTGGAGGTGCATTGTCCTGTTGAAAGAGGCCCAATCCATCACCATGAATGCAGGACATGAACGGGTGTACCTTGTCAGAAAGGATGCGCACATAGCGTTGGTCGGTCACAGACGTTTGTAGACATACCAGGGGTCCCAGTGAAGTCCAGCTAAACACACCCCATACCGTTACGGACCACCCACCAGCCGGTACGGTTCCCCGTTGACAGGTGGGATCCATGGCTTCATGGGGTTTGCGCCACACACGAATCCTTCCATCTGCCTGATACAGTTGGAAACGCGACTCGTCAGACCAGGCTACTTGTTTCCAGTCATCAAGTGTCCAGTGGCGGTGTTGCCGTGCCCAAGCGAGGCGCATAGCTCCGTGTCGTGCACACATCGAGGGGACTCGAGTTGGGCGTCGGCTCCCAAAGCCCATATCGTTTGCATAGTCCGGATGATGATGCTTGTTGAGGCTCCATCATTGAATTCCTATGCTACCTACGAGAGTGTCGCGTGAAACGATTCTTGACAGCCGACGATGGTCACGTTCACCCAATGTTTTGTTACGGCTACACTGGTATCGTAGGTTGGAGGTTTTACCAGAATTCTTGTAGTCACGGTACACCCTTGCAATGGTCGTCCGTGAAAATCCGAACTTCGTTTCTACCTTCGAAATAATATGGCACATATCACGAGCGCCAACTATGACACCGCGTTGAAAATAGCTTAAATCGTTATTACTTGTCATTCTCATGCCCAAAACAGCTCTGACAGTTGGCAAGGATGTCTATCGCTTTATATACGCACTGGCGGACGCAACCGAGTACGCGCATAGGCGACATTGCGCTATGTATTTTGCATAAGCTCGTCTGTACAAGTTTTTCTGGCACTTCAGTGTATCTTTTGTTTTTCCTATCTATTAAACTGCTGCCGAAAAAAGCAGTGTGCTTTACATTTTGATCCACTCTGGTGTTTTATTCGAAGTACATTCCTCCTGCGTTAATACAGAAAGCGGCACGATAACCCACGGAAAGGAAGGACTTGCAGAGGTCATCTTTTGTTGTGGGGTAAAAAACGTATCCCACATATCTGTGTAAGGCTTGAAAAACTTTTCCGTTTAAAGACATCTTTAAGTTAGGGAATACAAAGTAGTAACAAGGTGACAAATCTGGAGAATAGGAGGGATGGTTTAGTACACACACTTGTTTTCGTGCTAGAAATTGTTGTACTCTGAGTGCTCTGTGTGTGAATGCCTAATAGTGAAAAACGAACCATTGGCCACTTTTATACTCAGGACTGACACAGACAATCCTCTTTCAAAATCGTATAAGCTTGGCCAGTGGCAATCGTGCTTTCAGGAATGAGCTCGTGATGCAGAATTCCCTTGCTGTCGTAAAAGCACACAAGCATTGTCTTGATTTGGGACTTGTGTAACCAGATCTTCTTTTTCTTGGTGACTGTGGCGGCCTCCACTCAACACTGTGACTCTTTGTTTTAGGATCATAACAAAAACAATATTTTTCGTCAAATGCTTTGGAGAAAAGTTTGCATTATTACTACAGTTGCCAGGTTGTCTTTTGCGTTCTCCACTTGTGCGTGTTTCTGGTCATCTGACAAATCATGCGTAACAAAACGAGCACTCCTCCCAGGCCAAATCTTGCACTAAACGTTTAGATCAAAATCGTCTCCTTATTAATACAGAGCTCGTAGTCCAGCATCCTCAAGGTCCCAGAAGAGATCCCCTACTATCCTTTTGCGAATGTTCTCAATGAGTCCAGACGTGCGTACTGAAATCTGGCGCCCGGGTCATTCGGCATTTTCCAAATCTTTCCGCCCATCTTTGAAACGTGCGCACCACAGGAATATTTCTGCACAAGACAGAAAATCAGCCCCCCCCCCCCACACACACACCACGCATCAATGCCACTGTCCAGATGCAGTTTCAGCGATTTTCAAACAGAATTGGATATTTGTTCTCTGCTCTATGACACGGATGTGACAGTGTTTTTCTACCGAAGAACGTCATGTACGGCGTAAATGATCATCTGTGCAATTCTCGCACACACGCTTTTGCCACCGCATAGCTGATGAAGGACTTATCGAAAATCATGACTTTCCCTACCGTGTTTTTTTACAAAACTTTAAAAAAATCATCCTCATTACTTAACTGCAGCACTGTCTATTTAATTGCGGCAGCGAAACT
Source organism: Macrothele yani (assembly GCA_039090855.1). Taxonomy (NCBI): domain Eukaryota; kingdom Metazoa; phylum Arthropoda; class Arachnida; order Araneae; family Macrothelidae; genus Macrothele; species Macrothele yani. Next base: position 88,979,944 of record CM076992.1, read on the forward strand.
GCTCATTGTAGAAGCACGCGAAATCACCAAAGAGATGAAGCATTCATTAGTTGCAGATGATGTATTTGCACTGGTGATAAAACGTAAAGTATCATTTGTGAATTCGTACATAAATCGCAGTACCATAGTTATGAGGACATTCAAGGAGATTTTGTAAAAAAATGGCTAAAGAGATTCATTATTACGTTTCTTGTGTAGCTCAAGAAAATAATAACTTAAAATGTGCATGTTTTAATATACAAATATTGTAATTTACATGAAAGAGCAATCCATGCAACACTACTTAAAGTGCTTTGACATGTGGTGTTTAATATGGAGTATAAAACCTCCTGACAGCCAAACATTTCTAGCGACGACGCTTCATATAGTTTATCAGGGAACTGATGAAGCGAGGTTAATGATCACTCCTCCACCACAGCTGTTCTCAATTCTTGAAGTTACCGTGCAGGAGGGAGCTCCCGAGCTCTAATAGATCTCCCTAGAACATCACATACATACTCCACAGGACTCAGGTTAGGGGCAGAGATGGAAACTTGTCACAGGATAGCGGGTCAACGGGTCGACGATTTCTATCGGGTCAAACAGGTCGGGTCAATGTGTTCCGGACCCGATTTCGACCCAGTTTTATTTCTGTTTTATTTTTGAAAAAGAAAAATAATTTTTCAAAGAAAAATGCGCGCTGTGGAAATTTGTTTTCGATACTAATACTAACGGACTGAAAAATGATTTGTCGTGCAATATGAAGGAAGAGCGTACACAGAAGGAAAAGTGTCCCTTCTTTCTGAGGGTCAATGATGAAAACCACATCCACATTTTAGAAGTCTTTAACTCACCATGAACCTGTGAAAAGTGGTGTTGCCGTGAAACATATTCTGAAGTTTTATATGATATCAAGAAAACAGCAAAAAACTGAAATTAAACATACAACAATTTGCTTAATTAAAAAAAAATGATTGTATCGCCATCAAAATTAGGTGGAACAGCCTTAACATTACTGCGAAAGGACTTTTTGACTTTCGCAGATGTGTTTGAAGACATGTGTAAAACAGTTATGTCTTGTAAATGAGGTACTGCAGTTTCAATACTTCCTTTAAGTGAGTAAATCATACGATCCTATAATACATTTGTTTGATTTCAATGTAACCTAAGATATCCACTGCGGAGAGAATTTTGAACGTCCTGTGTATATATTGTAGTTCAAAGCAGGTTTAAGGTCGGGTCCGGGTCAATAAAAGATCCAGGTCGGGTCCAATTGTGTGACATCCGGGTCCGGGTCCAAAATGTTCGACCCGTTTCCAACTCTGGTTAGGAGATCTGCGCAGAAACTCCATTGGGCGAATACCTTCCTCATCGAGAATATTCTCGACTACTCTATCACGCCACGGCCACAAGAGCACTCCCTTCCTTTGGTGCAAGAAAGACTATTAGGGGTCCCTGATTTCCTAAAATAAAAATACGTTACGAATCAGTAATGAAGATGAATCGCGATTCATCTGTAAAGTGAGCATTCGCCAACACTTCTTGACCTGCTGTGTGATGTTGGCTATTCCAGCTGAATTAACTCCCCAAGCGGCAGAAGTTGGAGGGGGCACAAATGCATTTTTCTGTTTGGTTAGGGAGATCAACGACCACCGTGAGCAACCTGATGAGCTATAAGCAGCCGCCCGGCTCTCATTTATGGTCACTCTTTCCAGGGAAGTGAGAAATCCACTGCCGTCAGAGAAGCACAGCATCCATGCATCACAGGAATCCGAAGCCGAACACATCTCGGACCAGTGTTCAGAAGCCAGAGGTTTTTTCAGAAATTTCCGTTTCTAAAAGTACTTGTTTAATTTAACTTCCGTATTTTCGCAAATTTTCCGTAGACTGAAATTCCGTTTTTTTCAGAAAAATCTATCTCATGTTTTCCCTTATTTAAACTGAAATTCCGCAAAATCGATGACCCTGTACTGTTTGGACCTTACTCCAGATATACCTTTCCATTGGGGTCAGGATCGAACCAATGCCGTTAGAGCTGGCTCAACAGGTAACTCGCGCCTTTATCAACTGAGCCACAAACACCGGGGATCCGACTCATGTACATCGTAAAACGAATTCCGCGACGATTAATTTTTTTTTTCATTAAAGTGAGTGATTTAGTCATTTTGTATTCTGTTGGAGCTTATTATTTTTTCTGAATAGGTTTGTAATAATTTTTGTAGGAGTACTTTTCACAAATTAAGCCTTTATCATCGTGATTTTTCGAAGCAACAAAATGCTTTGCAAATTTATTTATTTTTTAAACTGACAATAATTTTCTGTTATCTTTAAAAAAGGTCAAATGTACTTTTCATAGTATTATTTCTCACAAAAAAAAACTAAATGTAAAATTTACTCTTGACAGCTATAATAGCTTTTGTCTTAAGTTGTCCAAAGACTGATACACAGATATCGTATTATCAGTCATCTGTACAATAAGTGCCCGGTTTCTTGCAGCAACACAATATATGATAAGTAGCTGGTGCACCAAGTAGGGAAAAGGAGAAGAAATATCGTGTGCCACAATAAACAAAATCCATGCGATATGCTATCCACAATATCCGATCTCGCTACGGAACTACAAAATTCGACAGACGATTGAAATTTAAAAGTTAATCCAACCTCAAGTATTCTCACCAATCGCTCCTATAATCGGTAATTTCTCATCATACGGATAAGGAAAAAAGGGGAGAGCGCCGATTTTCATTTAATATACGAAAGGAATTGCGGAAAGGCTTCTGAAAATTCAGAATTTTCCCGCGGTACCAAAAATCCGTCAAATTCAGGTTCCTTTCAGAAATATCACGGAAAAGCTTGTATCAGAATATGCTACTTTAATTCACGAAACAAATGACGGAAAGTTGTCCGTGCATTTCACAAAACGTTTTACAGTGTATCCGTGAACCCTATGTGTTTATGCCACGCAGGTAACCGCTTGTATTTGAGCCAAACGTGGCGGTGGAACGTACTGAAGTGTTCCACTCGGCTAGCTACCCACACATCACAAACCGCTTCAGATATGTATCAATAATGTTACAATCTCTCATTTTCGTTACACTTTCAGAGATATCTTACAATTACGTTTCAGCAACATCTATTTCGGAATATTACTCTTTGTACATTACGGTTACGTTAAAAATAGCATTCACCGATACCAGTGTTAATTGCTACCTTGATGCTACATTCCGGCGATATTTAAATTTTTGGTTTGGCAATAGCGTGGATGCGCATGCGCATTTATGCCATTTCACCGAAGCACTCTCGTAGTCGTATTTCCATGTGCTACTGGGATATTCTTTGGTGATACTGTCGTACTCGAGTTAGCTAGTTAGTTGATTGAATATTTTATCCTTTTTATTTTTTATTGTTGTGTGATTCAAGATCATATGAAAGTAAGAAATTGTTTTTATTATTATAATTTTTAAATTCTTAAAGCAATTTATAAAATATAAGTAGATGACTGTGTTGTTGCATTAGTGTACTATATAGCAGCATGTTTTTTTTTACTTGGAGCTAAGAAATTTCATATTGGTAGGGATTTAGAGAAATGATGAATTTGATTGTTTTCTTTTTTTCGCTAAAATATAGTCTATTCCACATGTATAATTGAAATTCGACACCCTCATTTGGGACAGATTTTTTTTTTTTTATCAATTTATAAATGTCGCCACTGTTCCCAATGGACAGCGGACTGCGTTGAACCTGTGAAAACGTAAACAACTCGTAATACGACTGTTGTTGCTTTTGAAACAGCTGTCGCGTGTAATATATTTTCTGATTTTACAAAGTTTATCAAAACTGTACCCATACAGCACAAAACGTTCCAGATATGTATCAGTAATGTTACAATCTCTCATTCTCGTTACACTTTCAGAGATATAATTACGTTTCAGCAACATATATTTTGGAACATAAATCTTTGTACATTACGGTTACGTTAAAAATAGCATTCACCGATACTACTGCTTTATAGTTTCCATTGTACATAATTGTTACCTTGATGTTACATTCCGGCGATATTTAAGACTTTTGATTTGGCAACGGCGTGGATGCGCATGCGGATTTATGCCATTTCATCGAATCACTCTCGTAGTCGTTCCACGTGCTACTGGGATATTCTTTGTTGATACTGCCGTACTCGAGTTAGCTGGGTGTAGAAGTACTGGCCATCGGAGAAGTGGCCACAAAAAGTTTAAGGGGCCGTATAAAAATTGCATTTCTGACCGCTTCGTGTCCACGACCCACAGAGGTTAGTTATCTGAGTCATATAAAGTTTCCATAATTTCGTCATTTCATAATTGCGATTATTAAGGTAATTCTTTATAAAAAAATATTTGTGATCTACAACTCAACAAAGGATTTCAGGGTTTACAAATTACAAGTCTGCAAAATTATCTGAGGGCATGTGCTAACTCAAGAAAACTGTCAAGGGGGAGGTGGGGGTTACCAAAAGTGTAAAATATAAATAATTTATCGTCCGACCGGGAAATTTTCAGCAATTACAAGCTACAGGTCAACAAATTATCCGAGGGCATGTACTGTCTCAGGAAACCCATCAGGGGAGGGGTAACACCAAAAATATAAAATAATTTCTGGTCTCGATCGGGAGATTTTTAACATTTACTAGCTATAACCCGACACATTATCTGAGGTCCTGTGCCTACTTAGCAAACCTGTCAGGAGGGGGGGGGGGGTAATACCAAAAAGTGTAAAATATAAAAAATATCTGGTCCGATCGGGATATTTTCAGCATTTAGAACCTACAAGTCAACAAATTATCTGTCGGGGAGGGGGGGGGACACAAAAAGTATAAAATACAAAGAATGTTTAGTCCGATTGGAAAAGTTTCAGCACTTAAAAGCTCTAACTCGAGACATTATCTGAGAGCCTGTGCCTACTGAGCAAACCTGTCGGGGGAGGGGTAATACCCAAAAGTGTAAAATATAAAGAAAATCTGGCCCGAACTGGAAATGTTTAGCATTTACAACTTACAAGTCAACAAATTATCTGAGTGCGTGTGCTGCCTCAGGAAACATGTCGGGGTGTGGGTGGGGGTGTGGGTGGGGGTGTGGTAACACCAAAAGTATAAAATATAAAGGAATTTCTGGTCTGATCGGGAGATTTTCAACATTTACAACCTACATCACAACGAACTCTCTGAGGGCATGTGCTGACGGAGGATACCTCACTGGGTAATACCTAAAATATAAAACATAAAATATTTCTGGTTGTAAAAGCTGAAAATCTCCCAATCGAACCAGAAATGCTTTATGTTTTATACTTTAGGTGTTACCCCTCCCCGACAGATTTCCTGAGGCAGCACATGCCCTCAGATAATTTGTTGAGTTGTAGCTTGTAAACGCTGAAAATATCCCGACCGGACCAGAAATTCTTCATATTTTAGGTTTTACAGATACGTTTTCTGGGTTTGCACATACCCGCAGAGAATTTGTTTAGCTGTAGTTTGTAAACCTTGAAAAATATCGTAATTAAGAAAATAGGAAATTACCGAATTGCAATGTGTGTCAGATTACCAATCTTGGGACACATAGCCACGGAGCAGTCCAGAACACAATTTTTATACGGCCCCTTAAAATTTTTGTGCGCAGTTCTCCATTGGTTAGTTCTTCCGTGGCCAGTTCTCCGCTTTGTGTTTGGCCCGAAAATCATGAAAATGTCTAAATTTCTTACTGAAAATGAAATATTAAAAAAAACGTATTTTATGAACAGTAGTTCCTCAAGTAGCGGGGAATATAGCCACACGAAATAAGTTTATGCAGAACAATTTAATGGCACTGAAATTCCAATGTGTCCAGTTCTCCGGTGGCCACTTCTCCGTACCCGGAGTTAGCTAGTTAGTGTACATCAGTGTCCGTCCTTAAGTTTTGCAAGCCAGTGTATAATATCTTAGTACGTTTCTTGGTTTTGGATCAGAAAAAAAAGTCTCAATAAAAAAATAGTTTTTAGTTTGTAAAGGTACAAAAAAATAATGTTCATATACACTGCCGGACAATTGCTAAGGACGGATGACAATAGCAACGATAGCAAGCATAAAATGGAAGGCAGGAAAATGTGGAAATTAGCATAAGTGCGGGATACAGTAAGACGTGTTGTGCGTATGTAAATTTTGGATTGCCGAACTTGTTCGTGACGTCATAGCGCTGATAAGAGATATAAAGGATTTGACGCGTATTGACCTTTGTTGTTCAAACGCAAAGTTGAAAGCGAAAGAATCAATTGACGAACTTGCAATTTCCAGTATGTCTTCCCGACATCACCTAGATGATTTTACGCGTGGCCGTATTATTGGCAAGATTGAAGAAGGGCGAAAAATAACAGATGTTGCCAGGGAGTTCGACGTCAGCCACAGTGTTGTTTCAAGGCTTTGGAAATCATTTCAAACAAATGGAGAGTGTAGCAAACGTCACGGGGGAGGTCGTGTTCACACTACGACACCTGCAGAAGATCGGTACATAGTGCTATCAACAAAAAGACACCGGCGCAGAACAGCTAGTGAGGTAGCAAATCAGTTTATGGCTGCTACTGGCAAGCGGATCTCCCGAAAAACTGTCGCCAGACGTTTGCATGAAGGAGGACTATACGCCCGCCGTCCTGTTGTGTGCATCCCATTGTCGAGACGTCACCGTACCGCCCGTTTGCAATGGTGCCATCAACATCGCAATTGGACTGATAACGACTGGTCTGCTGTCCTCTTCTCAGATGAGAGTAGATACAGTCTATCGTCTGATTGTCGGCGACAACTGATCTGGCGTGGTAGTGGTACTGTATATTGTCCAGCAAACATGCAGGAAAGGGACCGATATCCGACATGTAGTGTCATGGTATGGGCTGGCATCATGATCAATGGCCGTACGTCCCTCTATGTGCTTCCAACTGGGACTGTGACTGGCCAACGATACATTAATGATGTTCTGCTACCTCATGTTTGCATGTTCCGTGGTGCTGTCGGTGATAGCTTCATTTTCATGGACGGCAACGCAACATGTCATCGAACAGTCGCTGTCCAGGAGTGTCTTGAGAGCGAGGATATTCAACGCCTCGTATGGCCAGCACGTTTTCCAGATCTGAATCCCATTGAAAATGTGTGGGATGCTTTGGGGAGGAGTCTTGCTGGTCGCCAATGCCCTCCAATAAACAAGGACATCCTCATCCGTGCACTGACAGAGGAATGGGATAAATTACCCCAACAGCTGCTTGATAATGTTGTGCAAAGCATAACACGACGTGTGGAATCTTGCATCGCCCTCCATGGTGGCCATATCCCGTATTGACATCTTACGCCGGAACGCCTGCGGACGGTAATTGCATTTTTTTCACGTTTACGTATTCTGCACAAAATGGCCTGTTTGTCCCTTGAACACGTTCCAAAGCCTTCTGGATTTCAGAGCACAATAAATTGTCTTTCTTGTAATATCCTGTCATTCTGACATTATTTTATTTCACTTGACATCCAACCACACTTACTTTTTTATGCGCTATATAGCCGTTTATGATCCGTCCTTAGCAATTGTCCAGCAGTGTATTAAGAAGTTTAACGACAACGCAAGTTTAAAAAAAAATAGAGTAAGATATGCATTAAAAGGTACATTTCGTTAATTAATCATGAAGAAATTTAAGTCATCCTACACAAAAACAAAATGATCAATGGAAAAAAAGATGTATTTCTATTAAATAACGTATTCGCAAAGCATTTAGAAAAAATAGATTAAGATATACATTAAAAGGTATATTTCGTTGATTAATCATGAAGAAATGTAAGTCATCCTACAGAAAAATAAAATGATCTATGGAAAAATTAATGCATTTCTATTAAACAACGTATTTGCAAAGCACTGGCCTTCTCGTTAGTTCCTACAGAACGCTGTAATCGCGAGACGCCCCATTGTCGAGTGCGATAATGCATCTGCCTAGAAACCCACTGGACAAGGGATCGAACCTGGCGTGACTTCGAGGATTTGTATTTCCTTGGAAAGAAAATTTCCCTAGGGTCGTGACGTTACACCGTAAAATTTCCTGATGGGAAAAAACAAAAAGGCGTACAAAATATATCGCTGAGACCATGTGGGGAAGTAAAAAAATTGGCGAGCAAAATATGTTTTGTAGGACCACGTGGCACACAAAATGTTATGGTTGAACACAAAGAGAAAATGGCGGACAAAAGATGTTCTGAAAGATCACGTGGAAAAACCATGGCTGCGACATGATTGACCAGGATTCGAACACATGTGCCCTTGAGGGTGCACGTGGATATCTTTCAAAACGTAACAGCAAATATCTTTCAAACACGTAACAGTAACATCAAGTTGGTATCGTGAAGTTACAAAGACCTTTCACTGTAACGTGTCAGTTATGTATCAAAGTTATGTAACGTTTACGGACATTTTGATGTAACCGTAAGGTTTCTGAAACATTACTGTTACATTGCGGAACTTATCTGAAAAATCTCAATGTTTTATTGTTACCTACTTGTAACATATGCGAAATATTCTGTGCTGTGTGGGTACTTTAGCCGAATAAATGGCATAAATAGCCCAAGTACTCTGGAATTGCAATCATTTCCTTTCCTATATACATATGTACATTGCACATACCAATTTTCATCTCGATTGGATGACTCTTTCTGGGTGCTTTGTTATTTTCTTCTTCTTTTTTCTTTGCAAAGAGTGTATATCATACATCTGGGCGAATAATGATGAATAATTAAATCAGTTTTCCTAATATTTATTTGGCTTTAAAGGCAGGTTCTTGAAAAATCAGGTAATTATTCTGGTTTGAAATTAAAAGCAGCAAAAGGCACTAAACAAAAATGTCTGAATAAATAATTTTTCTTCATTATAATTTTTTGTGTTGCTCTAGAACTGAAACATGTTTTTATTATTTGATTTTCGAGTGTTTCAAATTTGATGAACAAAGTTACCAAACTCAAAATGCAAATAAAAATGCTTTTGTGAACTGCTACGCAGATTTTGTAAACTAAATTTTCTTAAATCTCTCCGCTACCTTCTTATTTACGCTCTCCAACCGTAGGTTAAATAAGCGTATATGCTCCAGCTTTGTCCGTCCGTATGTCTGTCTGCAAGGTAACTAACCATTTTTACGCGAGTTACCGTGCGGACGGTAACTCGCGCAAAAATTATTCGATTTCGATGAAATTTTAGTATGTGGTAGGGGTCCACCTGGGGATGAAACCTAATGAAAATGGGCTAAATGGGGTCAAAGGTCAGGACAAAGGAGCGGGATCCATTCCATCGCCCTTATGCGGCATAGCTTACGTAAACATGCTTCGATTGCGACAAAACTTCATCATGTTGTTCCGGAGTTGAACTGAACCTGTTCTGTTGAATATAATCGAAATGGATTCAAAGGTCAGGACACAGGACCGAGAGTTATTCCACATCCATTATCCTCATAACTTGAGTAATGGTTTCTGGTATGTTGGCAAGCTTATCATAATCAATTCATTGCATGATTTTACTAACTTGTTTTAGTAGCAGGAACTTTTCACCAACGTTCTGTGTACTGGTAAGGTACTTAGGCCAAATAACGTCATGTGCCACTTTATTGCCACCAAACGAATTCCTTTTAATGATCTGAAATTTTCCTTACGTTGCAAGACATGAACATGATCGCCAAGGATAGTTACGTTGCCTCCACCGGTCTACAGACGTACGAGAGTCTTAATGCGTGTCAAGTAAAATCATCCAACACAATAACAGAGCCGGCCTGCACTCTCCCTTGTAGGCAGGCGGGATCCATTGCCTCCTGGAGTTGTCGCTACACCCGAAGTCGACCATCAGCCCAAAACTGTTGGTACCACGGTTCGTTGGGCCAGGCTGCACGTTTGCAGTCATCTTGCATCGAATGGCATGTATTCACGAGCCCAGACGAGTTGCACAGTCCTGTATGTTCGAGTTAGGAATGGCACATGGGTGGGCCGTTTGCTCCGGAACCCCATAGAACACAAGGAACGTCGCACTGTCGAAACGCTGTGTAACGTACCAGGAGATGTGACGTACCTGCCAGAAGGACGCACACGACATAAAGGCAGATAGGAATCAGAATAAAATGTCCGCGTACCTTAATTGGTAGAGCAACTTATTCCGGAATGAGTGGACCCGGGTTCAAATCCTGGCGCGGATAAAAATGACGGAGAAATTTACTTTGTTATAGTTGATGCTACTACCTTTCGCAGCATTGAATTCCATTGAGATTTACGGCAATGTTGCACACCGGACAATTGTTACGAGGCATACCAGGTCACTCTCCGTGATTGCCCAGGTCTTTTCTACGGCCACACCGGTCTCTCACTCTGGATATCCCCCTGAATTTGTGTATTGCAGGTACAACTTTGAAATTGTTCACTGTGTAAATTCAAATTTGGTGGTAATTTCCAAGATGGAGTGACACATTTCCCTGGCAGCGACTTTCATACCTCGTTCGAAATCGCTTAAATCTGATAAGCTGCCATCTGATCTGCGAATGCTACTACTTGAGCATGCGGAGATACACTATGCTGACACAAGTCACCGGGCACCTGGAAGAGAAGCAGACCATATCATTTATTGACATACACTAGTACGGTGTCGGTCCAACTTTGGCTTTAATGCATGCACTGACCCTTCGAGACATGCTTTCGACAAGGTTTTGGAACACAGCGATAGGTATGCGCTTCCATGCAGTACATAATGCTGCCGCTAACTGTTGCTTAGTAGTAGGCCTTGGTTCCAAACTTCTTATGCGGCTCTTTAATTCATCCCATAGGTGCTCTATAGGATTACGATCAGGGCCCTGTGCTGGCCAGTCCACACACAATATGGAATTATCATCAAACCACGCTGTAACAGTCCTTTCTTTATGGCTAGGTGCATTATCCTGCAGGTACCAACAAGGCTCGGTTAAATAGAATTGGCAGATAGTTGGTCGGGCATAATTGTCCAGAATATCAAGGTAGACGTGCTGGTTAACAGGTTTGTCCACGAATACCAATGTGCCGGGGCCATACCCCGAAAAACAACCCCGCACCAGTACACTGCCAGCTCCACACTTGACCGTAGGAACAGCACACGGTGGTAAATAGCGTTCACCCGGCTGCCGACATACACAAACACCTCCATCAGACTGATGGATCGTGTATCTGGATTCATCAGTTCATAGGACCCGTTTCCATTGATCTACGGTCCACGATAAATGTTCTTTAAAACATGCTAAACATCGAGTAGCATTCCGAGTGGAGATGAAAGTCTTATGAACAGCCGGACGACCACGGTAACCCATGGAATGAAGTTCTCTGCGAATGGTACGCGTACATACCGAGGTTCCAGCATTTTACTCACCTGAACACTGAGGTATTGTGCGGTACACCGTCGATTATCTGCAATGACTCTGTTGAGGCTTCGACGTCTCTATCAGTGATTTTCTTTTCATCTGACGGTAGGTTTTGCTGCTTCAAGAACACCATTTGTCTTCCACTTAGTCAGTAGATCGAAAACAGTTGACTTGGGTATATTTAAACGCCTCTCGGTTTCTCTTAAGGACAACCCAATAATATTACACCCAGCAATCTTTGCTTTCTCAAAGTCTTTTCTCTCCCGCTGCGACATTTTCACTGAGCTCACAGTGCGATATGATTGCGGTCAGCTGCAGGCTTGTTTTTATACCATTTCGAGCTGTAGGCCGCATTTGAACGACGCAGCGGATCCATTCATTTGCTTTGGAAGGGGTGTCCGGTGACATTTGTCAATATAGTGTATTTGCCTTTATATATATATGTCTTTTGCGGACGATAACATTTGCCATGTTGGTATGGTTGGATGTAATGGAAATGGTAGCGCCCTTCGGAGTTTCTCTTTTGTCACCTACGAGTATATTAGATCGTCTGGAGGTGCATGAAAATGTTCATTGGGATACATTTCGAAAACCTGAAGTGGAAATACAGCCGATGTCTGCCAGGTTAAATAGCATCATTATTGGACACAGTTCGTGCCTACCCTAAGGCTAGTGAAAGTTTTAAAACGATGAAGTAGCGGAGAAGGTCAGTTACCATTGAAGAACAACCCCTTTTCATTTTATTTATTTTTGTGTCTTTTAACAGTATTCAGAGGAATTTCTAAAAAACCTTCTGAGTACAGCAGTAGGTAAAAATTACTTGAAGAAAACGGTGATTTCCAATTGGATGAAAAATATTATGGAAAGCAGGACATCATTCAGAAATGCTGCATGATGCGGTCGACTTGAATTCGACTTCCAGACAAGAAGACAAACAGTGCATCCAAAAGAACAAACAGGAGTCTTGCACTGTGCGTGTCAATTATGTTTCCATAGGTCGCCCCCTTGGGACAGTGGTCTAGGCTCTGACCATTCGTCCGAAATGGGTCCTGGTTCGAATCCTGGTGAGGCAAGGATGCTGTGTTTGTGTTAATGCACTGGCTCTCTCTCTCTCTCTCTCTCTCTCTCTCTCTCTCTTCCGTAGATACAGTGGCTCCAAATTAGAGACGGACGATTGTTTCCTGCCCATTGATTTGCTCACGGTGGTCGTCAAACCACCAATAAAAAAACAACAAAAGAAAAACTTTTCCCCGCAACTTTGTATCCGTCACAAAGCTGTTTATATCGTGTTGACGGAAGATTTTGTGCCATCCCGGTGGCGCAGTGATCTAAGCGCTGGCTTCTAATCATTCTTCTGAGAATTGTCCGGGTTTGAATCCCGGTGAGGCATGGATGTTGTGTTTGTCTTACGGCACTGGCTCTCTCCCTTCCCTGTCGGCAGTGGCCCTAAATTAGGGATGGGTGACTGCTTATAGAAATTTGAGGTGCTCACAGTGGTCGTTAAACCCCCAATCAAGAACAAGAACAAAAAGATTTTGGCTTAATGAACAAACTAGCTGCATGGGTACCGACTTCAGTAAACACTACACAGAAGAACGTCTATTCCCAAATTGAATGGAGTCATTTTTTGTTTATTGTCACAATAGCAGGGTGCTTAGGTGGAATTTGGGTGGAATTTCACAAATCCAGTCATCGACATCAGTCACAGTTCTGGGCTGAACTCGGTATTTACGCGACGGCTTTACACTGTGCTGTACTTCATCACTGTAAAATCTTACTGGATGTTCGCGGTGTGACTTTTTGGAAGTCTTATGATGACGACCTCACCATAACATCGGAGCTGTATAAGTCGTTTATAGAAGAACATATCCAGGCATGAATCCTGCAACATCATGTACAGTAACATCATCTCGTACACGACATCGCTCTTTCGCACGAGACCCGAACTGTTCGGCTGTCCGTCGCACAGAACTGTAGGATGGAACTGTCTCATCCACCGTATTCATCGGAAATAAACCCCTAGCCGCCCCGGTGGCGCAGTGGTCTAAGCGATGGCCTCTGATCATTCGTCCAACCGGGATCCGGGTTCGAATCCCGGTAAGGCATGGATGTTGTGTTTGTCTTACGGCACTGGCTCTCTCCCTTCCCTGGAACCAGTGACCCTAAATTAGGGACGGGCGACTGCTTATAGCCCATTGAGTTGTTCACGGTGGCCATTAAACCTCAAAAAAAAAAAAAACCCTGTGATTTCAACTGTTATAGCCATTTGAGAAGGGAGATTGTCAGATATGTTTTCACATACTTCATTACACTAGTATTTTTAATGGTGTTCGTGAACTGTGCACATCTTGTTAGCGTCTTATCGATAATGAGCGGAACTAATAATTATTACCTACAAATATTTTGACTATAGCTTTGCAATTACAGGAATTATACTTTGAAATCATCCACTTACTTCCCGAACAACCAAATAACACTAAAGATCCAAAACATTATGACTAGCGCTTGTTTACACAAATCGAAGGAACTGCTAGTAAACGACAGCGCGGGTGAAAGTCCTGTAGTAGTATAAATCACACCTGTACTGAGCTCTTTTATACAGTGTTATCTTGTTCTTCAGATGGGCAAAGCAGCTGACAAAAGCCAAATTGTGATGGCCAGACGTTTGAGTCAGAGCATTTCCGAGACGGCAAGGCTTGTGAGGTTCTCACGATCAGCCGTTGTTAGCACCTTCAAAAAGTTGTCCGACGGGGGAAAAGCCATGAGCCGACGATCAGGTGTGGGTCGACCACAGCTAATCGATTATGAAGATAAACGAAGGCTATCCCGTGTGGTACGAGCAAACAGAAAGGATACTGTCAGAAAACTAGCCGCTAATCTGAATGCTGGTAATGAGAGTAATGTTTACAATGTGTACTTTTTATAAACCCTGCAGAATATGGTGCTGCTTAGCTGCACACCTCTCCAAGTGCCCATGCTAACCTTCGTTCACCGCCGAAAGAGCCTATAAGGGGCACGCAAGCATCAAAACTGGATCGTCAATGATTGGAAGAAGGTCTCCTGGTCCGATGAATGCCCTTTCCTGTTGCACCAAGTAGACGGCTGGGTACGTGTCGTTGTTTACACAGGGAAGTTTTGGCACTGTAATGTACCGTGGGACGAAAACAAGACGGTGGAGGAATTGTAATATTTTGGGCAATATTCAGCTTGGAAACGTGGGTCCAGTCATTCTTGTGCAGGAAACTATGATGTCAAGCACCACCAAAACATAATTGAAGACCAGGTACTTCATTTAGTGGCAACGGTATTCTCGTCTAGTATTGAATGCTTTCAGAAGAATAACGCGCCATGAAATACTGCCCGGATTGTTCGAAAATGGATTGCAGTACACGAGCAAGACTTTCAGATATTATCCTGGCTTGCAGGTCAGTAACGTTACAGCTACGTGTTACGGTACGAGTTCATTTGTGGAGATTAGTGGTCGGCATAATGATATATCCCATAATTGTCATCATTCAACCCTGTCGTTGATGTTGTGTGAAGGTTTACCCTAAGTCTTCAGCGCATTGAACTTTTCCTGCTCCTAAACGTGAAGGTGTCCTTGGCAGAGATTTAAATATCTCCTCACATGAGACAAATTCTCTAAGAGCAAGGTGTATTAGGAGTCATCGATTAGCGCTTAATTATGTTCTTTATCTGAAGATCGGTAATGAAACGATAGGATAATGTTAAATTGTGTTTGACCTAAAAGACCACATTTAAACTTTCCAGAAGTTAAAAAGGTCCCAGTTTCAGGATGATATTTTTAAAACGGTTCGATTTAGTTTCAGGAAATCGAAAGGTTGTGTGTAATGGCCTTCGTAATTCATACAGCTAGGCAGTTGATTGAGTGGAACAGATGTCTCCAAGAAAGAGACGGGCTTATCAGCATAAAATTTAATAGCATCAGGACTTTTGAAATTGAACACGGCTTGCAAGAATCAGTTCTAAGGGCTCACAATTTTGTGCGGTTTCAAGTCTTGCAAACTCTAACGTACGTGACTCTAGTAAATGCGCCAACATGAGTTCGGTGTTAAAAGCATAAAATGATTTCGACTTTGAAGGTTTCTGTCCTTCTACTCCATTTCTGTTAACATTCATGGCATACGTGACCAGCTGAATTGATGGGCAACGAAATTCAGAATGATATGTTTCATCTATTTAGCTTTATATGATTTTATAGGATGTTCGTGCCTAGAAATAAGTACCAAAGTACGCAGACGGTTTTCATTGGCTTCCTCTAAACCAGTGGATACGTTAGCGAAATATTTACAAACATAAGAAATATCAAGGGTCGCAGAATAAACCTTTAAAATTCCACCACGAATTGCCTTTGCTTTCGATAATCACTACATATAAAATGATGTTTTTTAGCAAAAGAACTGTCAAGTTTTATACGAACTTTTGAAAATACTTGATTTTGCTTATCGTAACACTTCCTAAATTCCCACGCATTGCATTCTAATAGCGTTTCATGCGTCTGACAGTTTTGAATAAATTTTTAGAATAATAAAATATATAACGTTTTTGTTAGATTTAAAGCTATAGCTGAAAGGTCTGTAACGTACACTCTCATATAACTTTTCTTTTTAATTCCTGTCTCTATGTAAATTTAGTTTGTATTCCTTACGCATTCTCCACACTTAACATTTACATTTTCTCTCTCGCCCGCATGTGTTTTGGTAACAACAAACATTGAGGTTAGATGTAGTGTGACGTATGTAAAACGCTGTTCGCTGGCTGAGTGGCTTACGAGGTGCAAGAGCTATCTTGCTCCCATACAGTACAAAGCGTTTCAGATGTGTGTCAGTAATGTTACAATCTCTCATTTTCGTTACACTTTCGGAGCTATATTACAATTACGTTAAAAATAGCATTCTCTAATACTACTGCTTTATAGTTTCCATTGTACATAATTGTTACCTTGATGTTGCATTCCGGCGATATTTAAGATTTTTGATTTGGCAACGGCGTGGATGCGCATGCGCATTTATGCCATTTCATCGAAATACTCTCGTAGTCGTTCCACGTGCTACTGCGATATTCTTTGGTGATACTGTCGCCCTCGAGTTAGCTGGGTGTAGAACTGGCCACCGGAGAAGTGGCCACAAAACTTTTTAGGGGCCGTATAAAAATTGCATTGTTGACAGCTTCGTGTCCACGACCCTCAGAGGTTGGTTATCTGAGTCATATAAATTTTCATAATTTCGTCTTTTCTTAATTGCGATTATTAATGTAATTCTTTATAAAAAAATGTGTGTGATCTACAACTCAACAAAAGATTTCAGGGTTTAGAAACTTCAAGTCTGCAAATTATTGAGGGCATGTGATGACTCAGAAAAACTGTCAAGGCGGTGGGGTAATACCTAAAATATAAAACATAAAGTATTTCTGGTTGTTAATGCTGAAAATGTCCCGATCGGACGAGAAATTCTTTATATTTTACACTTTTGGTATTACCCTGACAGGTTTCTTGGGTAGGCATATGCCTCCAGATAATTTGTTCAGTTGTAGCTTGTAAACGCTGAAAATATGCCGATCGGACCAGAAATTCTTTATATTTCATACTTTAGGTTTCAAGCACCCCCCCCCCCGATAAGTTTCCTGGGTTTGCACATACCCGCAGACAAATTTGTTTAGCTGTAATTTATAAACCTTGAAAAATATCGTAAATGAGAAAATACGAAATTACGGAAAGGTTATGTGTGTCAGATGACCAATCTCGGAAGACGTAGCCACGAAGCAGTCCAGAACGCAATTTTATACGGCCCCAAGAAATTTTTGTGGGCAGTTCTCCGGTGGTCAGTTCTTCGGTGGCCAGTTCTCCAGTTTGTCTTTGGCCTGAAAATCATGGAAATGTCCAAATTTCTTACTGAAAATGAAATATTAAAACAAATATATTTTTCTTTTAGATGCATTGATTGAACACTTTTCTTTTAAGACATAATGGCATATTGCTCTTGAAAATTGTACTGTTTCTTCCAAAAGCTCTCCAACCGAGTTTTATACGCCGATTACTTTCTTCATCAATGCGACCCTTGCTTGATATCTGTTGTCCAAGGTAAATGTAGGTATCTTCTACCTCGTGATTTTCTGCATCAATCGCAAAATCTTCCTATCTTTGAAAGCATTGTACATTAGTTTTGTCTTCTGAAAGTTCAGTTTTAATCCCACTTCTTTACTGTTGTCAGCGAGCTCCTGGATAGCCAGTCAGATACTGTAGCCGAAGGCTTTCTGATCATGGATGACAATGCAGCACCTAACCGTACGAGATCAATACAGACAATTCTGTAGACTGAGGATATACACTACATTGACAAAAGTCACCGGGCACATAGAAGAGAAACACAACATTGCATTTATTGACATACATTTGTACGGTGTCACTCCACCTTTGGCCTACACGTGTCTTCACGATTTTCGTGTTTGAGTGTTTCACGTACGTGTTTTGTGTGTCCCATCATTGTTCTTCTATGTGTGTGCCGAAGCTAAAGGTCTGTGCTTTCGTTTAAGATCCCTCAGGAGTGGGTGAGTGCTTATCCTTTTTCATTATCAGTGTTTTAATTTACACACCGAGCTGGTCGTTTTTCTTCGTTAACCCTTGCCATTGACTATGGCATCTGCCGATGAGGGCGCTGTTCCCGCCCGCATCGCTGCAGCTTCTCGCGTCGCCTCTTCACCGACAGACGTAGCCGATCAATCATCTTCGCTTGCTAGTTAAGACCCTCTTAATTTTCCTCCTGTCATTTGCACGTCTTATCCTGCTCAGGTCTTCTAGTCTGCCATTGAGAACGTGGATGTGACTTTCCTGGCCTCTGCTGGCTATTATGATTTCATGGACGTCTCTGATGGCGTCGCTAATCTGCCCTCTACAGTTTCTACTGCCTCTGCTTCCAGTACATTGTCTCCTGCTGCGCCAATGCCTTCCAGAGGAGACACTTCTTAACGCACGTATTCTGCGGCTGCCTCTGGTATTCCACCGGCATCCTCCTCGTCTCGTCTGCCCTCTATGAATTCTTACGTTACTCTCAACGGTGACAACATCTTATTAGACATTCCCGAGAACTCTCCTGCTGGTCAACGTCTTCATTCGACCTTCGAGTTGGAGGTTTGTTTTGATGCGCTGCCCAACACTGCTTTGAAGCAGTACAGCTCCTTTCTCAAGAAGATGCTTCCTTCTGGTGCCATCACCCACCTCACTCGAAAGCCACGAACTTTGATTGTTTATTTTTCGAAGAAAGCATATGCCGAGCTTATCTCGCCTCGGGGCCTATCAATTGGTGATTGTCACCTCTTAGCCGAATCCATCGCCCGCGTCCTGTTCTGGTCCCTCTCTACATCCGGTACCCCCTGAGATATCTGATGATATGCTGTGTGCTGCACTTAGTCGATGCGGCAGAGTAGTCGGCCCAGTAAAGACTCTCTCTTCTTCCCCCTTAGACCCCGATGATAAACATATCTGTGGCTTCCGTAGAACTGTTCGCATCATCTTCCCGTCGGAAGAGCATCTCATAAAGTTTCCATGGTTCCTCGATGTTCGTTGCGGTAACGAGCGCCACCGGATTGAGCCCCTTACCTCTGCTCATTGCTCACTCTGCAAGGCTTACGGACATCAGCAGGCTCATTGCCCTCATGCAAAGCCACTGACTCCTGGAGCTCCAAGGCAGCATTCTACCTCTTCCCCCAATTCTGCTGTCATGTCTCCTCCTGCGTCTGCACCTGCTGGACCCAGTTCTGCCGAAAATCTGATTAAGCCCTTCGATCAACACGTGTCTTCCGATGTTGCTTCCTCCACTCTTTCGGATTTTCCTCCGCTTGACTCCTCCTTGCCTTCCCGTGTTCTTTCTCCATCAGAGGACATCACGGCTGATCTTCAAGCTTCATTCACCGTCGGCACTTTTGCTCCTGGCGATGAGGTGGACCTTTCCTCTGATTCCACATCTCGTGTGTCATCGATCCACGGCAAACGTCGCTCTACTACCAGTACCGAGGCCCGGAGGAAAAAGAAGAAATCACCTTCTCCGACTGGACACCCACATCGTTCCACCCGTCTAGCAGGCTCCAAGTCACCCTTGTCACGTTCTAGCTCTTTCTCTTCAAAGTCCAAGTGTCCTCTGCCGACGTTTGAAGATTTCTCGAGTCTGCTTACCAATGCCTCTCTTCCTTCATAACCTGTCTCTTTTGAAGATCTTTATGAGTTTCTCACTAATAAAACAAATCGGGAGGCTTCTCTCATGTTTTTACAGCAGTTGAAGCAGTTCTTCCCAAGTTCTTCGACCAAGCAACCTCCATCCTCAAATTCCTCCGGCATAATGCCAAGCAACCCGACTACGTCTTGTGGTGTCGTGGTATCATCAATCGCATCGGCACATTTCAGAAAGCTGCCATAGCTGCCCTTCATCCGACGTCGTACTTAACCACTCAAGGTCGCCACTCTGAATTGTAGGGGATCTGCTAACCCCCTCGCTAACGCTCTCGTTCTGGAAGATCTTTCGCCTCTTGGGGCCTACTTACTCCTTCTGCAAGAGACGAACTGCCACTCCTCGACACTTTTTCATAGATAGCGCACTTGGGACTTCACCTTTCACCATGCTTTCCGTTACTCTGTGCACAGTGGTACAGCAGGAGTATCAGTCTGCCATCTCCGCATGCCGTGAAAGCTCTTTCTATGCTACGTGGTCACCAGTGACTCCGTCGTTCACTGTTACACCAAGTCCGTTACATCTCACGGAGAGTTAAGACTTTGCATTAACTTTTTAATGTTCTTTCGCACTGCGGTGCCTCGCCTGTGATCATTGTGTTTTTCCTCAAGCATTGGTCTGTTTGCATCACGTTGTAAATTTGTCTTTACTCATTCAATGTGCATATCATCGCTTTTATCAGTTTGTATCATTCCTGTTCTTTTTTTCTTTGAGACGATTCCATGTTGATCATCTTCTCTGTTTTGTTACATTAAGGTGGACGTCAAGTAATTTTGCTTCCTATACTTCCAATGGGAAAACTACTGTACATATTTTCTTCACAATTAATGCGTTCCCAAGGATGAAAATTTGAACATCGATTAAAATAGCTTCATTTTATAACTTGAAATACTTAATATTTTCTAAAACATAACCATAATTATGCAATCCAACATTTGTTTGTCTACTGACGTCATCAAAGTACAGGTCGCGCCATCTTTTTTCTGGTTTCAACACCACCAAAGGAAAAGTTATTGATTTTTAATATAATTATGGTTATGTTTTAGAAAATATTAAGTATTCCAAGTTATGATATGAAGTTATTTTAATCGATGTCCAAATTTTCATCCTTGGGAACGCATTAATTGTGAAGAAAATGTGTACAGAAGTTTTTCCATTGGAAGTATAGGAAGCAAAATTACTTGACGTCCACCTTAAAGCTATTCTGAAACCACCTTTGGACATAATGCATGCACTGACCCTTCGAGACATGTTTTCGACAAGGTTTTAAAACGCAGTGATAGGCATGCGCTTCCATGCAGTACATAATGATGCCGCTAACTGTTGCTTAGTAGTAGGCCTTGGTTCCAAACTTCTTATGCGGCGCTCTAATTCATCCCATAAGTGCTCTATGGGATTAAGATCAGTGCTCTTTCTTGGCCAGTCCACACACAATAGGAAATTATCGTCAAACCACGCCGTAACAGTCCTTTCTTTATGGCTCGGTGCATTATCCTGCTGGTACCAACAAGGCTAATTTCCTTAGAATTGCCAGATAGTTGGTAGGGCATAAATGTCCAGAATATCAAGGTAGACGTGCTGGTTACCAGGTTTGTCCACGGTAACTAATTGGCCGGGACAATAATACCCCCACCCCACCCACGCGAGCGAGTACACTGCCAGCTCCAAACTGGACCTTAGGAACATCACACTGTAGTAAATAGCATTCCCCCGCGTGCCGCCATACCCACACCCATCCATTAGACTAATGGATCTTGTATCTGGATTAATGAGTCAATAGGATCCGTTTCCACTGATCTACGGTCAACGATAAATGTTTTTTTACACCATAGTGAAGGACGAGTTAGCATTCCGAGTAGAAATGAAAGTCTTATGAGCAGCCGCACGACAATGTTAACCCATGAAATGAAGTTACCTGCGAATGTTACGTGCTCATATCGAGGATTCAGTTTTTTTACTCACCTATACACTGAGTTCTTGTGCAGTACTGCGTCGATTAGCTGTACAGACTTTCCTGAGGCTTTGACGTCCTCTATCACTGATTGTCTTTGGTCTGCCGGTACGTTATGCTTCTGCAGTCACGCCATGTATCTTCCACTTATTCAGCATATCCAAAACAGTTCAGTTGACTATGTTTAAACGCTTCTCGGTTTCTCTTATGGACTAATATAACACCCAATAATCTTTTCTTTCTCAAAGTCAGTTCTCTCCCGCCGCGATATTTTCACTCGACCTCATAGTGCAATATAATCGCAGTCAGCTGCAGGCTTGTTTTTATATCGATTGCAGCTGTACCGCGCATCTGAAAAACTTAGCGGTTCAGTTCATTTGCTTTTAAAGGGGTGTCTGCTGACTTTTGTCAATATAGTGTACATCTCATCGACTGGCCAACACGCTTCCCAGACCTTAACACCAACGAACACTTCTATGACGCAATGAGAAAACGCATTGGTCCTCGGATGCAAGGTTTCATCCGCGCTGTGATGGTGAAGGGGGCCAATTTTTCCCAAGAAGTCCTTGATCACTTGAAGCTCAGCATACTACGACGTTGTGAAAGCTGCATCGCAGTTCGGGGTGGTCAAATTCCATACTGAAATGTCTGTCCACATGTCAGTAAGCACTGTACATCCATTCTTCAAATATGTCCTTCAGAAATTTGTAAATTTTGCGTAAACACTGATTACAATGTGCTTTGTGTGTCATTTATAAACAATTTTTGTGTCTTTTTATGTATTGGTATGCAGGAAATACAATTATTACCCCATTTGGTTGCGGTCATATATTGTTTTTATAATACAGGTAAAAATGTATTCCGTCGCTAGGTTTTGGACGCCAGTGTATTTTCATCCGTACTTCTCGCTATCTGCAGAGAATTCTCAGCTTCCAGAAAATACAGCGCGTAAGAGATAATCGAGGCAGTGTTTTTTGTGACATTTTATAGCAAGATTTCATTGTCTTATCTAAGAATGAATTCGCGGATACTTGTTGATAGTGTTTTAATTTGAATTCGCTGTGTGTATCATCCTCCCTAGAATATAAGCCACAGCAATACGTAAGAATGAACGTATAATGATCATCTTTAGAATTTGCGCTTTTAACTTAAAACTAAATGTAGAAAAAGTAGGTACTTTTAAGAAAAAACCGCTACTTTACTGGGAAAGCAGTTTCAGCTGTAGCAAGCCGTTTTTTCAAGAATGTAGTTGTAGCAGTTTCTAGTTAGTTTTAAAAAGTTGCTTTACAATCAATCTTCAAAGCACAGTAAAACGAAATACTGGATTTCGGTGATGCAGTGTATCGGATATTGATGAGTTGCGGAGCATTATTATTTTTAGAACGTCTTTTGTATAAAACATCGTGCTTATGTTACCAGTTTGTCCGTCCGTCTGTGGAGACCATATTTCTGCAACTATTAGTCCGATTTGAAAATTGGTTTTGCATTGGGAAGCATGAAATGTGCGAATGATGATCCTTGCTTTACAGTTCTTTTTTGCAAAGCACAACTTCGCCGCTAGAGGGCGAAAATGCAGATGATATCGAATTCAAAATACATTTCCTTCCATAAACACTGACAGAAAAAAATCCCAACACCAAGAAGGGGTTGTGTTAGATAAACGACAGTTGGTAGGCGGTGAGAGTACATCTGTAAGATGACGTCTATGTAAATTTCGCGCTCGGCGCATACGTGTGGCGCTAGTAGCGCCCCTCGGAACATGCAAAGCAGGTTTGCTGTAAATATGCGCTGTAACGTTCGTGAGCGTTAGTTATCGTTGAGATTCGACGTAGGGTGTTGATGTTAGTCAAGAATGCCTTTAAGAAGACGAAGAAGCCATTATCAACAGCTCACGGAGTTTGAACGAGGTCGTGTAATAGGGCTACGAGAAGGTGGATTTTCTTTCCGCAATATTGCACAACAACTTGGCAGGAATGTAGCCACTGTGCATGATTGTTGACAGCGGTGGTCAAGGAAAGGTACTGCCTCAAGAAGACTGGGTTCCGGCCGGCCACGTGGCAAAACTGAGAGGGAAGACCGCCATGTACGACGTATGGCCGTGGCGCATCGTACCGCGTCTGCGGCAGCATTTCGAGCTGCAGTTGCCACCACAGTGACACAACGAAATGTTACAAATCGGTTACTTGAAGGACAGCTCCGAGCCAGACGCCTTGTAGCGTGCAATCCACTTACTCCAAACCACTGCCGTTTGCGACGTCAGTGGTGTCAAGCTAGAGCTCATTGGAGGACGGAGTGGAGAGATGTTGTGTTTTCTGATGAAAGCCGGTTCTGCCTGGGTGCCAGTGATGGCCGTGTGTTGGTTAGAAAGAGGCCAGGTGAGCACCTTCAAGTAACCTGTCTGCGGCCGAGACAAACTGGACCTACGCTTGGAGTTATGGTCTGCGAAGCAATTTTCTATGACAGCAGGAGCACTCTCGTGGTGCCTCACGCACCCTGACGGCACAGTTGTACGTCGGTCTGGGGATTCAACCTGTTGTGCTGCCATTCATGAACAGCATTCCAGGGGGTGTTTTTCAACAGGATAATGCTCGCTTGCATACCGCTGTTGTAACCCAACATGCTCTAAAGAATGTCCACGTGTTGCAGTGGCCTGCTAGATCACCAGATCTTTCACCAATCGAGCACGTGTGGGACATAATTGCACGACAACTCCAGCGTCACCCCCAACCAGCATGAACCGTCCCGGTATTGACCGACCAAGTGCAACGGGCATGGGACTCCGTCCCACAAACTGACATCCAGCACCTGTACGACACAATGCATGAACGTTTGCGTGCTTGCATTCAACATTCTGGCGGTTACACTGGTTAATAATGTACCAGCATTTCACATTTAAAATGGCTCTTCTCGCGCTTACATTAAGCTGTGATCTCGAAACCTTAATCGATTAAATATGTTACCTATACAAATGTATTGCCGCCATTTCATTCCTCTACAACTATTTTTTCGTGGTTTTGGGATTTTTTTCCGTCAGTGTATTTGTTTCTAAATATATGATTGAAAAAATTTTTTTACCGTTCGATTCCATTTATGGCGAAGACTATTTTTGATTTAGTGACTTTTTCAAGTTACGTACAGATTTTCCGCTCGGGGGCATAGAAGTAAGTTGCGTTTTTTCCGTTATCTCTGCTTCTAAAGCTCCGATTTGAAAAAGTATTTCTGCACCGGATACAGGTCGTGATGGGAAATGACTTGCACATATTTTTTAATTTATGGTAAACAATGGTTTGGCCAGAAGAGGAAGTAGGTGTAAATTTGTGTTTCTGATGCTTTTGCAGCAAAATCTGAGCTTCTAAAAAGTCGATTTCAAAATTATTTTCGTCGATCTATACCAATCATACCATTTCTGAATATTTTCTTCATAAAATAATGTATGGTTTTTCCACCAGGAGGCGTATATTTATATCTTATTTTCGTCAAAATCTCTGCTCTGAGTCTGATTTGAGATATTCTTACTTTGTTTGATAGCGTTTTCGGTGCGAAATATGTTTTATATAATTTCAAAATTTTGAAGCAATTCATAGAATTTTAGTTTGGGAGCGTAAAGGTAAATTGCGTTTTCCCCGATATCTCTGCTTCTAAAACTCCGATTTCAAAACTTCTTTCTGTACCGGATGTAGCTCCTAATCGGATATTTTTGGCATATAACTGCTAATTTTTGGTAAAGAACGGTTTGGTCATCAAGGGTACTCAGCCGATGCCAGATCAGGCGAAAACAATGGGTAATGTAACGCAGTAAGGGCTCACTCGGTAAGAAGAATTTGATATTGGACCATGTTTACCAAATATCAACGTACACCTGCATGAGTTGGTGTACGTTGATTGGTGTGTAACATAGATATACACGATCTCCCTTCCACAACATTTTTTACAGCTCCATGACGGATGAGGCCATGTTCACTCATGTAATTGTCTGCATCGTGGGAGCTCCCACACATCTCGGAACCTTAAATTTTACGCGTTACGGAAGCATGCGCAGAATTTATTGAGACACCTTGCAATGCGAAATATGAAAACGAAATTAGAATGAGACTGGGGATAAGAAAAACGGCCTTTAGAGAGAATCAAAGAATACTGACTGCCAGAAATATAGTTCTAAAACTGAGGAAGATAATTTTAAAGGCGTATGTTTAGCCAGTAGCTCTCTACGGCTCTGAGACATGGACATTGACCGAGAAGCAAGTGAACAGGCTGGAGACATTTGAGATGT